>BLKR01000088.1:0-600000 GCA_011170035.1 Teleogryllus occipitalis | reverse complement strand
AAGCGGGGAGCCCGCAGACGGAGCCGGCGACGAAGGGTGCAGCGGGGTCGGCGGGGCAGTGCGGGCCATCGGCAACGGACGCGCGCAGGGGCGAGGAGCAGTGGCGGGGGCGGGGCGGGCGGGGACGGCGAGGCCAAGTGGATTGGAAAGCGAGCGACTGGGGCGTGAAATCACCCTCAGTCTCGCGACTTGACGGGGAAGAGGCGGCGGCGCCCAGAGAAGCGTTGAGAGAGAGAGAGAGAGAGAGAGAGAGAGAGAGAGAGAGAGAGAGAGAGAAAGAGAGGGACACCAAAAGGGGTCGGGGCACCACATGGTTCGATATCTCGCCAGAGACAACTCGAGTGATCGACAACGATGGTCTCTCCTGCGACCACTAATTAGCAATGGCACGTTCGTAAAAGCTGAAAATTTTGCTTCAGTTCACCCCCAATTTCTGGAAGTGGAACTAGTATATTAGTGTTTCGGACAGTTAAAAAAGTGTGAGTGAAAAATGTTAAAAATAATTCTGATGTCTCTTCTTACAAGAATGAGAGCTCAATTCGCTGTGAATCTTTGCTTATGCATGTAGATATTAATTACGCCGAATCGATTATACTAAAATTATTAACATGTCATCTGAGACTTTCATGTGCATATTCACAAATTATCGAATTCCTCGATATGTAGCAAGTTGAACTTCAGGAAGTCTCCACTGAAGCATTAAAATGGCAGAACAATACCCATGCAGGAAAAATCCAATGAAATGAATGGTATGGAAAATAAAATAATTATTTACAGCACAGAATAATCCTGGGCAGTGTTAGAGCAGAAGCTGAAAAGTAGAAATAATGGAAACAGAATCTAGTGACTCTTGATATTTATCATACATGACACAGCGCCCACATATTGCCTGCTGCTTTGAAAGACAACGAATTCACAAAGAACAGAATATCATGTACCGTATGTAAGGACGTTGCTGCAATGAATGCCGTCATATTGTCAACCTCGAGTGAGACGAACCAAATGCTGTACATTCACAAAGTTAATTAAATTTTAATATTTTACCGCAGAGCGGATCCTTAGATTGCGTGCGTCGCATTCAGTACTAGCAAGAGAGACTTTTAACATGCCCTCATTGATACATTTCCAGCAGAAATGAACAAGAAATGACCGTTCTTTGATTTTTAAAAGAATACTGGGAAAAAAATGTTATAATTATAAGCTAATACTTAGAAATTCAACAAAAAGGTTGATGTGAGATCCGCTGCTCAAATGTGCAGAACATTAATGCCGACGAAATCCATCATGAAATTTGTGTTGCGTACGGTGATGTGTGCATTTTTTCTAATCATTTATAAAAATCACGATAATACACTATTGTTTAAAAAATTATACTTCTTGTGCAGAAGAGTTAAAAGAAAAGTGTTTTCTGCCTTTCAACTCTTTTAATACATTTTCCATTATTTTTTCCTCTGTTCTGTATGAGAAACTCGTAAAATTCTCACAGGTGTCATTATTGGACGGTGAAGAAATGCAGAACCTTGTGTTCCACAAATACATATGTCTCAAAAATGACATTTTTACTGAAAAAAGTTAATCAGTGAGGTTGTTTCATAATAAATCATGCGTTTAGTTCCCCGTTTGTATGATCCATTTCTTAGCAAACGAATCACTCTGTTGAAATCTCCAAATAAGATATTATAGTTTTCATTACATAATCAATTAAAATACGCATTTTATAAAATGAATATATAATGAATATATGAGTTTAAAACACTAAATTCAATTAATTAAATTACGATGAAATTTTTTCAACTTCTACATTTCATCGGAAATATTGAAATATGATTAGACCTAAATGACACTAAAAATTATTTTATTGGCCAATCCTCACATGCTTTAACGATTTTTGCGTCCGAAATATTGACTAACCTGATCTTCGAATCTACCGATAGAAGCTCGCAATTGAGGTGGCGGAGATACACAGAGAGGCATGGGGAGAGAGAGAGAGAGGAGTGAACGAGAGGAAGAGAGGAATGAAAGAGAGAGAGGAGTGAGAAAGAGTGGGAGAGAGATAAGAGAAAGCGATAAATGAGAAACAATAATACAAAGGGAGAAAAAGTAATATAAAAGTCAGATAGAGAGAGAATGGAGAAAAAAAGAGACAGAGTGTGTGTGTGTGTGTGTGTGTGTGTGTGTGTGTGTGAGTGAGAGAGAGAGAGAGAGTTATGAATCGAGGGCCTCGCGGCTCTCACTGGCTCTCTTGCCCGAAGAGCAGCGGGGAGCGCGGGGGCGGCGGGGGCGGCGGGGGCGGCGGCCCCTGGCTTTGTGCGCCGGAGAGGGCTTTCGCCGAAATATCCCTCGTTTCACGCTCGCTTGTCCCGCTGATGCGGAAGCGCCCGCTGCCGCTTGGTTTCGCGACGGCGAATTGAGTTGCTGGAGCTCTGAATATGTATAATTCGGTCCTTGCGCAGGTAAATTAATAGGTTCAATCCCAGGACGAAATTCAGGCAAACGGACAGGGAAAAACGTGTGCTCAGGGAAGAGGATCATTGATAGAGGATACTAGTATTAGAGCAAGGTGGTTAAATCTGGGATACATGCTTTACAGTGGATAAAAACTGCCCGTCTTACTTCATTTACTTTCATTTTGTTCGCTTAACAAATATTCGGTGAAGAAAAATACAAATAAAATCAATGCTTTCATAACTCGATCCAATTATCTGCTTCTTTATATAATTCAAGTATATTCATAATAAATATTTTCTAATAAGAGAAATAAAAATTTACAATAAGAGTAAAACCGTTTCGGAAATACATGGTTCACCGAGTACAATTTCAAAACAAATATATATAAAATAAATATAAAAAATAAATGGAAGTTTCAAAAGCATAACATTTTCTTCAATGTAATCAAAACATTTATGTAGGCGTATAACGTACAGAAATCTCCAGATGTAATATGCAGAAATAAAAACAGCTTGAATATTTTCGAAAAATTCCCAAATACACATCGCTTGCACAAACATAGCTCAAACACCTGTAATTCGTTGGATTTTCCTAATGTTTAACGGAAATACCGAACTCCCACCTTTTATTGGTAAACGAATCATTCGGACTCTAGGATTCTTCCGAATTCATTTTCCCAATCAGAAACAAAGCGATGGGGTTTTGGAAACACGTTTACGCGCGTTGGCCACAGGGATATCGCATTGCAGTGAAAAAACGAAGGAAGAAAAAACTCAAATGGATTTCTCAATATTTTTGAGAGAAGAATCTTTAAACTGCAAAACAATCTACCGTTATCAGAAGTAGAATTAAAACAGACCGACTATTATCAAAAAAATCCATAATATATACATCGTATCCAGACAGTCGCAGAACAGAAAACAAAAAAAAATATTGCTGAATTTTCGTAACGTGTCAAGGATATACGAAACTCACTCGTGTAATTCAGTAATACCCCCACATCCCGGGATTTAACATACTTCCGGACAATAACACATCCGGACTAATGCGCTAAGTAGTACGTAGTAATCGCGCCCGGAAACAACAAATACTCACAAAACTCACACATCCCGAAGCAAGCGAATCATTCCAACTTCAGGGCCGTTGATTTTTCGAATCGGCGACAAAGCGCTGTGCTTTTGGAAACGCCCGCTGCGCGCGCCATACACTGTCAATTTCGCGTCGATAGCTCGACAAAAATCCAAAACCCAACTTTCTTTAAGAAAGTTAAAAACCATATTACATCAAAGTAAATAAACCAGAACATAAGAAAATGTGTTTGAGAATACACTGACAGCAACAGGCACGATGTGGCAACGTTCAGAAGTCAGCCGTCGGTGCCAGAGCTATCTCCATTCGCGATTCAACAAGCTTGTGAATTCAGCAAGTTTGTTTGTATTGTTCTCTGCAAGCAGACATTCGACTGTGTCGACATGAAACACTCCGGCGCAGGTATGTCTCTCTCTGGAAACACACATTCTTGAAGGTATTTCCCAAGGCCTTTTGATTGATATCCTGAGCCAAATTTCGCTTTTCTGGGCCCTCAAGGTGACGAGAAATGATTTCTGTCCACCTAGCGATGCATCATGGATCACTGTGCGCCGGCCGCACACGGACAGAGCCGAGCCGCAGAGGTCGCAACTCCGCGAGGCAACAGCGGTCGGCTGTTTCCATTAGGCGAGGTGACGCCGATCTTGCCCACGCGTGTTTATCCGGCGCGCCCCTCACCCCTGTTTGCGCGGCGAGCGGCAAGTGCGAGGGCGTGAGTGAGGGAGGGGCGCAATTTCGGACGAGTACGAGTACCGCCTGTGGTGGCTCAGGGCATCAACTGATATCACTGCAGTACCTCTGACCGGGGAGTACTTGGATTCGCTTCCCAGGACAATAGCAGGATTTTCGACATAGATAGCTAGGTCTAATTCCACCGCTGCCTGGAGGAGAAGCGGCCGGCTGATCTGATCGATAGTTTCCCGTGGTTTCTCCGATCAACACTAGGCGTACGCCGCAGCAGTATTCTAATAAAAAGACCCCGCGCAAAGCAGTAACATGTGTGGGAGCTGTAAAATTTGTAATTTGTGCATTATAGCAATTGAAATCATCTGTTTTAATTATCTAACTGCAAATATCTCGTTCCATAATTAACATGAGTTCAAAATTCAAATTCACCATGTGCCGTCTATTTGGAGAAGTTAACAGGCCAGTCAATTGTATTGAGATTTCCTGTTATTCGCAAAAAGGCTACATTATTACTTTTTTATTATTGAATTATTATTATTATTATTATTATTATTATTATGAAATTCCTATTATTTTTAAATTATTATTATTGTTATTATTGTTATTATTATTATTATTATTATTATTATTATTATTATTATTATTATTATTATTATTATTATTATTATAAATTCGAAAACCAGAATCCACTGCACTAGTGAATTTTGGCGAGGGCTGATCATACAATAAAAACTTCGTTTTAGTGTTGATTCAGCTTGCGCATGTATGCCCCTTTCCGGATTTTAAGGGGAAATAAAGGCGGAGTCAGGGGACGATGCCTGTGCCTGAAGGAGCGCCGGGCTTCCCAGGCGGGCAAGTAGCTCGTGCAGGCGCGATTTGACGTGCTTGTACTAAGGCATCGCAGCTCTGTTTCACCAGAGACATCGCAAAGCGCCTAAAGTGGAGGAGGCCAATGGATCTTGTGTGTAACTGAACTTTGCCTTTTAAAAATATACATTACCTTGAGAACGGTCCAAGTATCACTTATCAGTCATACATTTTTGTTGTAACTAGCACTTGTTACAATTGTATTAGTGTAGTTGTGTCAAATAACTTCGTAATAAAAAAGTTTCAACAAGGGATAAATGTTAAGTGGCGCAGAACGCCAAGGCAGCGGCGGGAGAGTGAGCAGGCAAGCTCAGAGCTGAACGTCTGTCGACTGCGCGCCGATTCAAAGAGGCATGGGGAAAGCGAGAGATGATTTGAAGTCTTCAGAATTGATTCAAAGAGCATGATGATGATTCAGGAATAAAAATGAAATAATCTCCCACGAAACAAATAATCTCCATGTAAATTACCACCGAAATGAGAATGAGAGAGATATAAGAACAAGTGGAAAACAAAGGATTGCAAACTCTTGATTTCGAATATAAAAAGTAAAATTGTATAAGGAAAGCGAAACCTGTGGTATATTACATATATTCTCTTTATATGTAATATGTAAATTTCACAGAATTCTAATTGAAACTAATATTAGCCAAGTCAAATTTCGAGAGAAAGCACAATCACATTTCTCTCATAAAAAATATAAAATATGAGTAAAGGACACATTGTGTATTTGTAACAATTGAGGTGTGCAGTGTAATAAAATTCCTGTAGAAAATTTATTAGGGATTTCTATTGTAGATGGGTCTTTTTCACCCACACAGGTCATGCATCCTACATTATCGACAATGTACTCTGGATTAATTTTATCGAAAATGCATAATTCATCGAATTCTTGGAACCGAGGATGAAAACACTTCGGAGAAAGCTAAAATGGATACACATGACCACGGCAGGAGGTTGCATTCCTTTTCGCATTGCAAAGCAATGGTTCGCGTATTATTTACAAAACCGCTTCTAAGCCGCCGGAGATTATATTTATTTTTATTGATCACTGCATTCTGTAAAAGCAAAAATTTCAGGCAAAATTTAAAATGTGAAGAGATATTCTCTGTGTGTACATTTTAAAAAGAATCGTGAAACAATGAAGCTCGAAAGAATCAATAAGCAAAAAACAAAACAACGAAAATGGGAAAATTAGAAATGGAACGTGTACATGTTTTTATATGAATAAGTAAGAATACAACAAAGAAAATCATTTTAATAAAATGTTGAGAATTTAAATATTAACAAGAAGCAATATATTTATTTTAGAAGCCGTGTACCGGGAGTTCAACAAAGACCTAGATATGATATTGCCTCCATCATTCGCACTGCATCACATTTAGTTTCTTTGCCAACCGCCATAGAGACAAGCTCTTGGCGGTGAACGTAGACGTCGGGTGTCTGTCGAGATACGACGCCCGTCCTGCACTGCGTCCTCACACTGGCAGCCCTCGCTTCCTCCCCCTCCCACCGCCCCCGCCCCGCCGTCGCCTCCAATGTCGTGCCACCTCTGCCACCGCCTGGGCCAGCGCCGCCGCTCCGACCTTCTGCATCCACTGCCGTGCCAGCGCAGCCTTTCCCGCCTCCCCTGCCCTCTCCTCCTTCTGCCTACACCTCCGCCACTCTCACTGCCTTGCCAACGCCCCCTTCCCCGCCTCCCCTGCCCTGAGCCACCTCTGCCGCCGCCTCTCTTCTCCTCTGTCTTCACCTCCACCACCCTCACCGCCGCCCCCACCGCAACTGCCTTGCCAGCGCCTACATCCCAGCCTCCCCTGCCCTGAGCCACCTCTGCCGCCACCCCTCTCCTCCTTCTGTCTCCACCTCCCCCACCCTTACCGTTGCCACCATCTCAACTGCCTTGCCATCGCCGCCTTCCCCGACTCCCTCTCC
Organism: Teleogryllus occipitalis; assembly: GCA_011170035.1. Taxonomy (NCBI): domain Eukaryota; kingdom Metazoa; phylum Arthropoda; class Insecta; order Orthoptera; family Gryllidae; genus Teleogryllus; species Teleogryllus occipitalis. The sequence continues at coordinate 592,977 of BLKR01000088.1, read as the reverse complement.
TCAGCCACTTTTGCTGCCGCCCCCTCTCCGCCTGCTGTCTTTCCCTCCCCCACCCCCATTGTCGCCGACATCTCCACGCCGCCTCCACCGCCACTCCTATCCTGAGCCACCTCCGCCACCGCTCCACCTCTCCTGCCTCCACCACCACCGCTCCCACCGTCTCCGTTCTTCCTGGACCCTCCGCCATCACAGCACAGCGCTACCTTCGCCCTGGCTCTCAATGCAACTCGTCTCTCTCCTCTGCCGCGGCCGCCTCCGCCTCCTCTGTGCCGCGCCGCGCCGCGTCGCCTCTTATCTGCCTCCAGCAGGCGACAACCACTCGCGACAGTCGTTCCACCGCCCGCTCGCCGCCCCCGCTTCCCTCGAGGTCAGCCAGCCGCGATTTTCGTTTCAGTGCAAGTGACTTGGTCCCCACGCGACGGAAAGGTAGACGCGAGGACCATCAGGTCGCAACTTTTGCTTTCCGTTTCAATATAAGCTATGCATTCGATGCAGACCTGCATATGGTCTTTAAACGAAACAAAACTTAACCAATCAAGCTATTTGTACTACTTAATTTATACACACAAAAGGCAATGTTTAGACGATGAATTGCAGGAGAAAGAACTACAACGGGGCGGCCAATTAAAAAATTACAATCAAAACAGAATCTATCAGGTATTTTGTACGTAAATCTATTCATTGTCAGCAGCCTAAGACGAGCATAAGGACCATAATTTCTCATAATTGTATTAACCATTCTCACCATCTTGATGCCCCATTTATAAATGAACATAAGCTCTCTAGGGATTAACTGTACCAAAAAACATCAGATTTAATGATGAAAAACATTTTCTTTTCTTCAGTTTATTGGTGAATTGTCGTTGGCATTTAAATAATTGAAAGAATTCAAGACATTGTCATTGCCAACAATATTGTTTAATTCAAAAGCAGCTTTCGATGGCTTAGCCATCATCATCAGTTTCCTGCTGTTTGGAAGTCGTTTCTTGGCTTCCAAACAGCAGGAAACATGATGATGGCTACGCCATCGAAAGGTGTTCTTGAATTAAACAATATTGTTGGCAATGACAACGCCTTGAATTATTTCAATTTCTTCTCTTTCCTGAAAAGAGATCCAACAGTAACATTCAGGCATTGGTATTTTGTGTCTCTATCGCCTAAATGTAATGATATTATTTCCGGAAAGTACTCAACTTACCTCTACACAATAAACATGATCATGAATAAACATGATGTTTGTCAGAGATACTAATTTTCCTTCTGAAGACAAATTTATGTCTGAATAATGTGTACAACGTTGGATTGGGGAGAGACGAGCAGGCCACACCCCCTATTATCAATCATTCAGTAGCGGCTGATTCAATGAATCAAAGATGTGCAATGTTGTATGATCGATGTGCGATAAAATTAATATCAACGGAAGACAAATACCTCTCGGAGACCTGCTGCCAACATGCTGTTTGTTTGCAACACATTGTCGGCGCTCCTCCGATTGATTTTTTCGTGTTTCCGAGCGCGTCAACTGCTTGGGTCATTGGTCCCGCTAGTGTAGTGCATGTTTTTTCTAGGGAGATGGCGGTGATCTTCCTCCGCTGGATGGCGAGATCCAGCGCCGACCTACCGTCGACTAGTGGGGTTTCCCCATAACATGGACTCTCCCACCAGCGGGGCACCGCCCCAGTCGGGACAAGCTCTAAGCTCTCGACCGGTCTCCCGGAATATGTGGTAGTGTAGTGCATGTTAGTGTAAGTGTGTGTGTAAGAGGAGATGATAGGACAAGGAAGAGGAAGGACAGATCGCGCGCGGTCCGTGGCCCGTTTGGTAGGGTACTGCTCCAGCATTCGCCTGGTGTTGATCGGAGAAACCACAGAAAACTACCGATCAGAGCAGCCGGCCACTAGAATTCTCCTCCAGACAGCGACTGAATTCGACCTAGCTGAAAAGCTAGTGTCGAAAATCCTGCCGCCGTCAGGACTCGAACCTAGGACCTCCCGGTCAAAGGCGCTGCAGTGACATCAGTTGATGCACTGAGCTACCGCTACTGGTGCGCTCCTCCGAGGCGCCCAATAATTTGTCCCCGTTCGTTTGTTAGTTGAAGGAAATGAGAGAGAAATTACCTACCCATTAAAAGTAAATATCATATACATTATTTCAAATTTTTTATTACATATATAATTTACACTATATGCCCTTTATTACAAGAAAAGAAAGATATTGAAAATCCAATAATTTTAAGGACATTTCAACGCTGGTGTTTTGTTTTGACATCGCTTCGCGCACTGGAGTCCTATTAATACCTCCCGGGCGAGAGGGAGTCGGAATTCTGAAATTTTTATGCGCTTCCGCCTGCCGTGAGTTCCGCCCCTCCCTCTCACGACTAAACTGCTGTCGCTCCCGATAATGGACGCGTAAATTTTTCGACAGCGCCTCTCAATGGGAACGCTTTGCCCGAGTAAATTGACGCAAGAAAATCAATTGAATTTAATACAAATATATCGCCTGCGGGGACATGCAAAAATATTAATCGTAAAATGTACTGTAGAAAATTTAATTATATTTTATTGTGCAATAAAACTTTGATTTTCAATGTTGTAGAAATGACAGTAAGTGACAGTAAGGTAATATTTTTTCCATGAAATACCATTCGGGCAATTCTTTGGGTATATTACATGAAAACAAAATAATTATAAAGACACTTTCGCTTTCACACTCGGTAAATAAGATCACGGAAATTCATTCATCTTTTAGAATACTGTTCCTAAATTGCAAAGCGAACTAAGTCGCTTGAATTATTAACGAACACGTTGTCATGAAATGTCCTTCAGAACCATTCTTGAAATGAAGCCTAAAACTAACTTTTTTGAACAAGAATATTTAAATATTTACGATTTTAGAAATAATTTAGCAATGGAATCAAATAAATAAATGTTATTTGTTTAAACTGATACTTTGAAACTCTCTCATAATATAAGTGCACAAGGATCCATATTACTAATTTCCAATGCGCGCAGAAATTAAAAGTAAACTCAATTCAAACAACTATGCATTCTCTGACCATGTGAAGGGTTTCTATACTTTTGATAGATACCCGGAAATTGAAGGAAAATAAAACATTTTCTATTTTGACTATAAAATGCAAACATTTGATTGTGTACTTCTGCCTTTTCTCAAACTCCAGGCAGCGATTGTATCCTGGTATTCTGTGAGTCACTGTATACAACACCATTGGTGTTATGCGACAGAAATGCTCCAAGGAAGAGCTACTCACCATAAAATATTTTTATTTACGTTTGGCGTCATGAAACAGCATATTTTAAAATAGTCTTGATATGTAAAGAACGTACTGTGTGTACTATGATATTTAAGGAAGAAGCGAGAAAAGCATCAATTTTTATATATGTGGAAAAATCAAGTATTTTCACTATATAAAGATATCATCAAAGCCAGAAATATTACTTAGTGGTGTTTCTAAGCAAGGAATGCTTTTCCGTTAAACCCCTTCGACATTTTCATTATCACATTCGTTTAAACACACAGACGTTATAATTTCATCACGTCCGTCACGATAACAAGCCGTCTTCATTTACCGCACGAATCACGCGAACGGAAAGGCAGCCCTTAAGCCTCGCACCGGCAGACGCCTCGCCCACACGCACGCCCGCGCACGACACGGCGGGCGATTCGCTGCCCGGAACCAATCCATCGAGGGAAATGGTAACTCGTAAACATCCCACCAGGCGCTCGCCCGCCCGCACGCCCGTCCGCAAAAACCACGCCGTCGCCAGCCCCCCCCCCCCCCGTCCAGCATTATCCCGCAGAATAGCTCTTGATGTAATTCCCGACCACGGGCGGCGCGGGCGGGGCAGAGGGAGGGGGCGGGGGTGTGGAGGCCGCCCTATTAGGTTACATTCAATTAACTCATCGCCCCTGGAAAGAGAGATACGCTCGGACGGCCCCCGGCGGCGCGGACAGGCTCCAATAATTAATTATAGATATAACGGAATTACTGCGGGTCGCGGTCCAATCCCTTAAACCTTTCATCAATGATTACTAGTCATTCGTTACAAAATGCGGAATCCAGGGCTTGCGCGTGACGCGTGGATCAGACAGAGCGCGGAGGGCGCTGGGCGAGTGTGCGGGCGCACTTCAAGCACACTTCGCACTCTGCCGCTGCTCTTCATCGCCTGGTTAGCGTTCAGCAGCTGACCTCACAGCGCTGACGGTTGAGGCGGCAACCGCTCTAAGCGGAACGACAGCCTCTGAGTTCCTATCCCATGCGTAAGGCATTGATGTCTTCATCTTGTGATTGTGACCAAAGCAAATTATCGTACGTCCCATTCTGCAGATCAGTAATTAACGCTTAGAAGCTTACAGGCGTCAGGTTTCAAATCAGCTGAAAGAGAAAATAATTTTGTAAATGATAATCTTAAATAGTCGCGGACGTTTGTATCTGTCATAAGATTAATATTTTCTGCCTGAGATGTCTGTCTCCTCCCACACTCAGCTTTTGCAGTCTCAAAGTTCATCGCAACCGCAGAGACGCTGCTGTAGGGAATACAGAAAACTATTTTTATTGTACAGCGCGTCATGAAAGTCTCTCCTCAGCGGCATCTTGCTGCTAGCAACAAAAATTATGTTGGTAGCAGCGTGTAACAAAAGAAAACGTAAATACCGCCTCACCACAATCATAACAGATACTGGAAGTGTCGCCCCCTTCACATGTTCCCCAGCGATCTCTTTGCTACCAACGTCATTGGCATTTTGAATAGAAGGCCCTGAGTCGGCCCAGGGCGAAGAGATTTTGCTAGCGCACTATATAATAACAAACATTCCTTAATCTAAATGGGAACCCGTTTGGCAACACAATGAGCCCAAACAAAAAAACCTAATTTACTCATAAACAATTTACTATGAGGATGTTGTAGATCTCTACTTGACTTCCTGATCATAAAAGCTCCTAGATTTTATTGACAATATCCGAGATAATCTGCACAATCTAACGAACAGCACCCTAAAAAAATTAAATTACATTTTGAAGTAAATATCAATTCATCACGAAGAAAGGGTTCAATGCTTCAGCCATCCAAACTAGCTAAAAAAAACTCCACTGAAGAAGTAACGGCAGGCAGAATACCATCACAAATATTCAGAACAAATCAATGCCCTATGATTCATGTAGCGACCCATATTCCGCCTGTGCTGTGGATAGCTTTAACCAAAAAAAGACGCGCCCTTTGAATTCCACAAAACCAATGAGCTCACTAGGAGCCGTGTACTCGAATCTATCTTGCTTCAAAAGTGAGCAATGCCTCAACACCTCCCTCACATCTACCGAATAAACAGATTGATAACAGATTGATCCAGGAGAAACATCAGCGTGCAATGATCCCCACAGCACAGAGCTACTATACTGAGGTTTTTATAACCTGACACTTGACGTAAATCAGCTGTTACGGTGTCATCCAATCGAGAACTAAAATGTCTTCACAATGACGACACTGTGGTGACGTTTAAGCTCCCCATTGGACGAAACCGTCAACAGCTGATGTACAAGTGCCAGGTTATAAAAACCAAAGCACACACCGGGCTACACACGCAAAGGAAGCGCTCTGTGAATTACTGAAGCACTAAATATGCCCGCCAGAAGTCGCGTCGGTCGCGGCACGCGGTCGGCCACGCATTTCTGCGGCGGAGGAAGACCCAGGGCGGGGCGCCGGGCGACTTACTCCGCGGTTATTTACAGGCCCAATTTTTCACTTGCCGCCGCGCCCAGCGCCCCACGCGGCGGCCGCGGTACTGCACTGCGTTGCGCAGCGCTGCGCGGGGCTGCGCGAGTCTGCCTGGCCTCCGCCCGCCCGCCGCGCCGCGCAGTCCGGACGACCGGCCGCCCAGCCGGGAAATGGACGACTTTAATCATACATTTTACGTACGCTGCCACCTGTGGGTGGGGTAATATATTATTTGCGCGGCGTAAAAGTTCCATAGGCGGGTGAATAAATCATAATTAGCCGTGAGGTGCATTCCAACTCGCTGCGCCTAACGAATGCTCCGGGCAGACGAAGGTACACCGTGTACCGCAAATGGAGTTACAGGGTACGTCCATGTTTCATTGTAGCTATCGAAAATGTCTTTGGAATGAATGGTTTCACTGGCAATTCTAATTAATTTCGCTATTTCTAAAAGTATGTATTTTATGCAATTTTGAAACAGGAATGATCATCCATTGTCCTCGGAAAGCAGTCATTTGCTACAATACAGATAGAGATAGCTGAAATGCTATCTGAACTGCTATCTGAACTGCAAGAAAATACCACAAAAGAGCCAAATATTTAATTATATATTTTTCAAATGTTTTTCTTTCTTATTAAAACATTGCCCAATACTAAATAATCTGAAATAATTATTAAATGTATATGATGATATTAAATCGCAATAATTAATTATATAAAGTCTCGCCTATACTCCAGAGTTTTGATGAATACTAAATTTTATACGCAAGTCTTAAGAGTAAGTTTTCTATTAAGAAGAGCTATTGGGCACATATTCCAATAGTGCCAATGACAACCCAGACGACTGCAAAAGAATATACATGGAAACGAAATTTAATATTGTTTAAAATCTGCTTAAGATACCATTATTTCGTAACGAAAGCTCCTTTCAAAAGCTATAGAAATCTTCAATGCAACCCTCATTCCAAGCAATAAGAAAAGAAACGTATTGTGCGGAGAAGAACAAAACCAGTCCAAGGGTTTCGAATCTCAATTCATCGCGTAGCCGTCGAGGTATGAGGTAAAACAATGAAGGTACAAACCCACTCCCTCGAGCAAGAAAAAGCTTTAAGCGCATAAACGAGCGGCAAACAACGGCTATCCAGATTATAAGCGGTACAAAAGGGCTGCTATAGCGTCAATGTGCCCCGCTCGCCCGCATCCGCAAATCGGCTTACCGAAAGCCGACATACGATTCCGAACTGCTGTAAGCCGCTGCCAGGGTGACAAAGGTCGATTCGAACGCACGATCGAGCTTGCCAACTGGTGACTCGCTGCCGATCGAAATGATAGCCTACAGAACGGCTTCAGACGGCTGGATAGAAAGCATTTTTTTTTTCAGATATCGTTTCAATCTGCAAAATCTCAAAAAGGTTTTCCAACGATCTCTAAAAATATTGTCAATGGAGAGAACATGAAAAAGTTAGAGTGCAATTGACATTACCTTAACAATACATATTTCGGCCAATTTAATTCCATTTAAAAAATAAATTGGTTTGTTGCGTATTGATTCGAGAAAATTCATTTTATTTACAGTACCTTTTTCTTCAAACGTAAACACTATGACCGTCCACAATAAACGTCCATGAATTGAATTCACTTTTGTTGTTTTTCTGCCCTCGGGATTTAAATACGGGTAATGTGTACGCCGTTATGAAATTAGCTTCTAGTTTGAAGATTTGCCTAACACAATTTCCTGTGACTAGAAATCACAATTAAAATTAGTTATTACTTATTTTATTTACATTCAATACAGAATTTTGAATGAATAAAACATATAGTTTGAGAAAAACGCTGCTTAGGAAAAGCAACCTACCACGATATTTGTGAAGTTGTACAGAACATGATATGACCTCTAAATTAGTGTACTAATACTAATAAATAGGGGGCAGATTTTGATAATCTAAAACATCACCAAAAATGATCAATAAAATGCTTTAAAAATGCCCTAAAACCAAAGAAAAATGTCAAAAAATCTTGATGTCAAAAAGTTTGAAAATCTCTGGAGGCTTCGTATAAAGTACCTCCGAATTTTAATAAATGTTTTCCAAAAGTTCAAAGCTTCAACTAGAGTCAGATTGACAGGTGTTTCTTTAACTTGTAAAAATGCGTACGCACGGTTTATGCGCTAATAGTGTTCACGAACGGACGGGCAGACGAACAGACGGACTTTTCAAAAATTACACTTTTTCGGTATCAGGGGACCCCAAAATGTGTATTTCTGTTGAAACCTCGAAATCGATTTTCCGCAGCATTACATAACTTTCTCTTAACTACGTATATTACTCCGTATATACGTACGTATACGAGAAAGTGAAAAGAATCGTAAATGGTGTACAAGAGGTGGGGAACACTCACCGGCGAAGAGCTGCAGGCCGCCCGCGAGGCGCGCCGTGCCGGTGTGCACCACGTAGGTGATGCAGCAGGCGGCCGTGGCGGTGATGGCCACCAGGAGGCTGAGCGCCGCGCCCACCCCCACCAGCACTGTGCTCGCCTGCCACCACGGCGACGGGATGTCCCAGAACCTGCGCACACACGCCAAACATGCCGTCATTCTCTCGTTACACAACGGACGCTTAGGGGCATTGCACACACTTAACACGGTGCTAAAAGCCTATCTTTAATGGACATCGGAAGCAACGGACAACATAAGAGTAGTAGTCTGTTTGAAAGTGAATACTGCATTACGCAAAATGATACAAGTAGAACATGCAGGAGTTCGATCGAAGATTATCACTTTTTGTCAATTAATCCGTGATGAGAAATTTCATGTAAGGAAGTTACACATGTATCTAGCCCGTGATCGAAAGGACACACATTATGCTCTATTTTTGGCAGGTCAGAATCTGACGTATATATTTCGTAGAGGTCTGCATTCTCCTCGATTTTTACCGGCGAGTGCCTCTTTCTCTCGAGACCACGCGATCGACCACCCTTCACTGCCGGTTTGAGACTCCCGGTCGCCGGTGACCGGCCGAGACCGCTTCAGTCGGTTGTCTATAACCGTCGAACTGCGCCTTGCAAGACTCCGCCGCCACATTGGAGTAAATATCGGATGCTACGTTCCAGGAAAAGGAATAGAGTATTGATTAGTTTTTAAAATAAATGACCAGTAATTTTTATTTTACAAAACTTAATTTATAAACAAAATGTAAATAATTTTAAAAATAAAAAAATATATAACAACTCCAAAATTCCACACTTCGACGCACAGGAGAACCTGAAGTCGATCTATTGAAGTTCTACCTATGAATTCAAAGAAAGGATATTCATGTGTTCGAGATAAATTCCTTTTTTGTAATGAGTAGACATCGAATATTTAGGAAACTGTTTTATTCTAGTGAATATTTGTAAATGCTTTTGGTATAAATGCAAGAATTATGAAAAATTATCAATTTTGACCAATATTTGTTTTGCTTATTTTCACGTAAATGTATTTTAAGGCGTATTTCATTTTCCAAGATTTTTTTCTTGAAATTCATTTCTATTTTCTTCTAGTCTTGGTTAAAAAAATGTGTTTAAGCCATTTTGACTTTTGCTCATCCAAGTCGATGCGTATCAAATCTCTATTTTTTGTCTAGTTCTACACAGAGGACGTTATTTACATTTGAATTTCATACTCTATATTTTTAGAGATCAAGAGCTTGCTTTTTCCTCACATCACACAAACAAAAGATGTGAAGGGTGACCGGTGGGCCATGAGCGAGCGCTGCGTCAGATTCGCGATGCAAACCTATCACTCACTTCCTAACGGGCAAGTCGATAACTTCGACTTCCCACGTTGATATTTCACCGTCCCAGATGTTCGTCCAGGAAAGTTATGGAAGGGAAGGAAGGCTCTGTTAATTCAAAGAATTACATATTAAATCTCTTTCGTATGCCAGTTATCAATATTAAAGGCAATAATTTTTGTCATTTCTAGGCTTATACTAAATTAGAATATTAGGCATTTTTCTATTACCCAGAAATATTAAAAAATCATTAATTTTCCCTCATTTTATATGGTGTGCATATAAATGTTCTGCTAAATTTAGATTCAAGTAGAGTGAAATATATTAGTGCATTTCCCTTTCAATTTTGTATTTTTGTTTACTTTTTCTTGCTTGTCACAAAGACATTTTCAAGCAAGAAAAAATAGTACCCACCTCAGTTTTGTTTAGCATAGGCGTTTTTAATATATACTAATGAAATTATGAACAAATGTTCATTGTGTTTAATAAATATGCCGTATATTCGGATTTGTAAAGAACTTAAACGACGTTACAATTGGTACGAAACGAATTATTTTTCCTACAAATATTTTTGTATTTGTTTATATAATTCCGAAACGTAAACTTTCTGCTTTGCATAGTATTTTCTTTGCTTATTTGAAAATATACTTCAGGTCCATATTTATATTATTGTAGATTCCAATTAATAAATCTTCCTTTTCCACGTTGTTTAATAACTTACAATGTAAAAAGAATTGATGAAAATTATTTTAGATTTTTATTTTTATTCGATTGTATTGATAGTAAATAGTATATATTAAATAGTATTGATTATAAGTATATTTAATAGTATTGATTTTAAAAAAGGTGATTTTAAATTTCTTTTCATACTCTTTGTTTGCCTTTAATTCTTTGAAATATTGTACTGTTTTGTCTCTCGAAAATTATTTCCGATTAATCGATAAATTGTTACTTTTCAACCAATTAATTCTTAAATTGAAATTGCATTTTTGTTCGATTATAATTAATTAATTACAATTAATTGAAAGCGTTTTGTGATCACTATGCGCGGCGATTTTAAATACATTCGTTGAGCAGCGGAGCAACCGAGGAGCGTCCGCCGCGGTCGAGCGGTCGAGCGCTCGGCGACGCTCGACTTTTCTGCGGATCACCGGGAGCCGAAAGACGGCCGGTCAAAATGTCCGTTAAACAGCTATCTCCTTCCCTGAGCAAGGTCCGCCCTTCCGCCCAGCTTCGGCGCAGAGCCTCGCGAGACTCGAGCAGTTGTTTTCCCCCAAATGCAGAGCTCTATTTTCGTGTACCTGCTCAACACCAGTGCATGACGAGTTACTACTTTTCAGTAAGAGGCATATTCTACATGTGTAATTTCCTTATAAGAAATTTCCTGTCACATGTTCAATTATTTTTACCTAAAAGTTTGTAACATGTATTCTGAAAGATTCTGTTGTATATTAATTGCATTACATTTAGCGTGCATTTACAATAAAGTATTTAAAATTGTCAAAGACTGTAGTCTGCATGGTTCAATCTACAGTACTGTATTCCTGCATATTTTGTAATGTAATATTATTGGCCACTCTTAACGTAATGTAATTTTGTGAACGAATCTTCTGGCAATCTACTTTAATGAACTTATGTTCTCCACTTCCGTCGTGAGGACCGAATAGTTTATAAATTTAGTGAATGCAGGGTAGTAAACCATTCATATCTTTTAAAATTCATACGGTACAATTAATAAACATGACATTTAAAAAAATAATAAAAGGACTTCCATTTAGTACATCATACATACGGATTTAATTCTCTACAAATTGTTTTATTACAGTTTTTGCGAGATTGCTATGTTTTTTTCAGTATTCTGTTAACAGTTTTTGGAATTATATTAGACCATACTGAATTAATGAAATTATCGCACATTATGTTTTAAAAACATTAATTAATTCAATTTCTTAATTTCATTTCTTTCTCTAGAGGTTGAAATGTAACTATGTAGAGTTCTCTAAACTAAATTAGTGCTATGTAGCATCGTAACAATGAATTATAATCTACTACCCCCATTCAAGCGTATTTCAACTTGCAATACTTCTACAAAGTGGATATAATTAATAATAATTAGGGAACGGATTTTCATGTAAATACATATTTTTACAGGGACAAGATACCAGCGTTCACTAATATTTTTTACACTTAACACGACATTCTGAACTAATTGGAACCATTTTTTATTTTACATATTTTTACATATTTCGGTATTACATATTTTTACATATTTTACCTATTACTACATATTTCGTTACAATTTAATGTATTTATAGGTCGAAACTGAACATTTTACTTATGATGTTCGAAATATATGTTACTTGAAAACTAACCTAGTTACTGAAATAGTTAAAAAACACGCAATGCGCTTGTATTAACGCCAGACAATCGCTATTAATTGTCAAACTTAACCCCCCGCTTCCATCTGCTTCTTCGAAACAGCGTAGTCGGGATCAAGGATGAGCGGAAGTATTATGTGAAGCAGAAGGAACTTCCACCGCGTGCTTACTCGTGTTTCATTGACCCCACGCGTAACTCGAAAAAATAAATTCCAGATCATTGTCTTATCCTTTTTGTGGAGTTGGGGGGCCGCATGCTCTCCTTACCCCCCTCTTCTATCACAGGCTACACGCTACTATTCACTTGAACCCCGGCTCTTCGTAAATAACATTGTATATTATACAAAAGTATTATATGTTTCGGATGAAACTACGGATTAATTGCTTCTGTAGATGTAAAACATTCATTCAGCCTCTTTGAATCCATGTTAAGATCTGATCGGCAACGTACTGTGCTCGGAAAATGCTTCAAGAATGGAATTTTAAACATTATAACGAATTTTTATTTCACATATTTCCTATTTTTTCTTACATATTTTTAAAAAAATAAGTACATATATATGTACATATTTTGCTTTTTTTATTACAATAAAGTCCGTTCCCTAATAATAATAATAATAATAATAATAATAATAATAATAATAATAATAATAATAATAATAATAATAATATCGATATATGAGATTCTGATAAATATTTTTTGCATTTGAAAGTTCAAGCATGAGAGTTTCTAGTCCCTCCGGAATGGAAAATTATCTTTTTTTAAGTGATGGCCTTTTCTTTCTTCCCAGAGACGGGATATTTTAGAAACATTCTCCGTCATTACTCGATGATCTGCAGCGTCTAAGACCCGAATTTCATCTCTAATTCCACTCTTCAGCTGAATAACGCTGCTGAGCTTATTGACGTAAACTTTTCCTTTAAGAAACAACACAAAAAATAATTAGAGGGCGACAAATCTGGAGAACGAGGCAGTCATGTGAATCTCTAATACTTGGTGATGCACCTTCGCAGAAAGTCTTTTGCAGAAGCCATCGTAGCACGAGCTTCACTACACTGAGTTGAAACCACATATTGGGATGCAATTCCACACCAGATATCAAAAAAATATTCAACATGATCTGATACTGAGCGTCACCTACGGTTTCATTGGTGTCGTCCTGATTCTTTTAAAAAAATGGTTCAATAGTATTTCCACACTAACTGCATTTTAGGGGGGTGCAATTGGTTTTGATGCGTTTCCCTTGGGTATTCAATTCCTGGATGCCCGCAATTTTGTGTATTGACTAACTATTGTCTAAAATCGATAATAAAATTTAATTTACAAAGAATATATTCCAGAATCATGACACTCTAATCTTGTATACATTGTAACAATGCAACTTCTTTAACGTATCTTGCGAGGAAAAAGAAGTAGCAGTTAAAATTAAGTTATTCGCCTTTTAAACAGGTCCTTACCTTTGCGCCATCTGTACTTTAATTTGTCAACTTGGTTTGTTGACACACGACTTAAGTATTTAGGTTTCAAATAATCAACGTAACTTGTGATAACCCTAAGTGTGTTGTGAGTACAGCAGCTAATTTGGCTCGGTTATTTGTAGTTATGGTTTCGCTTTTATTGTATTTATTATTTTGTGGTTTTTGTTTCGCTTTTATTGTCTCGTTAGTTAGAACTGTTTCAACGCCTGAGGATTCTGATAGATGGCAATCTGCAGTACACGCGTGTGCTGCGGTAGCATAAAGACGCCTGTCTTGAGCATGAGATGTAAGAAAAACGTTCATCCTCAACAGAAAATATTCATTATTACATTTACTAAAATTCTTACTTCACCATGATCAATATTAAGTCAGCAATTCATTTCATCATTGTTGGAAATTTTAGTGGTTAGACAAATTGTTAAATAAATTTGACAATGTTTTTTCTCAGTAAGTATATATTAGGAATGCGATGCATAATGTTGAGTTCGCCGCTTCTGGAGTACTTTTCCAAAATTGTTACTACTTGGAAAATTCATAACTTTTATCGGACTATTGGCCTCTTTCTCACACTATTATCTAAATGACTCATCACTTGTTAGATTAAAAGGCATTTTACATAATATTTTGGAAACAGTTTTTTGTACAACAGAAAATTGTAAATGACATCACTCATAAATTCAAATGATAACATGTATATATTCTAAATTGAACAAAATGTGAGCTAATAAATAAAGTTTAGCGACCAATATAATTGTACGCTGGACGCTTCATTATTTGCCCCACTTCTGTTAAATAAAAGAAGCAAAAGAATATCTATATATATAAAAGAAAGTCGTGTTAGTTACACTATTTATAACTCAAGAACGGCTGTACCGATTTGGCTGAAAATTGGTGAGCAGGAAGCTTAGAGCAGGAGACGGATATAGGATACTGTTTATCCCGTTTGACAGCGTTCCTGTGTGAGAACGCACGTTTTTGCACGTTTTCGCACGTTTTCGCGTGATTTCGCACGTTTTCGCGTGATTTCGCATGTTTTCGCGTGATTTCGCACGTTGTTGCGTGATTTCGTGGGTTTTCGCACCTTTTCGAGGGTTTTCGCACGTTTTCATGCGTTTTCGCACGTTTTCACGCGTTTTCGTATGTTTTCGCGCCTTTTCGCCTAAGTTTTCTGTGCTGGTGGGTGTTTCTGGTACTCAACTGAAGAGTGCAACCTATGCACCAAAATACAGGAACAATAATGAATGCTAAATCTACTTAAATTGTTTATTAGAAAATACAAATAAAAATTAACTTAATAAATTCCAAAATCTGCTTATTTATTGACTTTAACAGCCGGTCCCTTACAGCTTTGTATTTCTCTCTTAAACAAAAATCATTCAAAAAAACACGCTCTGCTACGTAATAGATTTTTTAATTATCTATTTAATATCAGAGCGCTTTTTAAAATTCTTCTTTGTTTGAGAGAAAAACACAAACCTGCAATTGCTTTATTATCACGAGTGCAACAAGGATAGTACAGTTTCTCACAGTGAGTGTGACGCTTGAAAAAGATGGGACCGGCTGTTAAGGCGGAACAGAGTTCGCCGGGTCAGCTAGTACTAATATATTTTCAATACACAGAAAACAGGGACAAAAATAATTAATGTTCATATTCTATGAGAGTATGAGAGTTTTACAGTATGAAAACTAGACCTATTACACATGCCTTCCCATGAATTTGAATAAGGTTATCATTGAAATGACACGAAAATATTTTTTGGAATCATTTTTATCTCATGATCGAGAGAGATTCACAAATTCATGTTGATTTCTGATAGTATTTAGTACATGATATATGAAATGAAAAAGGAATGCCGAAGAGAAACATACATAGACAGAACAGACAGAACTTTAATGGAAGTGATACATATTTAATGTAGTACAAAATAAGCGTCAAATTAACCATTCTTCAAAACAGTTTAGTCACCTAGGAAACCAACATTATTCACAATGTGGTTTGGTTAAAAATGAAAAGGAGTTATTTGATGTGAACTAAATATTTTCTACCAATTTAATATAGTCGGCCTATTTCTCTTCATCCCATCAACCAGCACCCACTGGTATTTTCACACACAATATACCTAGCAAATAAGACAAAAATAACAGCACAGCAAGTCTTGAACAACAATTATTTTTTAATCAACATCATTCAGTCACGTTCCACCAAAAACAACTACTTCGCTTTCTCGTAAACGCACGACACTGAGGATGTCCTAACAGTTTGTTCTACATCAATATATCGTGGGAGAACGAGAACGGCTTAAGATCACCTAAGCTAAAGAGCATTTCGGAGCAAGCTGCAAAAACCAGGACAGACAGATTGCATACTCTCCAACACGACAACCTCACGGACTCGCTTCAACAGCCATATTACCCGAGTGTTACAAAGAGCTAACCGCTGCTTCCCCGAAGGACGAAGGGGGTAATATAAACGTTCTGGCGGAGGAGCTGAAAACCCTCCACCTCCGCCTATTAATTCCGCGAGGCCGCGGCCCCGTAAAGCGCAGGCCACCGACCCGGGTCGCGCCCCGCCCCCTCCCCTCCCCCACCACCTCAAACCGCTCTCCACCGCCCCGCCCCTCCCCTCCCCCACCACCTCAAACCGCTCTCCACCGCCTCGCCCCTCCCCTCCCCCACCACCTCAAACCGCTCTCCACCGCCCCGCCCCTCCCCTCCCCCACCACCTCAAACCGCTCTCCACCGCCCCGCCCCTCCCCTCCCCCACCACCTCAAACCGCTCTCCACCGCCCCGCCCCACTCCGCCGACGTGACCTCCCAGCGGAAGCAGCTCTTGCGCTTCTACGAGGCCGCGCTTACGACCGCTGGAGCGACTATGACGTCACCGCCATGACCTCGCCTCACCTTCGAAGTCACTCACGAGAATCACCGCCACTTCAACCCTCGCCTTCAGGCTCTCGATGATCTCCACCCCTCTCTTGTTGTCAACTATCAACTTCACATTCTGGTCCCGTCATCGCCACCTCTGCCAGTTTCACCAACACCATGACTTCCCAACCCCAGCATCATCAACGTCATCTAATTTCGTTGCATCGTCATCAAATGGTTTCATTTTAACCACCATCATCATGCGACAACATGTGATTACTAGCACAACCAGTATCTCAATATTCACCACCACAACCATCAATCTTTGCTACAATTACTGCCACTCCATCACTATGCTGCATAGTTCGTATGCAGATTTGTATCGCGAACGGCGTCCCAACCCTTCACAGATATCATCACCTTTGTCACGTTACGGTCTCTACCACTGTCCCCGTTACTGTCTCTTCTAAAATCATCACTACCAACACCACCTCAATCCTGCAGCATCCTCATCCGTTCGACGTTTTACGACAAGCAATAGCAAGGCCCTTCGATGTGAGGCAGGTCACCGCAGGATCGTTGCTGTCAAGCACTCCATTAGCTCCACAAGGTTTAGTATGGGTGATAATCTACGTTGACGATAAAGTTCGCGAAGAAAATTTAAAAGAATTCTTGTAAAATAACAAATTTTGTGGCAAGAAAAACAATTCAAACAACTATTTGAAATAAAGAGTAAATTGCAGTTTTTCTCGGCTCTCGAAATCTTGCAGGAAACAATAATTTTACATATGTCAAATCCTTTCAAGAAAATTAAAGAAATGGAAAGAGCGTTATCTACATATGAAAATGGATGTTGGTATGTTCGAGATCGATGAACTCAGACACCGGTCAAAACCGATCTCCATGAAAGTTGGCACAACTGCGTTTTGCATGGATTTTGATTGATTGATTGATTGATTTTTCGCGTTTCCGGGCACGTCAACTGCTTTGGTCATTAGTCCCGTTAGTGGAGTGCATGTTTTTTTCTCGGGCGATGGCTGTGAACTTCCCCGCTGGATGGCGAGATCCGGCGCCGACCTACCGTCGACTAGTGGGATTTCCCCCTAACCAGGACTCTCCCACGAGCGGGGCACCGCCCCAGCCGGGACAAGCTCTAAGCCCCCGACCAGTCTCCCGGAATATGTGGTAGTGTAGTGCATGTTAGTGTGTGTGTGTGTGTGTGTAAGGGGAGAGGATAGGACAAGGAAGAGGAAGGAATTATCGCGCGCGGTACGTGGCCCGTTTGGTAGAGTACTGCTCCGGCATGAGCTTGGTGTTGATCGGAGAAACCACGAAAAACTACCGATCAGAGCAGCCGGCCTCTAGAATTCTCCTCCAGACAGCGACTGAATTCGACCTAGCTGAAGAGCTAGTGTCGAAAATCCTGCCGCCCTCAGGACTCGAACCTAGGACCTCCCGGTCAGAGGCGCTGCAGTGACATCAGTTGAAGCACTGAGCTGCCGCTCTCGGTAACAAGGTTTTTATTCTCTACATTTTGTTGTAACTTCACTTGATAGCGTTTCAGTTAAATGCAATTCCCCATCCACCTGGGTTTCATTGTTGCAGGGCGTTGCCGTGTGACGCGGAGCGAGGCCAAGGAGACTAGGAGCGGGCGGCGCGGGATGAAGAGATGAACGGGAAGAGACAGAGAAGGAACAAGAGATGGAGGTAACAAGAGAGAGGGGGAACACGAGAGAGAAGGAACAAGAGAGAGAGGTAACAAGAAAGAGATGGAACACGAGAGAAGGGAAACACGAGAGAGAGAAGGGAAACACGAGAGAGAGAAGGGAAACACGAGAGAAGGAACAAGAGAGGGGGAATGAGAGAGTGAGAGGAGGAGAGAAAAAGAGACAGAGGGGAAAAAGGAGAGCAAAATAAGAGAAAAAGGAAAACGAGAGGGAAAAAGAGAGAGAGAGAGAGAAAATGAGGGAAAGAGAGAGGGGGGAAATAGAGAAAACAGAACAACGTCTGCTGAGTTCTGCTAGTATTTTGTCTATTACTAATAGTCAATCGTCCATTTATTTTTTGCGTAGTGCCTATTTATTATTATCTATTACGTAATTAGTAGAACATTTCATCATTATTTAATAGAATCTTGAAAGTGAGCAAACGTCGCTCAACTAACGTGTTTCCTTTTGCATTATCACAAGCTATTCTGCTCTTGATCAAAATAATTACCTAACACAATTTATTGATAGCTCATGAAAAACTTGATAATAGAAATTGATTGATATGTGATTGCAAAACGTGAAAATTGCCATAATGATAAAGTAGGTATCATACGTTCAGCTTGGAAAAGCGATAAATGTTGAACGTGCAGCACATACCTTCCATTAATAAATGACAAACATTAGCAAAACGAAATTGGTAGTCACTTCTGCAATATCAATGAGGATTCACAGTTTAAGCAACTTGTTATTTAGCATTTGATCCCTTTCCAATCACTAAATAAACGTTTATAATAATAGTGTTAAATGTGTTTTATTATTTTTAATAATTTAATAGGGTACATTGGGGTAGTAGACTAGGTATTTAGAGAATATGGAAATTACCTCCACAATTGGTCGCATTGGGCGCGTTTGTTAAACAAAGCCATTTTCATGAATGTTCACAAGGCTTCACAATTTCACTAATAATATAAAAGTTGAACACAAGACGATAATTTGCAAGAAAGATATTTGCTTCAAATATAAATATCTTAAAACCTCACTACACAAAACTGCCTTCGAGTGCATTACTTATTACCTCCAGTTTTAAAGTTTAACTCAGGAAAATAAGTTTTTACTAGCATTAACAACTTCTCATAATATACACTTGCACTACCACAAATAATACAATAAATGGGCCCTGACGGTGGCTGGATTTTCGACACTAGCTTGTCAGCTAGGAAGAATTCAGTCGCTGTCTGGAGGAGAAGTCTAGCGGTCGGCTGCTCTAAATTGTAGTTTTCCGTGGTTTCTCCGATTAACACGAAGCGAATGCCGGAACAGTACCCTAACACACGGGCCACGGAGCGCGCTCGATCTTTCCTTCATCTTCCTCTCCTCTCCTCACACATTAACACTAACATGCACTACACTACCACACATGCCAGGAGACCGGTCGGGAGCTTAGAGCTTGTCCTGGCAGGGGCGGTGACCCGCTGATGAGAGATATCTGGTTGTGGGAAACCCCGTTAGCCCATGGTAGGTCAGCGCCAGATCTCGTCATCAAGCGGGGGAAGAACACGCCACCTCCCGAGGGAAAATGCACTACACTTACGGGACTAATGACACTAGTAGTTGACACGCCCGGAATCACTAACAATCAATCACTCAATACAATAAATGAAATGGAAAATAATTAGCGTTATACGTAATAATCACTAGTAATTATAATATAAAATGCCCTAATTAAAAGTTTTAAATTGTAAAATGTAAATGAAGTACAATGTAAACTGAATGAGCATATATTTAATAGCATGTACTGCCAGTCGTTTATGTTAATGCGACTTAAAATTAAATTAAAAAATTCAATATTTTTTTAACAATTGGTTCAAAATACTGATATCTAACTTTTGTGATTCAAGGCAACAATCATTATTTTGAGTACCGTTTTAATGAGACTAGACGATCATTCAAATTCAAATTACTCTAAAATGCAAGAGAGAGAGAGAGAGAGAGAGAGAGAGAGAGAGAGAGAGAGAGAGAGAGAGAGAGCTAAAAATCAGTTCATAAAAAGTTCTATAATCAAAAAGAGATGAAGTTATTGTTTATAGAAAAGTAAGAACGTACATGTTAGGTACGCTACGAAAGATTCAATTTGATATGAACCCGCACACGCGGGACACGAAAACTACTCGAAGTGGTTCGCGCAAACATGTCGTATATTGATTTTAAACTTCAATAAACGTCTGGTTTGCGCAGTAAATAAGCTAGCAAACACGATGCGGCTGCAGGTCTAGCGAACGTATGCAGTACCATATATGTCTTGTGACCTTTAGAACATGTCAGATATCACAAAATACATGAAAAATGCATAAAGTTTGATTATTAAAATGATTTGTTGAGATGGTAAGTGATTACCTATGTAAAAAAAGGTATGTGTTATCTTCAGTTAAAGTATGTTTACCTCATGTACTTCGGTATAACAGAGTGATAAAATAGTTTCTAATGATAATTGTATACTGCTGTTTCTAATTTTAATGAACGATTTTTTTTAAATCGGAAAATTTCATCCAGTTATTGTTTATAAATGCCATACAATGTTAATCTTACATTACGTGTTTAAAAGAAAAGTAGATAAATGCTTTAAAAACGTCTGTAGTTTTTTCCTGTGTACGAAACTAACATTTGAATTAACAGAAATTACAGACAATATTTCATACAATTTTACCAACAAATCATTTTGTTGTAGATTATATGTTTTAATTAAAAATAAGAAAATGTTTACAAGTTTTTTTCGATTGTCATTAATATTCAATTAAAACTTGAGTTACTTCCTCATTGGGGAAAAGAGAAGAATGCTGGATGAAAAGAAATTTTTTGTCTCGCCTGTCCGCAGAAAGAATTGCATTTTTTACCGATTTCGTGAGTTTACGTCACTTATCTCTTCTTTTTAAATAATAACAGTATTGGATAATAGAAAAAACAAAGAATCTACTTATACTTTCATTGTGGGAATAACATACGGAGAATAAGAAATTTAAAAAATAATTACACTAATAAGGTAAAGTATTCTAAGTGTAAATACAAACTGATTTACCTTTTTGTAGTAACGATAGATTTGAATGCACTCGTTAGGAAAATATAAAAACTACTTCATTTAAACACTTTAAAAGGCAATGAATATGCCATGAAATCCATTATATCACATATAGTATAATACTCCCAATCTCACCAACATTTTATTAATGTTAATCAAACATTCAAATGCATTACGCTGCATGCATATTCTATCGTAAGTCGTTCCTTGACCTCTTGATATTATGTAGAAATTCTTTAATGTTTCTTTCAATTATCAGTAGTACGTTTTAATTTAATTTATCATACAAAATGTAACCCCATTAGCTATCACTCAAATTAATGGTACGTACATGGCATAAAAAGTGGTTACAAATAAAAGGTATACAAATAAAAGGTATAGTTATTTAAGTTTTTTTGTAATACTTTACTGATATTTCGAATTAATGCAATGAAAAGTACGAAAAGACCCTCAACAGATAATTTATAGACTATTGTGATTACTGACGTCACTGATTTCTCGCTTCAGCTGCGGGCCAGAGCAGTCGCTCCGCTACCAGCAGCTAGAATCGTTTAGTGTGATAGTGTATTCAACATCGCTACGAACTTCAGAAAACAGTGGTGACTTAGTGTACGAATCAGTATTTAGTGGTCGCATTTATTCACTACTAGTGCTTTAGTAGTTGAATGAACAACAATGATTTATCCAGCACAGGGCAATTGGTCAGCGATGCCTTAAATTCGATTTACAACTCGGAAGGTTCATCTGATGTGCTCCACGGCGAAGGCGAAGTGAACTCCACGGACAACATGGAATATTCCGACATCCCGTACCATCTCCAACTCAATGCAATCAACAACAATCGATTCGGGACCGGATCATCAGGCCAGCCCGAGCAACAAATGCAGTCACAACAGACTGCTGCTTCAACCCAACTGCATCAGAACAAGGTAACGTCGCAAGGAAAGCGAGCCAGCGATAACGACAGTGATAACAGAGACTTAAAACGTGCATCCATAGTCAGTCAGCCTTCGGCAGGGTCGAACTTACAAAGTCAGTACAATGTAGAAATCAAAAACAGATTCAGTTGGTTAAACGAAGAGATCCCACAGGATCTAAGTGAAGAACATAAAATCCCACCTATTTTTGTTACAAACTTTGAAAATCAAGTTACCCTTGAGAATGAAATAAAAACTAACGTCTCATGCAACTTCACCACAGAATTCAAGAATCAAAAGATTAGAATCCAATTTCAGTCAGTGACCGATTTCCGAAAAGCAGTTAAATATTTCCTGGCCACCAAAAAACAATTTCACACGTATTCGGATAAAATTAGTAAAAAATATTCAATAGTGATAAAAAATATTCATCCTTCATTCACAGAAAATGAAATCTTAGCTGAAATCAATAGCAAATTCAATTCTGCTACAAAAGTTACTCGTCTATACAAAAACAATTCTCCCATACCAGTAGTGGCAGTAGACTTTGATGGATCTCACAAAATCGAGGATGTTCTAGAAATAAAACAAATAGGTAACAACATAGTGAAACCAGAAAGAAGAAAGAAACCCAAGGGCCCCCTTCAATGTTACCGGTGTTTAGATTTTGGACACAGTAAAAACAACTGTAATCACACAATTTCGTGCGTGTTTTGTGCAGGTGACCACCTATCGGCAAACTGTGAACAACAAAACTCCCCCCCAACTTGTAAACTTTGTCTAGGGAAGCATAGGGCTGACCTCAGATCAGTAGAATGTCCATACTATCGAAAAATGTTGGAAAGTAAAAGAAATAATCCAAATGTTAGACATAGGGACAATCCTATTCCCCCGCAATTCAATATAACAGATTTTCCAATATTACCTCAAACCAACAATATACCTAATTTCGCAAAGGCGACAAATACCAACCACCAACGTAACACAACAAACTCAAACCAGCATCAACAGCAACAACATAACAACCAACACGCAAACAGAAACTACAACTTCAATATTGGTAATCCATTCATACAAAACATCACTCAGTTTATAACCTACCACATTATTAATTTTATAAATTCACTAATACCAACAATTATACAGAATATCCAACACTCAATTGCTGTATCATTAAACAACAATTATGGATCACCATAATGATTTAATTATACTAAATTGGAATGCCAACGGCATTATCAACAAAAAAGCCGAATTACAACACTTCCTACATGCTAACAGAATTGATATAGCATGCATCACAGAATCGCATCTCAACCCAGAATCCCCATTTTTTCTACAGGGATACAAAACCATCAAAGAAGACAGACAAAACTCGAAAGGAGGAGGGGTCATAATATTAATAAAAAACAGCATACCATATTATCAGATTACTCTACCACACACGCCCGGTCTCGAAAAAGTAGGAATAAATGTAAAATATAATAATAACAGGATATTAACAATAGTGACTGCATATAAACCTCCAAATATAAAAATCAATAGCAGCAACTTCTCCACATTATTACAACTACCAAGTCCATTCATTATTGCTGGTGATCTAAACTCCAAACATACCTCATGGGG
Source organism: Teleogryllus occipitalis (assembly GCA_011170035.1). NCBI lineage: Eukaryota > Metazoa > Arthropoda > Insecta > Orthoptera > Gryllidae > Teleogryllus > Teleogryllus occipitalis. Next base: position 569,431 of record BLKR01000088.1, on the reverse strand, counting down.
ATGTCGGTCTACGAATCCCGCTGGCAGATACTTATACAACATAAAAAGGAACCAAAATCTCAACATATTAGCACCAATTGAACCCACGTACTACCCATATGATCCAAACAAAAGTCCAGACATACTTGACATAGCAGTCACAAATATTAAAACACAATTCATATCTACAACGTATCATGAACTAGAATCAGATCATTTACCAGTAATAATATCAACTCGCGTAGAAAAACCTCCCCCTTCTCCTCCACCAACCTTAAATACATACAACATTAATTGGAAGTACTTTAAAGGAACTGTAAAAAAGTCCATACCTTCATTTCACATCCTGAATACTCCCCAAGAAATTAATCAAGCCATCACGACCGTCAACAATATAATAATCAGTACAATTAACAACAGTCACATTGAAAAAATCTTAGATACTAACAAAATACTACATAAACCGCTCCCATCTAATATAATTAACTTAATCCGTATTAAAAATAAAACAAGACGACTTTGGAATTCCTTAAGAATTCCTTCTTTGAAAAAAGAACTAAATCTGTTAAATAATATTTGTAAAAAGGTTCTTAATAAATATAAACAAGAACATTACAATTTCTGTATCAATAACTTAAGTACCAAAAACAACTCACTATGGCAATTTACCAAGAAACTCTTAAAAAAAAGAACAAATATTCCCCCATTAGCAACTAGTGATGGTAAAAAATACTCCCCAAGGGAAAAGGCTGAAGTACTAGCCTCCCACTTTGTAGACACATTTACCCCCAACAATTCCCCTAAAGATCCCAAACACGATGAAATTCTGAAAATGTTCAATGCTCCCCTATATAATGTTCCCCACCCAATACAATTCATATCCCCTAATGAAATAAGAAAAATAATAAAGGATATGCCAAATAAAAAAGCACCAGGCCACGATCGGATCAATACAATCATTTTAAAAAATCTACCGGAAAACGCCATTGCCTTTCTAAATAATATTTACAATTCTGTTTTGAGAACAGGGTATTTTCCTCAAATATGGAAACACTCGGTCATTCACCCAATAGCTAAACCAAACAAGAATCACTCAAAAGCAGAAAATTACAGACCTATCAGCCTGCTACCTATAATGTCAAAAATCTTAGAGAAATTAATACTCATCAGACTGAACAAATATATCAAGAAAACAAACAGTATACCTCAGCATCAGTTCGGCTTCAAATCACAATACTCTACCACCCACCAACTACTAAGGCTTACGGAACACATTCACACTGCATTCCAAAAGGGTCAACATACCATAGCTGCTTTTGTAGACATCTCGCAAGCATTTGATAGAATATGGCATCCAGCTCTCTATTTTAAATTAATTTCAATAGGTACACCCAAATATCTATTATTTGTTATCCTTAGCTATATTACAAACAGAACTTTTTCAGTGTCAGTCGAAGGCCACTGCTCTAATCCAAGGAAAATTGCTGCTGGGGTTCCCCAAGGTTCACCACTTTCCCCATTGTTGTTTAATATATACACCGCAGATATTCCCATTTCAGCACAAATAAACACTGCTCAATTTGCCGATGACACTGCACTCTACATCTCAGGGAACTCTTTAACAACTCTTCAATCCCAGCTTCAAAATCATTTAAATTTACTTACAAATTGGGCTAATATCTGGAAAATAAAGTTGAACCCAACAAAATCTGTATCAAAAATATTCACACTAAAACCATTCACACACCCTCTTCCACTTTCCATAAATAACGACACCATTAATTGGACACCAACAAATAAAACAATAAAATATTTGGGCTTAAACTTCGATACTCGACTCAACTGGAAGCAACATATAGAGGCAAAAACTCAGCAGGCCAAAACTAAACTAATTCAACTACGACCCTTACTGAATCAACACAGCCACCTCTCCACATCTAATGCACTATTACTCTACAAATCAATAATCCGGCCGACTCTACTTTATGCTTGCCCCATCTGGACCAACGCTGCCAATACAAACCTAAACAAAATGCAAGTGATCCAAAACAAAATATTAAGATTAATCACAAAAGCACCTTGGTTCATCAGTAACAACCAACTACATAATGATCTGAATATAAACACAATAAAAAATCAAATAGCCTATCTTGCACACAACTTCTACACAAACCTTCCCCAAATACAAGCATCATCCTTCTATAAACTGGGTAAAAACCCCAATTATCCAACAAGAATTAAAAACAGATATCCACTTCACTCATTCTATAAAATGTTCGCAAACCTCGAATAATACTAATCTGAGGTGCTTCCTGCTTCCTCTCCCGCTATATATTTTTTAAAATAATTGTAATGTGTATAATTTTAAGTTAGTTTAAGTTAGGATAAGATAGATTAAGTCCATCAAACATTTGCATAGTTAATTTGTAAACTGAACAATGTAATGTCAAACAATATAAAAATAAAAATAATAATAAAAAAAATAAAAACTAACGTCACTGAGCCGATAAACAGCAAATAACCAACCTAGTGTGTTATTAGTGTTATCGCCTGTGTGTCGTTAAATACTGTCCGCCAAATCACCTTCTTTTAAGAAAAATCATACAAACAATAAATACTATGTCTTGGAATAAGTGTATTCAAACGCCATGTTCATCCACAACTCACTTGTTTCGTTTGATCTTAACGAACTGTAACGACTGTTAAATGTGTAGACGCCGGCAACGGCTAACGAATTCCACTCTTAAATCGGGAAAGGTGGCTCAGGGCATCAACTGATGTCACTGCAGTGCCTTCGACCTGGAGGTCCCAGTTTGCAGTCCCAAAGGTGGCACAATTTTCGACACTACCTTGTCACTACGTCGAATTTAGTCGCTGACCCGAGGAGAAATCTTGCGGCCGGCTGCTGTGATCGGTAGTTTTCCGTGGTTTCTCCGATCAACACCATGCGAATGAAAAAGGGGTACTCTAACGGGCCAACTAACAACGGGCCACGGACACCCTAACAAATGGGCCACGGACCGCGCTCGATCTTTTCTTCCTCTCTCCCTCCCTCTCTCTCTCTCTCTCTCTCTCTCGAGAGAGAGAGAGAGAGAGAGAGAGAGAGAGAGGGGAGAACGAGAAGCATGCTCTACACTTACGGGACTAATGACCTTAGCAGTTGTCGCGTCCGGAATCACTAACAACCAACCATTTTTAAGGCTTTGAGTTAAGACGAGATAACAGCACCTTAGCAATTGTCGCGCCCGGAATCATGAACAACCAACCAATCATAAGGCTTTGAGTGAAGGCGGCATAACAGCGCAGCCTCACGGAATCATTTCTCCCAGTTGCCACAGCGGCTGCCTCAGTGCGCGCCGCGATGTGGGCGGGCGCGGCAGAGGGCAGGGCACAAGCCGGCGCCGCGCCGCCGCGTCCTTAACGATGATGATGTCCTCTCGGCGCCGCGGAGGAGGAAGAGGGGGAGGGGCCGAATGGGAGCGGGGAAGCGCCAGTGGGAGGACAATATCCGCTCGAGCGCGCTGCTGGCGAAGCCGCTGTTGTGCAATCGATCAAGTCGAACTGCGCCTAGTAAACGCACAACTGTGCTCATTTGCAGGGTGGATTTGTAGTATTATAATTTGCGGCGGCTAAAGGGTTCTCCAAAATGATCAGGAAATTTTAAAGGTTGTTGGATATGTGTTCCATTCGCAAGATAAGAATTGAAATAATAAAAATTATTTAAAATAATATTCTTGTTATTTTTCCGATTCACATATTTATAAAAAGTTAATTTTCATACACTAAATTTTCTAGAAAATCTCATGGTTCCACACCACCACAGACAAAGACAAGACCACAGATTGGACGGCGTAATGTTAGGTAGTGTAAGGTAGTAAGTCCTCTTAAAGATCATTTTCAAACAAATAATGAAATGTTTTTTTAAAAAAATTTGGAATATTGCCCTCTTGAAATTATTTACAACTTGAATGTAAACTGCGTAACCCTGCAAAAATACCCAAAATATATCTACTTAGATACGAATCCTCCCTCTTAAACATCTCAAAACAAATTTCGCAACATATCACCACAATAGGATGGAAATACGAACTAGATAAGAATCTATTATTGAGTTCAAACGGGTTGTTCCGTGGATAAGATAGGAACACGCAAACATTTAGAACAAGCACCGACATGGGAAGGAGTAGAGCTCCGGAGAAATACGCAACGGACGAGGAAAACAAGAAGGGCAACCATGACGCCGGCCGCAGCACAGGCTGGTGGGGAGGGTTGGAAGTCAGCGAGGACAACGGGCGCAGGAAGGGCAGCAAGCACTGTCAGCAGGGGGGGCGGAGGGCGGCGCTATTCCTGGCCCCGCGCCAGGGTCGTCATGGCGACGCGCGCCGCGGCGCAGACAAACGACGAGCGAGCCGCGCATAAGCGTCGGCGCCGCCGTCCCGCCCGGACGGTCCGCCCGCGCCTCCGGCTGCGCAAACTTCTCCGCAAGTTATTATTTGTTATTATGTTTCAAAGTTCCTCCAGACGCTTTGGAGGAGGAAGCCGCGGGGCTGTGAAGATGTTCGTAATTAAAAATCGGGACGACAGAGCGCGTGGCAGCTGAGGAGGGGGTATTTTCGCGCTGCCAGTCGTTTATATTCATTAGAACGTCCGGGAGCGGCCTGGCGCGAGAAGTTAGCTCAGAAATCAGGCGAGACGAGTGTTAACAGATTATTAATTTTTTGCGCTTGAATTTGGCGTGAAATGAATGAAAAGCCCCTAATGCTAACGAAAGCAGATATGCTAAAACAGGGAATCCCTTATTGCTTAAGGCTAAAGATTTTAAAAAAATTGTTTATTCAATGAATAAATGTTTCATTGAACGTTTCAAGGTTACACAATCTGAAATTTCGACGTACGAAGTAATAACTTTTCCTATTAGCATTAGAAAAGTAGAAATGTATCATTTATTAAAATTGTTTAAAGCTTATTGAATTATTGAATTTTCTTTACTTCAGAATAAATTGCCAAAAATATTGTTTTAATTGAAGTTTCTTACCTATTTTTCATGTCTTTGAGAGTCGGGTCATGTATTACTTCAATTCTTGGTTTTTGTTTTCAGATATTAATAATTTATAAAAGGAACGTAATGAACACGTTAACTTCCTAAAATAATCTATGGAATGTGCCAAAGGCACATAAATTAGGTCCATTTAATTTACTAAATATTTGCACTGTCTTGATCGGGTAGTTAGAAAAGTAAATATAAAATAATTAATTCGTCTGTCGTAAAGATAGTCATGACATTGTATTTGTATTTATTGCCAGTATTAAAGCAATGCATTTCTATGTAACTTGCGAGTGAATACGGATGTTACACGCGCAAAGCAAAGTCATCATTATAATTTACGAATGTTCCCTACCACGTGGACTCATCCCGAGCAATTCATAAGCCTTTGTAACCTCTTCCTCTATCTCTCTCTGGAGAGTGACACAGAAAGTGAAGCTGGGATTCGTAAAGGCATCGTCTTCTGCGTTCTCCAAATATATCTTTCCAGACGGTTTAAATTAAACTTGGTCGGGACTTTACAACTTCTTCCCACTTGAGCCTGTAATTAAGGAGTAAGTTACGTTTCATGCTCTACCAAAAGGCGGCTTCGCACACCCCGTGTATAGATGCGATTCCTTCCAAGGAAGGGGCGTCAATCCGAGAGACCATGGAAGTCATATATTAAGTTGAAGAAATGTTCCATTGGGAAAAGAAAAGTAACGGAGGAGACTGTGGTGAAACAGGAACGTCCATGAAGATAACCCGAGAATTAATACCAATAATACAAAATCAAGTGAAGCAACTCCTACTTCAAGGGAGTACTAGCGCATTAGAATTGTGTGTGATAATTACTCTTTTAATTATGTAAGATTGCATAAAATGTTTGGTAAAATACTATAGTAAGTAAAATCTCATGGCATAAATAATGTATAGTAAAAATGTCATTACGTATCGAAAAAAAGTACATACTTTTTTCAACGCCGACATTTTCCTGTTAGAAAATGACATTTCTTTCAGTTCCACAGAACTGAATGATTCCTGAGAATTATTGAGAAAGTAAATGTCAAACTCACTATGTTTCAGCTCTTATTTTGTATTTTACTACAAATCATAATCCTGCAAGAACGAACACAAGAAATAAAGAATATAAAATCGGTATTGATTCGATATCGAGAATACCAAATTATTACCAAATCAGTATCGAAAACTTGAAGTCGATAATCAAATTGGTATCGTCGAGCGCAATTCGAAAGGCAGAGACGACAAATTCCAAGCAACGCAACGCTATGATAAAATGGACGATACACACCCATGATAACTTACACTGATTTCGATGTCTTAACTTCTCACATTACACCCAATTATTTCGAATTTCAGATTTGAAATATACTCATCATTGGTGGTAATTTTTCTTTTACAAATAACTCTACGAATATACTTGTACAGTATTTAAATTAATCATCGAGCGACTAGAAATATGCCCGGCTAATATTGTAAATGACATTTACCACGAAAAATCGACAAACTTAGGCGGGCCTTTCATTGAAAGAAACAGACAACAGTGAGTTATCGTTATCTTCAGAATGATTCGCTGAAAACCATTTCAACGAACCTTAATAAAATGAGTTACAAGCCTCCAAACGTGCCCCACGATTCCCAAATGTCCCAGAACAGTTGCATGAAAACAACGGCAAGCGAAGAGCACACTATTAGCAGCAAAGAGTAGTTAGCGCGGGTGCCGCGTGCAGCGCTGTTTGCGCAGTCCAAAGGGCCGCCGTATCGTAGGCGCGGCGGGGCCGCGGCGAAGGGGAGGGGGAGAGCGGGAGGCGGGAGCGGGGGCGGGAGCGGGGGCGGGGGCGGGCGCTTTCGGCCGTTCGTCTGCGCATTATCCGCGCGGCGAGGCCCGCGTGAGCGCATCGGAAATATATCCTGCGTAACGTCGTGTGCGGTCGTTACATTCTTCATCCGCGCTCACGCCGTATTTCGTCCTTAGCGCCGCCCGCTCCGCCCCGCCCCGCCTCAACCCGCCCCTTCCCACCCTGTTCCGCCCGCATGCCACCGACCGAATTTCTGGAATTTCCCCGGCGGCCGCTTCAGATTTCCGCTTCCTGGAAAATTGTGCCGTTTCTGAAAGTAGAGGAGAGCTTGTCGTCTGTGGAACAAAAAATAATTAGGCGCAGTTTTATCCATCCCCCGATGGTGGCATAATTATCGCTGAACTGAAATATTTCATATTTTATCTCGTGTATTGTCTTGAGTAACCATCTTCACAACGCGGCGGTGGAACGTCTGCATTAAACGAGACCTTCCGAAACAATCGAGTGTTGTTCTATTTAGTAGTCGATAGTAATAGATAGGCCAACAGATACTTTTTTTTATTTGAATAATGCTCCAAATTAATTAGTGAATTAAATTAATAATTAAAATAGTGAACTTTGTTGCTTGAATCCCAAACAAATAAAAATACTATTATGTTCAGAAATAAGAAGGAATAACTAATAAAAGAGTTTATTTTATAAGTTTTAACAGAATCCAAAATCCAAATCGCATCAAAAGACAAGCCATTTAACCATATACTAAGGAGAAAAAGCACTGTCGTTGTAACCAGAAAATGTCCGTATAGTACAGCACAGTTCAACTCTCCGCCAGAAACCCAAGTTCAGGGTTCAATTCAACTTACGCATTAAGCAACGAACACGGTACTCGCTGTATCAATTCGTGCTCGTACAGCGCGTTATCTGTGCCAAGTCGCTCCCTGACCCTATACACCGCGCAGGCGAAGACTCGCGGTTCTCGTGGTGTCGTTCAGCCTACCTCCGGGGCTCTTGCTTCTGGTCCACTGCCCGCCGCTTCCTCCGCAGCCTGCGCGTCGCCACCGCCGCCGCTTCACCGGCGAGCGCTATGTAACTTCCCATGCGCCCATAAACCTTTGATGGGCGATCATAAAGAGAACAAGTCAAAAAACCTTCTTTTACAGTAGGGAGAAAAAACTGTTTTAGTTCGTACTTTGAATATTAAAAATACTTGCCGTGTGCAAAAAAATACTATGTTTTAGAGCAGGATTTGACTTGCACACTTTATATCAGACATTGATATCGAGCTGATAAAAATGTGCATATCTCATTGTTTCCAAATATGACTTATACTGCTATCATCGCTCATCAAAGTAGTGCAGTCAATAATTATCTTCTTAATAAATTTCCGTTAAATTACCAGTATAACTTTACCTTAAATATCTACTACAAATACTGTTTATTATTAATTTTTATTATTCTTAAACGGGTTCTAACCCTTACAAGAGAAAATTGATACATACAAGCTTTCAATATTGAAAGAAAAATATTAAAGTTTGAGCTATTAAGTACTCAAGCTACAAAATACAGGGACACAAAATACCAAAAAGGCAAATAAGTCATTACATAATATTGAAGAATTAAAACTAGAATATCACAAAGTGATAAAAGTAAGACACAAATCAGAATTTAATCTTTAACAGGAAGACATGAAACAGACACTTGAGTAAGTCAAATGAGAAATTGTGTTATAATAAATTATAAAAAATATATAACAGTTCACCCACGACTATACGGCTCTCAATAAATTTAAATATTCATTCTTGACTGTGGCCACAAGGTTCACACCCAGGGTGACTGTTAGTTCCTCTGCCAGATAGTACACGTATGTCCATATCTGCTTATTAAACTACAGTTACTGATTAAATTACATGCTTCATTGCAGCACAGTCTTACTTTCTTCTGCATTTTAATATCCAAATTTGAATTCACGAAGGCTGCTTTAACTCCATTTTCAGTATTCCGACTCACAGTAAAACAATTAGCCCAAAATGTCTGAGTAATTCTATCAAAATAAAATCTGATAGGTGGCGCTGGAGTGGTTTTTCTCGCGCCGAGCAGCGGCGCAGGCAACTCTGCCCGCCCACAAAGCAGGGCCACTTGCATAGGCCGCCACGTCAGAGCGATAGCGCAACGCGAGCCCAACCGTAAACTGTGCGACGATAAAATCAGAAATATGGCGACGACCTCTGGCTCTAAGTGAGTCGCTGGCGCTCGGATAGGCGGCTATGGCACAGTTGCTCGTCAGCATGGTCGCGGTTCTGTAGTTCTGTCCCATGAATCATGAAGAATTAATTTTAAGAAGAGAATCTTGTAATTAATAAACAATTTCGATAAGATTAACTACTGTGACGATGTCTCTTGTGCTGAAATGAGAATGCACATATTGAAGAATAGTTAATATAACAATGACTCCCTGTCTGTCTGCCTGTCTCTCTGTCCGTCTGTCTGTCTGTCTCGGTCTCTCTCTGTCTGTCTCTCTGTCTGTCTCTCTGTCTGTCTCTCTGTCTGTCTCTCTGTCTGTCTCTCTGTCTGTCTCTCTGTCTGTCTCTCTGTCTGTCTCCCTGTCTGTCTCCCTCTCTCTCTCTCTCTCTCTCTCTCTCTCTCTCTCTCTCCCACTTTCTATATCCCTCCCGCTCCTCTTTTCCGTTTTGCGACATGATATACAAATTTTATTCGAAACCTCAATTTTACGGCAATTTGAACGTGAAATATACAAATTTAATTGTCACTCACGAGAACATACTACGTATTTTCCCGTTTGAGGATTGGGGGTATTTTGTCCCGTCGGGGTATATTTTGTTTTCTAAGTGTTGTACTTTCAGTACTAAAATACGTTTCGAATGTTTCTCGGGTGGTGTTGAAAAAAGTTGAACCTCATGACCGAATACTGGGAAAATCTGCATCAATTTCTGGACTGTCCCGAATAAAATATGTTTTCTCTCTCAGTCGCGCTGGTCTACAAGACCGGTTTGCAACTACATTCACTTCACATTTAATTATACCATAATTTAGAAGCATACAGCGTTCACTGACGGTTCCCCCAGAGTAATAATCGGCTTTGCTGATCAGTGCTGTTAACACTGCCCTCTTCCCGAAACATTGTTTTGAAAGCGATCATAATCCGTAGAGGGTGAGGTTCGTTAAAATCTTGTATAACGAAGGACAGACCGCACATAAAACCATTTTTGTACGAACTTTCATAATCAGGTCAAAGACTTATTGATCGAGGCCCAATACACAGCAAAGACAGTCTGTCAGGTTTTTAACGCGCATTACGTCAGACTATGAAGTAAAGTATTTTATGAGTGATCTTTTTGCTTTAAGCAGAAAGGTCACAATATTTTAAGGACGGATGAATCTCAACGATGACTCCCGCAAAAATAATTGTAATCTGTAAATATTTTTTTTCATGTACCACATATAATTAACTAGCTAAATTACTCTAACCACTGGCTCCAATGTTTTAGTTATCTGCAAAAATGAAATAAGTTGCTATTTAATTTCATATTTAAGCTAAGTATTTACAATATATTGCGAGATTGATCATTTACAACTTCACAGTTTCATTTTCTCAGATTTGTGCGCTCGAGCGGATTGTTGGTCTGATCAAATTTGTTCTCTGTTTCTTGGTGATAATTCTTAGAATATTAAATTCGATACTTTGAATATTCACATCATACGAGTAGTATTAGGCTATATCCTTGACATGTAGTGTCCTACAATTGATAGGTAACAAAATTAGATATCACATGTTGAATGTCTTTTACTTGTTAATATGAGAAACATGTATTTTAAGGCTAGTTAACAAAAAAGGAAACAACTGCAAACGTATAGATTCCTAATAAGAATGAATTCTGAAAACCGAAACAGAGTTTTGAGTGCATCCCTTCTAAAGACAAAAAGAGAGAAAATCTTGGAGGGCTATCATTATCAGCGTTGAGACATTAGAAGATGCCTGACAGGATACGATTCAGAGGCGTGAAAGAGTGCAAGCTATTGATGGAAGTGTAAAACACTTGCTTAATAATTATTACATTACTCAATTGTATGCACCATTGAAATTCTGAATTAATATATCTTCAAATTATTAAGAATACAGCTAACAATATTATGTCACTAGTATCTAAAACAGTTGGATTACATTTCTTCCAAAATTTTACGATGTTTAATTGCATCAACGAAGATATGATTTAATAGCAAACAAGAAGCTACAGTTACCACTAATGGAATCGTAGGATTTTAATACACATTACCCGAGAAGAGGGAGTAGAATATCAATAACAATGATTAAATTACGTTTTTATTACGAATTTGACTAGTGCCAAATTCAAACGTTTGTAAAAAGGTCATAGATTTATTGAGAAACTCAGCAAATAAAGCAGCTAGACTGATTATTTTTGCAGTCATTGGAACATCTTTAATTGGAGAGAAGGGAGTCGAGCGTGTACACGGAGTTTAAATACACAATTCAGGCATTCCATGCGGTAAAAACCAACAGTATGAATCGTAAGCAATAAATAATTCCTTTATCATTTTGGCCTCAGAAACAAACATTCTCGTAGAAAGTGTTCTTTTAACATTCCAAAATCTATAGTTCGTTTACGTACGCGAAAAATTTTTCTTTCACTCAGAAACGAAAATTTAGCTTTTGAAAGTTGCTAACATTGCTTTGTGGTTCTTTTGTTCATCATTTAACTATGTTTATAATAGAATGTGGAAGAGCTACTGGAGCACAAGAAAACGTGCGCAGATTATACTTCTCCTCCAAATTGCACATTGTTCTGCTATTTTTTAACGAACAAAATCATAATCAAATTTTAACTGTATAAAATACGCAAAATATTGAAATGACCCGAAGATTATCATAGGAAACTCTTAGGATGGCTGAAACCCGAAGATATGACAACTTAACAAAAAACTATAATTTCTTGCAAGAGCTACAATGACTTGCAACCTACGTTTTATTTTGCAAATAGAGCATGAGTAAGAAATTACATAGTGGAATTTATTGTCTCATTACTATTAGTCGCTCTTAGAGAATCACTTCATTCAATTAAAAAGTGCACAATAAGCACTTAATATGACATTTTGCAAATACTCATGATATAAAACTACTGATTACGTGAATTGTCAAGTAACTAAAATATGCCTACTACTGTGTGCGAAAACTCACAAACTTCAAGAAAAGTCTATGCAATAAATTATAAGTAACTTCATATCTTTAATTGACATGAACAGAAGACGCCGTATCTAAAACGCAGAAATAAGGAATTCTTTAAACACATTCTGTACAAGACCAAATAACGTAACACTAATAAATGTTAGCAGTTCATGTAAAATAAATGGACAAATACAGGTTCCCTTTGAAAAACATTTTTAAAAATCCCCCCAAGTGTCGGAAGACCATGACGGCGGTGGTCTGACCAGGACTGGAAAAGCACGCAAATACACGAAACCTAAGGCCTAAAGAAAAAAGAAGAAAAAATAGAACAATGCCACATGGGTGATTTTCTTAATTGTTGTCAGATAGGAATCAATAAATATTTTAAAACAGCACGATCTAAATAGTCACTTACATTCTTAGATCTTGGCACAAAACGCCCCCATTCTGGCACTGAACGATAATTGCGGGTATTTGGGCACTAATCGCAGAGGGATGATTCCACATTAATTACCGAGTGCGCAATTAAGCAAACATTTATTGGCGATAGTAAATCTCTCCATTAAATGGGGTAATAAAGGGTGCCACTGTGCCACTGCGAAACTGGGGGTTTGGAGGCCTATTCCGAACGATAGATGCACGTCGCTCGCGCGGCTTTCGCAGAAGTAGAGAAAGAAGACGGACTTCTGGCAACGGGTCGGTCACTTTACGAACGGGTCTTTTCGGTGGAGTCCAAGAAGCACTAACGGCTGAGAAGTGCGGCGAGAAGTTCGTGAAACACGAGCGACACGGGCAGTATATTTGGGCGTTTATTTCTTCTCGAGAGGAGAAGTTTATTTTAGTCCCTAAAGTTGAGCAAAGCGAGTGAAGTACTACAAGAGATTTTTACCCATTATTAAAGATGTTAAAGAGAAGTTAAAAAGACACAACCCATTATCGAACTTCTACGTAAGAAAGGTCTAATCATTTTTCGCGTTGCTTACATTACATTAAATTTTCTCTATACTAAATATGTAGTACGCGAGAAGGTGAAAGTACTGCAAATATTTAAAAATGTACATTTTTTAAAATTTATAGATATCGGTTTTGCCAATGCATTTTTAATAATTTTGAAAATTCAATATATTTTCACTCATAAATTAAAAGCGAACTCCTTTACATGAATATTTCATAGAATGTGCGAACTAACTACAAGAGGATTGCAACCGCATCCCATTGGAGAGAGATTCCAAGAACCCTTACACAAAGGTCTCGTTCCTCTGGCACCGGAAACCGTTCTCTGTTGTTCTACCCACCCAACCGTCACCCTTTGTTTCGTCAAAGAGTAAACACCAGCCGGAGTAGAAATGCTGCGTTGACCACGACACACAGTGTCAGGTGGCCGAAGGTCCTAGATTCCTTGCTAGGAACAAAGGCAAAGCAACGGTTACTTGCAAACCGTTCACACACCAAACGTTATTAGTTCGTAGAATATCTGCATAGCATATCAGTCCTCCTTTCTCGAGCATCAGGGATACCGTAGTTAGACGCCTAACGGACACATTTTCAAATAATAGAATGTTTAATGAAGTTACATGACGATAAATACACATTTCACAAAATGGTTAAGTATTATTTTAATTGTTGCGAATTGCAGTCCCTATAGTTACCGATCATATAACTTTTTCAATTAAAATTGAAATAAGAATAGAGAGAGTATATCAACAAAACCTGTATTAAATAAATCAAAAACATTTAAATTGGTCTCTTAAAGTATTTTGATAGGTTCTATGTGTTGGGCTCAAAGAATGAAATCGTTCGTAAAGTACAAAAGCGGGAAAAGCTACTTCTGATTGCTTACTAACAGGCACTAAATGCACTGTTTCTGCACTGTCTAAATCGCTCAGAACTTGTAATATATTATAGGAAATATTATTTCATGAATATAGAGTAGTAATGGAAGAGTTAATAAGATTCGTCTCTGAGCAAGAAAATTGCCGGCGAATAAAATATGGGTATGTACTATGTACCTAGGTAATCTTATAAGGTATCTGGCAACTGCAGAAAAGGAAAGCGCAAAATTACTTATCACGCTGTCAAGTAGAGGTTTGTACACGCTAGCAAAATACACCCATTTTGAATCTGATTATTGGTTAAAATGTATTACCTAATAATAATAATAATAATAATAATAATAATAATAATAATAATAATAATAATAATAATAATAATAATAATAATAATAAAAATAATAATACTGTTCGAAACAAGTCTACTTATTTCTTCATAGTATTATAGTGTTCCAATCATGGCGAGAAGTATAAAATCTAAATTGACATATAGATGAAAACTACAATGACAGTACTTTAAATACACTGATGAATATAGTACATTTAATACACAATTTCCCTATTCGCTTTTATTTAATGTATTATTTATGTTTATGCGTTGACTGGTGCACTATAAACGAGAGGTAGATAATTTTGTAAGACAAGAATCCCCATTCTCTTCGCAGATGACCTGCAGCAAAGAACAGGACAATCTCTTTGGAACATACACCAACCAGCGACCAAGCGTCATACACCAACCAGCGACCAGCCCTATCCGCTTCTTTCACCTTCCCCGTCGCTGTCCTGTCCCCGTTCCTGTCCCCGTCCTGTGCACGCGCCGCGCGCCCGCGGGGCACCCCGCCGGCAGCGCGCTTGCCCCCCCCCTCCCCCCCCGGCTGCCACCTGCGCGCCCCCGGCGGCGGGTGGGCGAATCAGCGTAATTGCATTCCGGCCGCCTGGGCGCCCGCGGCCGCCATGGAAACGCACCCGGGGACGCACCCCGCGCACACTGCGCCGAAACATGGCTCGGCCAAACAAAATACTACACACATGTCGTGCAGTGTTGAGCAGAGAAATAATCAAGGAAACGTTTTAAGAGTTATAGTGAAGTGAAGTGAAGGAGAGTGCAGTGCCACTACAGTATGGTCTTAATTGTACAAACATTCAGTGCAGTTTTATATTATAGACATTTCTTTTCTTTTTTCGTGTAATTTAATGTTTTGTGAATTATAAGTTTTATATTATTATTATTATTATTATTATTATTATTATTATTATTATTATTTTAGTATTATTACCATTATTATTAATATATTATTTGCATTAAATTTATTACCTTATTTATGTAATTAAGTGCCACCGAGTTACACCTAATTGCAATTTAAATAAATTTATCTTTTATATTTATACATAATTGGAGAAAATTAATGATATCACACAAGATGTTCGAGTTGTACATCAATCACAACGTACTGTGCTAAAAAATAACATATTTTCTCGCATTATTTGTGGCTTTGGCCGTTTTCCAAAATTCAGGGAGTTCAAATAAAACGAGACCTGCGCCATTTTTAAGCAACCTTTGCTCTCTCCAAGAAAAAAAATTAAGCCTTTTGGAAAAGGTTTTGAACATGTTGAGGTTTCAGGTAAAGTGTTCCCTAAAATCAAAATATCAGTTTCAAATACGCAGTCTCGAATTCTGCCAGATCGAGCGGGGAATATCAAATTTGGAGAACATTGTCTGAACGCATTAGGCACTAGCACTGTGCACAGACGGACGGAGGGACGTTTTTACCTTCAATTGATACCGAAACTAGGACTCACAAAAGGTGGATTTTGACTTAACGTGTTAATGAAAGTAATTTATTACTTGCATAGGAAAATGTTTATGCACGGATTCGATATCACAACCTCACAATACGAGTTTTTCTGACGGAAAATCGCTTCTTTCCGCTGCCGCATAACAAAACGTTATCTTTACTACGTAAGCACATATTAGGTGATAAAGAAGAAATGTGACTATAGGGGAGTGTTCTCGCGAGCTCACTCGTCTCTGCCATACACCGACGCACTCGTTTGATTCTCTCCTTCCAAACTGAAACGTGAAGAAAGAGGATGGCTCGCACAAAGAAACTGTCTACAAGGTGGGGAAGAAGTGTGCCACCCAATGGGGCACGACCCAGAAAAATTACGTAAGAAGTTGGCCGAGAATTTTAGCGACGGACGAAACAAATTCGTTCTCTCGTTCTTACAAGAATGACTCTGCTTTTCCTATCAGTCCTTCCCGTTTCTTTTTTCCCTTCTTCCACACCTCGGATTTCGTCTACTTTGGGGAGGGGCTAGCTACAAATAGCATAGTTCGCACTTGCACAGTGGCGTTTGAAGTGTTGATAATATGAACTCTTCTTTACAAATAAAATTGTTCATTACAAATGATCCAATAGTGTGATTATCAACACCCCTCCTAAGTAATTATTTAAATGGCGATGTAAATAGAACGAGAATTCGCTAAACGAAAAAAAATCATGAAACCATTTTATTGAGGTCATTAGTACCGTAAGTGTAGGGCAAGAGGTGGCGGTAATTTTCTCAATAGATGGCGGTGATCTTCTCCCGCTCGATGGTGAGATCCACGCCGTCAGCTGGAGGGGTTTTCCCCAACCAGGTACCTCCCACCAGTAGGGGCATCGCTGGTGGGAGGCCGGGACAAGCTCAAAGCTCGCGATCTATCACCCGGTATGTGTGGTAGTGTACTGCATGTATATTAGTATATTTAAGTGTGTATAATGAGCGATGAAAGCGGAAGGAAAGATCGCGCGCGGTCCGTGACCCGTTTGTCACGGTACTGCTCCGGCATTCACCTGGAATTGATAGGATAAATCAAGGACAGCTACCGATCAGAGAAACCTCCGTTAGAATTCTCCTTCAGATATCAACAGAACTCGACCTAGCTACCTAGCTAGTGTCGATAAACCTGCCACCGTCCGGACTCGATCCCTAGGACCTCCGTAGGTCAGCGGAACTGCATTGTTCTTTCCAACTGCACACATTCAGAAACGTTTTGTCGACTGAAATTCTCGCTGCGAAACCATAGGCACTCCAGTGGTTTCGGCCCACTGAGCGGCGCGCCGCGGGCGGAGCGGCTCGATCAGAGCGCGGCGGGCGGCGGGGGACGCAGCGCGCCGGCCTGTGCGCGCGGAGACAATGCAGGGCGGCGCGGCGAGGGACGACTGCACGCTTTAATGGGCAGGCGCTATCTCAGCGCCCGGGGACGCCTCGGACCGAGGCTCTCGCCACAAATTCACGGGGCCCATGGGGCAATTGTCATACAGCGCACGTGGGCCAGTCCACATTGTGTATTTCGAAGTAAAGAACAATTCGAAGAAACCGTTGCATCCTTGGAAGTTCTTCATGAAACCAATGTATTATTCAAATTTATTATTTGTTATTAACTAGAAGGCAGAATTTTAATGAACTTAAGGGAAATAATATACAGAGTGAGTGACGTAACTTTAGCACCTCCTGTAATTTCTGAACGGTTAAAGTTATTGGAATAAATTATTAACGGAGTGCATGAGGGAATGGGACTAATTATGTATGTACTCGTTTTCATTTTATAATTTATATTTTACCATTGAGACAACTTTGCCTTTATAAATTGGAACTATACATATTTTCTAGTCTATCGTGACGAGTGTAAAAAGATGAATCCAATGAATAAATTGTCCTATATTTGATAAACTTCTTTGAGTAATTTTGATTCTTTTGCGACTAGTAATTAAGGAATATTTTAAATGTGACAGTGCACCAGGCAAGGTCACGCAGCGCTCTCCCTGCTAACGATTGCTCGGAGCGTTACAATATCCGTTAAACACGATTCATAAAAAATAAAAATGACTCCAAAAATGCTTATTTAACATATGGCAATATTTGTATCATTGGATTCGTCTTTTTACACTCGTCATGGTAGATTAAAAATATGTATAGTTCCATTTGAAAAAAAAGTAACATCAACATCTCGTAAAAACAAGTGATATAATGGAAATGAATATATGTATAAACTATCCCCATTCCCTTATGCACTTCTGTGAAAACTGTAGTGCAATAACTTCAACCCTTCAAAAATTGCAGGACGTGCTAAAATTACGTGACTCATCCTATATATGGAATTCTAAGAACATTTCTTCATGTCAAAAGAATTAATGATTCCAAACACCATCCAACTAATGAGAGTTGAGATAGAGAAGATTGAGTAAATGTTCCTATCGAATATTAACTTAACACTAACATAAATTATGACCGAGTGATATGCCGATGACCTCTCAGGAATAAACACATAACATATATGAAACAAATTTGCTCTAATTTCAGATTTACCTTCGCTCTTCTCGTCACGATCACTAATTCAGGGAATTCAATGACAGATTTTTAAAAGTGCCAATCACAACAAAATTCTAAGGAAGTCAGATAGACCTTTACTTATTGACATTCTACAGACTGTCAATGGAGTATGTGCAGTCCCATGGATTGGTAGAAATACGCGACAAGTCACGGTGATTCAATTATTCCCGTCGACATCTATCTTCTCAAAACCTGATAAGAAAAAAATACAAGATATATTTTAATAGATTAAAGGCTCGGCATAAACACACGTTCTTACTGCCTCCGCACTTCATTTACATCCGCACATTCATAGACAAAATAAAAAAATACCAAATGTTCTCGTCAAGGAAGTAAAGTTGCGAGTGGCGCTATCGAGTATCCCATGGAGGCACAGCAGCGGACGCAACGCGCATGCGTAGAGGCAAGGGCGGGCGCTCCCTTAATTGCGTTGTTTGCGCTGTCGCAATATTAATTCCCTCCATTAGCCGGCATTTTGTCGTCGGACAACACCGGCGTCGTCGTCTCCAACCATCCCCGGCGTAATAACGTACGTTGCCGCCATTAAGGAAGAAGGCAATTACTGGTTCTTACGGTCGTGTTACTCAAGGTCCGCATTCAACACCCTCCTCGAGCAATCTCAACGCTGCGCTAGTGATACCGCTCCAAGCGTTAACTTAGTGCACACACAAGAGGCCGCTGTAATCGCTGACACCTTTTAGAGCACAGTAAGTAATGAATGCAATCAAGTGCATACACGATCGGCTCAAAGAATGTTGCGGCATCCTGCTGTCTGTATACGAGGTCTGGAAGTTCATCTTGAATTAATGGTATCGTCTCAATTTTCATATGCATTATCATAAAATGGTGAAATATTACAAGAAAGAGAATGCAGCTTAAATCATTATATTCATCTTTAATAGAGTCACATGTTGCAATTTGTATGCGAAATTTGCTGTTAAAACTGGCTTCAGTAAGGAAACGCGGACTGCCTTTCATATTTCTAAACACAATAGTTTATTTGAGGGTTAAATGTAATTTAATACAATAAATGTATCCGAATTGTAATTTAATATAATAATTGTATCCAAAATGTATGCGTTGCTTGTGACCCAATTGGTCTTCAACACTGCTGGCATATCTGAACGCGCAAGCATAATTGCCATTGGATGAAATACTTTGCGTTTGGCATTGGTAAAGATCGTTATTGGATATGGAATATAATATCTAGAAGCAATTAGTATTTTGTGTATTTTCTTTCCCGGTCGTCAATTAACTGGGGGAAAATGAGTACAATAAGTTCATAACTTAAAATAATTGATGCAAACTATTTGAAATCGTTACTTTAAATTACTCTCTTAGAAGTCAACATTCAGTACGTAAAAATGTTCGAAATAATTAGCCGTGTATACATATACTTCTCATACTAATACTTACGATACCATGGGCGTCCTAAAAATAAAAAAAAACAATAAACTAGTAAATATTGACATCACATAATACAGCAAAGTTAGAACACTATAATTCATTGAAATTGAAGTTCGAAATTATTACAATTATCCGCTGCCGTAAGTACGAAACAATTCGCAGTAGGTTTATGAAATTTATTTCACTACCATCATTAACGCAAGGGTCTGAACTCACAAAATCTCGCAGACCTAACCTATAAAGCAAGTTAACGATGCGGGCGTAATGTCGACAATATCTCTGGAACTACCTCTGGAGTGCCGCGAGGTGAGTGGAGGGCGAACACGAGGAGACCAGCGTCCGCGCGTATTTGTTATAATTAAATGGCGAAAGTGGACAAAATTATTGAGATTACGGTCGCCAGCTGTATTAAACAGCAAAAAAGGAATTTAACAATCACCCAACCAAAGAAGGAAATAGGAAAGCTGGACCATGCAAAAATTACCAAAAGGATTTTGTCAGGGCTAACACTAAAACCCCTAAGCATAAGACTTTGAATATTGGCGTATCTTTCAAACTTTTAGAAAGTACGCATAAGGTCCGGTTACACACAGGAGCTTTCAAACTACGGAATCTTAAAGTAAAGATATAACAATCCAGTATGCTCAAAAATTCAACATTTATTAACAAATGTGCATGTAACAATTTTATAAAGAATATTTCTCTTGCTGCACAAGAAAGCTGAAAGAGAAATTACAACAAAATACCAAATGCAGAACGATTTAATAGGCAAAAAATGAGTGCCTTTATTCACGAGAGTTAAGCTGAATTACAGCATTTCAAGGTGTTCTCGCGTAATGTCCACTTTACGACGCGAGAACCGAATGCGAAATAATACCAATTAGTCAAAGACGCCGACTTCGGCCGCCTTTCTTTACAAAAAAGAAGTGATAAACTGAATTTAAACAATTAAATAGTTTTGCGTATGAGGGAACATCGAACCAATAAATTGATGGAAACTGATCCTTCACCTACTGCCTTTTTACCAAGCACTTGAAGCTGCAAATCTGCTCTACGGCGAGAGCCGAGCGGCCTTCCACACCCGCTACGGCTTTGGCGAAAAGCTTGGTGGCCTTCCACGCCCTCCAGACTGTTGCCCGAGCTACGTGTTAGTAACTCACGGGGCCAGAGAGACGAAGCTTCGAAGGAACCACGATCGACAAACTGACCGTACGGGTTCTGCTGCCGTCTATTGACAAAAACCTCAGAATGCGACAGAGGTCGAAAAAGGTCGAATGCGACAGAGGTCGTCTTACTCACGACCGGAGCGAGGCACTTTAACATTCACAAAAAACACATTAGTAATGTACAGACCTATATTTTAGCACTCAAGATACATAACTTGAGGCTACGATCCAGTTCCACCTCATAACAACAAATTTAACCCAAATTAGGCATAGAATACCACATACGCAAAACCAGTTTTAAAAAATACAAACTACGACTCATAAGAAGCCGGGCCCTCAGACCTCAGAACAGAGGTGGAGGGGAAGCCACGTCACCGAAGCGTGACGGAGGAGGTATCGATTCAAGGAAGAAATATAGAAGTTCATTGTGGCTCAAAGAAATTAAATGCGCCTGCAAAATAGACAACTTGCGAAACTTGGATGTTCGGCGGGCTTGCTGTTGAAAGGCGTTGCAACTAGAGCAGGGCGCTCTATGAGCTGCTATTGGAAACATATACATGTTGATGAATAATTTTTAATTTTGCTCTAAAATTGTTAATTCAGCCTTTGAGAAGCAAAGCGATGATTCCATTCAATCACAAATTTGATGTAAATTTGAGATTTTGTTAGAACAATCCATTTCTATTGCTCATTTCCTTAGAATCAATAAAAACCTGTTTTGAAAATATTAAATTTAGTGACATGAAGTACCAATTTTTTCTCAAAGACAAATTAAGAATAGAAGTTGATGTTTATAACAAAATACTGTCTTTTTGACACCTTCTTATGGCCATAAGATCACAATTTGATTTGTCTGATATACCAGTTTTAAGAAAAAAGATGACAAAAAATTTAACTTATGCTACCCTGTTTAACCTATATACAATGTTATTGCTTAAAGGCTAGGGTTATAAATTCTTCTCAGCTGGATTCTCAGATGATTGATGGCTTGAAGATGATGATGTAGCACACACTTTCACAAATCAAACCGAGTCTTAAATTTCAAATTTAACAGTATTCGTATCGATTGATAGAATTCGAAAAGAAAATGCTACCGATACAACATCTGATAATGTTCACTTTTAGGGCATTTTCGATTGTAAATTCTGTGTTACAGATTCTGTAAGAAGACGAATGGTGAACAATAGTGCGATTAAGTATGTGTTTCAGTGTGTGTGTGTGTAAGAGGAAAGGAGGGGATAAAGGAGAGGAAGCAGAGAACGCATGCGGTCCGCATGACGTAGATAAGATTCTTCTCCGGCATTCGCCTAGCATTGCTCGGAGAAACCATGGAAGCCTACCGACCAGATAGGCCGGCTGCTAAAATTCTCCCAATACTGATTGTGTTGGAACACGCTGTTTTGCTAGTGACGAAGCGGGAGGCGGAGAAGGAGAAATGGGGGAGAATGAGAGGGAAGGGCGGAATAGCGGTATGATTGAAACGAGAGCGGTATAGGTGGCAGAGTTCGTGGATCAACAGTACCCAGGCCTCATTACAATTAAAGCCGAAACAAAGAGCGAGGGCAGTGAAGAGGACAGGAGACACAGACGAGGCTGCACGAGGCATTAAATATCCACCCGAGTGCCCACTTTGCTGACACGTGCGATTCCACTCGTATTTGGCTGCCTGCTCCCCTCCAGAGGACCAAATACTCATCAATTCTCCTTCCGTCTCATTTGACCCCAGTACAACTAGAGGTAGAAAAATTTTTATTTACTATCCCTTTGATTCATCTCTAACAGTAGTATCTCTTTATATTCCGGAAGTTCGAGTATATTACTGTAAGTCGAAAGTCGAAGTTGAGTGCAGCATTCAGTTGAAACTAAAAGAAAAGAGTTAAAATTAAAAAAATAACATCCATTAATCATTATTTCCTTATTGTAAAATTTATAAATAATATTAATTTTATTCTGTTTTAGTTACACGTTTATAATGTTTTGTTATTGTAGTAGATGAACCCATTCTATTAATGAGATTATTCTATCTACTAATTTATTTTCCGGAGCGGTTAATTTTGCTAACATCCAAATTAGAACAATGACATAATTAATGTTCAGAACTACAATGTTAAACTATTTGTTTTATACGTGTAAAATGCCAATTATAAAACATGTTTACACTATACCTACAAAAAGCCCGTATACTATATGTCGACGGTGAGTTCGCCGATCACTTCTGCCCCTCTTCCCCAATACGACGACACTTTCCCACAAGCCTGCATAATAATCGAGTTCCTTCAATCCTTGTATACCATTCGAATACATTGCGTCCGTTCGTCCGTCACTCACGGTTAGACATCTCCCTTCCCATCATTCGACGCGTCTTAATAAGATTTGTTTGTGGGTCCGTCTAGAAGAATCCAAAGTAAATTTCTCCAAAAACGTATTTTTGGGTTTTTAGCGTTGCGATCTTAGCGGTGGTCGTGCGAACCACCTCGGTTACCACCACATGCGCTGTGATTGCAGCTGAATGTGACGCCTGTGATGCCCATGGCACCCAGGCGATGATTAACAGAAGTCGCTCGAGAATACATCGCCCGTACACAGTCATTTACAGCAAGCGGTGCAGGGATTGGATCACTCGGAAGAAAAGTATCCTTCGATAGGATAATTTTATGTATAGCTTGTACGATAGTCCTGTCATAATCCCCTTTTGTAGGATAATTTCAATTACAAAATTATATTCTAATGTAAATCTGTAAGAACGGATCGATATGTTCTAGAAAAGGAACTTGCAAATGTATAAATAATATATACTTGAACGGCGACTGTTTACTATAAACCTTTGAAAGTGATCGCTGCGCTCATTCCTCGATCTATAGTGATTTAACTGATCTACTGGCATTCTTTTCTGAATATTGTTTCCACACTCCTATTCTCTCCCTCATCATTTAGTCAGTTAAAGAGTTATATAGAAACATTAGCTTCTGTTTGTCGGTTTAACTCAATTGTCTTTCTTTCGATCGCACGCAAATTCATCAAACTCATGTAAGTCCTATCGATTATCGCTAACTCTGTGAATGCACGTCTTTCTATTCGTCTTTTCTTCAATCTGGAGCTCAAGGAAATTTGCACATTTTGCTCTTTTCCCCCGTTAGGCACAGTTGTTGGTTCTTTTTTGACGATAAATAGAATTCAGGGTGGAAATGTTTTGCTCTTGCATTTTAATTTGCAAATAACGCCTCCGTTACTAGTTAAATTAGCGTATTGCTCAGATGATCCATAATTTACTTTACTCTTGTATTTTAAAGTAACTTCAAGAAAAATCAGTTAATTAGTTATTCATATATAAATACTTCATTATATGATTGCTCTAATCAGTGCATATATACATTTCGTCAAATAATTTTGTGCAGTGGATAAACCGTTAAGACAGTTTCATCTTAACGTGGTAAATTTCGAAAATGTCCTTCTACATTCAATTTGTCCTTTTCAGTTACGTAAAATAACTAATGATTGTACATCATCACATAATTTTTGGCATTTTTTCAATATCGTTTGGTATCAGTAGATCACAATAAGTGGATTCTGACTATATAAGGTATTAAAGAAAGTAATTTACTACATATATGAGAAAGTTTTATCCACTTTCTCAATATCAGGGACCCATACCACGAGATTTTATGTTGAAAATTGCTACTTCCCACTGCAGCATTACAATATTTTCTCTTCAAAGTAAGTAATAAAGTAAAAAGCATAAAGTTGTACTCAAATTTTGGATCAGGGGAGAACACATACTACTTTCAGTCGTGTTCTACAATTAAGATCGTTTTGTACCTCTGCTTTAGTAAGTTGTTATGACAATACATATTATTTACATGCTTTTATTATACTTAACAACAATTAAATTACTTCCGTGATATACTCAACAATACAAACATTCATGTAATTCTTAATAACTCCAAAAATGTTGTTTCCAATTCCATCTAGTCCGTGCACAGCATCCATAGTAAATATATTTACATGATCGGGAATTCAGGAATTTGAAAATCAATACGTATTAAGCTCCGCTAGTGATGCAAAGCAACAGCCTCCCCGTAAAACATCCCCATGCTAGTCATTTGGGCGTGCTTTTAAACATAACGCTTTGCAAATCATTTCAAACACGAGCGTTTTGTTGTAGAAAAAGTACACACATATCATTTTCCAAGGTCAGATATACATCTCACCGTTGAAGGAAAAATGACATATCCCAAAAAATTAATTTTGCATGAGAATATTATTCTCAGTGCAGCCATTTCTTTCAAGAGTAAAGGCAAGGTGTTTTATTCAATACACTAGCTGCTCGGTGAATCATCTTTAGGAATATTTTACAATTTACAATAGTCTATTTTCGAAACATATTTGTTCACTATACTAAAACTTGATAATTTTTTAGTCGAGTCACTTTCCTACAAACGGGGCAAAATGTAAATGATGTTGGCTGTCCGGGTGACGTCGCGTCGAAAGCTGTGTTGCCGACGTTTCGACTATATTTTCGTGGTCTTCCTCAGGGCTGGTCTGCAGGGCTGTAGCAGACCAGCCCTGAGGAAAACCACGAAAAGATGGTCGAAACGTCGGCAACACAGCCTTCGACGCGGCGTCACCCGGACAGCCAATATCATTTACATGACTCTGGCCGCGGAAGCCTACGACTTCAACGGGGCAAAATGTTTTGTTAATACTACAGTCACTTTAGCAAGCATATCGTAGTTCCTTCCTGTAAAGACAAGATGACACATACCTAAGAAAGGCAAACAACAAATTATTCGAGTAATTCTGCTTTTCGTTCCCACGTCACCCGCTCCCCTTTCCCCCTTACGGGCTGCCAGCAAAGCAATTGACGAGTCCCTTTCGAGAGCGCACGCTGTACACATCCACATCGCACTCTCCGATAACATCCGCTCGTAACACTTGTCCGTCCATCAGCCCCCTCGGGCGGGCCTCTCATCGACCTCCCCCTTCGCCCAGCTTGTTTGTCGCTCTCACTCACCGCTCGCTCCCGCCCGCCCTTCGGCATCGCTCGTCGCTCCTCCCCCAGAGGGACGGCGCAACCGAATGGGCTCGGAAGGTGCGAGAGGATCTGATTTCTAGAAGGTTCCGCGGCGTGATTCGCCCTTCCGATAACGGCGGCTCCCTTTCTTCGACAGCCTTTCCGAGGGCAAGTCGAGGAAATGAAGAGGTCGGAGGTGGCAGGGGTTGGGGGTGGCTGCGGCGGCAGTGGAGTGGCGTGTGGGGTGGGAAGTCCGGGGGCGAAGGGTGGCAGCAGCGCGGAGGCAGGGTGGGGGATGATCAGAGGCGAAACGGGGCGGGGGATGATTAGTGGCAAGGAGCAAAGGGGAGGGGGAGGGTGTGGACGAATTAAGTACAGGTCGGGGGCAGGTCAAAGGAGGTGGGGGAGATGGAGTGAGAGTCGTAGGTGGGGGGCGGGGCGGGGCTTGTAAGGCAGTGGTCGGTGGCGGGTCGAGGGCGGGGTCGCGAACTGGCCGGGGCCGTGACGAGGCGGGGCGGGGAAGATCGAGGACGAGACAAGGCGGAGCGGTGGCCGGGTGAGGTACGGTTGGGAGAAGGTGGAGGCTGGGGCAATGTGGGGGTGAATGTGGCGGACCCGGAGCGAGGAGGGGGAGTAGGGATTGTGTTCTGGGAGGGAGACAGGGGCGGACTAGGGAGCGGTTTGGGTGTATGGAGAAGGGGTAATGGGGTGGCGGCACGTGTGGCAGACGGCCTCTGTGGTGAGGGGTTAAGGTGGCTTGGGGGCGAAGTGGCACGGGGGGTGGACGGCGTCTCGGGGTGGATGTAGGTCGGCGGGGTGGCACAGCAGGGGAAACCAAGGTGGAGTGGGTGGGGGAGCTGGCAAGACAGCGGGGGCGGCGCGGGGCCGGCGCGGGGGCGGCGCGGGGGGCAGCGCGGGAGCGGCGAGAGGGCGGCGCGAGGGAGGAGCGGGGATAGCGCGGGTTGGCGCGGCCCGGGAGCGGCACGTAGGTGGAGCGATGGGGGCGGCGCGTGGGCGGCGCGGTGGTGGCGCGGGGGCGACGCGGGGGTGCGGGTGGCAGCGGAGGGAGAGGCGGCGCGGGAGCGGAAAGCAGTCTCCGTCCGCGGCCGCCGCGCCAGCTCGAGCGACAGTGATTCACGCGGAGATTGCTCAGGTCGGGCTTTATGAGGGCGCCCTGTCGCGGCGGCGGCCCCGCTACGTTTACGGCCGGGTCCATTATCGAGAGTTCTGCCCTTGGAAGCAGCCCGCCTCCCGCCGGGTTAACGGTCTCCGCGGTCATTTCGGCGCCTCCGCGAGGAACAGTCTTAAGGCTGCAAGTTCGGAGAGCGCTAAATCAATGTAGTGTACGTTACTCCTGTGCGTCGTTCACACTTGATTGCTTTCTTTGTCCTTGAATCTCTAAACCGATCACAAATTGTGTTTGAACACGTGGCAACGAGGCCTCGTGAAATTGATTCTGAGAATTTGTGAGACAGAAGTATTTTATTTCAATTGTTTAAGGAATATTTTAAGTTTCCTATAGTCACACCAGCTTTACCAAAATTGCAGCACGTCTAGGCTAATGAGGGAACTGTCTTTAAGTTCATTTCTTAACTCTAAAAAAATTTCTTTTGACCATCTCCTGTGAGTACATAAGTAGAATACATAGAAGAAAATTCATTATCTTGATAATATTCAAAGGAGAAGATCACCAAAAAAATCTAAAATTTTTCGAGTTACCAAATGAATGAATGAATATTAAGATTTGATGATATAAATTCAACTGAAGATTTATTTTGCAAGAAATAACAATAATATGGAAAAATATTCACGTCGAATCATGGTCGTTTAATACCGGTCGTTTTAGAGCGCCATTTGAAACAATCTACTATATGTTAGGAGGTATAAAACCGAGTTCAATATCCCCTACTATTAAAATGATTAACACCAACCCCATCCACACAGATTTTCGCTTGTGAAAGTACCATTTCGGCCACCATTTCCACCGTCATTGGCACAACCCGATTCACTGTTAACAACTCCAGAATTATCAACCATCACATCAGTTTTCCGCATTTTTTGGATTACGAACTGTCATTAGTGAGCTACTACACAAAATTACAATGTGTCTGCACAATCAAGTTCACCTTTAAAATTAGTATGTTACGTGCAGACGTTAATGTGACTTTTAAAGAGTGAATTAATGAAAATATATTTCATTTCTACCATTAGAAAGAAACTCCATGCCCACATACCACTGATAGATCATATCGCTATTAGGAAAACGACTATTTCCAAACCACAGTAAACATGACCTACATAAAAAGCAGCTGAAAAATATATATTGTACATTTAAAATGAATTTTTTTACTAACAATATAGTATGAGTATCAATAGTTTAGTATGCTACACAAGGGTCAATAGTCATTGAGTATTTAAAGCACAAAATGTGCCCCACACACACACCCAACCATTCACCGGGTTGGAAACCCGAGTGTCAAAAAACCTCACTCGAGATCTAACCCTACATCACCGCCCCCAGCTCACCACAGCCGTTGAGCCGCCACCGGGCCACCCTTACGGCCGCCATTTCCGGTAATTCCGGGAGGGCGTCCGGAAGAAGGGAAATGGTGCGGCGCCACGTGTTAAGTGCAGATAAAAACGGGAGGGGGAAGCAGCCCGCAGAATAAACACGGAAATTTCCCCGCGGAACGTAACGAGACATTGGGGCGCTCCGCTTCATTTCCGAAGCCTCGTCTCGACGCCGCCGCGCCGCCTCGTAACCCACGCGCGCCGCGCCGCTTCGGATAATCCCCGCCGAGCGTGGGACCCCACGCCTCCGCTAACTTTAGAGCCCTTAACCACCGCCAGGCTGCGGCAATGAAGGGGTTACTTTCGCGTCAACACCACGTTGCCGGGCGACGCGAGGAGCGGAGTTAATTTATATATTCGCTTTAAGTGAGGTGTATGAGCGAAAGGCCTGAGTGTGTGCATCACATCACCGGGAGACTCTCCGATGACGTCACAGGCCATGTCAGTCTCTGGCCTGACATACATGTACTCGTACCGTCGCAGGTGTTCAAACTCATTCTGCTCCTTTAGAACTCAAACTCACCCTTTTTAACGAACGCCAGACAACGTTTCAGACCAAGATCCGCCCTGACATACACGTACTCGAACTGCCGCAGGTGTTCAAAATCATTCGGCACCTTCCGAACTCAAACCTGGCCGTTTAACCACTGACAGACTGCGACCATCACATCAACATCACGTTGTTATATTTGAAAGACGGCGAAATACGTGAATAAGGGGCAAGGTTAGATTTACTATTACTTTAGTACGGTCGCCAGCTGTATAGAACAGCACAAAATCAAATTTTAACTAAAGTCTCGCTATGAAGCGAGGTGACCATGCATTTACCTAATGAATTATTTATCGGAGCTAACACAGAGAACTCCTAAGCTATCGAATTCGCGAATATTGTCGTCACATTCGAAATTTTTCGAATGAACGCTCCAGGCTTTTTAAATAAACAGGATCAAATTTTAAAGGATCTCAGAAATGGAGATACAACAATCCAAATAACCAACAAATTACATTTATTACAAAATAGAAACTTACAAAACTCAATCTTTCTTGCTGAACAGGGAAAGTGTACTTGCTGCAAAAAAGATAACACAGAACTAAGAAAAGAAAGAAAATACAAAGTTGACAGATGAAATTGGCGCCTCTATACAAAAAACTGTATGAAAACAGGAACACTAGGAACGACGTTTCGAACAAAGCGTCTAAACCAATACAGAACTACAGTGTTACAAATCGTCCTCGACAATGCCCACTTTAGGGCGAAGAAGTTGAATACATAAACGAACAAGTTTGAAAAGGAAGCCGTCTTAGGTCTTCCTTCAATACAAAAAAGTGAGATACAGAATTACCAAATGTGATGCATTAACTTCAAGGAACAAAGCTTGTATGAGTGCATATTCACCAAATTACATGAAACTGGATCTTTTACCATCAATTACCAAATTTTTACGAACTTATACACGAAACAGGGATGCTCCTAAACGAAAGCCGGGCGGTCAGAGCCCATGCCCTGGCCTCGTTACGGTGATTATGACCCTGGCGACAACCGGTGGCCTGTCCACGTCGGCGCCGCAGAGCCAGACACCCGCCGGCTTCTTGCCCGAGCGACAAAACAATCGCTCGCGGGGCGAAAATTGACGCAGCACAAAAAGGTCACAGCCAAGTGCTGTATTGACCCCGCTGACGTCTTCGAGAAAACTCCAACTGCCGAATGCGGCAAGTTGCATGCAAGCGCCGTCTTACTCACGGCCGGAGTACATAAACTGCAACATTAACAATCATAAGTAATGCACAGTGACAAAATTTTGGCGCTCCACAACAATTCGGAGGCCAGCATGCTTATGAACCGCTTCAAAAAGCTGCAAATACAAAACAAATCAACATAGAGAGCAAACCTGTTTCATTCCATTAACAAATTACAATAGCATAAACAGCAAACATTTTAAATACAAGATCCAATTTCATGTTATAAACCACACATTCCTAAAAATCTAAACTACGCACTCATACATATTTACAAGCTTTGTGATACAATTATTAAATTACGGCTCTAAAAGAACCGGGCCTTTCGCATAAAAGACACCATAAATGGGTCTACTAGATCTCAGTTAATGCAATACAGTGCATGCACCTGGCATGCCGAGAAGTGCGATCATCGTTGAAGACAAATTGACAAGCTTAATAAAAGTCCAGGTATTAGTACTTAAAATTTACAGAAACGCCACAGTGGCGACAAGCCAAAATAACAGCTCAATAAAATTTGGCGAAAAGGCACTGTGCGCGTAGAGCGCACGGCTTTTATACTGTCCCCTGAAGGGGTAACACCGCGGTAGTATGGGGGGGGGGAGGTAGCGGGGAAATATCGATATACATAGAGTAGCATGGAGCTCTTTGCCCAAGGCGTTTACACTGTTACGCCTGCAAGGGTAGGCAACCTGCAAAACATCCAGCGATGGTAGCGGCCTCTTGTAGAAATGCCAGGATTCACACCAATAATTGTTGGTTGTTGTTTTGTTTTTTTACATAAAAGCCCTAATTTTAGGACTAGAAGAGCAAACGAGGTGTCCATTCAACCCTAAATTTACTCTAAATTACGGATTTTGTTGTTAGAACCCGCTAAAACCAATGGTTTTCTTATAATAAATAAAAACCTGTTTTGAAAACAATAAAATGTTTTGCATGTAATACCAATTTTTTCTCAGAGCTCAATAAACCAAAAAATTAGATCTTTCTAACAAATTCTTAGGTTTTTGGAACCTTCTCATGGCCATGAGATCACAGTT
Source organism: Teleogryllus occipitalis (assembly GCA_011170035.1). Classification (NCBI taxonomy): domain Eukaryota; kingdom Metazoa; phylum Arthropoda; class Insecta; order Orthoptera; family Gryllidae; genus Teleogryllus; species Teleogryllus occipitalis. The sequence goes on along the minus strand of BLKR01000088.1, from coordinate 538,271 downwards.
TAATTTTTACAAATTACCATTTTTGAGAAAATTGAAGTTAAAAAATTACCCACATACTAGCATACTTATTCTAATTACAGAACAACAGCTTACAAACTAGGGATACAAAATCTTCTCAGTTGGACTTCTCGGATGTTTGTTGGCTTCTAGAAGATGCTTGAACACCAATGTTAAACATTTGTGACCACTTAAATTTCCAAATTTAACACACGTTGCCGGGCAATGAACGTAATTTTATATATTCTATGTGAGTGATACGCGGGCAGGCGGCCAGAGAATCATGTCCATCTTATTCACTGGCAGACTCTCCGATGCTGTGATGGGCCAGGTCAGCCTCTAGCCTGACTTACAGGTACTCGTATTGCCGCAGATGTTCAGAATCATTGTGCCCCTTCGGGATTCAAAACCTCCCCGTAAAACAACGCAACGCCACGACAATGAAGAGGTTACATTTACGGTAGCACCACGTTGCCGCGTGACGGAGTTAAGTCCCATTGCATTCACTGGCAGACTCTCCGGTGGCGTTTGAGATCAGGTCAACCTCTGCGCTAACATACACGTTCTCTCACCGCCCCAGGTGTCTAGTGTCATTCAGTACCGTCGGGACTCAAAATCTACCTGGTTAACAACAATGAAGGGGGTTTATCATGTCAACATCATGCTGCAGCGCGACGGAGTTAATTTCATATTCGCTCTGGGTGATGCGCGGGCAGACGGTCCGTGGACTTTGCCCGCCGCATTCACTGACACATTTCTCCGAGAGTGTCAAAGACCAGGTCAGCCTCTAGCCTGACATACGCTTCGTACCACCGCAGGTGTTCAAAATTATTCAGCACTTTCGGGACTCAAAATCAACCGGTAAAGGACCGCAGGCTGCGACAATGAACAGTCTACAATCACGGCACATCACGTTGCCTCGCGACGGAGCTAATTTATACAATATTTATATTTTCTAATTTATATTTTCGTATATTCTCGGTGAGTGATACGTGGCCAGATGGCCTGCGTATAGTGTTCCACATTTCAATACCGCAACTTCTGGTAAACTTTTTGTGATGCTTTTTAAGGGGAAGTCAGAATCTAGCGTGACATGAAAGTCTACCACAGCCTCTCGAAATAGGGATGATAGGCTATGTGCGTACGGAGATTCTCCCATTGCTCGGCTCGGAAGATTGGAAAGAAAGCAGGAGGGAGTAAGGTAGGATTACGCAAAGTAAGTGGTTCATTGTTTATTGTACTGATCGGGCATTCACCTGGAATGGATTGGAGAAAATAGAGAATCGAGCGATTACAGCAACTTTTCTATAGGACTCTCATTTAGTGACAATTCCTCCGATTCAGCGTCAATGGAATTCAGACCTACCCGATCTACGATGCTTCACTGGTAGATCTGGAACCATCACCACGCCAACACACGAGGTAACGCACGCTGCTACTAGGATGATTATGAGTGACATTTACCAGATTATTCACGTCGCCATGAGATATATGTTAACTATATTTTATGTACAAGAAGCTGAGACCTGCATCATGTATGCAAAGTGAATAATTGATGATAATGATAATGAGAAGTAGATGGTGGAATAAAAAGTAAGATATTCGCGACTCCCCCCGCCGACAGTTTGCGTAAACACTCGTATTCCCTTTCTAAATATCTCACACAGTGACGGAAATTAAACCCTGGTATTCAAAGAGAGAAAGCGCTTTGATCTGCGTCCTAAGGGTCGGCCTTTACCCCTGAGTACGAGAAATTTCGGAGGAGGTTATCATAATTTAAAATCCGCTTAAATTTACATAGTCCAGTCATTACATTTTACCTGGAAATACGACACACAAACTTTTTCTCTGGGTATGCGGTATGTACTCACGCCCTAGTTAAGGCCCCTCAGGCCCTCCTAAGTTTGCTACCACTCAGGCTCTGAGCTAATTCCAGGAGACCTGAAAAAACGGTATTTTTTATTTTTGTCGTTTTTTATTAACTCTTAAACTTAAACTCACGTAGACAAATTTTAAAAGGGTTTTCAATTTTAAAGACGACAAAATTTCCTTCAACTTTTGTATGACACATCTCTAAAATATTTTTTATCCGAGCAACAGCTCTTCAAAAAACAGTTATTTTTTTATTTCTGCAAATCGTATGCAAAAATACGCTTATTTATTACATTGTTATCAAACTATCTTACCCGTCACACTTTGCTCCAATCTAAGAAGAAAGATAATTCAAAGAAATTCGTTAAGATAACATTCAATTCACATTGTGTCATTTTTATTGAAAACTATTAATTTTCATACAGAAAATATTTCAAGGTATCGTTTTATTATATTTATTTATTCGAATGCTTGTGGATATACGATATTTTTTGTTCAGTGTTTGTTTAAATAGTGAGGAGGAAGGAGACCTCTACAATTCCTACACGAGAGGGAGGGAAGGGAGTGAAATTTTCAAACAAGTTATGCAACCCGCTCATGTGCACTGAGTGGGCTATTGATTACCGATTCCGGCGTTTCAACTACTAAGATCATTAGTCCCGTAAGTGTAGTTCATGATTGTTCCTCTGGAGGTGGCGGTGATCCCCCGCTGGATGGCGAGATCCGACGGTGACCTACACGTCGGCTATCTGAGTTTTCCACAACCAGGTATTCTCCTCACAAGCGGGGAACTGCCCCATCCGGGATAATCTCTAAGCTCCCGATCGGTCTCTCGGCATGTATGAAAGCGTAGTGCATGCAAGTGTAAGGGCACACTAGGCGAGATGGGGCTGCTTAATGGAAGATTGTGGTAAATAAATATCCGGGTAACGTCAGGTATTCAGTTAATCACCCGATAAAATAATTAATAAAAAACAAATTTCATTTTTGTAAGTCTACAAGTGGTCATCCGTAACCATGCTTGTAGACGTTCTGTGACAGAATCTACTACGGGAAACTTCACTGGTAGTAAAACATCAATACTCAGATAGCACTTATTCCATATGTCACATATACCTCGTACATGGAAAAATCCGTCATAACATTTGACATATTTTGTAAAAGTGAGAACTCTTACAATGTAGTTTCGAAATAATATTACACCGCACTGTTAGCGCCAAACGAACAACTGGAGAGACATCTGGCGGCTTATACTTTACACTAGAGAAAACGGCGAGAGGTTTCAAGAGCACCCGGAGAAATATCAGTCAATTGTTTCAAAATAATTTCAGGTTACTTTTAGGCAACTCATTTAGAATAACCCTGTACACAGATGCATACAAAACAATCTATGTATTATCTATTTTAACTATATTATTTAGTATTGGCGAAAAATGGGATGAAGTGAGTCGGGGGATGTTTGTCAATGCTCAGAAAATGTGGATAACTTAAATAGGGGTATTATAAAAAAGCAGACAAACAACTACGTGAAGAGAATTTCACAGCGGAATTATTTTCAATTAATATCTCTAACAACGACAGGAAACGACAGTGTGCAGCAAAAGAGAAAAAAGTACGCAAAACTCATTCATCTTTCGCCTCGAAATCGTGGGGAAAAGATACCTCGTTACTAAGCCTGCCTTCTCTCTAATTAATGAACGCAGAAAATACTTTTTTAAACTTTTCACCTAGGGAAACTGAACGCTATCTAAATTAAACAAGCTCGTTTTTATCGCGCGGTGTCGTGTCGTATTTTTCGACATGCAGTCGCAAAAAGTCAGCACGAAATTAAAATAGCAAACTGATTTCATTAGTCATTACGAACAAAGGACGAGTTACAGACAAAAGGACAATTGGAATTAAATATATACATAGGCAAAGGGACGTTAGCAGATAGGTGCCTGGGGATTCAGCATTCTGAACATATCAGGCCCCACTTAGGCGCTTCTCGTCAAAATATTGTAGAATGATAATAACTGATAATGCAGTTCTACATAATGTATTGCACAATGTAATACTTTGAATCCGGGGTACTCAAATGCAAGATCTCGGGCCAAACTTCCTGGGGACGTCCGCTGCAGTGGCCCGTGGGCCACTGTCCTTTCGCTAGACTTGACCCCCTTACAGCAATGCGAGCAACACCTCCCCTACCCTGTTGGCGCGTGATTACTCGACAACCAGCGGGCCCACCGCTTGCCCGCACTTAAGCGCTGGCCCAGAGCACGCCAATTAGGACGCATACTTGGGCAGCCCTATTTAAATAATGTTCAATTACATATAAATGGCTTACCAAGCCTTCAGACTTTCGTCGCGAACCGAATGCACCGTCGTGCTGAGTTGATCCATCCGTTAAGGTGCGTTGCCGCGCGACATTCAATTAGAACTACAAAAGCATGCACCCATCTGAATACCGATGAGCAAACAGTACTCGCGCGCAGAGTTGGCGTAGACATTAAGGCTAGTCGTAAAATGAGGCGAAGGTCCATGACTTGACCCGCGCACAAGCGCGCGCCTAATGAGCAGTGGTTCGCAGAAACTCACCATGAGTCACCCTGCGTCACGTCACGGACCTGCGTCTCATTTTGCGACTAGCCTAACGCAGCTCTGCCGTGACATCCGGCCACTTTGGGCTGCCCCTGGTGGAAGACAATGCTCCATGAGGCCGCCGGAAGCGTTTGCGAATGCGAACAGCATAGACGATACCAAGCCTTTCAGCAGCCTCGCTGCCAGCAGATGCCCACCTACACAGGCCGGGCAACGCGCAGCAGAAGAGGACCGCGGAACAACGCCCATGTCCACAAAAACCAGTTCTTCACTTCGATTTAAACATAGCTGCATTTCAAGGTCACGGGATGGAAGGAGAGAGGAACACTGTCATTCAATCGGGAGCTTCGTTAGGTCTTAATTTTTTGGTATTGGAGCTCCCGATTGAACAATGATACCCCCTCTGCTTCCAGCTCATGACCTTGAAGTGCAGTTATGTTTAAATCGAAGTATAGTTCCTAAGACAGAGAAGCCATTTCTGAAACCTGTGGCCATTTCCAGGCTGCTAGAAGTCTTCGAAGTTCGAAAGTGAAGCGGGGAGCAGTTGCCATCTCTTAAAAAGCTTTTTTCCTGTTTATTTTTTACAACATATGCGAGTATGTGTTGTTTATTGTTTGTATTGATTGTAAGAAATAAAATAAATTATCGGACCACAAACTCAATATTTTTTAAAATATTGCTGCGTATTTTTCGGTCTTCTGGAGAGGATAAGGTGTCTTGGAGGGACCATTTCAGACCAACATACGAAACTAATGATTGTGGATTTTATAAATGAATTTATGGATAAAGATGAATCAGAAATAACCTATTTCGATGAAGGTGATGAGAGGAGAAATGAAGACGAAAGGACTCAGTGTATTTGGACACCAATTTTGAAGAATCGATAAAGAAAAGAGCATGCACGAGAAAAAACCCGTTGAGATGTGTCTCAGCCTGAAGAAGGGCAGCACAACAATGAAGGTACAAGAGGTGTCAACAAATATTTCCTACTTAATCCCTGTAGAACATTTGTAAAATCGCCAAATTTGATCCTTATATAGATCGCACATGGCCTTAATCTCGCCTTTCCATAACTTCATGGGAAATTTCACCGAAAATGCTTAAGCATGAACCAGTCCAATGGCTTTTGAAGGGGGACAACGCCTATTTAGCAGGTGTCACCACCAGATAAGGCCTAAGTTAATATTTACTTCGTTTCTGTAGTCAGAGAAAGTACGGAGACCGAAGGAGGTAAGTCAGGTAAGCTGGATTGCCCCCACACACGCGGTTAATCTCAGTGAGGAGAGAAGGAGGCAAGGATGAAGAAAAAAGACTCGTTTGGTAGGGAACTGCTCCGGCATTCGTCTGGTGTTGATCAAGGAAACCACAAAAACTACTGATCTTGCAAGCCACTAGAATTCTCTTCGAGACAGGTTTCATTCGACTCAGCTAAGTAGCCAGTGCTGAAAATCCGCCATCGACGGGACTCGATCTTTACAGTCCTTCGGTCAAGCATGTTGCAGGGTTCGACAATAAGCTGAGTGCTAGATCTCATCCTTATGAGGTTACTTTCACAGAACTTACAATCGTCCTACGCCCACCTTTACATCCCGCGCCCCGAGAAACCCGACCCGTGAAAATTCCCATTTATTTGCAATTGAACCGCCCCGCCCCGCCACGTGCATAAAGCAAGCACGTCAGCCCGTGGGCACGTACAGGCCTCGCCGCGATATTTGCAATGCACCAGCGCCGCTCAAAGGCCTCTCTCGCCAACCGAGTGAACATTTCCATTCGTTTCCAGCTGCGACCTAAGGATTTCTGCGCAGAAACGGAGCGCCCTCCCCCCTCCGGTGAATGCGAACGCAACCGTCGAAGAACGAATTTCGACGGCGAAATTAAATCAATTTCGCAGGGCAGGGCAGGGCAGGCGGCGGCGCGAGGGCGGCGACGAACGCCGAGCGCGCACGGCGAGGGGGGCGGCGGTGGGGGAGGGGGTGCGGTTCCCTCCGATGCCGATAGATCGCGTGCCGAGAAGAGTTTACAAAAGAAAATTAAATTAAACACGGAGCACCGGTGTGGAGCGGCGAAGTACCGTTGCCTCTAGGGCCTGCCCGCCTCTTTAGTGCATCCGCGGGAAACACATCCAATTTCGCCAAAGAGCTAGCACAGGGGAAGAAGTCGACAATAATTCAAATATGCATTACTCATTTAAATAGCATTCATAAGCATTCAGCACATAATAATACATTATTACATTAATTTATTATTATAATTACATTATTACATTAATACATTAACACATTAATAAGCATTCAGCACATTGTAGTCACGTGAAATTAGGAAACAATGAATACGAAGCATAGTAGAGCGTATCACCACATGCTGGAAGCAATAACACAGTGTTGATAAAATTCTGTCGAGAAGGCACGTTGAAACGCGTGTTACAGAAATAATATATCCAGGACAATTTCAATGCAGAAGACATGCAATAAAAATGTGTGGTGTCGCCATCGCTACCCCACAAATAAAAGTAATAGAGACAGGAAAGAGCATGTTGCTTTTATATATGTATATATAGAGAAAGATAACGCGGAAAAACAATAAACAAGGAGATGTAAAGGTTGGGATAGTGGGATGTGTCAACAAGAGGAAATTCTGGCATAATGTGCTTGATTTGGTTCTCTTGGTATTGGTTTGGTATTCTGTAATAAAAACGACTGGCCCGAATCTAACGTTATTGGAATTATATACAACACGTACTACAAAACAGCACTTCGCAAATGCCGCACATGACAGCTCAACTAATTGTAGTTAATTCCTATAACATGTCTCAGAAAATTACCTGTCAAAAATCAAGAGATATAAAATAAAATAAAAGAAAGTAACTGGAACACTTCAAATGTCTGACCGAATACGAAATAAATGTTCCAATGTCATTCCCAAGCAAGAATAAAAATAATGAACGACGAGTGAAGATGGGGGTAATAAATCACAAAGTGACAACAAATCAGCAAGAGCTCACATTGTCGATGTTGATGATACTAGCTGACAGTTTGGATTTTTAAGCTTTTAGTCTTATTTTTTTAATTTGATGCTTTTAATGACATTTGTTTCAGCTTTAAATTATCGTTTTCTTTACACAAAAATTCTGTATTTGCGCGAATTTCATGTGACATCGAATATAATGCGCACCTCATATTTGAAACATAAAATTATGAAAAAAGGTTTTGTAACGACTGTAATGCGCATCAATGACAAAATAATAGTTACGGTATTTTAATTTAATTTATGCAATACAACAAGGGATTCATCTTATACATAAGTAGCATTCTGTCTTACTGTTAACTGCTTTACGCTTTAATGAAGCAGCATATGAAGTTCTTCTCTGTTTGCCCTCCATATCTTAATTAAAATCCTCAATAATGTCATAAATGAAACGAGGTTGAATTTGAAAACTGCAGCAATCCATTGAGACGTAGTAAAAGAAGAAATTGATTGAAATTACTGATGTTGTACGGAACGGATTTGTACTCGAATCTAATGCACATCACGATTATGAGTAGTACACTTGATCAAAAAAGGGGCGCATTAGACCCGTAAAATACGTTATTGTGGAAATTAAATTGAAAAATATTTTTCAAGGAATAAGTTTCTAACTCCATTGATTTATTTGCTCCATTGAAAGTAAAATATTTACATATGTATAGATTGCGTTACATCGTCTCGCTCAAGCCTTCACTGCACATCGTACAGAGATTAATGCGCAGCAAACCATGCGAAAGAAACCACGCTTCACAATTCCACGCAATAAAAATCCCCCATTTCGCTGTTTTAGATAATTACATTTCACCCCACCTCATGCCCCTTTGTCTACAATTTGTGATTATTTCCCAACATACAGGATATCTCCGAGATGATGTGTATTTCCTCCCCCTTCTTTGGGCTAAGCAGCTAACGAGCGTAAGCTCATTTCCGTCGCGGCGAAGGAGGATCGGGAGGTGAAGGAAGAGCGAGGCGCCGGAATCGTCTCCACTGCAAAGGATCCAAAGCCCCAGGTGACGTCTCGCGCCGCGCCGGCATCGCGCGCGCCGAAACGAACGAAGCACCCGAGCGGAATCCGCCCCTGAATGCCTAAGACGCGCCACGGCGACGGCGACGGCGGCGACGACGGCGCGTCGGGGATGAAAGGCGCCAAGCAATCTGGATGAAACTACCACAATGGGAGACGTATTCTGTGAACAGGAGAAACGCCGCCATTCAAGTTTGTCACGGTACGCAAGTACGAAAACCTGTGCCATTTCGGTAGAGAGTGAGAGGAATTGCAATAAGATTGCTTTACAGCTCGAGTTGCGTGCTGGTAATTTCAATTTTGCCAATCACAAGCAGGAATATATACCATTAGAGAAGAACTTATTTGTTTTAAATACAGTTTTCTCTCTAGAGTAATGCATGACTCTTGTAAGTTTAAATATAAACAGCAGTACTCGTGCACTGTCTTTGCTCTTCGATATATTTGTAGTATCCACATGTTTCATATCCTCATATTTTTATTAAGTACTTTTCCTATTTTAACTTATCTGCAGACTCTACTTTAAACGAATTCCATCGCCACATTCCCTTTCGAAAATGGTTTGCTCTATTCATTGACGAAAACCACTTTAATCTCTCACATAAAACGAACCTTGACAATATTGCACATCTATCCGTTTTTCTTTCATGATTTCCATTTTTTTGTTCTCCGCCTCATCAAACATCATTAAATAAAACAGCTTTTTAGGTCACTTTGTATCACTTAGAAATAACTAATTTTAATTCAGTCGGTCAATTTTCTTTCTCAACTAAAGATACCAAATATTAGGAGACACGATATTTCAACATATTTGACAATTTCTGGAGATTCAATTATGATATGAGTTTGGTATCAGTGCATGAAGTTCCAAATTATATTCAATATTTTATTATACAAATGGCTCTGAAACTAAAAAGCTGTAAAATTAATTGTATTACCTCAAATAGTCCAAATGAATTTCATAAATATGGAGATGCAGGAAGTGGATGCGTTACGATTATCAGTTTATGTAATACAACTCTTGCAGGTCGTACCTGACAGCATCGCTTCCCTAGCGGTGCCAGCACCTCATAATTTAAGAATCTTATTATATTATTAGAAACTTCTGATATCGTATTCACTAGTAGCACAACTGCGCGTAGATCTGTCTCTTTGCCCGCCTTCCTGACGTAACTCTGGTTACGGCTCGTTTCAAAGGTTTACATAGTAGGCACGCAAAAGTGACTACCAAAACAAAGAAAGTTTTCTTTCAAATTTCCAATTATTCCGCTTTCCAATTATTATAGCATAGTTAAAGAAATCCTAGCGATATATATATATATATATATATATATATATATATATATATATATATATATATATATATATATATATACACATATATTGTGACTTACCAGATTGTCACCAATATGAAATTCAGCGAATTTCATTAAAAATAACACTTTGTTAGCAAAAAGACGCTGGTTGCCATGGTACCGGAGTGCAACATATAAACAATGCTCATTAGTTCAAAAGCGGACGATAAGTAGCATCCGTGGTTTCGCCTACGAAGAAATATAAACAAACTTATGAGATGCCTACTTACACGAATGAGAAAATTCCATTCTAATATACCGGAAGTGGCATGGGAATGTAAAAAAGTGAGTTATTGGTCAAAAATAATTACGTAGATGACGCCGCGAGGTAGATCGCATAATTTTGTTTTAAACAAGAGAGTAAAAGGTGAAGAAAGTTGACATGTTGAATTAGGATACAAGAAGATTCATTCGAGCTCTCGACACGATAGCGATCGGATCAGGGTGCTAGATACATAGCAGTGTACTTGAACGTAGAAAATTTACGCGCGTTCGGACGTAGTGATTTGTCGTTGTTAGTATTCAAAAGATAGAACTCATAAATTGTTTTATACGAAGTGAACAGTGAATGCCAAAAGTGGTACTTATAAATTTTATTAAGCGGACAATGATAATTGAACTTAATCTCAGATGATAGGAACCCGATGATAACTTGGTGAACTTATATGCTAATATTTTATCAGCACTTTAAGATTTTGCTTAGGTAATAAGATTTTGCTTAGGGAATGAACAATAAGGAGTATTAGAACTTGTAGTAATTCAAGAAGATGAATGGGGATGGAAAGCCAATGGATAAACAGTGTACATAGTGGTTTATGAGAAGAAACGACAAGATACGGATTTGGTCGGTAGAAAAGAAAGAAGATTGGACGAGGCTCATTGCTGAAGTCTACGGGGAGACATCCTTTACCAGGACAGCGCCCAAGATTCTCATGGATAACAGGTTCTATAGCGCTATAGTAAAGGTCATGACCAAAAAGAATGTTATACTTTGTTTATTTTAAAAGAAGTTTCTAAAATTTATAAATAAATTTATTTTCTATTGATGAAAGCTGATTATCATTTGCCGTCACGTGCAATCAAGTGGAATTTTAAATTTTGCATTTCAGATTCCACGCTTCTCCGTATGGGGGCGAATTAAGTAATCGTAAGTATTCACAACTATTTCGGTAAAGAACCCGCCGACTGAGTCGGCAACGGAGTTATAATTAAATATAATTTGGGAGCTCATTCTCGTAACCATTTCCTGGCGCCCATATACTTATTAGAAATTCGGAAACAAGTTACACATTTAAAGGCAGCAGGACGGGCATATTGATGGGCATATTTCAATACATATATATGTGTATATATATATATATATATATATATATATATATATATATATATATATATATATATATATATATGTATGTATAGAAATGTTTATATAGAGATAGAGAGAGAGAGAGAGAGAGAGATACTACTTGACGGCCACTTTTAAATCAGTTGCTAATACAAAGTCAATAATGCTTCTGCTTGGTTTTCATACTAACAATGTATCTCTATTGATACTAAATTAAGGATATATTACTGATTACAAATGAACAAAATCATTGAACAAATTCAAAGTCGCATATATCAATATTTAGTGATAAATGTCTTTAAAAAATGCATTAGAACATGCATTTGGACTTCTTAGAGAGAGATGATAAACAACAAGAAGATAGTATTGTCGACTACAAAAGAAACACGAAAAAAATGTTATAAAGATAACACATCTTCTATGTACTCTGATCTTTCGTTGATAGCCTTTTTCGCTGAAAAATGCCCGCTCACTTCGTCAACACACATTAGTAAAAGCCGGAGGTTCTATTCATAATCAGAAAGAAACATGACAAGAGGCCAAGGAGGAAAAGGCAATATCGAAGAATAGAGCACCACTGAACCTGTGGCTGCACAAGGAGCAAACGCTTCCTTGGAGAGAGATCGAAGGGGATGAGCAGGAGAAGGAGAAGGAGGCGGAGGAGGAAGGCCGAGACGGAGCGAGGGAAAACGCCAGGGCCGGCAGGCGCGTAGCCGAGATCCGGATGATCCGGGATCAGCGTTCGGGGGTATTAACATACGTCGGATCGCGAACGTCCGCGGGGCTCAGGTGCGCGCGGGCGGGCGGGCGGGCGGGCGGGCGGGCGGGCGGGCGGGCGGGCGGGCGGGCGGGCGGGCGGGCGGGCGGGCGGGCGGGCGAACGGGCGGGCGGGCGGGCGGGCGGGCGGGCGCGCGAGCGGGTGGGCGAGTGGGTGGGCGAGCGAGCGGGCGAGTGGGTGGGTGGGTTTTGGGCGGGCGGGCGGGCGTTCGGCGAGCGGGAGGGCGAGCGGGCGGGCGGTCGGGCGGTCGGGCGGGTGGGTGGGCGGGTTGGTTGCGCGGCGGGCGGGCGAGCGGGCGGGCCGGTGGGCGGGAGCCTCAGGCAGCTGGCTGCCGCCCCACCCCTCCACAACACCTGCGCACTTTAACGAGCGACGCCTGTCCCCGTCCTGCTCCTCCCCGCCCCTTACCCCGCCAGGGACTGCTTTAGAGCGCGCGCGTCTCCTTCCATCCCTGCGCCCAAGCCCTACTACCTACTCGCCCCCTCCCATTCAGCTTCGTAGCTGCTCTGGCTCTCCACCATTGCCACCGAGGGCGCTACCTATCTTCCAAAAGAGGAATTTTGTTTCCTTTATAGTTACAAAGCTAAAACCTCGCCCGAGTATATATTTATACCTATAACGGAGACAAAGTGCGTTTACTTTATTTTATTATTGGATTCATCTGTGGTACCACCGATAGATAGCAACTGTGCTGAATCATACAGAGATATTTCTCGTACATTCTACTTTAAGCTAAAAATTTAATAATGAGAAACTCATCCATAGATTTAAAGTAATCAGAATGGGTTTTCAACTCCATTTAAAATACAAATTATATATTTGCCGAATATTGTTTATTCCTCATGACACAAATTTTCAAGAGTTCATTCCATCATTTGTAAAGTTCTGCCTGTCAATCTTTATTTTTATGAAATATTAACAGTATTAATTAAATTACATTTCCACATATGAAAAATGACGTATTGAAAAATACGATACGAAACATTTAAAATCAAAAACAATCCTCAGTGGTCATCACTTCGTAAGTAAAACTAAGCATATTCTCATAATCCAGGGTAAAGGATCACTTCTCACTTCAAACTGTATGTGTCTGTGTGTGTGTGTGTGTCCGAGGAGGAAATGTCAAAAATTCGAAAATAAGTTCTTAAGACAATTTTACGCATATTTTGTCATATATATTTCGTTCGCCGTTATCTATCTATATATATAAAAGAAAGTCGTGTTAGTTACACTATTTATAACTCAAGAACGGCTGTACCGATTTGGCTGAAAATTGGTGAGCAGGAAGTTTAGAGCCAGGAGACGGACATAGGATACTGTTATCCCGTTCGACAGCGTTCCTGTGTGAGAACGCACGTTTTCGCGTGATTTCGCATGTTAGCGGTCATTGTTGCCTGTTGTAACCCATTGTTGTAACGCCGCACTGATAACAGAAGGCGATAATGATAGCCGCCTTTCGTTAGCCGTTATCTATATATATAAAAGAAAGCCGTGTTAGTTACACTATTTATAACTCAAGAACGGTAGTACCGCAAGGATAGTACAACAACAAGGAGTGCAACAAGGATAGTACAGTTTCTCACAGTGAGTGCGATGCGAAAAAAAGATGGAACCGACTGTTAAGGCGGAACAGAGTTCGCCGGGTCAGCTAGTATATATATATATATAGATATATAAAGATCTGTTTTTGATCTGGATTTTTAACCACCCCACAGTGAGTTCTCGCCCGCACGTGATCGATAAGCAGATGATCGCACCTCGCCATTAAGTTTCTTGGCGGAGCGAAACAATATTAGGCGCGGTACATTGATTGTGCTCGAACGTCCGCGCCGGGTAACGCATCTGCAACACCGCCGTGCTTGCGGGCGGGTGGAGGCCACGTCGCGGTAAAGGGGCCGTGGGGTAACAAGCATCGTTCATCGCCCGGCTCGGGGGATTGCGAGGACGTCTGCGGAGACACCAATCGCCATCAGGGCGCGGGGATATGGAGAGCATTGAGAAAGTCGCAGCCGGAGCCTGGTACATGAGACGTCTCATACTCGCTTGCACCCCAGCTTACCATCGAGCCCCAGATAACTTAAGGCACATTATCAGTGCTCGTTGGTCTGGACCCAGCCATCCTATTTTCTCAACTGAGCTATGCGGGCGAGACCATTAGTGAAGATGGAGACTAGTCTCTCAATTATGTCATGAAAGCGGTACGCCTCTCTCTCAACGGCAGGTTGCCATTTACAAATGTTAAGATTGATATTCTGCCAAATTTAATTCAAATTTAATTCTCTGTAACTTGTCATTATCTCGCTTGCATGTTCATCATCACCATCATCATCCTAAGTTAGTTAAAATGTTTTATAAATTCAAGTGTGTTTGTTCATTGGAGCCCTCACTCATCCCGCTTTTAGTAGGCGTAAAATACACAACTGCAATCAAACCTCGCATCCACAGGTTGCCATACTCGTACGAACACTTTCGTACATACACTTATTCAACATATCAATCTATCTTCTAAAGACCAAGTCCTGTTCGCGGAGCCAGCACGCCACCGCAAAAGTCTCCCTTTGGGATTTCACGCAGAACAATACGTTCCATTTCTCGGTACATGAACACTGATAGTCACAAGCCAGCCATTTCTGACCTCAAACAGGGACATTCCCCGCACGGTTCACGTGTCATAGAGTGGTGCTGTCAAATATGTTGCGCCTGTGCACCTGAGCTGCGCGATGGTATTCCGCGCAATTACAGCTTATTACGACAACGTTTGATGAGCCTTCAAATGTCTCTCCTTGCTCTCTTCCTCTCTCTTCCTCTCCTCCCGCTCTCTATTCCTCTATCATGTCGCCAGAACGACCCCTGACGCAACGGCCGGAAAGTTGGTCCTCTTTCGGTGTCAACGTTAACATCACGATCAAGGAATTTGTAGTTGATCAAATGGATTCATAGCAGTTATCTTATTCTAGGATCTCCAACAGATTACACCCATGTGAAAATGGTTAGTTGATGGTTCACATGACATTGTTAATGTTTTCAGGATAATTTTTCCATTCCTACTTCAACCTACTTCCAAGACTCATTCTCTTTACTATCTCACCCCCTCTTCAGATTCTCTACTCGTTTTGCTCTCTAAAGTTCTGAATCGTTTCATGCTCTCTCCTTGCTTCTCTTTTGCCCTCGCCGGCTGTTTGACTCTTCCGCATATTCGCTGGTTCTTCATTCCTTATAAAGTAAACATAATATAATTAAGGGAATTTCATGTGCTTCTA
The DNA here is from genome assembly GCA_011170035.1 of Teleogryllus occipitalis. Lineage (NCBI taxonomy): Eukaryota > Metazoa > Arthropoda > Insecta > Orthoptera > Gryllidae > Teleogryllus > Teleogryllus occipitalis. The sequence goes on along the minus strand of BLKR01000088.1, from coordinate 523,033 downwards.
CTATGTGTATTAAACCTCCCTTAGGAAATATAATCCTAGACTGATCTTTGGGCCTCCGCAAACATTCAGCTCTCGAAACCTTGTCTAAAACAACGGTTCGCATTAGATTTTCATATACTTTTTAGAATACGTTCTCTCTTCAAAATTACTTCTTCACGATATTTTATTTGTATACTTTTCACTCACTATTATTATCATCTGCCCTGAGATGTTGGGAGGTATTTCCAGACTTCGATTGCTTCAAGACCCTACTATAATGTTTATATTACCCTTTTCGCCACATTATGGTGCTTCAATCAGTAAACAGTCAGTATTTTTAAATCAGTATTTTTAAGCGCTTCAGGATTCTTGTTAATTTTATTCCATAAAGAACTTAACTAAAAACTATGCGAAGAGCCGGTAGCAAGTCGCGAGTTAGTTCAAATTAATGTACACATTTGAGCGATTTCAAGCCAGAAGACCAAGGCGAAAAGAATGACGCTTTATTTTGGGACTATATCTACAGTCGCAAAAAATACGCAAACCTACACATCTATTCACTGAGTAAGGGAATCATTGGGGAAAATGCCAAGCATCATCTAAACAACAGTTCGTTGAGGCGTCACTTATTTGAAGACGTCCTTCGGCTCCCTCGCGCAATTATCTCAGCCGCAAATGGATATTCCGTGTTTCCTTGTTCATCCCAGCCTTTGGATCCTTCACTCAAACGTCCGACTCGTGCTTCCCTCCGCGCCGGCCCAAATCATCGCTCATTGTCTCCGCTACGCCGAGGGCGACGTGTGGCGTGGAGCGGGGCAGAGCGGCCTGGCGCGGGGCGCGGATGGTGCGGAGCTGGGCTGGGTACGGTGCGGGGCGGGGTGGTGGGGACGGGAGGAGTCCAGCGGCTGGGTATGTTGAGCGAGGAAGGGTGGCCGATAGAGACAGGTGTGATGGGAAACGGAGAAACAGGTGGGAAGAGAAGGTAGAGGCGGGGTGTGACGGAGAGGAGCGGTGCGGCGGGACTGGAGGGGGATCGGAAGATTCTGCTTGGGGCGGGGCGGGGGCAGAGGCGGAAGGCGGGGAAGGCCCCGCAGAGCGCGGAGGGGCGAAGGTGCGATGGATCCGGATGGGGTGGGGCGGAATCGGTCATAGAAGGGAGCGGCGGACTAGTGGGGAGGGAGCCGGGCGAGGCAGGGTGGACATGTGCTACGCGGAGGGTAGGGGTGTATGACGCTAGGCAGCGGGGATGGGTGGATGGGCGCTAAGTGGTGGGGTGGGTTGGATGAGTGCTAGGCGGCAGGACGGAGTGGATGAGTGCTAGGAGGCGGGGCGTGGTGGATGAGTGCTAGGCAGCAGGGTGGGATGGATGGGTGCTAGGTGCGGGGGGGGGGAGATGGGTGCATGGCGGTGAGGTGGGGTGGGTAGGTGCAAGGTTGCTGGGCGGGGAGGATGGGTGCTAGACAGCAGGGGGAGTGGATGGGGGCTAGGCGGTGAGGTGGGGTGGATAGGTGCAAGGTTGCTGGGCGGGGTGGATGGGTGCTAGACGACAGGGCGGGGTGGATATGGGCTAGGCGTCGGAGAGGGTGGTCGCGGCGTGACGGGGCGGGGCGAAGCGAGCAATGCGTAGCACAGCGCGAAGAGGCTTGGCAGGGCGGGGCACAGCGGATGGGAACAGAGCATGGCGTGGCGGAAAGCGGAGGGGCGGGGCGGGGCGCGGCGGGACGGGATGGGGCGGGGCGGGGCGGGGTGGCTGGGCGCGGCGAGGCGGGGTTGAAGCGACGTCGCAGCTGCGCGCCCAGGCCCACCGCCGGGTCGCAACCACGCGGGCGAGCAGCCCGGGCGGCGCGGCGTCCGGCGCGCAGGGACCTCGCATTCAGCGCCTTGCGCCCCGGCAGAGGTCGCGTGACACGCGCTGACATTCAGCACAATCGCGCGCCATTACGCCGCTTCGCCCAACGACTCCCGCCGGCCACCGCCTCTAGCCCCGTGATGGATTAATCTGCGATGCAATTATGCTCACGTTTTGGTGGATGTGGCGGCAGAGGCGGCTATAGGTTCTTGGTCACGGGTCTACAGGAGGCGGGTAGGCGAACTCCCCCAACAAAGATTATTTACCTGTCAAGGCTTTGCAATATCAAGAAAATTTCCGAATAACTTTATCATTAAGCAAATTTGCATGAAAGAACCGCCAATTAGATAATATTCAATATTATGGCATTATAATTAATATTAAATCAAATTGAACTACCAGATGAAGGGGCTGGAAGCAACAACTGTTACACTCCAACCGGCCAATGTACCGCTAGGTAGTATTCCAGTTTTTTCGATCAATTCCAGGCGAATGTTGGAGCAGCATCATAACAAACGGGCCATGAACTGGCTCCATTTTTCCTTCCTCGTCCTTGTCTCCTTTTCTCCTCTATACCCCCACAATCCTATATGCACTACACTATCCCACGCGTCGGGAGACAAGTCGGGAATTAAGAGTTTATCCCGCCTCGGTCGGTGCCCCACTGATGGAGATATCTGGTGCGGGAAACTCTGCAAGCCGCCATGTAGGTCGGCAGCTAATCATGTTTCAGACTAGGAAGAACACAGCCACCTGCGTGATGCACAACACTTGTAGGATTAATGACTAAATCAATTGACACGCCTGAAAACAAAATAATCGATCAATTAAAAAACCAAAACCAACTAATATTAATTGCAATTGGTTCATAAACACAACTGTTAGTATGCTGAAGTTTCGGGAATTTTATTTTTCCAATCTATATAAGAACGATTAAAAATAAATCATAAATAATAAATCTAGAAATATAAAAAAATGTACGCTATATTAAAAATAAATTAACATACTCTTCTAGAAATTTAACATACTCTTCTAGTACTACAACACAACCCAACTTTTTATCACGACCATCGTGAAGACTAAGAAAATAAAAAATGTAGATTGTAGAACATAGAATGCTAGTCGCTACGAAATGTAAATGTGCTACGGTCTTGTTTATTCCCGAAGCTTCGTTTCATTAATTCCTAATTTCAACAAAATCAATTCGATTACAAATATTCGAAACCCGGTCCTTGAGCCTCCCCAGCGAAGCAGCGGTGAAAGGAATCGGGGGTGGCAGCAGCGGGGGCCACAGCGCTGGTAGAGGAACATTGGAAAAGCGGTTCATTGCAAAGGGGAATTCCGCTCAGTGAGGCCTTTTCGCATGTTTCAGTCAAGTTGGCAGGTCGTTTATACGTGTGTATTGTGTTTCCTGTAGAATGCTGGCCATTACCCACTGTAAATGAGACACGCGCACGATAATTGCGTTTACTAGTTGAGTATGAGAATTTACCTCTGATATGCAAAAGATCGGATGCTTCATTTCGTTGGTGAGGAAGAACGCGATGACTTTTGTAATGAACGGATCATTTTATTCCTCATTATATTACTCTCCAAAAATAGAAAAAAAGATATTTAAGAGGAACGATTCAAATATCATTGGTTTAATAATATTAATTTGTACCGTTTCTACGTCAAAGGCCGCAGTTGATTCCATATTTTGATTGTAAGCCATGTTTCGAAAACGTAAGGCAAACAGGTAAAAACAGAAACTAAATAACACTGTAGTGTTTTGCAGAGATCCTTTCTTTGCAGTAAAGATATCCACAAAACACGAATGCATCAAACGATTTTGATCAGACGATTCCGAATTTTTATCGTGTGATGGGTGCTATTGGGCATTTTGCTATCTCGTACGGTGAACCGCCGCATCCCTGGCCATCGAAGCTTCGATTTCCGATGTCTATTCTTTTGATAAGTCCAGGAAATGACTTAGGCAGCCTACAGTGATGCCGGCTTTCAGAAGATTCAGATCAGAAGATTCTTTTTCTATGCCTAGTTCACCTACATTACTGAAACAAATGAAAATTTGTTCCAGTAATATAGGTGAACTAGGCATAGAAAAAGAATCTTCCATTGTATAAGAGCTAACACATTGATTACAATTGTGCCCCTATCACAACAATCGGTAGCTGTTGCTTCCGTTTGTTGTTCAATGTCACGCGTTCGCTAACGGCGACAGTCGATGTCGGAGCGCGAATGCGTCTCACGCATGACCTTGGCGTAACTCCAAGACGTTACGTCCGAAGATCTCACGCTCAGAGAGCTCGGAGTGGGGAACGGCTCTCCTCCGCCGCCGGAGACTAGCCCTGCCCTGAGAACCGACTTCCAAGTGCAACATCCATAGCTCTATCGTGTGGAGACAACGGCTACAGTGACTCCCATGGCAGCAAGATGCCCAGTCGAATAAGTGTTTGTTGAAACATAGAGACGCCGCCTGGTTTGTGCTTGTTTGTTGGCGGATACCGCGCCTGGGTCTTCCCCGACCCATTGCTCTCTGCGGACGCGTAGCCGCTTCTGATGCGTTATCGGCCGCAGCGCTTCCGGACTCCAGTCCTCGGCTTCCGCCCAGCGACGCGGTGGCGCCTGGGCATCGGTACCACTCTTCCGCACGTGCAACTAATGACAACACTCGCATCAACTCCACACTACGTACCTAAGCGACCAACTTTTCGTTTGATTGACTGTTAGTGATACCGGCAAATTGATTGTTAGAGCGTCTACGGCAAAGGTCATAAGCCCCATAAGTGCGGTGCATGTTTTTCTCGGTGGCTGTGATCTCCCCAGTTGGATGGACAGACCCGGTGTCGATCTACTGTTGGCTTGCGGGGTTTCTCCAACCAGGTATCGCCCACCAGCGAGGCACCCAGGTATCGCCCCAGTTGAAACAAGCTCTCCCGGCATGTGTGGTGATGTACTGCACGTAAGTGTATGTGTGTGCAAGTAAGGGGTGAAGGTACGAAAAGGAAGAGAAAGGAAAGATCGCCCGTGGTTCGTGGCCCGTTTGTTAGGGTACTGCTCCGGCATTCACCTGGTACTGATCGGAGGAACCACGGATAACTACCGATCAGAGCAGCCAGTGGCTAAAATTCTCCTTCAGCATTCGACCTAGGTGACAAACTACTGTCGAAAATCCTGCCGTCGGGATCTAGGACCTCCCTCAGAGGCACTGCAGAAACATCAGTTGATGCCCTCAGCCACCTCTCACGGTAGCAACTTTTCGATTATGTAACCCGGGACAATTCCTAATTCTCAATAATTGTTTTTAGTATTGAATTATATAATATTTTGATATCGGCTTAATTATTTCATCGCGCTGAACGACGCAGGTCTGAAGTTTATAATTAGTAACTTGTCGCTTACATCTTTGATGGTGACTACGATGAGCTGAATCTGTCATTATTGGAACTTCTAGTCAGAGAATTGGTTAAAAGTACACAAAGCTTTGAGTACAAACCATAACAGATGAATAACAGTCCAGGGTAGGATCCAGAAAGAATTATTTCAGTTAAGATCTTCCTCTCTAAATATTTGTTTGAAAATAATAAACAATTTTTATTGGTCGCTTGAAATTTTTGAAAAATATTATATACATAATGAAAAAAATGTAAACTGATGCGAACAATTAGTGGTAATCATTTTGATTTCCTTGAATAAAAATTACAACAAAAAAGTGCTTTGGAAGGGACTGGGCTCTCCTTTTCTCCGTTCCTGAATCCTCCAGACACTGCCACTGGCTGATGGTTAAAAATTATGCTTTAATTCACAGTTGTAGTTGTAAATTCCTTTCTCTAATGTCGAGCAACATCAGTCGCATGTGCGATTTCAAATATTTTCTAAAATTTCATTTTTCTTGTCATATTTTATGTTTATCTTATGTTTGTTTATACATCATATTTAGTATCAATTATACAGTGTTACAACTGACATTCAATAACACTGTATACGATATGCGTGACCGCGCAGACAACGATATGAATTTTTCTTTTACGTCGTTTTTCTTTTCAAGCCCATGCTTTTAGAAATACAATATTTGCAAAATTGAAGATAAAATTACATTTATGTATTTTCTGCTAGCACTCATTTTTAAATGTTTCTTGATAACAATGTAAGCAATGAGCACTTACGTTGCTCAAATAATTACGATATCGCTGCGTTTAAGGTGTCTATCTGAAGAATGAAAATTAAGAATTTTATGTATATTTTGTTCTCCCTTATACATTTGATTTCTTTATGGTTTCAGAGATCAAATAATGTTTAAAAGATTTCTCTATTTGTATATAAATAATTGGCCAAAAGGCAGGTTTTTACTTCACACATCATAACTCTACAACAGATTGATATATTTTGATAAGTCTTCTATTAACTTGATCACAATTGCATATTATAATGAATGAACTAGAATGGTAAAAATACTGTGAAAACTGAGGAGTCAGGATTTGATCCTTTGACATTTTTTTTGTTGGTAAATGTATTCTGGACATTTCAGTTCATATAACTGAAACTTTTGGAGACACATTAACTAATCTAGTTCGTTCACTAGAACAAATTATGAGTTACATGCTGCAAAAAGAATAATATTATTATCTTTTATAGTTTTTGATTTTAGATGATTGACATGCATGAAAATGCTGAAATTTTCCATTTCAGGAAAATGCATCTGAAGTTCACTCACAAGGGCTAGACAGTTGACACTCGTTTCGAACAAAAACATTCGCATAAAAAGTAAAAAACGCAGAAAGAAACGGTTAGTAGCATTTACAAGGGAATAAAACAGAGCGTACGACCCAATCAAAATTGCACGCGCATGAAACGCATGTAATTTGACGCTTTCATCATTTTGAGGTAGATAGCTACCTTAGGATCCGTTAATAAGCGCGGAATGCGCGCGCTGGCAAGTGCGCAAGCGAGCCGCGCGGGGGTGGGGGTGGGGGAAGCCGACCGCGTGTCCCTGGGCCACCGCAGCCGTGGGCGGCGAGCGCGGGGGGGGGGGAGCGGCACGGTGGGTCAGGCACGAGTGCGGTCGGGCGTCGAACCCCAGCGCCCGCAGTCGGACGCACGCGCACGGCGCGGGAGGCTGCGGTCGGGCGGCGGGGGCGGCGGGGGCGGCGGGGACGGCGACGAGCAGGGCGGCAGCGCGGTGGAAATGGGAGGTAACAGGAGTAACCGTGGCAGCGACGAGGACGGCGGCGGCGACACTGGGTCGGGTGGGAGACAATTTCAGCAGTGGGGACAGCGACTGACTCGGGGCCAACAGCGTGGCCGTGGCGGTGGCGCCGTGAGCGTGGGCGGTATGGGTCACGGGGACGGCGGCATGGAAGGGGCGGAGAGGTGAAAGACGGAGGTGGCGACAAAGCATCGGCGCGGCGGGGAAGCTGCGGTGGGACGGGGCAGCGACACGGTGTCGAAGAGGGTTTCGGCAGCGGGGACGGCGACTGCCAAGAGGCTAACAGCGGTGGCAGGGGAGGTGGCAACGTGGGCGGGGTGGGCAACGGGGCGGCGGCAAAGAGGGTAGCGGCGGGATGGAAGTGGGATGCAACAGGAATAAGTGTTGCAGGGGCGGAGACACGTGGCGATATGGGGTCGGGGTGGGGGACAATTTCAGCAGTGGGGACAGCGACTGTCCCGGGGCTAACAGCACAGGCCATGGCGGTGGCCCCGTGAGCGTTGGCGGTATGGGTAACGGGGACGGCGGCATGGAAGGGGCCGGAGAGGTGGAAGACGGAGGTGGCGACAAGGCGCGGCGCGGCGGGGAAACCTGCGGCGGGGGCAGGGACGGTGGCCTGCGACACGGGGTCGAATGCCAAGGGGCTAACAGGGGAGGTGGCAGCGTGGGCGTGGTGGGGTGGGCAACGGGGCGGCGGCGAGGGGGGCGAGTGACAAAAGGCGGAGGGGGCGACAAGGCACCGGAACGGCGGAGGAAGCTACGGCAGGGGCGGGGACGGTAGCAGCGACACGGCGTGGGCGGGGATATCAGCGGATGGCGGCGGCGACGGGGGCATGGCGATGGTGCCCGTGCGGTGGCGCACCCATTATCCGCACCGTCGGACGGAGATCGACCTCGGGCCGCTCGGTCACCCACACAGTCACGCATCCTGACCTCAAGCGACAAGGCGGAACAATCACGAGTCAAACTCATTTTCTCGTTTACTGCAATGCGTATCAATTAAACCAGGAAAGTCCGCAAATTTTAAAGTTCAGTAGGATATTATTTATTTGATTTCGTATTCACAAAACTGACCCAATATTTCAGTCCATTTTTTTTATATAGTGAGGTGGGAGTTCTCAATTCTCAGAGGCGGCCAACTCCCGGCTGATTCTCTGATTATTTTGCTTTCGGGCGCTTCAACTGCTAAAACCATTAGTTCCGTAAGTGCAGTGTATGCAATACCATGGGAGGTCGCGATGTTACTTCCCCGATGTAACGTGAGATGTACCGCCGACTTCCATCGGCTGGCGAGGATTTCCTTCCTCCAAGGGGAGACAGTCTCTAACTATGCAACTGGTCCCCCTACGGGTGGTAGTGTAGTGAATGTAGGTGTAAAAGCGTGTGTAAGTAGGTAGAGAGGATAGGAGAGAGAAGAGGGAAGAAGAATCAGGCACGCTCCGTATCCTGTTTATTGAGGTACTGCGCCGGCACTCGCCTAGTATTGATCGAAGAAAAATAACAACGTAAAACTATAAGAGCAGTCAACCACCAGAATTTTCCTCCAGACTCGATCCAGGCTAAAATCTTCAGTCACACTTGCAACATGTAAATGAAATCACCCTAAATGCGCGGGAAAACTAAATCCTCTGAAAATCCATGTCCTAATTGGATCCCAAATTCGCTTAAATTAAAACGTCTCAGGTAATGAATTAATATTTTTTAGACTGTTGTTGTGGCTACTCAAGGCTGTAAAAATGGAAGTCAAAATTTATCGGTAGCGTAGGAAACGTATAGGGTGCTAAATAGAAAATGTCCAGCAAACTCAGTTCATGTTGGGACAGGTCTAAAAGATAAAATCTGCGATTGTTCAATCATAACAAATTTTGATAATTTAAAACTGAAGACAGGGACTATCTTTTTAAAAAACTTCCCTGTCTTAGTAGTGGAAATTGGTATTAAACTGGCAATTATTAGTTGTTTGTTCAACCAATTCAGAAAAAATTCAAAGATTTGAAGACAGCTTTCCATTACGTTGAAATCATCTCACCACGAATTTAAAAAAGCCATTATATTTTTCCTATTTCGTTTTATGACATACATTTTTTTCAGCGTCCCCCATAAACGTCCAATGGCTCTCCACATTCACACCCGCACATTCGCCCTTCCCTCGCCGGTTAGCTTCCACACTTCGTTTGCGCACCCTTCGCGGCGCGTAAATCGTATCGGCAGCGATTGCCCTCGCAGCTTCCTCTTTCGCCCGCGGGCAGCGGAAGCGCGCCAGCGAAGGCCACCGCCTCCCGCCTGCGCAGGACACAGGTGCGCGCGGCGGCGGCGCCGGAGCAACCGCTCCTACCTGTTGCGGCGCGGGACCCCAGCGCCCCTCGCGCCGCGAGAAGCAGAAATAGCAGTAGGGCCATATAACGCAAGAATCGGCTAGCTGGATTGATTGTTAGTGATTCCGGGCGCGTCAACAGCTAACGTCATTACTCCCATAAGTGTAGTGCGTATTTCCCTCTCGGGAAGTGGGATGATCTTCCCCCGCTGGATGGCGACATCCGACGCCGACCTACCGTTGGCTAGCGGGGTTTTCTCCAATCAGGTATATCCCACCAGCTGGGGAACAGGTCCAGCCGAGACAAGCTCTAAACTCCCGACCGGTCTCCCGGTGTGTGTCTGGTGGGGCAGCGCATGCACGTGTAAGTGTGCGTCAGTGGGGTGAGGATAGGGCAGGGAAGGGGAAGGAAAGATCGCGCGCGGTGTGTGACCCGTTTGTTATGATACTGCTCCGGCATTCACCTGATGGTGATCGGAGAAACCACGGAAAACTACCAATCAGAGCAGCCGGCCACTATTATTCTCCTCCACACAGCGACTGCATTCGGCCTAGCTGACTAGCTAGGGGACAATCCTACCGTCGGGAACCTTGGACCTCCGGATCAGGGGCAATGCAGTGACATCAGTTGATGCCCTGAGCCACATCTCCCGGTCGGCGAGCTGGAAGATTTGTTGGGAGACTGGCGGATCCAGAATGTACTTCAGGGGTGAGGCGAATTTCAGTGCGGAATCTTCTTTCTCCCAATAAATATTTTTTAAGTAAAATAATATATGATAGCTTGAAATTTAAGATAACTGTGCATTCATAATGCTAATAGTAATTTTAAAACGAACAGTTTTCGATAATTTCTGCATGAAAACAAAAGCAATTCATAAATTACTAAAAAATAGCTCCAAGTTTTTTAAACTTATTTTTTTCTGGGCTAGAACAAAAATACGCTTAAAAGGTGGCGTAGGTCACATGTTCTTTGGACTTCCTGAATTTTAGAATATTGCACAAGTTACAAACAATGCGAGAAAGCATGTGTTGTAGCGCCAATAGTTTAAAAGTAAAAAAAACACTTTGGCATAATTCCTTAAGCTTCTCTTCCTTCTTTTCGGCCATCTCCTAGAAAGAATCTCCTTTACGAGACAACAGCCGGCTTAGGCGACGCCGGGCATCAACTGCAGCGCCTCTGATCAGGAGGTCCGATCGGGTTCATGTCTCTAGCTAACTAGCTAGGTCGAATTCAGCCGCTGTCTGAAGAAACATTCTAGCGGTCGACTGCCCTGATCGGTATTTCTGCGGTTTCTCCGATCAACACCAGACGATTGCCGAACCAGTGTCCTAACAAACGGGCCACGGACCGCGCAAGCGATCTTTCTTTCCTTTCTTGTCCTATCCTCACCCCTTACTTACACTTACAATTACATGCACTACATGACCACACATGTCAAGAGACCAGTCTGGAACTTAGAGCTTGTCCCGGCTGGGGCGGTGCCCTGAAGTTGTAGATACCTGATTGGGGAAGCCACGTAAGTCGACTTATATGTCGGCGCCGGATCTCACCCTATATCAAAGAAGGCTCACCTTACGTGATAAAAGCATGCACTACATTTACAGGACTAATGACCACGCGCTCTATAACACCAAAAAACATAAATAAATCCATGTGACAATAGCTCGGACGTACGAATGCGTAGAGTGTTGCGGGAGAGGTTGGTAGCACTTCCGGTGCAGCGACCGCCACTCAGCGCCGCGCCGCCCAACTCTCCGAGTGCGCTGCTAGTCACGTTCTCTGAGTCACGGCCTCTCGCGAGAGGCGCACCCGGAGAAGCTAGCAGACACGGCGAGGCAACGAAGCGCGGCTGCCAGCACGCGCAGAGTACACGCGACACAAAGAATATGTCGCGTAATATTCCACCTACTTGAAAGCAGAACGTGTTTAATAAGAACTCTTCAAACGAATTATCTCTTTAATTTAAAGCCGCACTACTGTTTGCATGGACAAGTATGTGTATTGTGTTTCTTGCTCCCTTTTCACGTATAAATGTTATTTCGTTTTCTTTCTCCTGCATGTCAATACTAACTTACATAATTTTACCTTTAGATAAAACAATTGAATAACATTTCGCAATATTCGCTTTTTGTGAAGTGAATGAAGATTGGGAGTGGTGATGGGAGTAGTAAGGACAAAATCTTCGCGGAGTCTCGTCACGTGAGCAGTGGTGCATCAGCCCACGGTGACGCAACGAGATTGAGAAGTCGCGGGGCGGCGCTGCAGACATGAGGAACTGCATATGGCCCATAAACCTTGTGTGTTCTTGCGCTGCTTGCGACAAGAGCGGAGAGCGCGGTGGGGCGACGCCCACTTCCTATGGGCGAGGCAATCGCGCCGCGCCGCCCGCTCGGCTGTCGCGGGCACTGTCTCGCTTTGGTGATATCTGAGGAAGTGTTCGCAATCGTTTCAATTTGCTCACGCCTTTCCCCGTGCACGTTTACTTCAAGGCGGCCTATGAAGTAACCGGGAAAAGAGGCTCTAGACATGAATTGATGTTACTGCAGTGCCTCTTTCCGCGAGGTCTTAGGTTCGAGTCCCAACGGTGACAATATTTTCGACACTAGATAACTCGGTCGAGTTCAGTCGCTGTCTGGAGGAGAAATATAGAGGCCAGCTGTTCTGATGGGTAGTTCACTGCGATTTCCCCGATCAATGCCACACGAACAAGTAGTACCCTAGCAAACGGGGCATAGATCACGCGCGATACTTCTTTTCACTTCCTAGTCCTCTCTTCACTCCTTTTATTACGCAGTTTCACTGACATGCTCTTCATTACCACACATGCCGAAAGACCAGTCGGAAGCTTAGAGCTTGGCCCGGTTTGGGCGGCGCCCAGCTGGTGGGAGATACCTGATGTGGGAAAACTACTGGAGGAACTGCTAGCCGAAAGGTCAGCGCCGGATATCACCATCTAGCGAAGCTTCCACTACACCGGAGAGACAAATGACCTCAGCTGTTGACGCGCCCGGAATCACTAATCAATAAAAAACATCCTATGATGTTGCGGTCAGACTACTCGCTTTTTATCGCTGGGAACGGGGCCCAGATCCCAGCCAATCCACATTCAATATTAGTGGATTAAGTGGGAATGCGACAGGCGTTTTTCGGAATTCTCCTGTTTTCCCTGCCTCACATGACTGCTTCATTACATCATATCTTCATAATTACCACAGCAAATCATTTTTACATTACAACTGGTATAATAAAGAATACAACTGCGTTAACTTTTACGATTGTGATTTCTCGTAAGACCGTGGGACAATTGAGAAATAAATATACACTCAAAGAGAATCTAGTGAAAATTAGAGGGTTTCCAGTGCGCTTTCCATTGCCCTGAGAAGGAACAATGGGTGTATTGATATGCTTCTTGTTGAATTGCAATTCATCAAGAATTCTTTCAGTGAGCAATCAATTACATAAACACAAAGGTTCTTGTCTGGTAATTCTATGAAATGGCTATCAAGGCCTCTATGTGAGTGTGTGAATGTGTGTGTGTGAGAGAGAGAGAAAGAGAGAGAGAAAGAGAAAGAGAGAATAAAAAAGGGAAAGCTGAGAAAGAGACAGAGAAAGGGAAAGACAGAGAAAGAGGAAGAGAAAGAAAGAGAGAGAAAGAGAGACAGAGAAAGAGAAAGAGAGAGAGAGAGAGAGAGAGAGAGAGAGAGAGAGAGAGAGCGCGTTGCAACCGCTGTTGGAGTGTTTACGGAGCGTCGTGTGTGCGGGGCGATAAGAGCAATGCACTCTTCCGCCCACGGCGTCGCATCCGCCAGCGGAAGCCCTAATCTGCCGCTCGCACTGCAGTCTTTTCAGTGCGACAGCAGCAGTGGAAGGGCTCACGCGGAGTGATTGGGTCGGGTCCCGAAAACGGTGCGTATTAACTTCAGGACGACCCGGTAATCGATCATTGAAAGAATATGTAGACATTGCTGGTTAAAAGATGCCGCACTCTCCAACTTGGAGCAAGTTCGGGCTGATTCATTTCAAAGCAGGTGAGCACAACAGTTTCCTATGTTGATAGTATTCTGATATTTATTTCGCTTCCAACTTTGACATGTAAATAATGCTTTGACTCAAGGAAACCAACAATACCCAAAACAACTTTAAAAAATATTCTTAATGATTTGTCTCCAAAGCGATACGGATTGTCATATTTTATACACAAACTTTACCATTTTGGTGCAGCAATTGATTTTGACTGATAAACTTTTACTAGAACAATTTACAATAATTATGAACACATTGTCTAATTAATCATGCAACAGCGTCTATAATTTTATTATTTGTCTTTCAAGGTTATAAAAATCAAACTAATATATTATAAAGTATTCTTCTCGAATATGTTCATTGGAGTATAAGCAAATGTAGTCAGTAAAATTAGCGAATTATTTATTTTCTTAGCGATCAATTTTTATTCCTATTCCTTGTATTCTTTTGAATTAAGACTTCCAATAGTTCATTTCCGGACGCGTATTGTTTAAGCAACAACAGGAGCGAAGTTCGAAACATTCTAAAAATGAAAATGAAAACCACAATCTACTATACTGTTGCATAAACACAACTATTCTAAGTATTATTTTAATGATGTTAGTGCATATTAGTGACTATTGTAAATCGGAATTATGTGTATTACTCAATGATATTTTCTTGACATGAAAACTCCATCAGTGTCGATTTTTTCAGGACCCTTCAATGGCTGCAAACATCCCCAACTCGTAAGTAATACTGGTATTTGCCATTTTCTGTCGAATCTCTTTTTTTAAAAAAAATATATTTTATATTGCCTTTTGAATTCTTTTCTCTACCAATGATTAAACAAAGTGGTTGACAAGTTAACTGCAATACATTCGCCTATCCTCACTTGCGCTGTTCTGTATGTAATACGCGTAAAACTCTAGTGCTGTTAAGTATATATAAAGTAGAATAGAAACATTATTTTCAATGTACGTGGTAATTAAAATTTAATATTTAATATTAAGTAATTTAAAATCTAATCTCAGGACAAAGTTTTCCTGATGAAGTAGGAGAACGGAGCTGTCGTAAAATCTACGTATATGTTTCCCAAGTTTTACCTGAATGTCAAGTATGCATCAAAGCAATATAAATCACATCAATGTTAATTATATAACTAATTTTCCAAGCTCGAAGAGAAATAACATTTAGCAAAATTATTACAATGAATTATTGCATTGTACCGTTCACAGTGTCCCTCAGGGTGCCTCACTGGCCGGCGTGCTCGCTTTCCAGGACGTGATTCCGGGTTCCATTTCCAGTGGGGGCAGATTATAGTGTGCGCTTTCCTCGCAAAGTCCCAATACCTGTTAATGTGTGACGATGAGAAATTTCACTTTTCAGAATAAGACCAAAATACGGAGTAAGGGATATGTATGTGCTAACCTCATGTTCTCGAAACTGAGAGACCGTTCAAAATAATAAAACAATTCTCATCACAAAGTTGTGAGAATTGTACCAAAAAAGGACACAAAAGTGTACTTCGCAGAAGGCCCAAGTGAATGATTTTCTTCAAGAAACTATTGAAGACAAATGGGATGTTTCTGTTCTGTAATGATGAAATCTAGATCACTATTTCGTAATAATCTCGTTATATTATTCACTCTCATTAAATAAATATGATTCACTACCTGTACACTTAGTTTTTGCGCAACACTTGTGGCCTGTTGTTTTCAGAGCTCCTACATTACAAACATTAAATAGTATTCTTATATGGAAGGTGAATTTTCGCGTTTACCCGTCTTCCTGGGAAACAATAACTTAATGCGCGACGTGATCAAAAATGCAAAATATGAGGAACGTCAAGGGTTCCTAACATTTTAAAGATGAAAGATCGCAGTTCGTATAAGAAAGAATGAAAATCCATAAAAACTACACATTCAAAACTATGACTCAAAATGTGTTACAATATGACAATAATCGAATGTTAATTTTTAAAAATCCCTCTCCCTCTTGGCTCTATGACGGCAACTGCTCGCCCCTATGCGTACTGCCTTCAGAGCTATAAGCTCGTCTACTAAGGAAATACCCATCGTGGAGTCGCTTGCATCAGCGGGCGTGGCGAAGCCATCCTCTACTGCTCTCGAGGGGGAGCTCAGTTGAAGTCAAGGACCGCCCCTACAACGATAGCTCATTCGACCTCTTGCAACTCCGTTCTCACACTATGCTCTTGACGGCGACCGATTTTCATTTGCCGAAAGTAATGTCACTAGATAAGACTATTTCACGAGCCTGGCCTTTGAATGATCACCCTGATATATACTGCGTTTTTTATAGAGCTGTGTGAGAAGTAAAACAGCTGTTACGATGTCATCCAATCGGAAGGTTAAATGCCACCATAGTGACGTCACTAGAGTGAAGTGAAGGTCCCGATTGGACGGCACCGTAGCAACTGATGAAATGTCAAACGCAGCAATGTAAAAATTGAAGTATGCATGTGTATGTTAAAGTCGAAGTCTCATCAATGAAAATATAAAAAGTCAAAAACACTGCAAAGCAACAAATCGGAGATCTACACCCACGCACAGCAGGAAGCGCGCACAAACTGACTCCCTTCTCAGCGAGAAAAATTCCAAACCATTGTGGCAATTGTGCCAGAGGAGAAGACAAGGAAGTTCACTCCTCTCCACAAGGCATTTCTCATGCCCAAAAGGCGTTCAATTCGGCAGGATTACCGGAGATACCAGCCTTCAAAACCCCAAGCTTTGGGACGGTGAAGGCCAAGATGTCTTGCCCCCGCCCGGGGCGAGGGGGCGTTGGCTCTCAAGGCGGCCAACTTGGGCCACAAAGAGAAGGAACCTTCCCCTCCGGCACTTTTCGCGCACGCGCAGACCAGGTTTTTTTCTAATTTGTCGCGCTGTAGCAGTGCACCATGCACGACACTTGAGGTGGAATCGTACAGTTGCGCGCGGGTGGAGCAGGGGGCGTCGCCGGCGCCTTGCACCAGCGTGGACTCGCCGCGGGAGGCAGCGCCAACTAAGAAACAAATAGAGTGTGCACCCTCGAACGTTAAAGCACTAACGATCTTCTGCATATGGGCAGTTCAAATTTCGCATCACTTTAGTGCATCTGCGCATTCGCAGTAGATCGATAGTGATGTCCGCTATGGCGTGCACAAACTCTCTAATAGGGAGTTTGTGCTTGCCAAGGGCGCAAATGAAACAAGCAAACGTTGCTGCAACGTCCCTTTACAATTTTTTTTAAAAATTGAGTCAAAAATATAATGAATAATTAACATGTCAATACATAAGAAACCAAATATGTTTGGCGTAGTCATTAAGAGTAATCATCATTACAGTGGTCCTTATATAAAAGTCTTTTGAATTTTAATAATTCCCTATGCTTCACATGGATTTGGGGTTTTAAAAGGGATTTAACATAGATTTTAGATTTTACTGTAACTTCCTTAATTCTTAAAAATGTTGCCTAGAAATTGAATTCTTACCTGTCTGGGGATCGCGGAAGATGAATTTCCGAACCCACGAACTCATTCGCTCCAACACTCACTCCTCGGCGCAGACGATATAAAAAGGGAAATAAATTAGTATAAACGTAAAGCGTCTTCGCCTTGTGAGATCCTCCAGGGTGCGAAAATGAGCGGCGCTATGCAACGGTCATATAATGCCATGTGCGTGGCAACAGAATGCTTGCATTGTAATCGCATTTCAAGAGCATCAACCGTGAGGGATATGGAATGCGTGGCAACATCACATTAAACGACGGAAGGCAAAGCTGAATTTTGAAGCAGTATCGACAATCATCACTTTAAATTTGTTCCATCACTTCTCAAACACATATTTAAGGAATCAAGAATTAGAGAATTATCCGGAGAGGGGGCAAGGGAGGTCATCATCACCAAAAGCCTAGAGTTTTTGTTTGTTACCTTCTTTTATTTGGCAAAGTTAATTTAAATATTTATTTATGTTAGAATTACGTAATTATTTAAAAAAGAATATTGTATAATATCATATATACATTACAAAAATAATATGCAATATAATAAAAAATGTTTATTCCTTAACAAAAATCTACGATGGCCCTCTCCAAAATGATCGGGTAGATCCGCTGCTGTGAATGTTATGAATGAATGAATGTTAAGAAGAGTGAATTGTTATTTCTCCAAGATCATTTTATTCTATGAACAGATAGTCGTTTCAAGCTCCCTCCCCTTTCATTCCTGCAAGCCACGTTCGTAGCCATGTCTGCAAACGAAATCGAATTTTCACTCACTGGGCGGGCGCACGCATCTCCCAGGCTTCTCGCTCTGGTGGATGGTCAACTCTGCAAATATCTTTCCAACCAATACAGGCCATTTGCTGGTTTGAGATTCTAAATTAGTTCATTAATTTTTTTCTGTCATAACTGCAACCACATACAAATTATATCATTGTGGCCAACAATTGAAGGACTTGAGGCTGTAACAAGATAATTCTCATCTGCCACGGCAAGAATTCCACTAGTAGTAGATTTAATTTTAAATCCTTTTGAGGCAGGATTTTTTATCTTGTCACTAAATTGATTTTCTTTTATTTATTAACAGCTTGGGGCAGTAATAGAGTGAGACACGTCGACGAAAATCGAGAAATTAACGTTTATGAATTGTAGGAGGCTTGCTGTCCGGAATATCTTATCTTGTTACTGCCGCAAACCGTTCAAGTGAAAGGGCACCAACTGTTGAATCCGGCGTATGTAAATTGGGGACCGGAAGGGAAATAGTTTAACCCATATGTACATTGGAGACCGACCCAAAGAAGGGCATGCATAAATTGGGATCTGACTCCCTTTCGTGGTAAAAGTGGAAAGTGGACACTTTATTTTCGAAGAACATTTTCATAGATATTATTTTTAAAACACAACTCTCTTATCAATTTTCCAGACTTATGATTGGCATATTTCTTCCTAGATATCGTTTGGTTAAAGTTGATTTTCATTCAATTTGATCATTCGTTGATTGAATGAATTATGCTTAACTTGCCATTTTGATATTCTTCCTTTTTCTCTGCTAATATTCAACAACGCTGATCACGAAATTTGGACATTCTTCTCTATTTGCTTTTCATTTCGATACAGGAGAGAATCTGGAAGATTTTCAATACGGCAGAACGAAAAACTGGACCACAATGCGTGGGCGGCGGCCCCCTTAACTCGCTTTCCTGTTCAATCAGTCTCGTTCCTCATTTGGGCTGGTTTGGTCCCCACTTTACATGCATAATTAGAAAGCAAGTTTCTCGAGAAAAGATGAAGGGATTATTAGGTCCCCGATTTACATGTAGAATTAGAAAGTAAGTACGCGACAAACGATGAAGGGATTATTTTATCCCTTATTTACATTACATACATAGAAAGTAAGTACGCGAGAAAAGATGAAGGTATTATTTGGTCCCTTATACATTACATACATAGAAAGTAAGCTTCGCAAGAGAAGATGAAGAGATTATTTGGTCCTAAATTTACATATAGAATTAGAAAGTAAGTACGCGAGAAAAGATGAAGGGATTATTTGGTCCCTTATTTACATTACATACGTAGAAAGTAAGTACGCGAGAAGGGATTATTTGGTCCCTTATGGCGGCAGGGGCCGGCGGGGCGCGGCGCCGCCCGTGCGGGTGCGCAAGCTGAAGAACCGCGCCAAGACCTACGGCCAGGACTACGAGTTCAAGGTGGCGGCGCTGGTGGCGCTGCGCGCGCGCCGCCGCGGCCTGCGCTTCCTGCTGGCCACCAACGTGGCGGCGGCGCGGCCCTGCGACGACCTCTTCCTGCGCGTGCTGGCGCCGCGCCCCGCCACCTACTTCCTGCAGCTCAAGCACGCCACCGGCGACCAGACCGTCGGCCCGCAGGTGAGGCGCGCGCGGGGCACCCGCCGGCGGGCAACCTTAATACATACGCAAGGCTAAATAGTACTTTAGGCAATTAGTTTGTAACAGTGGCGAATTCTCCGCTACACCGCGTATACCGCCGGTATACCTAGTAATTCGTCATCAATTTACTATTTTGGGGGTAAGGATTACTATCGAACTATTTTGCCAACGCGTTTTTGATTCTGGATGACGTCAGTGCAATTTTAGGACTGATAATCAACGAGAGCAATCTTTCGCTTCTGCCGTGAAAGAGATTCCTGGGAAAATTATTCTTCGAAAATTTATTTAGTCATCTAATCAAAAACGACACGACAGCCGCAACCGATTAGAAAATATGTATTTCTCCACAAATGGAGGAGGACGAGAGTCAAAAACCACTTTCAGAGGCCAAAATTTAGAACCCTAAACTTTTTTACACCTGGCGTTGTCAGGACATTGTAGATCTGTAGCCTTAAAAATATTGATACGTGAAACTTTTACAAACGTTAACAATTTAAATTTTAATTATTATTTCTACTTAATAAGCCCTTGAGGCACCTCGAGTGTTAAGTGATTTAATTTGTTGCTGACTTTTATCAGGATGTAGGTCTTAAAATTATATATAGTACTTAAATTACATTCCTTTTAGTGTACTACCTTAAAAAGAACTTCGATTACAGTGAATATAAATCAGCCTTGAATTTTTTTTGCAACATCACGCTTGCAACTAAAAATTCTTTTAATGCAGTACCGCGCTGTGTATTTTTAATATTTTTTCGCGGAAGCCCGTTGCACTGAACACGTGCCCCGTGCTTTCAAAAAATCCTTCGAACGCCTTTCTTCGGAGGGGAAGTAAAGCCGGCTGTCCCATATAGTAGATTTACAGAATGTAAAAGATCCTCAAGCCTAAAAGAAACCTCTGAGCAAAATTGATATCCGCCTGTTTCGTCGCCCAAGAATACCTCCTTTCTCCGCTAGGTGGTGAAAGGAGCTAAGCGACATTTGCGTGGTTAGACGGAAGAGCGGGCCTGATGGCTCGAGTCTCGCCACGTAAAATAAGGCATTAACTAACTATCTAACTAACTGCTCCAGGCCCTCGTGTCCGACAAGGGCGACTTCAGCTTGCCCAAATACTTCAAGTTCTGCGCAGACTACCACGCGATGCACGCGCGCCGCGACGCCCTGGCGGACGCGGACGAGCGCCTGCTTTGCGACTGCGACCTGCAGGTACGTGCAACGTCTCAGACGGTGAATAACTTCAAATAATTTTAAGGAGTATGCTAACCTCCGGTACCTTGTCACCCATCGTAATAAGAGGGCAGAATAATAAAACAATTTCAAATAAAATAATACCAATGTGATTTGTAAATTATTATGTTCTTCATTCGTTGGAATTCCTTGGAATAGGCCATTTTAAATTTTATTTTAACAGTGTGTTGAGAATTTTGTGAAGTTCGTACTATTTTCTGTTTGCTTTGTTTCACTTTATTGTAATACAAAACACATTATAGCCCTGAAGAATGAGAAATAAACACCGAAATTGTGAGAAAAATAGATAATGCCGTAATAAACTTTTAAATGGCCAATTCATCAAGATATTCGAACATAATAATATTTTAATGTTCACCTACTCGTATATTTTCAATAACATTAATCTAAATACCTATAATAAAATTATATTTATTTTTCACTGCATATGTGCATGTGTGTGTGTGTGGGTAAGTAAGGGGAGAGGACGGGACAAGGAAGAGGAAGGACATATCGCGCGAGGTCTGTGGCCTAACTTTTAGATTACCGCTCCGGCACCATCCTGGTGTTGATCGGAGAAACAGAAAATTACCTATCAGAGCAGCCGGTCGCTAGATTTCTTCTCAAGGTAGCGGCTGAATTCAAACTAGCTGTCCAGCTAGTGTGGAAAATCCTGACACCGTGGGGACTCGAACCCTAGGATCTACTGGTCAGAGGCACTGCAGTGACCTCAGTTGATGCTCTAAGTCACATTTGCCAGTAGCTCGTAAGAGGGACAGTCTATTATTCGATACACACACGAAGTCGGGGCTTAGAGGGCAACTATCTGGGGGGATGGGGAGATCTCATAAAAGCCCTACTTTTCTTCCAGGACGCGCGCTTTGTCATCTACACCAACAAGACCGTCCAACGCGGGCGGCCCCCGCGCCAGCCACCCCCAGCACCCCTCCAGCAGCTGGACTTCCCCTACGAGGATATCATGGACACCGGCGCCCCGGGAGACATGGACAACATCTTCTGCTTGTCTGGGCGCGATCAAGCGGTATGTGAACCAATGCTACACCCAGCTAGAGATTACGTGTCAGCTCTTTTGAGACACCACGTTATGAAGACCATTAAAAATAGTGACAGAATGAATGCTTCCTTGTCGCAAATTATCTCAACTACTTGGATGTGTTCTTCAGAATTGAACATGAACCACTTCTTTAAGTCATTGGTAAATTGAAAACAAAATTATAAGAAATTCGTTCTTAAATATCATGTCTCAATTCAAGATGGCTAAAAAATCCTCATAAGACGTAAATGTGTAACTGAAATAGCTCTTATTTTTCTCGGAGAATTGTGTATATTAAGCAAATTTTCCCAGTAATTTGTCAAACTTCAAAGTATCTCAATTCCTATTTCGCTGAGCAAGGACTTGTCAAACGATTTCCTACTGTTAAAATACCTGACTTTATTTCACACATCTTTTCAGGCCTTGGATGTTTTCAATGGCCATACGAGTGAAAACCTCTACAAGACCTACTTCCTTCCGCGACTGCGAATTTTCTGCCGCCAGTCACACGCTGAGGAATTGGACGCCATCATCCACAAGGAAATGAACGAGATGTTCGGAGGGCCTTTGGGGCGCATAGATACCTATGTCCCTAAGTACATCCAAAACTTCAAAGACTGGTCGCAGGAAGACCATCAAGACGAATGCATCACCGAGGATTCTGACAGGCTAGAGAAGATATTCCTGACCGATATTTTAAATCTAGCTCGCATTGCAGCAGGCGACAATGCGTTTGTCTTCGAACAGGCATTTTGCACGCACTTACGTGAGTCGCTTGCTGATCACTCTGCGATACGGATCTGCGTGCCAGGAGTGCCGCCCGGTCACCGCGCTGCTAAGCTTCTACAGGTGTTGGACGAAAACTACGCCGACCGTTGGATGTACGTTGGCAACACTGTCAACACCCTCTTCCCAACCGCTGCTCTGGTGGCTGTGTGCGAGAAGTTGTGTGAAGTACTTGTGCTGGATGTTGAGGACGTGGATGACAAAATACGCCAGTTGGTGAAAGATGTGCCCGACAGAGTTAAGATTGTGGCACTAGTATCATCGCGAAATGAAGCTTTGAAGAAAAAATATGACGAAATTCTGTCGTCATGGAAGGACCTTTTGGATGATTGGAAATTAGAGCACTTGCAAAAGTCTGCTCAAGAGAAATTTCTGGATAAAGAACTGCTTTTTCAGGTAAAGTACTTATTTCATTTATTTTAAGTGTTCTCTTCCACAATCCTTATATTTGAAGAGTCTGAACGACAAATTGAAGTTCGATTATATGCCTCATCCCTTTCATTTGCGTTAATGGAAATCCTGAAACTAGCCATAAAAGTTACATTATTTACTCACATGCCTAAGCTTAATATATTGAATTAGTATTATTTAATCTACATTTCTCCTAACGTGAAGTTTAAAATGCAAGGTTGTGTCCATATCGAAATTAATCTGAATAGTTCAAACTGCTGCGACTGTAACAGCTCTGCGTTACGGTTATACTTCGAAGACAACAAGCTATCCACGCTTACACTTGGAAATTGTTTGAGAATGTTCCCATGTAGGTAGTTTTTAAACCTAGGTTACACTTCCAAACTTTAAGGGATGTCATCGCTTTCATTTGTAATCCAAGATGATAGTTATTTACTGAGAGGTTTAAAGCATTTCACACATTTATAGCTGCATTTCTCAATGACCGATTGATCTGAGAATTGTGCAGGTATCATGTTCGTTGAAACCTCTGATTTTTCGTAAATTGCAAAAATCCAAAACTTTTCGGCGTCTTCCTATAACTACAATTATGAAGGTAGAGATTTTTTCTCTTAATGAAATCTGTTCGTGAAGATAGATTTTGAAATAAGGTCATTAATAAATTATACGAATATTTGAGCACTTTTCGCGTAATTTTGCATGAAAATACGGGCAAGAAAGTACGTGCTGTTTTAGCAACACTAGTTTGTCGATGTTTTCATCGACATTGAAAAGCTTTTGTTGATGTATCGAGGTATCACTATATTGCGGCTTTCACAGAGCTGCGTTTGAAGTCAGTCCGCTGTTACGGTGTCATGCAATTGGAAGGCTGTGCCGCCATTATTACGTCACTGTAGTGACGAGTAAGATTCCGATTGGACGGCACCGTAACAGCTGATCAAATGTGAGCGCAGCAAAGTAAAAACCGCAGTATATACTGCGATTTATTCATAGCTGCCTGCGAAGTAAATCAGCTGTTACGGTGTCATCCAATCGGAAAGCTGTGCCACAATTATGATGTCACTGTAGTGACGAGTAAGGCCCGATTGGACGGCACCATAACAGTTGATCAAATGTGAGGCGCAGGAAAGTCAAATGCGCAGTATAAAATTGGCCGTCGCCATCCGCAGGGGCGGCGCGTGTCGTTGCGCTTGCTGGCGGAGGGGGCGTGGCCGCGCGCGGGCGCCCAGGCGGACGGCGCGCTGCTGAGCGCGCTGGCGCGGGGCGCGGCGAGGCTGGGCGCGCCCCCGCCGCCGCCGCCCGACGCCGACGCCGACGCCGACGCCGGCGGCCGCCACCGCCACGTGGCGCGCACGCTGCGGCACGCGAGCGTCGTGGACGCGGCGTCGGCGCTGCGCCAGCTGACCGCGCGCGCCGACCACCTCGCGCTCTCCGCCTTCCCGCGCCACCTGCTCGACGAGGGCGCGCTCGCGGCGGGGCAGCAGGGGGAGGAGCGGGCGCGGCCCGGCCACGCGCGCAACAGGTGGGTGGGGGCGGGGGCGCCTGTCTGCCGGGCGAGCGCGGGAGGCACGACTTGCGCTGCGGTTAATGGCCGCTATGATCGATTAAGCAGCGGTTCACACTTCTGCACTTACTGCAATATCTTCTCCTTTTCCTCCTTATTCTTCTCATCGGAGAAGCCTGTTTCGTTTTCACTTCTAGATCACCTTTTCCTCAATTATTCAATTTCTATTTTTCTTATCATCCGAATTCCATCACTAATCGTGGCATACTTTCTTCAACCACTCTTATCAAATGCGTGCCTCCATCAATCCATGCATTTGATCATGTGTTCATTTAACTTCTTTAATTGTGATTGTGATTTCAAAGTAACTGCATTTCTTAATCTCATAACGTTATTCACATGACATAAAACTCGATTCAACCATTTTATGAGTTTGCCTGTTTATCCGGGGTAATCTCTGAAACGGCTCAAATGATTTTATACGACTTTTATTGAAAGGTATAATGTTTTGTCGGACATAAATAAAGCTACCTTTTTCATGTCATAATTTTTGTATGTAAAATGGATTTTTTTGTGAGTGTTTGAACACAAATCTACAATTTTTTTTCGATCTTAATGAAATTTTGTGCGCGTGAGTTTCAAAACAAAAGGAAATTTACTGTCAACAGGGTGCAGCCAGGCGAAGCACGGCTGGAGGGCGGGAAGAGTGAAAAGCGATAAGTTGGAGCTTCTAGAATTGTAGAATTAGGGAGTGTAGAATTGAGTTGATTATGCCGTAAATAAATCAGGTGGCGCTTGCAATACGCAATACAGGTCATGTTGATACATCTTCCATAATTACGAAAATGTGAGTTCGATTAAACTCACATTTTCGAGTTCTAGGAAAGTTATGTTTCTTAGGTTGTAATATACCAAATAAAATATTTGGGGGTAATCTATTAAAGTTCTGTAAAGTTACGCTTTGTTGTGTGTTTCACCTCCGCAGTTCGCGTGGTCAAAACAGTGCAGAATCTCGAAAAAATAAATTGTCTTTACTATATTCTACGCAATGACATGACACGTGTATAATTATTTCTGTTTGTTAATGAACGCCCAGTTTAGAGTCTGGCTGTAAAAAGTTCCGTAAGAAAATGACAACAATCACATTTTCACTTCAAAAATAATGATGTCCGTATGTTCGCACGGGTTTAATTGTTACTTCATTATTATTCTATTTTTAAGACCTTAATATCTTATCGAAGCATTTCATGATGTAGTAAACGGTTAACTTACGCTGTGAGAAAGTCTTATATAAGTGCGCCTTCATCATAGCTGCATGGTAGGGCGAGAAAAAAGCTGGAATCAAAAGACCAAAACATTCTACATAAACTAATTAACGGTTCTTAAACAGCACATACTTTCTCGCACTATTTGCTACGGTCACATATTACTGTATTACAATAATTGCTTCTCTTATCATTCTATTTCAGTAAAAAATTAAAGAAAAATTTGGAACCATTTTTGAGAAAATATCGAAATTGTCGTAGAGATTTCATGTGCAGTATGTTGAAAAATTTAAAGATCGATTTCAAATTCGCGGTGTCGCGACATGAACCCGTTCGTTTGCGGAATATACATTTTTGTGAAAATCCTGAATACGGTTTAGCTGCTGATGTTAACGCAGAGACGGCCAACTGGCCCGACAAACGCTTTGAAACCAAAACGTTTTCGGTGTAAGAGACCCTGAAGACACGCAGGCGTAATTTCAAATCCAAATCTCAACATGGATTTTTGACAGCCTTACAATATTACCTATACGGACTAAAAGCGTTTTCCATTCGCCGCACTGGTGCGACCCAGGGCGCACTCAAGGCAGCTTTCGTGTTCCATTCGACAGCTAGGGTGCACCAGTGCAAAGGAGCGCATGTTCCATTCGTACAAACACACGAAACCAGGGCCCACTCGGGGCGCCCTAAACTGCACTGACAAACTCGTCAGTTTTGCAAGAAATGTGCTAAAATATTTTTTGTGACTTACGCAAAGTTCGGAAAATCAATTTGTGTTTTCCTAAAATTTAACCTTGAATAACTTCATGTTAACAAATCCAGTGCTATTTAGAAACAAAAGTGTAGGTACGTCTCAATTTCGAAACGCTAATAAAGTGAAAATAAAAATAGTGATCCTTACGAAATCATTCAAATATATGTGTCAAGAAATGTTTCTCGCACGTCCATACATAGACCTACGTCAGAGGAAATGTTCATGTTAATATTTTTATGGTTTTCAATAACCAAACAATTCTGAAGAAGCTTTTCGGTTCAAAATCTTGTGTACTATATCGATCACTGACAAATTTTGAAAAATTATATTTCGACACATACGCATTTGAAGTTTGTGTAGTTTTTTAATAAATAAATCACACGTTAATAATTTATGAATTAAGAAGTACGAATTACCAAAAGACTTCATAAAAATTATAACAATGATCATAATTCAAAATTATTATTTTTCGAGTTCCATCAGTGTGACAGACCAAGAACAGCCATCAATATCCTCACTGCGTAGCGCACACGCACTGACTCAGTTCCGGAATCCGTTTCATTCCTGGCTGCCCTTCACGCGTGTGGGGCAGCACTGTTGCGGAGCGATGACTTTTCTGCCCTGCACTAGGGTGGGTTTCAGTGCAACGAATGGAAAACGCTATGAGAGAAGGGATCAGTGCGTAGCGCGCCGACTGCACGATCGAGAGGCACCGGTTCCCACCGGTCGGGGTTTTTCGTGGTTTCCCTCAACCGTCTAGGCGAATGCTGGGATGGTTTCACTGAAAAGGCCACGACCGCAAAATCAACGTTGCCAAGTCGGTTTCGTTGCCTACGTTAAGACACGAAGTTTGATCCTCCAGATTGGGGCTCAACGTCAGGTTGACTGCCGGTTGTGAAAAAACACAGTCAAATCATAGCATGCTATCCGCAAAAGCCGACTTCAGCTCATTGGGATGAGGTTTAGAATGTGATGATGATGATGAGTAGGGAGAGGATTTTTATGCCTTAAAAACCCTCGAACTATGCTTTTAAAATGTGCATTTATGAACGGCATCAAGAACCCATCAAACAGAGATTCCGGCTACACCATGTGTTAGAGGATTTTTTTCTCTTAGTTCATCATCTGAATTTATCCACATTCTCGTTATCAGGGTCCGGGAATTTTTTTTCTGACGAAACGTTTTCGCGCAGCATTACATAACTTTCTCTATACTACATATATTACCACGTATATACATGTACGTATAGGAGAAAGTAAAAATATGACACGTGACGAACATCCTGTCCCTAAAGATGGCAATACCCCGTATGTGGATACGAGGAAGTGTTGGCGCGGCAGGTGGACGGTGCTGCCGTGGGCGGGCGCGGGCGCGGCCTTCGCCGCGCTGTGCGAGGCGCGCGCGGGCGGCAACGTGCACTGGCTGGAGTACGCGGGCGAGGGCCGCGCGCTGTGGCGGGCGACGCGCGGCGAGGCGGCGGCCGTGGCGGCGCTCGTGCTGCCGGCGAGCGACGCGTGCCAGCGCGCGCCAACGTGCGCGCACGCGCGTGACGCGGCGCGCGACGCGGCGGCGTGGCGCGAGCGCGGCGCGCTGCTGCTGGGCGAGGCCGGCCTGGGCAAGAGCAGCTTCCTGGCGCGCGTGGCGGAGGAGGCGGGGCGCCGCGCGCCGGCTGCGTGGGCCGTGCTCGTGCCGCTGGTGGAGCATCGCCACCTGCTCAGGGACATGCCCTCGCCGCAAGGTGCGCCAAAGCAGCGTTACTTTTCTTTTTATTTCGGACGCAGTGCAGACCTGCTCAGGGACATGCTCCCGCCTCAAGGTACACCAAAGTATCGTTATTGTTTTGTTAAATTTATTTAAGATATAGTGGGTTAAACACTTTTCGTAATACAGTCGACTCCCGTTACAGAGTTCTCAGATATAGTGAACCCTTGTTATAGTGAACTTAAGTCAGTGGTCCCGTTTCACTTACATGACAAATAAGCATAAGAGTTTTCGGCTATTGTGAACGAAGGAAATACGTTCCGGAAAGGAATACATCACCTCAATGTCACATATTCCAACACTAGGCAGCTTGAAACAAGACCGTGGGCCAAATGTCATAATCGAAGAAGTTTCTCCTTAGGTGAAACTAGCGGAACCGGAATAGAGACCATAAGCAAACAATTGAAAATAATTGATTTTTGAAGGATAAATAAAGATATTGAAATTTTTTCTTCGTGCTGTTACAGTGCCTCTGTAAATATTGCTGTATCTCTATATTAATAAAATCAATCATTGTGGAGAAATTCTATTTAATTTTGACATCATCGGATACAGTTAACCTCTGGTATAGTGAACCAAAAAGATAAGTTCCCAGAAGTTCACTATAACCGGAGTCGACTATACTGTCCTGTTAATATATCTGCATAACGCAAACCAACAAAGAAATGAAAAGAATCTTAATCGCCGCCGGCCGTTACGGAATTAACAGCCGCCGACTGATAAGGAACCACGAGACCTTTAGACCTTTATTTATTAAACTTCGAAAACAAATGGCAAAGATGTAGAACACACAAATAAATGGAACACACAAATAAGATAAATAACACAAACAATAGTCATGTTCAACAGTTCAATTGAAGTATTCTTATTTTTTAACTTAAAATTTTCAATTTCGTAAACATGAATATTGATTGAACAACTACTGCTATTGCTGATTTCTAGTCCTTCAAAGAAAGATAGAAGGTGACGATACTTCAATCTGTTGATGTTGATAGAAATTCGTCAGTGCTGACTGCTGAATAACTGATTAGAAATTTTAATTATTTTCGATACTGATTGTTCAGTATATATTTATGCTACTGACGAGGATTGCCAACCTGAAAGTTCTATCAACGAAAGTAGATCGCCACCGTTTTCTACTAGCATTGCTTTCCGAATATGTAAAATGAATTTAGATGTCACTTCCTAAATAAAGTTTCTTAACTGAAACGTAAAAACGAAAATTGTGCAATACTAATCTTGATATGTCAACATTTTCTTTAACTAGTAAAGAAAGTTTCAACATTGTGAGTTTTGTCCACAACGATGTGGGAAAAATATGTCTCAGATCTTTCTTTGGCAAATACCAGTATAATTGTTTCATTTACTTTTTCAATATTCGTACATTGAGACCAATGCTGAAAATCATGATATTCTTTCTCTTATCTTATCTTGGTTTTCACGGGGTAACAATTCGAAACTTGTATCACTTGCAATTTCTAAAATATCGCCTGGAATATCCTCCATATTGAAATGTGGAACATGTCTAAATGTGTGTATAAACAAAAGTACCTCGTGTCAAGCTACAATCAAATCGAAATGAAAGACTCTGATACATCGAAGAACCGAATCGAATATATAAATGGAAGATGGTGTGGCACCCCTTCATATTAAATCAATGATATTTCTTATTTATATAATTTTTCTTACAAGAATATAGTATTACGAAAATTATTGAATGCCACATGGCTGGCAACAAGTAATAGTCTTGGTTAATTATAAACCTCGGGTACCGCTTCGATTTACAAACTTCAACCGCGTCTGTTATCTGCTGTCTAGCGGCCTAGTGACGTTAATAACAATAACATAAGTTATATACATATTAGTCACACATAGAACAACTTTCTATGTTCTGTTTACGAGCACCTCGCTGCTTGACCGATCATCCACACTTTAGCCAAATTGATGCGGAACGCAGTCCTGATTAATTTTGTATTTGCACCCAACTTTCTTCTATTCGCCATAATATGGCTCATAGGCAGCGCACTACCTCCCGTGGTGCAATCCCGGGTTTGGTTCCCGGTCGGTAAAAGAATTGTGGTAGCTTTTCTTAATAATCGGCTTAGCTTTTATAGTTGTGCGAGGTAAAAAAGCTCAGGCAGACGGAGTTTGCTGGTGAAGGGAAAGGGAATATGACATGTTCGTCACATGTCCCTTTTGCTCCACAAGCGTGAGGAATTAAACTAGGCCCTGGCATGGGGGACACCGTTAGCTAGCCAGCGAAGTCGTATAATCGACCCCAAAATGCCAAATACATACATTTTTTTCTGTATAAATATTCTAACTAAAATTTAACGTAGTTTACACCTAACGTTTTTAAAACACACTACTGGCGACCATCTCTTTTAACATTTTCAGATGTGCGATTACTGAGATGAATGCATGGTTATAAGGCCAATCTATTCCGAATGCCTAATTGCGAATCTTTAGCGATTACATAAAAATTTGGATATTTTTCTAAATTCCTATTTATACTAGCTTAAGGGTCTCAGTGCTTCAACTGATGTCACAGCAGTGCCTCTGACTATGAGATCCGAAGGTTTGAGTCCCGATGATGGCAGGATTTTCGACATTGGATAAATAGCTAGGTCCCGGCTAGGTGCCCGGCTGGTGAGAGATATCTGGTTGAGGGGAAAAAACGCAAGCCGACGCGTAGATCGGCATCCGATCTCATCATCCGACTGGGAAAGATCACCGCCACATCCCGAGATAAAAAGCACGCACTAGATTTACTGTAGTAATTACTATTACAACTGACGCGACCGGAAACACCAATCAATCAATCAATCCGTTTTATACATCATTTGGTGGGGAGGTAAATGGAGAGTGAGTTGAATGCGTGTGGGAGAACTTGTTAAAAAAATTCACCAAAAAGGAAAACAACAACAAAAGTTTATTATTCACTTCTTGCAAGCCCCATTCCAAATCGTATCAATACAATACTCACAACCATGCCCAACAAAACAAGCACGGTCCTCGTCGCCAGGAGATTTACCAGTACAATTCAAAGTAACCAATATCCAATTACAAACAACAATGTAACGAGGCACGGTCAGCGTGCGCACAATCACAACAATAGACACAACATGGAGTTCTATCTCAATTAAGTTCTACAGCTCTGTCGATTGATTTTTTCGTGTTTCCGGGTGCATCAACTGCTTTGGTCATTAGTACCATAAGTGTAGTGCATGTTTTTTTCCTCGGGAGGTGGCGGTAATCTTCCCCCGCTGAATGGCGAGATCCGGCGCCGACCTATCGTCGGCTAGTGGGGTTTCCCTCTAACCAGGACTCTCCCACCGGCGGGACACCGCCCCAGCCGGGACAAGCTCTAAGCTCCCGACCAGTCTCCCGGAATATGTGGTAGTGTAGTGCACGTTAGTGTAAGTGTGTGTGTGTGTGTAAGGGGAGATGATAGGACAAGGAAGAGGAAGGAAATATCGCGCGCGGTCCGTGGCCTTTTGGTAGGGTACTGCTCCGGCATTCGCCTGGTGTTTATCGGAGAAACCACGGAAAACTACCGATCAGAACAGCCGGCCGCCAGAATTCTCCAGACAGCGACTGAATTCGACCTAGCTGAAAAGATAGTGTCAAAAAAAATCCTGCCGCCGCCAGGACTCGAACCTAGGACCTCCCGACAGAGTCGCAGTAGTGACATCAGTTGATGCACTGAGCTACCGCTCCCGGGACAGCTCCGTTGCCTGTCACCTCTTCTATCCGCCAGGCGACGTCACCACCGGAAACTCGCTTCTGTCTCTGAGTACGGTGGTTGCTTTTGCCGCCACTAAAGACAACGCCGCGCGCACAGCCCGGTTGCAACCGCGCCCAATTTGAATCACTATTTACAGATGTCAGGGAGGAAAAGTGGAAACTGCGTAAATAATCTTTTAAGACAATTTTCAGCATATTAGGTCTAACACACTCCTTGGATAATCCGAATGGCTGAGCCGCAACAAGCACTCAAAAGTTTGTAAAAATACTTTCTATGCGAAAAGTATCGTTGGAGAATCATATAAACATTCAAGAAACATGTAAATTTTTATTATTTACAAAAGAAATTAATATATTTGTTCAGAAAAAATGACACAAATAAAAAAGCACCCAATTTACACAATGCGACTGCATTTTTATTTCTGGGTTAATTTTTCTTTCTGAACAAATATAAAAACTTTTTTTTGTAAATAATAAACAATTTACATGTTTCTTTAAAATTTTTATGATTCTGCAATGCAAATTTTTGCACAGAAATATTTTTTCAGACCAACTTTTGAGTTCTTATTGCCGCTCAGCCACTCGGAATAACCAAGTAATTTATTAGCCAAAACGTACTTAAAATTGTGTTAAGGGCTTAATTTGGAAGTTTGGACGTTCCCTCGCTGGACACCCTGTATAACCATAACAGAGATGAACGTGAGCCACGTGCTGGAGCTGCTGGGCGCGGCGGCGGGCGCGGGCGCGGGCGCGGGGGCGGGGGCGGCGCGCAGCTTCCTGGAGGCCGCGCTGCTCGAGAGCGGCGCCATCGACGTCTTCGTGGACGGCTTCGACGAAGTGTGCCCCGCCTACGAGCACAAGACCCTCCGCCTGCTCGAGCTGCTCATGGCCACCAAGGCGGCGCACGTGTGGGTGGCCTCCCGCCAGGAGGTGAGCGCGCACCACGCGTCTTCATACGACTAATGGGTAGGGGCCGGATTTTGATGACCTAAAACATCGCCGAAATAATCAACGAAATGCGCTTAAAATATTTTTAAAATGTTCTACAAGCAGAGAAAAATGACGTAAAAAATGTGATCAAAACCAGTTTGGATGAACAACTCTAGCTGTTGAATACGTTACTGATGTAATCGAGAATTATTTTTCTATTCCTTTAAGTGAACTCAGCTTTCAAACTTTTGGTTTGGACTGCTCTTTACCAGGAAATCTCTGTCTTAGTTATCCCCAAAATAGGCAGAACCGACAATGGTGCTGACAGGCGTCACAGGAACCTTATATTACATACTCACAATGGTAGACATTAACTTCTGAGCAAAGAAATCAAATAGGCTACTCAGGAATTCTGTGGAGAATATTTGTTGCATCTTGCAAATATTTTTGAAACAAATACCATTAAAATATTAAAATCGATGAAATCAGCGAAAAATGATTACAAATTACGAAAAGAGATAAAAAATATTTAATTACTCGAAATCGACGAAAAATACAAAAAAAAAGAAAGACAAATAAAAATGGGTCATTTCCTTTTGTCATGAAATAAAATTAATTTCTGTGCTAAACGGCATTTTTCGAAAGTGAAAAGAAAAAAATTACATTTAATTAAAATCCGCTCCCTGATAATGAGCATTGACATGATCAGACATCAGTTGCGTTAGCGTATGCCCTTATGTGTTCGACTAAAGCTCCATCTATCGTGAGGTCTTTCTTTGGAGAACCTAAGGTCTCTGCACACGAGCGTTGCGTAAACTCGCGTTAAGTAACGCGCGTCGTAGAATAACATTGTATTTTATGCAAAAAGGCACGCAAGGGCCTTGCTCGTTCTGCGCAGTGTTGATCTATGACGCGTAACTTGACGCAAAGAACGCTCAGCAAAGATAATGTCACATTCATTAGTAAGTGAATATCTGTACTCTATTGTATTCCCGGTTAACTTTTATGCAGCATTACTTTGTGATTCTCGTCCTCCGAATATTCGAATATATAAATGCTCATTGGTTTTTATTTTTGAAATATATTGTAGAAAATCATGAAAGTTCTTAATTGAAAACATGTCTCACAAAAAAGATAAATTATCTCTTACAGTAAATTCTTTTCAGAAAAAAAATCAGTATATCACAAGTTACGGATAAATGATTCCAGGTAATAAATAACACAAACAAAAAATATTTATGTATCAGGATTCATGAAAGAAACCATTTAAGTGATGTCATGTTGGTGACTGAATTTTAAAAATGAATGATCTTTGTGAAATATTTTTTTCACTAAATAAAGAATTTGTAGCAGAGTTAACAACATAGCAACATCCAACAACAGTTAACAACATGCTAGTTACGATTTCTTCCCTTGGAGTAAAGATTCCTCCTGAAAAGGAATTCGTGAATATTTTACTAATTTTCAAGAATGTTATCGATATCGGTTTAAAAATTTTACGTTCCATTGTAGAGGTTCTTCAAACAAGTGCGACTGTAATTAAAATCAACACCGATTTCCTAATTTATAAAAAATATAGATGCAAAACGTTTTCTGCCATTTTCAAATTTCTTAACTTCACTTTTACAAGGCATCGCTGAGATCGAAATTGAGAAACTGGTGCCAATTTCAAACACGGTCACATTTTTTTATAATCTGCACTATTTACTTCCATTTATTCATCGATAGAGAGAAAAATATGTAATGCTGCAGAAAATCCTGTCGATATTTCGCAGTTCAGGCTCTACGAAATTGATGATTCTTTTAATTTTTGGGGGAGAGATAACGCTGCAATTTACATACCTGAGACGTTTTCGAAATTTTCCCCTAAATTTGCTACAGAGCCATAAAACGAATTGCGATTATAAAAATGAAGAAGTCCAATTTTCAGTTAATCTACGAATTTTCGAAAACTGCAAAAGTTACAGATTGTTCCACCCTCCTCCCACAACTACATTATTGAAAATAGAGAATTTTTTCTAAAAGAAATCTCTTTTCCAACATTATATCTTTAAATAGCGCAATTATTATTGTTTCAAAATTTCAGTAATATTGAGCAATATTGTTTGAGTCTTTGAAGTGATTGTTGAAATGTTAGTAGTATAGAATGTGCAATATAATAACTTAAGGGCGAATTTTAATGAAATGTCAATTTTTCTTTTCATTTTTGAACAATACTTTTTAGTATAAACATCAGTTTTATGTTATGAAATGGTCCATTTTTTTATGACTTTCGCAATTTTCCACGATTTCGACTAATAAGTCATTTTTTGCCCTTTTCCGTCATTTTAAAGCATTTTCACCGATTTCTTCGATATTAACATCATTTCAATGGCACTTGATTATAAAAATATTTACGCGGTGCAACAAATGTCCTCAGAATTCTTGAGTAGCCTATTCCATTTCTTCGCTCAGATTTTGTAATTTGAGCCGCTGCATGTAATCTAAGTTTCCTGTGACGCGTATCAACGCAATTGACTTTCTACCGGGATTGGGATGCTGTTGGGCTAACTAAATACAGATATTTCCTGGTAAAGAACAGTCCAAATTAAAAGTTTAAAAGCTGAGTTCACTTAAACCAACAGAAGAATCCTCGATTACATCAGTAACGTATGCAGCAGCTTGACTTGTTCATCCGAACATCACATTTTTACGTCATTTTTCTTCGCTTTTCGGGCATTTTCAAAACATTTTAATAGCATTTTATCTATCATTTTTACTGAAGTTTCAGGTCATTAAAATTCTACTCCTAATAATAATGTTAAGTAACCCTCAGCAGTAATGCGAGAAAGTATGTGCTATTGTTTCAATTTGCTCCCGCCTTGTTTGTGGGAGTAGCACGTTTGCGCCGTTCGCAGGCGGAGGCGGAGCTGCGAGACGTGCTGGGCAGCGCGCCGCTGGGGCTGCAGCCGCTGACGCGCGACGAGCAGCTGGCCTTCCTGAGCGAGGCGTGGGCGGCGGAGGCGCGCGCCCGCCCCGGAGACCTCCTCGCGCTCGCCGCAGAGCTCGTCGACGCCCTCGCCGGCGCGCACGTGGTCAGTGCCACCGCCACCACCACTTCCACCATCACCACAGCCACCACCGGCACCACAACCATAACCACCACAAGCACAACCTCTACCACCACCATCACCACAACCACCACCAGTACAACCAACACAAAAGATCAGGGTTTTCAACGAAAGAGAGTCCGGCACCATTCTTTTAAACGCCTTTCCCACTAACATAGAGTTTTTTTTTTAATTTTAAAATGTCTCAGGGGCTTCATGTAAGGGTTGCCTCAAAATTAAAATTCTGGAGAATATCAATTTTGGAGAAAATTGGCATCAAAAATTGGTAACAAGGACCAACAAAACTTAGATTCTGGCTACGACACGTGTTGGATGATTTTTTCTAAATTTAGCAACTGGATTTAACCACTTTTTCGTTACCAGGACCCTGTAATAAGAGTTGTTTTGCCGAAAATTCGCCATTTTTTCGCGCAGCATTAAAAACTTTCTCTCCGTTGTGCGCAGGCGAGCAGCGCGGCCGGGGGCGAGCGCAGCCTGCTGGCTGTGCCGCTGCACGCGCGCATGGCGGCGGAGGCGTTCGCAGGCGACGCGGCGGCGGCGCTGCGCGCCGGGGGCGGCCTGCTGGGCGGGCGGGGCGTCACGCTGCTGGGCCTCTACCGGCGCTTCGTGGCGCTCAAGCGCGACCTCTTCAAGCAGCGCCACGGGCTGGCGCGCGCCAACCTCGAGAACACCTACCTGTCCGACGTGGACGACGCGCTGTTCGCGCGCATGCACCAGACGTGCGCCGTGCTGCTGCTGCTGGGCACGCACGCGGCGTTCCGCGGCGTGGACACGAGCGGCTTCGAGGCGGACGTGGCGAGCTTCGGGCCGCTGCTCGCCAAGGAGAAGACCGGCATCCTGGCGCTGGACGAGGCCGGCCGCCCGCGCTTCGCGCACTTCACCTTCCTCGAGTTCTTCGCCGCCTCCTGGTTGTTCGAGCGCGTCTCCAACGAGGCGAAAGAGGCGGCGCGCACTGTGTTCGATCGAGAGGTGGGTTGGAGGGTTGTCCCTTCGCAATCGCGCGAACCTGTGGCGCCTCTTTCCACGTCGCCCAGTAGCGCTTCGGCGTGGCAAGCAGCATTTATTGAATTGGAGGTCTTCCCACGCGTGGCGGGTTCGCGCTGCTGTGGCGCCCGAAGCTGTGTGCTGCAATGGCCACGCAGACGCATGGAAGGACGCGCGCGCCACAGCAAGCAGAACACAGCTTTAAACTTGCATTTTTTAGCGTGGCATCTCAAGGTCATACGTGTAAGAGGGAGAGGGAAGGCAAACTCCAATACGGAGCCGTAAAAAACGGAGCTGTAGTGACATTGCATCTGCCCATTGGTGGCGGTGTGGGAAGGGCTCTAGGGCTTCTCAGAAGCGCTGCTGCGTAGCGTCGTGGGAAGCGGCGAGTTCTACACAGCGCGGTGGTCCAAACGCCGCACAGTGCTGACACCTTCCATGACGTTTCTCAAATGTATATAGTTTCTGGAGGAAGAAGCCGGTCTCGTTGGAGCAGGAGCGTTCAATAGCTTTCCAGGAGCTGTCACGTGTCCCACGTAAGGGATGTCTGTTTTCATCATGGAAGTGTTATTTGTCGGCTTTGCGCAAGACCGGCACATTTCTGACACCTTCAATGCCCATTCTCAAATGACAAGGTATCGGCAGGGACTCAATTAGAAAAGTAGCCAACCATGTCGTTCATCAGATCGCTGGAGGAGACGTGAGCCGGTCTTGTTGAGGCAGGGGCATTAAAACTCGGAAAAGCGGACCATCGATGCGTAAATCTCCATCGTCGTTGAAATTCAGTATCGTGTACGGCGCACATAATCCCACGCTTCTTACCGGGAGAGGTGGCCCAGGGCATCAACTGATGTCACTGCAGTGCCTCTGACCGGGAGGTCCTAGGTTTGATTCCCGACAATGGCTGGATTTTCGACAGTAGCTTGCCTGCTAGGTCCAATTCAGTCGCTGTCTGGAGGAGAATTCTAGCTACATACTGACACCAACATGCACTACACTACTACACATACCGGAAGACCAGTCGGGAGCTTTGAGTCTTTCCCGGCTGGGGCGGTGTCCCGCTGATGGGAGATTTCTAGTCTGGGGAACCACCCTACCCGACGGTAGGTCGGCGCCGGATCTCATCCAACGGGGGGAAACCACCGCACCCACCCGAGAAAATCATGCACTACACTTACGGGACCAATGACCCTAGCAGTTCACGCGCCCGAAATCACTAACAACCAACCATGGAAGTTCAATACCGAGTACTGAACCCTGCATGTGTGCGTGCAGGGGCGCGGGCTGGTGCGTGTGTTCCTGGACCTGATGCTGGCGGAGGGCCTGGCGGCGCACGAGGCGGCCGTGTCGGGGGACGCGGCGCGGCTGCGGGCGGCGCTGGCGGCCGCCTCGGGGGCGGTGGGCGAGCGCGACCGCGGCGGGCGGCTGGCGCTGCACCTGGCGGCGACGCACGCCGACGCCCAGGCCGTGGCGGCGCTGCTGGACGCCGGCGCCGACGCCGACGCGCGCGACGCGCTCTTCGGGTGGACGGCGCTGCAGTACGCGGACGCCGCCACCAACCTGGAGGCGGCGGAGCAGCTGCTGCGGCGCGCGACCCGCCGCCCCGACGACCTCGCCGCCACGCTGCAACTCGCGCGCGGCGACCACCGCTTCCTCATGGTGAGCGCGCGCTGCCATCGCTCGGTCGCGGCGCACAGTGGGACCAGAAAGGGGAATAGTTGGCCAAATGTAGTTTTAAGCCTTTTTCGGAATTTTTGACAATGAAAACACATTTCATAATTAAATAATGATTTATTTAATTGTTTAACCTGTAAATATTTATTTACATAACCTCAAAGTCAGAACTTTCATCATGTGACTCAGGAAAACGTGAATTTCTACTTGAAATCATTAACACTAGTGTAAATTCTAGGTCCAGTACCATTGTGATCATTTCTATTCCATTTGTGGAATCAGTGGATCAGATGCAATTAACAGCCTGCGACGCACTTCCTTTTTTTTCTTCCAGGTTGCACTTCTTTTTTTCCTTTTCAGTGTGTTTAATAACATCAAACAGATCCCTCGTTAATAAAGAGCTCTCAGTACCAGATTATAAGGGAAGAAATGAATGTTGTTGGTAGAAAGAATAACAAAACTAGATGTGCATCATCATAAACAAAGTACCTTTAAGAAAAATTGGGCAAACATGGGCAAACTTTAATTAATGTTTTATAAACTAGATAAATTCCAGAATGGGATTCAGTTAATATCATAGCCCAGAAATGCCCGGAAGGGAACTAAAAGACAATATAAAAACCCGATTTAAAAAGTTCATTCCATTGTGACATGTAAAGTTTCTACTGGAAATTACTAAATTATTATTTGAGGAATATGTTTTTTTAGAATTACACATTTAAAGTACATATCTCCCGGTATCGTATTAATAGTACGTACGATTCTGTTAGTCGAGAGAGCAAAAATATTTGCATCGAAAAACACACCTCTCTTCTTACTGCGAGAGCGAAGAAGTGCGCTACGCATCACTTGTGCAAGTTCAAACTTGCACAAGTGCGCAGTGCACTGAAAAGGGTGGAGTGATTTCCTCTTCCTTTCGTGATCGGGGCCCGATGAAGGAGATATTTTGCTATCCCTTTCATTGCACGAGCAGCATTGTACGAGCATCCATTACGAGCTTGTCGTTTTCTGTTCGATTGCGTTGAGTCGATAAGTGTACTCATTCGCCGTCTCTGGCTTCGCATTTTGGGCCGGGGAAGGTAGCCCGCCCCAGCCGAGTGTCGGTGGCGCAGGTGGCGGCGTCCGGCGGGCTGTCGGAGGTGGCGCGCGCCCTGGCGGCGGGCGGGGCGAGCGCGCGCGACGCGGCCAGCGGGGTGACGGCGCTGCACGCGGCCGCCGCCGGGGGCCACGCGGCGCTGCTCACGATGCTGCTGGAGCTTGGGGTCGCGAACGTCGACGCGCGCGAGGCCAAGGTGCGCATTGCCAGCGTCTCCTATATTATTTCAGGAGTGTGCATACCTTTTGCGGCCCTCACGCGCAACCGATCTTTACAAATGATGTATCTAAAGAAAGATAATTGCACGGAGAAGTGACGAATTGCACTTTGACTTTAAAACTATGAAGGACTTCTTTTAAAAAAGCGCGGCAAAATATTTGTCAAATGCAACCCGCAACACTTCCAGCCTTTTTGACTCAATATTGTTAAATTACTCCTAAACGAAGCTTTTTAGGGCCTTAAAAATTAAAATTTTGAGGTCAAAGTCTCAATGAAATGTTCCTCATACCGTCATCTTCTTGAACATTCTATTACATGTTTGCTGATTTCACGCTTCTCCATTCTACTTCAGCTGTTCAAAGCCTGTAGAGCCTGCAACTGTATGTGAAATTACACAAATTACTTGATATTCTACGCAACTGAATTACACAGATGTACCTCTCTACTCAATAATAACGTTAAATAAAAATAGTATTGACAACGGTGTATTTTTTTGTTTTCAATTACAAGAAGACGCATACGGACCAGTGATGGAGGATAAGAGGGCCTTGAAAAATAATATATATTACATGCTTAATTTGGAAATGGAAAAATAGGTAAGATGATGGGGTTTGCTATGCGAGAGTTCTCGCACGGATACGCTAGTTGTTTTATTATTTCATTAAAGTTAAACAGGAGACCAGGAAAATAAGCTCTTAAATATTAAGTTTAAGCGTAGTTTGTAATAGTTTCAGCGTATTTTGTCTAATAAATTCCTTCGAGATGT
This sequence comes from Teleogryllus occipitalis, assembly GCA_011170035.1. Classification (NCBI taxonomy): domain Eukaryota; kingdom Metazoa; phylum Arthropoda; class Insecta; order Orthoptera; family Gryllidae; genus Teleogryllus; species Teleogryllus occipitalis. The sequence continues at coordinate 482,490 of BLKR01000088.1, read as the reverse complement.
GGAATGGCTGCGCCACAATAAGCACGCAAAAGTTGATTTGAAAAAATACTTTCTATGCAAAAATGTATATTTCACACATATATAAACACCAGAAACATGTAAATTGTTTATGGTTTACAAAATAAATTAATATATTTGTTCACGAAGAAAAAATGACACAGAAATAAAAAGCACCAAATTTACACAATTCAATACCTTTTTTTATTTCCGCGTTAATTATTATGTGTAAACAAATATATGTATTTCTTTGGTAAATAAAAAATCATTTACATGTTTCTGGAGAGTTTGTATATTTCTGAAAGGAAAATTTTTGAAAAGTAAGTATATTTTCAGCAACATTTCAGTGCTTTTTACGGCTCAGCCATTCGAAACCGTGAAGAAATTTAGACAAAATACTTGAAAAATGACTTGAGAGCTTATTTTCAAAGTTTCGTTGTTTCCTGCCTCAACATTGTGTATAGTTATTTCCTCTTGGAATTTAGCCTTCTACTCTTCATAGCGGGGTTCACATGATAAACCAATTCACTGGCCCTTCCACATTCTGCGAAAGGCTGCACCTGGTCGTCACGTGACCCTCTCACCTCCGTCAGAGACATCTCGTTAACCCGTTTTACTTTTGGAGCCAAGGTACTTCGCGGGCCCATCTCGACTGAAAATAACTTCATTCTGCTCGAGGTTAAATACGAATACTCGGTGGATGGAGGGAGGAGGGTTGAAAGGTGACACTTGGTTAACAGACCCCTGCCATATCACAGCATCCAAACAAACATTTATGCCAGAAGCGCGACTCAATCTCGCAAACTTTCAAACCGTAAATGGAGTGTGGAGCATTCTTTTCGGATATGCACAGAAATTTTACAGCGGAAAATATTGAAAAATATTTTTGCGTGCTGGATCTTTATTTAATCTCAGAAATTAAGGAAATTACGAATACAGGCGTAAAATAGAAAGCCACTACGTTTTGTTTAAAGCATATATTGAGTATCTGTGTAAGCACTTAATCGGTGACTATTTAAACTTGCATATTATAGAAGACGACAATTTGTATAAAGCTTTTTACGGGTATCCGTCTAGAAAATTAATGAATCGGATGCTATTTAAAATTACACACGTCAATTGGAGAGAATCACAGACCCAAAAGTCCAATTAAAACAGCAGAGAAGGAATCTGTAAGTTGTCTTACAGAAAATCTGTGAACTTCTTCCCCAAAACGTTTATCAACTTTAGAAACAATTTAGTGTAATCCGCAGTTAGCTCTCGTGTCAATCTTAGTTACGATTATTAAACTTACATAATAATGTATAACAAGCATAATGTAGTTTCAGAAGTTAGTATGAAGTCAAGGAGTGTAGCGGGAGCTTCCGCTTGTATATTTCTTCTGAAATCATTTGTTTCGCCATTTAAATATTTCAGTCACGGATATGTAAAACACGCATTTGCTCTATTCGTAATTGAATTCACAAGTTATAATGGCATCATCATATTTCTTACATAGAATAGTCATGTTCGCCTCATGTTGCTCTTACTCCCAAGCATGGGAATTTAACTAGGCCCAGGCAGGGGGGACCGGTAGCGGACCAGCGAAAGCGGACTACCGACCCAATAACGCCAAATATATAACTATTTCTTCCATTCACTGCAAATCAGATACATGAAAATGATACCTGCAAATCAGATATATGAAATGTTCAGTTCGTGCTGTTCATGTGCTTTACTGTATATATTAATAAAATTAATAGTTGCGGAGAGATTCTGTTTAATTTTGATATCATCGGATATAGTAAACTAATATTGTTAGTCCCCGGAAGTTCACTCAACTCGCACTTGCTGCGCAGGGCGCGACGGCGCTGCACGAGGCGGCGGGCGCGGGCCACGTGGCGGCGGCGGAGGCGCTGCTGCGCGCGCCGGGCGCCGACGTGAGCGCGCGCAACCTGCACGGCGCCACGCCCCTGTACGTGGCCGCCCTGCACGGCCACGCGGCCGTCATCCGCGCGCTGGCCCGCCGCGGCGCCGACGTGCGGCTGCGCACCGCCCTGGCCAACGTCAGCCCGCTGCAGGCGGCCGCCGGCCAGGGCCACGCCGCCGCCGTGCGCGCGCTGCTCGAGCTGGGCGCCGACGACGACCCGCAGCTGGTGAGCGAGCGGGACTCAGCAATAACGCGAAATGAAGTCTTTTTTTAATTTTTTTTTTTTAATATAAATTTAAGGACGCATCAACATCTAGGTCATTAACGACCACTTTTGGAGTAAACGTCATGACAACTGCAAAGATGAAACGATATGGTGATGATAAGGGGTGAAAGGACGAACACAAGTACAGGCTCCCACAGACCGGCGCGGTAGATCCGCAGCGGGTGCGGCGCGGAAAGTTCCAGCTAGACGCGACAGCAGAATTCGCGGGACCGTTCACAACGAAGCGTCAGTTATGAGTCAGTGTTTGATGACGGTTGACAAAGTCGCTAGACTCAGAGGGGAGCGAAGACTCCCGAACTCGGGCGGACTTCCACGAAACCCGAGCTGCAGCGGAAGAAACTCGTCCGACTACGTTACAAATTTCGCCGCCGATTAAACGCTGCCAATCCGTTGTCGCGACGCTCGCCTGCCGCGCAGGTCTGAACGTGCTCATAAGGCAACACGTGACGCGAAACTTCTGGTGCGGCCAATCCGCGTAAGCTGCGGATCTCCCGCGTCGGTCTGTGGGAGTCTTACAACCATGCCCGAGGCGGGACTCGAACCCGTGATCCTTCGGTCCGAGATCCCTACGACACAACTGCCTTAGCGATCTCGCCCACCGGATCGGTACATGATCTTTAATCTTCTCTAGAATCTATGTTATCGAAACAAATATTACAATTCTCCATCAGATTTATGTCAGAAGTAGGGTTGCCAACCGGCCCACATTTTAGAGAACTATCCTCCATTGACGTCAATTGTCCTCTCGTTCTCCTTTGTATTTCAAATGTCCTCCTTTTAATATTATTTAAAAATGGGTTGTCATTTATTTTATTACATGACTAACACCTGCCACATTGTATGTTTATTGCTTAATTTAAAATGGAAACCGCGAATATCCTTTTTTCTGAACGACACATCACCCAATACAACAAAAATCACATCAACCGTTCGGCTATAGCGCACCACTCCGAGGTTATGGGACATGCCATTGATTTTGACGAAACCCAGTTCCTGAATAGGGAAAACCGGTAATGGTCAACACGCATTAAAGAGGCACTGGAAATTAATAGGCAGCCAAATAACATCAACGCGAACGCCGGTCTCAATCTAAACAACGCCTGGAAATCCCTACTATACTTGGGTTTCTGTAACCTGGCTGATGACAGCTGATCAGCTGTTACGGTTTCGTCGAATCGGGAGCTTAAACGTCACCACAGTGACATCGTGATGACGTTTTAGTTCTCGATTGTATGACACCGTAACAGCTGATGAAGTGTCATCGGCCAGAGTAGAAAAACCCAAGTATACCACCAACCGCGACTGGCAGGGGGCTGCCCTAGGCCGTCTGACCTAGAGGATGGGTGGCGCGAGGTCCGGTTTGGGCAGACTACCAGCGTATCAGAAGGACCCCACCGCCAATCACGGCGCACCTGCCCCACCGGAGCGCACAAGCCGGACAGTGCATAATATCGGACGTGCAGCACTGCGGTGCCACTTCCCTGGGGAAGCCTGCGACATGACATGCGAAACGTCGCTCCCTTCTAGCCAAAGTTGCGGCGTCACCCAAACAGTCAAAAAAACATCTGTTTTACTAATTTCCTATGAGCGCAAAAATTGAAAGAAAATTACCCCAAATTACCAAATTACCTGCCATGTGAGAGGTGTCTATGGTTTCGTTAGATATTCAGGATCTCGGGAAAAATACAAAAACATCTCTATTACTAACTTTCGCTGTGTGCAGAGTTTTAAAGACAACCTTTATGGATTCGGCCGTGTGAGAGGTGCATATTGTTTCGTCCGATTCCCAAGAACTAAGAAAAAATCCATAAACTATAAAAGTCTCGATTTTGACTGAAAATTCATATATTTGATGGCGTTATTCCATTCTTATGCTGGGCGTTACCAAAGGAATTTGCAGTATTACTGCGTACGTCACTGACACTGCTAAGGTCATGAGACATCAAGGTTCCAAGGAAGAGTCCGAACACCATTAAGATTTGATATTTATCTGTTGCTTTATGAAGCAGCAACTTTTTTTAATATTCTTGGTACGTAAAGAACTGTTGTACTGTACATATATCATGTTATTGCATTATTTGTGAAGACCGTTTTTATTAAAATATTTAATTTATTGCAGTGTTATAGGAGATTATTTTATTTCTTGTTCTCGAGCAGAGTGTGTGCTACTCGTACTTTTTGGTAAACCATTTTGTGTGGTTTTGTTCAGCAGCATTTTCGCTGCTAAAGCCATTAGTAGTCATTAACGTTATTAGGTCGTTAAACAAAAAAAACAACGGAATTTGTTATTTATTTGTTGTTTAATACTTTTGTAATCCATCTTATACGAAGAGAAGTGCATATAACAAGCAATATATTTTGATGAAGTAAGTATACTCATTCATCTTTGTTTGTAATTCATTTGCTCGAAATTTTAAATGGTCGGTGAACTGTTAAATCTTTAACTCACTATTAAGAGCTTGTTGTTTTCTGTTCGATTGCGTTAATCCGGATATAACAGAAATACGAAAAGCTCATTTACAACGAAATTTACATCGCGATAAATGACATTTACAACATTCAAGAGAATATTTTATTAAATGTCAGAAAAGGTTTTCGCGGTACCAGAAGTGCTACATGTTAAGGAGATTTTTTTTACTTCTTTGACATACTTTTGTGTCAAATCGCGTTCCTGAACGGCCAAGGTGCCGGTATGCTGACAGTTCTCATGCCTGCTGAACATAGAAACTTATTTAATCAATAACCATGTATAGAATTACATTTTCAGAAAAATATTTCTAAACTACACAAGTAGTATATTAAGTACTTAAAATACAGCATTACAAAATATTAAAACATCACGTTCGCTTTCTGACGTATGGACCTTTATGAATCTCCCGACGGTCAAAATCATTTCTGATGCCACGCTGTAGGGAAGACGACATGAATTCATTTTGTGCAGCTACCAGAGTAGCCGAGGCGTCCAATCAGTGTGAATAATAAAGTCAAGTTGGTTCAATCAGTCTAAAAAAAATAAAAATAAAAAAATAAAAAAAAATAAAATAAAATAAAAAAATAAAATAAAATAAAAAAATTAAAAAAATAAAAAAAAATAAAAACAGCTTCTTCGAGAGTGTTTTCAGGTTCCGCGAATCCCGCTCTTGCGTGCGCGGTTCGCCCGAACGCATTCAGACTCCAACTGGGGCGCGCGTTCGCAGGCGGAGGAGGCATCCGCCGTGCACGTGGCGGCGGCCTCGGGCAGCCTGGAGGCGCTGCGGGCCTTGGTGGAGGGCGGCGTGCGCGTGTGGGACCCGCCGGGCTGGGGCACGCCGCTGCTGTCGGCCGCCGACCACGCCCCCATCGTCCGGTACCTGCTCGACCTGGGCTGCGACCCCAACGCCGCCAACTCGCACGGCGCCACGCCCCTCCTCATGGCGGCGCAGGAGGGCCACGAGCAGGTGAGACAGCCCTGCCTCTCCGGAATGGCTGACTGCGAGGTCCTAGGCTTCCAGTCCCGACACTCGCCCATGGCTTAGAAATTAAGGGTTTACTCTTTGTAAGGAGGAGTTTTAACTCCCATAACTATATAATTTCGTATTCATCACGTGAAATCAAGAGGCGTCAGATCATTTGCTGATCGAGTGACACTTCACCATCCCTAATATTCTAGAAAACAACGCTTAAGTATCAATTTCACCTTCACTAGGAAATCCAATTAGTCATTGTCTGTTTATTTGACAAAAAAATAAAAGTCCCATTTTCATTTCATAAAACAAATACAGAGTGGCAAATTTTGGTAAGTTGAAAGAATTTAACACAATTTCAGAAAAAACTAGAAATTACAAAAATAAATTTAAAAATTTTAAAAATATGTTTGTGTTTCGTTTGTGTAGGTACCAAATTAGTATCTTGATTGAGAAGCCGTAAGAACAGTGTAGGGCACGTCGCCCCATCAACATCCGTCAACGTTTTTAATACATATTTAATTAAAGGGGTAAATTGTACTACAGTCAAACATGCTCATAACAAAAGAGCACGGGACTGATCGGAATTTCCGTTAAATACAGTTTTCCGTTATTACCAAGTTTTCGAAATTTACAGAGTCTAATAAAATGTACTTTGTTACAATATAATGTTTTAATTAAATCACTTGTGCATTACATACAACATGCAACAACGCGGATTCATCGTATTTAAAAATGCCCACGTCATTGTACCCAGATGCGATCTCAGAAATTCTTTTCAGTAACTCACGTACTGCATTGTGATAGCTGTCCATTTTTTCTTCACATAGTCTTGCAAGATATTTGATGCCTCTTTTTGAACGATTGCAACCCTCCGTTTAAAGCCTTAAACTCCCACTTGCCTAAATTTCGAGCGATTTCACTAGCCTTGGCTTGTATAATCGGCCCTGAAATTGGCACGTTCGTTGCCTGCGTTGTCATGTGAGTTCTTTAAATCTTTCCTTCTCATTTTTAGAAGCCTTTTGTTTGGAGAGAGAATAATTTCCTTGCAACAATTTGTCCTTACTAGATTCTTTCTCTTAAAATATTGTACACACATGTCTCTTCTTTATTCCAAATTTTTTACACATTGCGTGTACTGTCATTTTTCCTTTGCACTGTAACACTTCCACATTTTCTTACAATATCAAAAGTTTCATCTCCGAAATCATCATCTACGGAGCACTAGACCAAAGACACGGTGAGTAGGTTGGTTGGTTGTCAGTGATTCCGGGCACGTCAACTAACGAGGGCATTAGTCCCGTAAGTGTAGTGCATGTTTTTCATCGGGCGGTGGCAGTGATCTTCTCCCGCTGGATGGGGAGATCCGGCACCAACCTATCGTCAGCTAGCGGGGTTTCCGCCAACCAGGTATTTCCCACCAGCGGGGCACCGCCACAGCCGGGACAAGCTCTAAGACCCCGACCGGTCTCCCGGCATGTGTGACACAGTCAATCAAAGACTCGTAACAGTTCAATATTGAAAGAAATTGGCTTGGAATATTGAAAGAAAACTGACGCTCTTGAACTTTCACACAAGCCTCTTGTCAATTAGTGCATCGCGCTGCGTGCCCCAAGCAGTTGTGAAAGTCATTCCTTCGTCTGACGTCTCCGCTTTCTCCCCTTTCCGCAACAGCCAGTTGTCAGCTCAAAATAAAGTGAAAAAGGCTGTCCGTTTCCGCGTTCAGCAGGTTCCATTAACATGAGGTAAAATTACATGCATTTTATATAGCAAACGCATGCAACCGGCATATTTTTTTCCGTTTAAGACAGTTTTTTTCGTTATCGCCACGTTTGACTGCACTCCGTCCACGGCTCTCTTCCGCAGGTGGTGGCGCTGCTGCTGGCGCACGGGGCCCTCGTGCAGCCGAGCGCCCAGCCCGCTCGCACGGCCGTGCACGCCGCCGCCCGCAACGGGCACGATCGCGTGCTGCGCCTCCTGCTGGAAGCCGCCGACGGCGCCGCCGCCGTGCACGCGCGCGACACGTTCGGCCGGCAACCGCTGCACTTCGCGGCGCAGGGCGGCCGACGCGCGGCGATGCGAGCGCTCCTGGCGGCGGGCGCCGACCCGCTGCAGCGCGACGCCACCGGCCTCACCCTGCTGCACCACGCCGCGCTGCAAGACGACGCGCTCGTGGTGAGCAGGGATGCGACATCCATGTCGATTTTCTATAAAAATATCGATCTTATATCGATGTATCAAAGATGTATTAAAGCCGATGTTTTTTGAACATCGATGTTTTGTATTCGATGTTTTTTCGTTTGCGATGTTTTGTTTGTGGATGATAAATTTCCGTCATCAATCGTATAAAAATTAAAATTCAAAATAATAGCTGATGGCACCACTATCTTATGTGGTTGAACCAAACGAACGCGGTTTGTACTACCTTCATCGAACACACTATCCCTCGTCGGAGATGATCCCGATGCCCTGGTATTTACTTCGTATTTCACCCACGGAGGGATTTCGGCCGGCTGTCCTATTTTGTAGATTTACTATATGTAAAAGATCCTTAAGCCAAAAAACCTTTGAGCTAAATTCAAATCGCCTGTTTCGTTGCCCGAGTGATAAAATGGATAAAATTTTTTCTCCGCTAAATGGTGAAAGAAGCGTAGCAAAATTGATAGTCAGATGGAAGAGCAGACCTGATGGTCCCTGTCTCATCACGTAAAATGAGGGGTATGGAGCCCGAGTGGTATAAGTGCATTTTTGGCTAACTTTGAGTTAGGAGTAAGAGTAAGTGGTAAAGTCCATTTTATTTCGTCAATAAATGGTATTTCAATAGCTCAAACAGTTGTCGCATTCTAGCGGTGGATAGAAAATGCCTTCCACTGCGTTTTGTATGGTCTTTCAACTTTGAACTCGATTTTTGCAATACCACATGTAGAGCACTTATATCCCTTGTGCTTGTGATACCTTATTTAAAGCATCATTGAATTGAATTAAGTTATTGTTGTGATGTATTCGTATTTACACAGAGGCAATTATATGAATACCAAAACACACCAAAATTTCCACCCTAGGCCATACATGTAGCCGACAGCCGGTTACCCTTAAGGTGGCGATGGGACGCATATTCCACCATACACTAGACCAACACACATGCGGACGGTGCTAGGAGGGCCAATTCGCGACCCAAAAAGAGACGCATAACTGAAATAATGGATTGTGTTGTGTGTGTGGGGGGGGGGCAGGTGCAGGACGTGCTGGAGCTGGGGGTGGCGGTGGACGGCGAGGACGGCGCGGGCGGCACGGCGCTGGCGGTGGCGGCGGCGCGCGGCGCCGTGGCGGTGGTGGAGGCGCTGCTGGCGGCGGGCGCGGCGCCGGGCCGCGCGCTGGGGGCCGCCGCGCGGGGCGGGGCGACGGGCGCGCTGCGGCGCCTCGCGGCCGCGGGCGCCGACGTCGCCGCCCCGTGCGCCCAGGACGGCCGCACGCCGCTGCACTGCGCCGCGGGCGTCGGACACCTGGACGCGGTGAGCTCTCCGTCAAAGTTGGGGACAAAGTTATACTTGGGGTTTTCTAACGTGGCAGTTCACGTAAATCAGCTGTTGACGGTTTCGTGCGATCGGGAGCTTAAACGCCACCACAGTGACGTCACCGTGACGTTCTAGCTCTCGATTGGATGACACCGTAACGGCTGATTTACGTCAACTGCCACGTAAGAAAAACCTCAGTATAAAGGGTGCTACTATAGGTGGCCCTAATGTCGCCAGAAACAGACTCGCCAACTTTCATACACAAAATTTGGCTAATTTGTAAGAATACGAAAACGCGGAAGATATGTAATTCGATCGTAATCATACAGAGACGTATTGCCGCCAAATATCATGAAAGGTACGTATCGGTAAGTATTACGTGAGTAACTCGGGTTGAAGTAAGAAGTGTCTGCGAGTTTTCTTTAAGTTCTTTATGAATTTGCCCCTGAAATTTAGTTTAAAGTTTTATCTAAAGTTTGGTCTGGGGTTAAAAGTTTCACCAGAAGACCGGATTTGTAGTAATCAAATTTTTGTTTAATAATTAATTGCTACGCACATTTTAAATAACCTGTAAGAGGGTGATGCTGGAGAGCGCGCCACTGTAATGATCTCCACCACGTTTCAAGGGAGTTATAAGGTCCGGGTGAGCTTGCGACGCACGTTTCCATTCATTTACCATTTCGTGATTGTTCGTGGTAGTGTACAGCATGCAAGTGTGTGTGTGTGTGTGTGTGTGTGTGTGTGTGTGTGTGTGTGTCACAGAGAGAGGGGGACGAGGGGAGAGGGGACGAGGAAGAAGAAGGAAAGATTGAGCGCGGTCCTTGGCTCGTTTGTGAGGGTTCTGCTCTGGTATTCTCCTGGTATTGATCGGAGAAACTACGAGAGCAGCAAGCTGAACCGCTGGAATTCTCTAGCGGGTGAATTTGACCCAGCTATCGAATACCGAAAATCAGCCACCGCCGGGACTCGAACACTAGGACCTCCCGATCAGAGGCAGCAATTGCTTTCCTGAGATATGTCAGACGATGTGACGCTTTCTGAAATGTTTAGGGCTCAATAAGAGTAAGTAAGCCACACTTGGCAGTTTTGGGAAGCAGGTTTGTTGTTGAAATGTTTGACGAATACATGCATGTCAATGGGAGGGATCGGAAAATAATTCAGATGCTATCCCACCATACGGTTAGAAATAAAAATACGCAATACTGAATGGGAAGAGCACTGCTTACAAAGAATCGTTGTATGGTGAAATTGAAATATCATAATTGTAGCTTATATGATTATGTCGTACTGGCCCTTTTATATCATTAAAGTCTAAATTGTTCAATAAATGAGGCATGTAACGATATCTTGGCCACTGGCTTGCCGTCATCATTCTTGATAACATGCCGCGAGGTTCCCGTTGAGACGTAGGCCACGCTTCCTGGCAGGTGCGAACCCTGCTGGACATGGGCGCTGATCCCAACGCAGCGAGCGACAAGGGCACCCCGCTGCACACGTCAGCCTCCAACGGCCACTTGCACGTGGCGAAGGAGCTGGTGGAAGCAGGCGCCAAACTGAACGCGAAGGGCGCGCAAGACTTCTCACCTCTCATGTGCGCTGCCTTAAGCGGCCAGGTGGAGGTAAGTGGACTATTCTCAACGCAAATCACAACTAGAAAATGATCAGGCGACAGGCAAGGTTTATTCGACATTTCCACCATTTATTTTATTTTTAAAATAGTGATCACGAACTATAACTGTAATAGGTAATATATTTAGATTTTTAAGAAAATTGATTTTCAATAGCTTTTCCGAATCTACCCTTTTTATTTCAATGTTAACTCATCTGCACATGAAAAGCAGGCTTTATGTAAAGTTTGAAGTATACTGTGGAGAATTGGAATGGACCGTTCTTTTCATTCGTGCTCTTCAGCAAGTTCTGATCAGAGGAAACATTCATATTACTCGCATCTGACAATTCACGGAAATGCTTACCTTTTAATGCAGTACTCCCAAATATCCAGGGAACACAATTTGCACATCTCCATGCGACTTACCTGGAACAAAGAAAAGAAAAACTATAAAAAGTCATACACTTTTAATAAAATCAAATATAACAGCAGATATCAAAGCAATAAATCGAAGCAACAACAGGTTAACCTATACACATATTTTTAGCGAATCAAATCCTAACTTACGCTCATGCAATTCCACATACATATTGGTCATAAAACCATCCCAAGGGGAAGAGAAAAATTCAAATTTACTGATGATCTGAAAAAAACTTCACCAACATTTTAAAACAATCAAACAAATCCTAAAACAATGAAAAAATATACATGTGAAATCAGTGCTGGTTTACACCTCCTCCAACTGGCGCAGGTGCTGGAGTACCTGGCGTCGCAGGGGGCTTCGGTTGAGGCGGAGGCCCTGACCAACGCGGTGTTGGGCGGCCACGCGGGCGCCGTGGAGGCGCTGTTGCGCCTGGGCGCCGACGCCACCCGCGGGGCGCTGCTCTTCGCCGTGGGGCTGCCCGACGCGGAGCGGCACCGCGCGACGCTCGTGGCGCTGCTCCTGCGGCACGGCGCCCGCCCCGACGCCGCCTCCGTCAGCGTGGCCACGCTGCGAGGCGACCAGCAGATTCTGCGCGTGCGTTTGCCCCCCCCCCCCGCGCCAACAAAACCGCGTCTATACTGCGGTTTTACTTTGTCTCGCACATATCAGCTGTTGACGCTTTCATCCAATTGGGACCTTAAATGTCACTACAGTGGCGTTACTATGGTGACGTTCAAGCTCCCAACACATAACATCTGTTGACGGTTTCATTCAATCGGGAACTTAAACGTCACTGCAGTGGCGTCACTATGTTCGTGACGTGAATCGTGACGTACAAGTTCCCGGCACATATGAGCTGTTGACGGTTTCATCCAATCGGGACCTTAAACGTTACTACAGTGACGTCACTACGGTGACGTTCAAGCTCCCGATTCGATGAAATCGTCAACAGCTGATATGTGTCAGACGAACGCTTAGAAAAATCGCACTATATTTATAGCACCTTATAAGTGGGACCATTTCCTTTTATTTATTTTATTTATTTAAGGTCGCTTTTCAACAGCAGGGTGATAAGCGATCACAAGTATCAATTTAGAATTTTCACAAGTTTTACATTATTGCATTACGCAATTACTAGTTGAATGTGGCGTCGCCGACGCGTAAACTGTAGTATTTTCATATGAAGAAAATTTCTTTCACTCTTCATTTCTTTCACGCGTGGCATTGTTCAAATATGTTCTTACACTATCTGGCATTGGACTTACCAATGAATCGTAGTAGCTGATAATGTTACACTCCCCTTCAAAAATTCTCAACACCCAATGGCCTTTTATGTTACCTCCATTCAGGATAGGAACTGGTAATATTGCAATTTCATAATTATAATCGCCGTAAAAAATACGTGGGAGGCATTGATGATTTGAATAGAGTTAAGTACAGGAACATTTTTTATGATTTTTGCTAATATGCACAATAATGCACAAAGATCGCCTGTAAGCTGTTCTTGATTATATTCCAATTCTAATATAAGATCATTCTCAATTAGTTCCTAAAATTCTGTTGCAAAATCTTTTACAACTACATTTGGTTCTTCTCCGGATTTGCTTAACACTTCCACATTTTTCCCCATGTTTTTGAAGAGATCAAAACTCCACAAAGTCAGTCTAATTTGTGTTCACATCTACTTCTGCAATTGCTCTATTAATCATTTTATATGCGAATCTAATAACACATTAAAAGTCGACTATTTTGTATGTTGATGTGAATAAGGTGTTAGTTAAGTTTATTAAGAGTAACTTCTGGGTCACATTAATTTGATGATATGAATCGGTATTTGTACACTTAAGAACGTAAAAATGAGAAATCGAACTTTTATTCATTCTCTAACATTACTCACAGTTGTGTTTTCTACGTATTTACTTGAAATTCTTCTAATTTAATAAGTTCCAAGACAACACTGTTCCTAGGATTTTGCAAATTTATTTTTTAAAATATGGTAATAGACCTTATGGATAACTTAAAATGAAATATGCCGCGAGATTCACTATTTTGTTCAAATTAACTTCACTTGTTCACTTAAAGAGTCAGTGTTGCCAACGTCTTGAAATAAAATTATGGCGTATTGAGCGAAAAATGCCTTTGGATACTCGAGTTTAGTCAACGGCACCTACATAGATCAATTTTTGTGGCGTTGTTTTAATTTCCGGCTTACTCATTAAGATCGCAGCGCCAAAAAACCAAAAACAGTTTTCTTTTTAATTTTTTTTAATGTTCTGGCCGGATCTGAAAACAAATTATCAGTTTTCCATCAGGAAACCGAGACGCGTCGAATCACCTCATTTGCCTGGATTGGTGCACGGAAAGTGGTCTAGCCGTGAGAGACGGAAATCGCACATACGCACATCTGCACACTCGAGAAATTACTGTATAGGGATTACAGTTCAAGCAAACATTAAGTTGTCATGAAGTGTCAGTATTGTGGGTATTTATATCTTTGGGATGGATACACATATTTATTTATTTTTTACAATACAAATGCCTTTGATATTAATAACACGTTTGAAGGGTTGTAGTGGATAGAGGTAGGTAAAGAAGGGTCTTTTTTACTATTATATTAAGGTGTCAATTTTTGAGATTTTTATAAGTTGTAAGACTTTTATATAATATTACTTTTATACATTCTTACCATTTCTATTAATTATTCTAAATTAAAATTAGATTAAATAAATTGAAATTTTTAGAATATGTTAACATTAAAATTATTTTTTGTATTATTGTTATTTTATATTAGGAGGTCAGCATTCGCATGATAGGGTTAATACATTAATTTTGTAAAATTGCATTAAGTAATATGTAAATATCATAATATTTGTTTGATTGTATGTTTTGTGTGTTTATAGTAACTATTTAGAAAACACTACCAGCGGAAATATTTCTGTTTTCCTAAGTAGCAAAATAAATATTCAAGGCTATTTTATTAAATTCTTGGTGGTAATTACGGGCGTATTTACAGGATGTTTCAGAATAAATATGACATTCACGGCATTTACGGAGAGAAGATTGCCACTTTTTGTTAGTGAACATGTTATGGGAAAATTCATATGACAAAGTACGAAATGCCGATCCGGTGACTGAGATCGCTAAGGCAGTAGTATCGTAGTGATCTCGAACTGAAAGGTCGCGGTTTTGAGTCCCACCTCGGGCATGGTTGTCTTTGTGTTCGTCCTTTCACCATATCGTTTCATCTTCCCAGTTACCATAACGTTAACGGCAATAGCGGTCGCTAATGACCTAGATGTTGATGCGACCTTAAATAACAAAAAAAGTACGAAATGTACTGGCATGTATGACAGTTGCACCTGATTGATATATAACCCATCATGCGTTGGTGGTGGGCAGGTATAAAAATCCTTTTGAGTCAGATTTTGAACTGCCAATCCCCACTACATTGTGGGTTGTCTACCCATTCTGAGACATATACCACATATTTAATTGTTATATCAAAATTCCGACATGTTTATGGGCAAAAAATGATCATTTTTCGCTTCCCTCTTGTGCATTGTAACATTTATTTTGAGATATCTAGTCAACAGTTTCTATAGAGAAAGGGGATAAAGAAATGAAGGAGTTTCACATGTTCCGTATAAAATATGAACAAAAGTAATATTTCTTTCTAGAATTTCCAACTATCAGAGTAGCACTAGTTTCCTGAAGTTGATTATCGTATGGTGTTGTTTTGTGACTGTTTTTGAGTTATGACCTAAATTTATAATTGGGACATTTCATGTTGAATGATCTGCAGTAGCGCTGTTGTGTTGTACAGAAAAATTAAGGATGCTTCAGTTAAAAAAACGTACATCCTCGGTCACGCTTTTGCGACAGCAAGGCAGTAGCGTTTGTCCGTGAACTACTATACGAAATATCCGCAACTCAACTGCTATAATTGTTTACACAATTCACATTATAAAATAAGAGGTGGTATTTAGAAATACATACGATATTTTCATTTTGACAGTCATACTTATGAGAATCTTTCAGCACTGTCAAAGTGAATCGACTTCGCGGTTCATTGGTGACTAAGATTTTATAATTTAATATTTTTATCGAGGAACGGGTTAAAATAAAAAAAAAAACAATTCATTATACTATCATCCTTACGATGAAATTTAAGTGCCGCTCCATCATGTCATATGATAGAAATTGCAATTGGAGTATTAAAAAATGCAATTTGGACTTTTCTAAATATCGAGAAACCACTTTCCGAACAGCAAGACAAAGAGTCTTATAAAATAAACGTGTTTGTTTGCAGTTGTTCATGGAAAACGGTGCAGACGCCAAGGAACTGCGACGTATGGAACTTCACAAAACGTATTCAAATATCGCAAAACTCACTGAAGAATTCATAAATAAAGATGATACCGTGTCGCAACACCAAGTATCCAGCTCAACCGCGTCTGAAATTGCAACTGCGTCATCTTCTGTGCCTGAAGGGAGAGAAATGAAGGTAAGATTTCCATTTCTTTGTGTTTTATTTCCATCTAAGATCAATAGAATGAGAAGATCTTTGCGACATTTGCGTAGGAAGCTACGTCACAAACGTCCATATCTAAAAGATTCAAACCCGTGTCCTTTCTGATGCAGAATTACTTCGGCAACATCCTCGTCCAAGCAGGTTTGATTTACAAACAAAAATCATGTAATAATTTGGTGTTTTGAACAGCTTTTGAAAGTACATACCAGTGACAATTTAAAGTCGCTCAAAAGAAAATTAACGAGTTCAGGGGTACCCAGTAATTAGAAAAGACCCAATTCCCACAATTCAACTGCTTTATTATTTCTGTATTAATTTTTCTTTTTAAACAAATGTATTTAATACTTTTGCAATCAATAAACAATATACATGCTCGTGGGATGCTTATATATTTTTGAAATGAAAATGATTGCATGGAAAGACGTTTTTCCAACAAAGTTTTGAGTACTCATTGGAGCTCAACTATTCGAAATCCAACAAGAGTATATTAAACAAAATATGTTTAAAATTTACTAAATAGCTTATTTTCGAAGTTTTGTTTGTTACTTGTAATCACCCAAACCTCCCCACCGGCTGTGACAGACAGCGCTCAATACTAGCGTTGAGGAATCGATTTCCGATCGCATATGTTCCATACAAGTTTTCAAATTTTTTGACTGTGATGTAGTAGACCAAGCAAAAACCATGACGTATCTCAGATAATCGTTTAAATCATAATTTCATAACAGCTCCCGAAAGCTGACCTATAATGTTCCCATCTCAATATCTTGCATTTTATTATCTGCTTGGTAATAAAAGAACAAGAAGGCCAAATGAAAACGTATTTTCATATGGATCATTTCATTTTTCTAAAGCAGTGTGAAAAGAAGGTAATTTTACAAAAGAGTGATTAATCATTCTAAAATAATTATTACTTTCACGTTTACGTACGTATATACCAAGTAATATACGTAGTATAGAGAAAGTTATGTAATGCTGCGCAGAAAAACGGCCAATTTTGGCAGAAAAATCCCGTTTTCTGTGCCCTGAAAACGAGAATGTGTATAAATTCAGTTGCTAAATTAAGAAAAAAATCCTCTATCGCATGATGTAGCCGGAATCCCTGTTTGATGGGTTCTTGATGCCAAAAAACCAATTGAAAGCAAAACTTCCGTCCCTCCGTCGGTCCGTCTGTGAACACTACTAGCACTTAAACCGTCCCTGCATTCTTTTCCAAATTGAAGAATCCCCTGTCGATCTGGTTCTAGTTGAAGCTTTGAAATTTTGAAAAACATTCTTTAAAATTTGAGGGTACTTTACATGACGCCCACCGGACATTTTCAAAATTTTCTCAAAAACGGCTCCAATGTTTTTCTTTGAATTTATTGCAAGAATAGAGTAAAATACACTTATAAAGGTGGTACAGGTCTGGTTTTCACGGTTAACTCTGAATTTTCGTAAATTGCTACAATTTTTTTTTTTGGCGTCTTCCTATTACTAGAAATTGGAAGATGAAGATTTTTCCTGTGAAGTGAAATTTGTTCATAAATAATTCTTTAATTAAAATCATATAGATTTTTTGACAAGTGTAGTATTTTTTGTGCAATAGTGCGTGCAATATTTGGAATTTTATAAAATGACAAAAACAAGATTTTCTCAAAAGCGGTTCCAAGTTTTTTCTTTAAATTTTCAGTAGGGGTAGTGCCAAATATGTGTTCTATACGATGACAGAAACGCGATATAGCTCTATTCTTTTGTTTGTTTGTTTGTTTGTTTGTTTTTCAAAAATTACAAACATGTGAGGATAGGAAGAGGAAGGAAAGATCGCGCGTGGTCCGTGGCCCGTTTGTTAGGGTACTGCTCCGACATTCGCCAGGTGTTGATCGGAGAAACCACGAAAACTAACGATCAGAGCAGCCGGTCGCTAGAATTCTCATGCAGACAGCAGCTAAATTAGACCTAGCCTCGGGTGCTAGTGTCGAAAATCTGCCGCTTTCGAGACTCGACCACTAGGACCTCAGAGGCACTGCCATGACATCAGATGATCCCTGAGGTAAAAAAGACGCTTCAGCGATACCTCTCCCGCCACCAGGCGCAGCGAGAAGGCGCAGATGTGGAAGCAGGGGAGGAGACGTGGGAGCGAGGGAACTGCGACGGCGGTGGGACAGCGCTCCACGCGGCGGTGGCGACGGGCGACAGGGCGCTGGTGGCGCGCCTGCTGGACGAGGGCGCAGACGTGGACGCGCGCGACAACACGGGCGCCACGCCGCTCTGGATGGCTGCTTTCCACGGACAAACTGAGGTAAGGCCCAAACCACCCGACGGCCAGATTTACACGCAGGGTGCCAAATGATGGGGGTGGGGTGCTCAGGATTTCCCCCCCCCCCCACGAATTTTATTTCTGCTGTTGGGAAACTAGTAATATGTCTCTGCCAGGGACTAAATTCATCCCTATCTAGGAGTCTCATTTATGATTTACACAATCAAATGTTTAAATCAAGGAAATAGGGAACGAAAACGTTTCGAAGAACATTCTTACAATTTACTGATATTGTGTTGCCTGGGCGGATAGAATTTTGAACGTATAAAAAGGCAATATAAAAATGAGAATCACCGAAGACTGTCTGTAGGACGTCAATTGAATTATTTTCATATATCTGCGTGAATAAGAGATGGACGAAACCCAGAACCAAAG
The DNA here is from genome assembly GCA_011170035.1 of Teleogryllus occipitalis. NCBI lineage: Eukaryota > Metazoa > Arthropoda > Insecta > Orthoptera > Gryllidae > Teleogryllus > Teleogryllus occipitalis. Next base: position 464,102 of record BLKR01000088.1, on the reverse strand, counting down.
AATTAAAAAAACTACAATGTTTAGTTTTATCGCATTTTAAGATCGAGTTCAATTGCAGGGTATGAGCAATAACAAGGTAAGCCACACCAGCCACAGAAAGCCTCATGCTAAGAACTCTCGCATGCTAAACCCTACCCCTTTTCCCTATTTTTCCATTTCCATATTAAGCCTGTAATACATCTTTTTCTTCAAGACCTTCTTGTCCTCCGCCACTTGTTTTATATGTCTCCTTGTAAGTGATTACAATACAATATACCCTTGTCAATACAAACTATTCTTATTTAAAGTCATTACCGAGCAGAGAGATACACCCATGAAATTCAATCGCGTAGAATATCATGTAATTAGTTTGATTTCACATACAGTTTCAGATTCCACAGGCTCTGAAGGGGTAGAATCGAGAAGCGCCGAACCCGCAAAAATGAAATAGAATGTTCAAAAATATCTCATCCTGTAGATTACAATGTGAGAAACGTTTCTTTGAGGCCATTGACCTCAAAAGTTTAGCTTTTAATACTCTAAAACGCTTTATTTAGGAGTTATTTAACGATACACATTAAAAAATACAACCCGGCGTTGCGGGTCGCATTTGACACAAATATTTAGATGCGTTTTTGAAACAAATCCTTCATATTTTTAAAGTCAAAGTGCAATTCGTCACGTCTCCATGAAATTCTCTTTCTTTAGAAACCTTATTTATCGGATTGGTGGCGTGTGAGAGCTGCAAAAGGTACGCATACTACTGAAATAATATAGATGTGAAAATCTCGATTTCAATCAAAGTCTCCATTATCTTGTTATTGAACTAAGTCTAATATAAATACAAACAAGACACACAGAAACAAGATAAGCCACACTTTTATCAAAATCGAGATATTAACGGATAGCGGGAGACTTTCTGTGGCTGGTGTAGTGTGTCTTGTTACTGCCCCCAAACCCTCCAATTGCAACTTTCACATCGCCCGGTCAGGACAGTTGCTCAACGTGTCCCCGCCGTCGCCTGCGCGCTTAGATAGAAATGGCAAAAAAGCATCGATGTTTCTAAAACATCGACATTTTCGAGCACAGACATCGATATTATAACATCGATGTTTTTGCTTTTGAGTTTTCTTCAGATTGACATATTTATGAAGAAAAATTGATATTTTCAAAAAATATTCTCAAAATATAAATAACATTTCCAGTATCTATTTTATTTGTGAATTACTAACAATCAACAGGCATTAACAGCTACTGCCACTATTTTCGATCCCCAGGTGGCATGAAACCGTTTGCTTTTAGCAAACTTTCTCTAGTGTTGTTCAGGATTTTGATTATTTTGTACGAGGTAATATCGTTAAACTTTAATTTGAACCTTGATTACATAGACCTTTGATTAGAAAGTTAATATGGCGGTCAAATTTACGAAGAATATACTTTAAACTAATAGTGCGGTATTATGTGCCACAGTAGTACCAAAACATTGGACTTCGAAATGCTTCATCATATTTCAAACATGGATATATTAAAGATCGATGTTTTGTCGGTGTTCTCAACGAAATCGAAAACCTTTTCGTGGTGTATCAAAGTATGGACCCTGTGTGGTCTACAACACTACTCATAAACTTGTTCTGCCAGGGGGTGTTAACCACGGAGTGGGCACCTGAGCTTTAGCTATCCTCCCCCCCCCCCTGACGACGCACAAGTACGCCGACCACCTGGTCCTCGGATCCCGCCGAAACGGTTTGCCCTCACGGCAACCTCCCCATTCAATGACTGGGTCGGGTCGCCCCGCCAACTCAGATCTACTAGTTATCCAGGCTAGTGCCGGGGTCAAAACAATGAGCTACTCACGTGTGCCGGGAAAAGTCCTTCCCCTTTGCCCAGAGAATCGGGCCACTGCCACGACCAAGCCAAGTCGCCAACTGGGGGCCCCCGGATCGAAACCCAGGGGGCTCGGGCCCCCAACCCGTCTCCTCATTGCCTCCCCCTCGAGATTATCGACGTGAGTCAGCCGGAGCTTGGGCAACCCCGTCAGGGCGGTTCGTGTTCTCCGTCTGGAATTTTATATGTTGCATTGGAATATGTCGCCATGCTGCACAGGGGATGCCGGCCAGCGTATCCCACGTCCAATCCCGGCCAAAGGATTGGACACCTACTCACCTGAGGACCGACCTCAGGTTACCGACGTGAGTCCCGCCGTGAAGCTCAGGGTCCGGGTGGTCGCTTAAGCCCAGCTTACACAGTACAGTTTTCGAGCAGATTCTCATACACTTTCTATACAGAAACTTCAAAATCACAAACTAGAAGTATAAAAGCCATACACGGTCTGTGCATTTTCTGCACGAATCACCACAAGCCGCCGCTAGGGGTCTAACGAGAAACAACTGAGTTGTGCCGCCCGAGTACTGTCAGTGGTGGTATTTCTGTGTGTGCGTTCTGGCTATGATCTTCACTTGGGATTAATTAACCATGAGGAGCATAGAGAATAAAAATAAGAAGGCAAGAACTGGGAAAAAGGAAGTTTATCACAATATATTACTTCTTCACACAGTCGCACTTTGACACACCTAACCCCAAAATCAAAATGGCCGATTACCGTTAGTGAATGATTATGCCGCTAGAGGCGCTTGAATCAAAATGTAGGCTTTCTGCATGCAAAATTATGAACATGCTCGTACAGAAAATGTGCAGTTTGGACTGCACAATTTCTGTACGTCCAATCTACACGAAAACTGTACCGTGTATACCGGGCTTTACATTCCCCCACCAGGAACCACGACTACCTACGCGATGCCCCGTGTGCCCCCTTGCGCGGGATGTTTCGAAGTATCGATGTTTCGCTAACCTTCATCATCCCCGCGCTCAGGTGCTGGTGTCGCTGGCGGGCGCGGGCGCCGACGTGCACGCGGCGGACGCGGCGGGGGTGCCGGCGCTGCTGGCGGCGGCGGCGGGCGCGCACACGGCGGCGCTGGACGCGCTCCTGGAGCTGGGCGCGGACGCGGCGGCGCGCACGCCGCGCAACCGCCACTCGGCGCTGCACCTGGCGGCGGCGGGGGCGGCGGAGAGGGCGGCGAGCGCCGTGCGGCGGCTGCTGGCGGCCGGCGCAGACCCGGCGGCGCGCGACGAGCGCGGCCTCGCGCCCGTGCACTACGCGGCCAGCGCGGGCGCCGCGGACGCCGTCGCGGCGCTGGCGGACGGCGGAGCAGACGTCGACGCCGCACAAGCCGACACGGGCGCCACGCCCCTGCTCTACTGCCGGGGCAACCTCCAGGTGCGTGCGGTGGCTTGGGTGTTAGTGATTCCGGACTGCTAAGGTCATTAGTCCCGTAACAGCAGTGTATGTATTCACGCTCGGGAGTTGGCGGTGATCTTCCCCCGTAGGATGGCGTGATCCGACGACGACCTAACGTCAGCTACCGGGGTTTTCCCCAACAAGGTATCTCCCACCGGTGGAGCACCGTCCCAGCCGGGACAAGCTCTAACAGCACGACCAGTTTGCTGGCATGTGTGGTATTGTAGTCCTTATTTGTGTGTGTGTGTGTGTGTGTGTGTAAGTGGTGAGGATAGGATAAGGAAGAGGAAGGAAAAATCGCGTGCGGTCCGTGGTCCGTTTGTTAGGGTACTAGTCCAGTATCCGCCTGGTGTTGATCAGAGAAACCACGGAAAACTACCGATCGGAGCAGCCGGCCACAAGAATTCTCCTCCAGACTGCGACTGAATTCGACCTTGCTGACAAACTAGTGTCGAAAATCCTTCCACTGTCGGGACTCGAATCTAGGACCTCCCGTTCAGAGGCACTGCAGTAACATCAGTTGAGCCACCTCTCCCGATCGAGGCGCGTGCGGACGGCGCGCTTTTCAACTGTTAACGCCCTAATTAATTTTGTTACCAGAGCTTACCCCTGCACACCCCTGCTTCCCACCCCTTCGAGCACACCCCTGCTGTGTGCGCGAAGGTATTGTTGCAATTATTTGTTACCATTGTAATGGTAAAATGGAAGCGTAGACTTCCGGGCCCGGAGTCAATAGAAGCTCGGATGTCTGCGAGACGCGTTCTAGGCGTAGTTACCAAAGTTTCAACCGTCATAATGCGACCTTTCTCAGAGTGAATTGCCAATTGACATTTCGCACTGAGGAACGTCGCACTATGACGGTCGAAACATTCGCAACTATGCCTATTCGTGGTGTATGATGTTGGTAAATTGTATTTCTAGAGGGTTTCAAAATCCCAAGCCGTTGTTTACACGACTATTATACCTATAGAATAAACAGTCGACTCAGATTATAATGAACTACTGGGGACTAACATTTTTGTTCACTTTATCCAAGTTTCATTATATACGATGACGTCAAAGTTAAATAGAATTTATCCATAACGATTGATTTTATTAATATAGAGATACGACAAAATACGTTAACACCACGAACTGAAAATTTCAATATCTTTATCAGTCCTTTAAAATCAATTATTTTCAAATGTTTCTTTCGTACTTTTCAATTACTTATTTCTCTAGATCCTTCTCTAGAGTTCTTGCAATCTCCGTACTTCATTCTGCATTTTCCTCTGTGTCTAATTGTAAGTATTGTAATGCAATCTTGACACTGTCAAGACTGCATTACAATACTTAGTAGTTTCGTCAAGTTGACACCCTTAAATGCGTCTTGCACTGTACCTTTCTTTGGAGGTCCTTTACTCGCCCAATAACATACGAGATGCTTTCGGTGGTGGGATGGCGCAAGCGAATAATGAAATTGATCGATTTTCCGCGCAGCACGGACGATTTCGCCAGGCTGTGGCAATCGCGTGCTTCCTGTCACCCACGTAGAACTCACCGTGTTTTATTCCGTGGAATATCAAGTGGCAACGAGATTAAAACTAAAGTAAGTTGCGCGTCGCAGCCGCCAGTTGCAGCCCACGCAGGACACGACCTTTGTTTCCGCAGCGAAACCGAGTGGCCTAAGGTCATCAGTAAGGTCGCCATTCCGAGACTGCTACCTTCACCTCAGGGGAGACTTCTACGGTTACGACTTTTGGCCGACGATATTTTTTTCATTCTGCCGAGTGTTGGAATGTGTGGTACTGAGGCGATTTATATTCTTTTCAGCGGAGGATTAATTTCCAGGACGTTGTATTTCGGACGTTCACTATAGCCGAGGTTCAGGTTCACTATAACCGAATCTTCTTATGTTTATGTATAATGTAGTGTGAAATGGGACCAGTGACTTAAGTTCACTATAACCGGAGTCGACTGTGTTAATACCGATGATCTTAGCTACATTCAGCATATTCAGGAATGACCAAAGCAGTCGTCCCGCAGGTGGCGGAGCAGCTGGTGTCGCGGGGCGCGGACGTGAACGGGGCGACGCCGCTGGGCCAGATGGCGCTGTTCTACGCGGTGCAGCTGGGCGACGAGGCGTTCGCGCGGTGGCTGCTGGCGCGCGGCGCCGACCCCGCCCCCTCCGCGGGCGCCACCCACCCGGGCCACACGCCGCTGCACGCCAGCGTCAAGGACGGGGCGGTGGGCGTGGCGCGCGCGCTGCTGGAGGCCGGCGCCCCCGTCCACGGCGTCGACGCCGGCGGCCGCACCCCGCTCGGCTACGTCGCCTCCGCGCCCAAGGAGCAGCGCGGGTGAGCCACGCGAAACCAGCGTCAAAGCGTTAAGGAACACGTTTTCGTCTTCTTTTTCTTTCTCTTCTTCTATTTCTTTCTTCCCCTTCTTGCTGTATTTTTTTTCTTCTACTTCTTTTTATCCTCCGATTTTTTCTTATTCTCGTATTGCTTCTTCTCCTCCTATTTCTTGCTCTATTTCTTCTTGTGAAGATGAAGAATGTGAATAAAAACGAAAAGAAAGCCTTCGTCTTCTTGTATTTCTTTTCATCTTTAATTATCTTATTTATTTCTTATTGTTTCTCTTATTTATTTTTATTATCTTATTGCTTCTTCTATTTCTATTTGTTGTCCATTTTCCCCTCTTTCTTCTTGTATTTCTTCATAGGCTTACACCTTTGTAGTTGGATTACGAATCATGAACAAATGCACCAAAATTGGGCAAGTAGCTTATGTTATCCTTTCCATCAATTATCAGTCAAAATATATAAAAAAGAATCAAATACTTTGACAATTTAGAATGTATCATCGTGACGCGTTGGAGCAGTGGAAAAACACGAAAAAAATCACGAGCCGAAGGTATCTTATTCGAATCCATGCGCTAAATTTCTTTCTATATGTTCTCTGTCACTCCAGTATGGAAATTTCTCTGTCCATTAGTATTTCTCTTAAAGGTGAAATTGGATCATTTTTATGAAAAATATCCTTCTTTTCAATTTAAAATTAATATCAACCATTTCAGTTTTAAATTTTGTCCCAATTCTGAATTCTCTACTTGCAGCTTTATCATTTTAGTACTTGTCTCAAGTCATTAATTTAACGTTCAACAACGTAACTGCAGCATGTGAGAGGTATACTGCTAGTGTATTGGGCACCGCGCCGGGACGCCGATGATGATGGGGTATCTGTCGACTCACGTGCTTCGGACGATCTCCGGTTTCGGAGATCTTGATTTGCAAAGCGGGGAGAATCCTCAGGGCGAGGCCTCTCCGGGTTAGCCTTGCAAAAATTGGTGGATGGGATCGGGTGTACTTTGTTGCTTATAAATAAAAGATGGAATAACATTGTTAACTACGTTGTTACTGAAGAGATTCCATCTCGTTTATTAAAACTAAAATTAGTTGCAGAAAATTAGCGTGACACGAGAACATTAATAAAAAAAGCAACACGTTAACAGGCGTGGTTCATTTCACTATCAAATCACCACACCGAACAACATTATTCTGTTGAATGAATCTCCACAGATAGAAAACACAATATCGAAATATTAAAAAGTTGTTGGTATTGTAGCACTGTGGAACGATGGAGGCTGATGATGACTAAATGGCGACGACCATTTTGAGTAGCATTCAAAATAAATAATTTTTCATGTTGTAGTTTTTGACATACGCGTCAAATAACGACTTTTCCTTAACCGTACGTAGTACAAGAGCACACTATTCATAAACTTTTATAATTTCACAGGGAACTGCTGAGGATCCTGCTGGACGCCGGCGCAGATCCTAACACACCGATTGTACGGGAGAAACCTATGACACTGCTGCATTCAGCAATGCTCTTTGGCGACATCGAAATGGCGGAACTACTGTTGAACGCGGGAGCTGACCCAAGTTTAAATGCGTTTGGTGGCATCTCTCCCATGGACATGGCCCTGGATATGAGGGGATCGGGAATGCCCGAATTAATAGAAAAATGGATTGCCGACAAAAGGCGCAGCGCAGAGACGAACCCGGCTGCAGAAGAGTCAAATAGAGCAAATCCCGCTGGCGGTCACGAAGAAACCATTTTGGTTGGCGGGACATTTGACAAACATGTCCCTGTTATGAAACGAGGCATGGGATCTTCCGCGAAACAAAACACGGAAACAAAGAAAGAACCAAATCAAGGTACATTAGTAATTGGAGATGAGAGTGAAGAATTGAACGGAGAATCGTCTGCGAATGCCGTGTCTCATCAGGATCAAATCCCGCCTGCACTGTCCTGCGGGTTGCCCACCTCCTGGAACGAGGCGCTTCTCTCGGCAGCGCGGCGCGGGGATTCCCAGGCGATCGGCGCGCTCCTGGCGGCGGGCGGCGCCGCGGGCGTCAACGCGGCGTCGGACGCCCTGGGCCACACAGCGCTGCACCTGGCGGCGGAGGCTGGCGCCGTGGACACGCTTGTCATGCTGGTGGGCGTATGGATGGCAAACAAATCGATTTTTTTAAAACATCGATATTTTTGGGCAGAAACATTGATGTTTTCCTTCTGATGTTTTCTTCAGATCGATATACCTGTCCAGAAACATCGATGATTTCAAAACAAAATTGTCATGATATAAATAAAATTTCCAGTGTCTATTTTATTTGTAGATTGCTCGCAATCAACAGTCACTGACAACTGTCACTGTTGTCGATCTCCAGCCGGCATGAAACCGTTTGCTATTCGCAAACTTTCTTCACTGTTGTTAACTTTTTTATTATTTTGTATGTTGTAATAACGTTAAACTGAAATTTGAACCTAGACTACACAGAACATTGATTAGATAATTAAGATGATAGTGAAATTTGGGCAGAATATACTTTCAATTAATATTGAAGTGTTATGTATCACATTAGGGGTCCGGTTTCACCAAACGAAGAGTAAGAGTTTACTCTGGAGTAAATCACGTTTACACGAGAGTATCTTCTTGGAGCATTTCACCAACACTTTACTCGAGTGTAAATCGCATATACGAGAGTAAATTCGAGAGTAACTTTACACGGCGAAGATCCGTCGAGTAAAATACGGAGTAAACTTAGTTTTCAACGTGCGTTTTCCCCGACGTGTTGTTAATGCTCGACGACGCAATTTGAATGACGCAATTTGAATGACGCAATTTGAAGATGATTCCGACGATGATTCGGAATATTGTCCTGTAATGCGAAGACAAAGATAGGTGTAGGAGAGAATGGATTGGTTTCCCAATTATGACGATCAAGATTTTGTCACGAGGTTATGTTTGACCAAATTATCAGCTCTTCTATTTTGAAGAATTGAAGCTGATTTAGAAACGAATAATTTGCATGCTAAAAAATAAATATAAAAAATACATTCAAGTAGTAGAATCATTTCATAAACTATTATCTCTGAATTGTAGGTACCCATATATAGAGGCAATCAGTCCAGAATCAAAATCAAAATAAGATATGTCTATTAAAAATCATTTAAAACATGCAAGAACGTATTTTATTTGTGAAGTAAATTGTGAAGTTAAACTCATCGGGTACATTATGAACTGTGGAGGACTTGGTAAATTTATTTTTCACCGATGTGGATACGAAATAAAGATAGTAAATATATGACAAGAAAAGGAAAAATAAGAACAATAGTACTTATTTATTTATTTAGTCAAAAATAGTAATAAACTGTATATGACGTATGGGGGAAATCATCTGCGTACGTTTTATTGAGTTCCAGAATCCCTTCCCAATGTTTTAACTATAACTAATGGTTGAAAGATGAATAAAAGTTAAAAGAATAAAACCCACAAATATTTCTTTTAAAAGCGCGAGGTTAACATCATTTGAAAAACTAGACATTTTCGTACTAGTTCGTAATAATATACATTCGAAAACCTAGACTAAGAAATATTAAGAAATAAAGATACAAAAACTAAGAAATAAGCTACGCAATCTCAAATCACCACACAAAACTAAGACCAAAACGACGCAAAGAACTCCAAATCTGAAATGAAAGGAAATAACCAGAGGTTCCCGTTGGTCCGCAAAGGTGCACAGCGGTACTATCGTTCACGGTCTCTTGAATCGCTCTCTACTGTGTATAAAAAATTGCGTGTTCATCGGGTACGCGAAGTAAATTGGGGAGTATGTACTCTAGAGTAACATAACCCTCCAGAAGCGTGGTGAAACGCTTATATTTTATTCGAGAGTAACTATCGTGGAGTAATGCTTACTCTCGAGTAACTACTCCTAACTTAACTCGGCTGTTGGTGAAACCGGCCCTAGAACCAGTACATTTTACCTATAAAAGTTTTGTTTTTAACGTGGCATCTCGAGGTCACGCAGGAAAGTCGGAGGGAAGACAGACTCGAATGGGGAGCTACGTCACTATAACTCCCGACTTCTACCGCTCCCTATTGGAGTTTGCCTTCCCTCTCCCTCTTTCGCGCGTGACATTGAGATGCCGCGTTTAAAAATATCCAAGGACAGAAATGTTTCATTATAATTAAAACATCGATATTTTATGATTACGTATTAAATAATTATATTGATTGTCTTAAATCATAAGATACTGAAAACAACAGACTCCATATTAAAACATCGCTATTTTCATTGTCATCGCAAACCTTTCGGTGCTAGGTGGGGTGGGGCGCGCGGCTCGACCGGCGGTCGGCGCTGGGGCGGACGGCGCTGCACGCGGCGGCGGCGAGCGGGCGGGCGCGCGCAGCGGAGTGGCTGGCGCGATGCGGAGGCCCCGCCGCCAGGCGCGCCAAGGACGCGCGCGGCGCCACGGCCCTGGCGCTCGCCGCCGCCGCCGGCCATGAGGGCGCAGTGCGGGCGCTGCTCGACGTGGGCCCGCCCTGGGACGAGGACGACTTGGCCGAGGTAGGGGCGGTCGGGTTCGTTCGGTTGAATTGCCTGGCGCTCGCAGGCGAGCACCTGACAACTAGTATACATTGTGGCACCTCAAGGTCACGATCTGAAAGGAGATGTCTGTCTGGACTGTCATCTAATCTAGAGCTTCGTTACGATTTAAATTGTTTGTATTAGAGCTGTCGATTGGATGACAATGCTCCCTTTTCTTCCAGCTCGCGACCTTGAGGTGCTACTATATATAAATCAATGTATGTCTCCTTAATTGCTGTGCATTTCAAATGTCGAATTCCATAACACGACAATCTTTCACCTCTTTCCTACTATTTCAACCTTTTCATCTGCATATTCATTTTCAAATTCTCTCGAAATGAAAAATTCTCTCATATTGAACAAGAGATGTATGTGCATCATGTGAACAAGATGCAGATTAATGCATGTGTACAATTAAATTTAATGTCCACAAGTAAGTTCAGTTAACAGTCGTACATTAAATCTACACTGATTTTAATTTACGCATTAAATTTAATGTACAGGTACATTGATCTCCCTTTAATGTACAAGGAACATTAAATTGATGTACAGTCGTACATTACATTTACATTAAATTTAGTGAAATTTCTGGCAGTGTACTGTTAAATGAGTGCGAAGATATTTTCTTCCCTTATTCGCCTTGCTGTACTTCTCAGGCGCTGCACGCCGCCGTGAGTCACGGCCACGCCCCCTGCGTGCGCGCGCTGCTGGGCGGCGGCGCGAGCCCGGACGCGGCGGACGGCGCGGGCACGCCGGCGCTGGGGGCGGCGGCGGCGGGCGGGCGCGCGGACGTGGTGGCGGCGCTGCTGGCCGGCGGCGCGGCGGTGGCGTGGCGCGCGGGCGCGGCGCGCGGCGAGGCGCTGCGCGGCGCGGCGGTGGACGCGCGCGACGCCCGGGGCCGCGCGCCGCTCGAGCTGGCGGCGGCGGGCGGGCACGCGGCGGCGGCGGCGCTGCTGCTGGCCGGCGGGGCGCGCGCCGACGACGGCGCCGCCCTGCGCGCCGCGCTGCGCGCCCGCGCCGACACGCTCGCCCTGCGCCTGCTGCGCCGCGGCGCGCGCCCCGACGCGCCCCCGCGCCCCGACGACGACGACCCCCGGCTGCCGCTGCAGGTGAGGCGTCACACACACGCACGCACCGCTCGGAGCTACAGTGCATACAGTCCACTCCGGTTGTAGTGAACTCTCTTGTTTGGTTCAGTATATCCGATGATGTCAAAATTATAGAGAATGTCTCCACAATTATTGATTTTATTAATATAGAAATACAGTAAATACCATTAAGAGCACAATATCTTCATTTGTTCTGAAAAAATAAATTATTTTCAATTGTTTGCTTCGTACACTTTTCATTAGTAATTTCTCTACATCCTTCTCCAAAGTTCGTGCTCTCTCCATACTTGATTCTGCATTGTCCTCTGTCTCTATCTATCGTAATGCTGTTTTGATACCTTTCATTGTCTCTTCCACTGTTGGAACACCGTCCTACTCTCCGAAGGCCCTTCTACGTGCCTAATAACATACGAAATCCATTTAACTTCCAGGACCCTTTTCCTATGTTTACTATAGCAGAGGTTTAGGTTGACTATAACCGAATCTTTTTATGCTTATTTGTAATGTAAGTGAAGCGGGAACAGTTCACTATAAGTGAGGGTTCACTATATCCGAATTCACTATAACCGGAGTCGACTGTATTTAGTTCGTACAATTAATCACGTAGTAGATTCAACTATACGGTATACTACATTGTGGAAGAACACAGTGCTTAGTCACATTCAGGAAACTGCTGTTTAGTTAAATACAATAATGCACGTATTCCGTACTTCACTAACACGGTGTAACCCATGACGAATTAAATTTAGCGGAGATAATTAAATGAATGGTTGCGTTGACTACTGCATCGACTAATATTTACTAAACGAATAGTTTCTTTTGAGCAATTACAAACGCTGCTGAGTAATCCGTATTAAGCAGACGTGGAAAGGAATATTTTCTTTCCATCCCTTCAGCCCAACTGGGGTTCCTGAGCGCTCGCGCATCCAACGGCCCCGTGATCTCGTACTTCCTTAACCAAGGTTACCTGGCAAACCCCAGCAAAGCAAAGCACTTAAGGACGCAGGCTTGACTTTAGACTCCCGACGGTATTTATAACTTTAGTTTAGAATACATCAAATAATTATTTGAAACCAATAAAATTCTAAAAACGTTGTTTATACAGCGCATAATGATACGTACGACGTTGATTTCTCACAGTTCGCATGGGCTCTAGAACCATTCGATTTGGTAAGAGTTTTGAGAACGCGCGCTAACTGAGCAGTGTTTAGTAAGGGTGACATGAAACGTAGATCTCACCGAATGATTTTATCTACGAAACAAGAATAGTACGATTGACAATTCTCTTTGTTCATTTACTTACGATTCGCAATTGTTTATTTTACTAAACGAAACTGAATAATGTTTAGTGAATTTTACCACACAAATAATTGTATTTACCATATGGTCGTTTACTAAACATGTTTAGTATAGTATACTACGACATTTCTGTCTGTGCAGCGCCCCTGAGCGAGGGAAAGGAAGGATTCGTGTGTGACCGCTGTAGACACTGGCCGACGCATGCCGGTCAACAAAACGCTCAGAGCTGCTTGCGAATAGGGATGCGACATGGACAACAAACCTCGATGTTTCGAAATATCTATTTTCATATTTAAAAAATCTATGTTTAAAATGCATTGAAAAAAATTAAGTAACATTAATGTTCACATGCGGGTAGAAGAGCGATTTCATGTCCGGTGGTGGTGTGTATTAATTTATGATTGAGATTTAGCGCACAAAACAAAGTTAAAAAATAATTATTAAATTATTTTAATATTTATTAATTAACAAAACGGTTATTGCTTTAATGGACTGATGAAGTATAGCTCATGAATTTTCTTATCTCATTTTCATTTTCCGCGCAGATAGCTGGAGATGAAGGGCTGGAACTGGCTGTAATTGCCATAGTGCATAATATGATGGTTGCCTCAGGAGACCAGGAAAACCTGAACGCAGTCAAGGCAGTCTGCTTGGAGCAAACCAAGAACCTCCTCCTTCAAAACCCCACGGTGAGTGCTGTGGCATTACCAAGAACTCATGTGCGCTCCTGCACACACATCACATCAACAAACAAGCAACGTCTGACGTAATATCAGATTTTGTAATATATCACTTCAAAGGTAGCTACTAAAATATCTTCATCGATAATAAGAACTACATTACTTTTTGATTTCCAGAGGCTCTGAACAACTTGAAACTAAATAAAAATAAAAATGAAAAAAATAAAAAATAAACTATGAATCCTTGTAAATTTTCAAGAGTAAGAATATTTCGTAAGCTTTATTGGGAGGAAAATTAATTATATTGCCCTATGTTGCATGTTTTAGTGGAGGAGCACATACTTTCTTGTTCCTATTTTCGCGCAAAATTACGCGAAAAGTACTCAAATTTTCGAAAAATTGCACATGACCTTATTTCAAAACCTAGGGAAATTTAAAGGAAACATCTCTATAATCATAATCATAGTTGTAGGAAGACGCCAAAACAATTTGAATCTTTGCAATTTTCAAAAAATCTGGATTTTCAACGAATATGAGAACTGCACCATTCTCTTAAACGATCTTTTACACTATCCAACAACAAAATTTAATAAAAAACGATGGAGTCATTTTCTTGAAGATTTGGAAAATGTACCAGGAGCTTCATGTAAAGTATTCCCCAAAATTAAAATATCGGTTTCAAATTCAAGGGGCCGCGACATCAGCCAGTCGTTTGCGGAACATCAATTTTGAAAAAAAAATCATTTGAACGGTTTAGCCGCTAGCATTGTTTATTAAATACGGGCAGAAGAACGGCCAGACGGACGAACAGACGAACGGACAGACGGACGGACAGACGGACGGACAGACGGACGGACAGACGGACGGACAGACGGACGGACAGACGGACGGACAGACGGACGGACAGACAGATTGAAGGACGGGTAGATGGACGGACAGACGGACGGACAGACAGATGTTTTGTCGTCATTCCATTTTTCGGAATCAAGGACCCACAAAACATGGATTCTGGCTACACTAGATGTTAGAGAATTTTTTCGTCTAAATTAAGCAACTAAATTTATCCACTTTTGCGATACCAGGGCCTTGTAATAAGAATGTTTGCCAAAAATTCGTGGTTTTTTAGCACAGCATTACATAACTTTGTCTCTATTGCGTAAGCGGCAGAGAGAAAGTAAAAATCCATTATGTTCAACGCAATGGAGTCAAATGGAAAAACACTCTTCCCATAATAACATATTCTCTACTTGATGGGTTTATTGTAATTCTAAATGCGCTTATCACTTGTTCACTAATATTGCGAACGTACCTTAACTTATGACTAGAAGAAATATTCTTAGATTTATGAAGATAACCGGCCTTCCTGTAGTTTAGTCCACAGAACAATGGGAATAGTACCCAAATAAATATTTTCACTCTTACCTAAAGTTGGTTGTCCCCACTTTCGTGAGTCCCATTCGCGAGTACAGTGAGAGATATACAAAATGTCTCAACATAAAAGTTACCAACTTCTAGGTATGCACAGGAGGCACAGATGGTCGCTTTTGGCGGACGTGGTGGGAAATATCTTTTAACGAAGTTACACAGATGGCATTTACCGGGAGGTTCTCGGATTCTAGCCCCAAGACATTAGCTCCTTAGCTAGTTCGAATTAAATTATTCTCTGGAGGATAACCCTACCGGCCTGTTACTCTTGAATGTAGCTTTCGGTGGTTTCTCCGGCCAACACCAGACGAATCCCCGAGCATTACCTAAACAAATGGGCCACAGACAGTACGCGATCTTTCCTTCATATTTGTCCTCTAGTATAATTTACTTTTATTTTTATTTTTATTTTAATTTAGTTTAAAGTTGTTGAGAGCCTCTGGAAATCGAAAAGTAATGTAGTATTTTTTAATTATGAAGATATTTTAGTAGCCACATATTTATAGACTGCTACCCATGTCATGAGACCACTCAGGAACTTAGATCTCATAACGTCTGGGGCAGTATCCCGCTGGGGGAGATATTTGAGATAAAACCCGCAAGCGGGCGTGTAGGTCTCCCCCGGATCTGACCTCCAGTGATGAAAAAACACCGCCACCTCCCTGAATATAACATACACTATAATTGCAACGCCCATATTGGGTCATTTTTTGCCATTTTTACCATTTATCAATTTTAGGTCATTTTTCTGAACATTTGCCTCTTTTTGTCATTTTTACAGCTTTTGTTTCCTTTTATGTCTTTTGTTAGTGAATGCTTCATGAATTTACAATGACACACAACAACAAAGGTTTTATTCTATCATCATTTCAGGTACGTAATTCAGTACTACAGTGGACTCTTTTTTTCTAACTTTCAAAATTACACAGATGTTTGGTAACTTCCTCGATCTTTCAAAATTGAGGGTTGGAAGATCAAAGCTAATTGTTACATTTCCTCCTCTAATAAAGACTTTATATTAAATATAATTTTATATAAATACATTTTATTTAAAATTGTAAAATTCATTGAATAAATAAACATTTTCTTACACATTTTTCAGTAATTAAAAAAGTAAATTTCCCCTTATTTTTTGTCTTTTTAAAGGTTAATTTCAATGAATTTTTAGGTTATCAGTAAGAAAAGAATTTTTATCCCTAAAAATCTTAAAATATGCTTTTAAAATATGCATTATGAACTAATAATTCTGAAATATGCACATTAATATGCAATTAAAATTAGCAATATTTCATTTCCTCTGTAAATCATTCTTGATCAAATTCATGAGAAGCATGCTTGGAAAGAAACCATATATTTTTATACAAACATAATCTACCTTACTTTGCGAGAGAAACAATTGAAGTAAATATTCACCTTAGTGAAGAAGTACATTATACGTGTTCTTGTAGTTCTTCTGACTGGATTAAAAATATATTATCAAGAAAAATTCCACATTTGCACAAGTATTTTATCATCTCTATAAAACAAAAAAAAAACACAAACTGTGACAGGCTCTTTAGAATCAATGAAAGCTCACAAAGAAATATAATCTATGCAGAGATTAAACGTTTTATAGATACGTCTCTATTTTAAGGAAATTAGCAAAATATGCGTCTAAAATTGCATGAATAGGCACCACCAGGAGAAATCGCAATACCCAAAGGCCAAATATGCACTAACCTATTAATCTATGTTTCACTTGGCTATGCTTCGTAGCAACGGGCAAAACTATGCCAAATCCCAGCCTTCCGCCCCTAGCCCTGAGAATCCGCGCCCTGGTAGTGCATGAGGCGCGTGCGCAGGGCGCGGTGGTGCGCGCGCTGGCGGAGTGGGCGGAGCTGGCGGAGCTGATGGGCGGGCGGCCGTCGCTGGTGGCGGCGGCGGCGCTGTGCGGGCGGCGCGACGCCGTCGAGGCGCTGCTGGAGGACGGCGCGGCCGCCGACGGCGGGGGCGGCCTCTCCGCGCTGCACGCCGCCGCCTTCAAGGGCCACGCCCACCTCGTCGAGCTCTTGGTGAGATAGTAGGCTGTCTGTACTTGGCGCGGCAGTCCGCGAACGGGCCATGGCCTACCAGCAGCGTCCCGGCCTCGCGGCCATGGGTTAACGGGGTACATGTGGTTAGCACGAAGACATCCCCACACCGCATTATGGTCTTCTCAACCTGGGAAGTGAGTTTTCTCTTTTTCACACAGCTACATATACTGAGACATTGCAAGGAAATCGCGCATTATGATCTTGCCCGACCGGGAATTGAACCCGAGGCCGCGTCATGGAAAGCTGACCAATGAGCTAAAGCGCAGGGCGAGATAATAGTAGTTTATGCACTTAGTTTAAAACGTTACGCTTTATTGCATGAGTGCATGTTTTGCATGATTGCATGACGCAAATATTAATGCCGTGAAATCTAATACGTTATCCTTTGTGCCGTAAAATGCCCCTTTATGAACTATTTCTTGCTACAGAAAAGGTCATTAATAATGATGATTTACCAAAAAATGAAAATAAAATACGCTTGTTGTTCGAAAGAAAGTAAGAAATAGAGAAAGAAAAGATTGGCGGCGCTTTCAATGGGCTGAAATTGTGAGATGCCATCCGCAATTACGTATCTTTTCACATGATCTTGCAATGAATTGAAAGACACTTGTCACTACACAAGGCCCGATCCTCAACGCTAACTAGAAAATGCGTGAGTGATAAAGAGTCAACCTAGCGCTAAAATGATTTTGACATAAAAGTACTTTTGTACGGAAACTGTTTATCTTTCTCTCATTAGAAGTAATAGATGATGAGCAACGCCACGAACCTGCTGCAAATGAAACCTCTTGTCTACACTCTTCGGACCGTATCACAAAGGGTATAGCCGAATAAGACGATGAAAAGTGCTCCCAAACCAAATCCATAATCTCGATGCTCATATGAAAGAGAATACAAAATGACGTAGATTCACAAAAAATCAGCATCCTAGGACAATATGTTGCAGAGATACAACGAGAAAGGTTTTTTGCATGTTTCATTTTTTTCTCGGCATCACATGCGTGTATCAGGCTGAAAAATATTGCAGAGACGGAGAAACATAGTTCAATTTGAAGGTATTTTTTGTCAATGAATTTTGAATAAATAAATGTTTTAAATTTATTTTCTACGTGATAACGTTGAAGTACTGTCTCATTTTTTTCCCCTAAAATGTTTCTAATAACATTTTATAACATATATTTTTCATATTTTCAAACAATGTGGACAATAGTAAAAAAACATTAAAACCAATTGTTTCGGTTTTAAACATTTGGGGCACTTTTCACCGCCTTATTCGGCTATACCCTTTGTGTATTTCTTTCCAACCCACCGCGCCCGGCCATTTTCAGACTCGAACCACACACATGTCGCAATGTTGCCCACGTTCCAAAAGAAGGCAGGGACCGCAAAAGGTAGCTCAGGGCGTCAACTGATGTCACTGCAGTGCCTCTGACCAAGAGGCCCTAGGATCGAATCCCGACGATGGCAGGATTTTCAACTAGCTTGTCAGCTAGGTCCAATTCAGTCGCTGTCAGGAGAATTCTAGCGGCCGTCTGCTCTGATCGGCAGTTTTCCGTAGTTTCTCCGATCAACACCAGGCGAATGCTGGAGTTGATCTCCTTTCCCTTTCCCTATCCTCACCCCTTTCTTACACACACTTACACTAACACGCACTACACTACGACATATACCGGGGTGCCGGTCGGGAACTTGAAACTTGTCCCGGCTGGAGCGGTGAGCCGCTGGTGGGAGTTACTTGGTTGAAGAAAACCCCACTAGCTGGCAGGTCGGCGCCGGATCTCGCCATCAAGCGAGGAGAGATCCCGGCCACCTCCCACGATAAAACACGCACTTCACTTAACTAACAATTTTAGCAATCGCCCAACCAAAGGAGGCAAGGCAGGGCAGCATGCGGTGAGGCGTGCGCGTACGCAGGTGGCGCGCGGGGCGAGCGTGGACGCGCGCGGGGGCAGCGCGGGGCGCACGCCGCTGCACATAGCCGCTTCCCTGGGCGACGTGGCCTTCGTCCGGCGTCTGCTCCACGTCGGGGCGGCCGTCGACGCCGGCGACCACCAGGGCGCCACGCCCGCCTGCCTCGCCGCGCGCCAAGGACACCTCCAGGTGCGTACGAATGGCGTGTGAACGAAGGACAGTGGATGGCCTGGACCGCTAATGGCGAATCTGGATGGCCGAGATCGCTAAGACCGGCGATATCGGGCCGAAGGATAGCGGGTTCGAGTCCAATCTCGGGCGTGGTTGTATTTGTGTTAGTCCTTTCACCCCTCATCATCACCCTATCACTTCATTCAGTATACAGATGCTCTTCACGTTAAATCAATAATGGTCGCTAATGATGTAGTTAATGCGACCTTTAAATAAAAATAAAAACTATTTAAAAATCTATAGAAGAGACCGAGCCTTGCGAATTCGAGATTCCATACAATAAGAGATGCCCTGATGTGCATCAGGTCACCAAACAAGTGGCAATAATGAAGATCGTCTCTTGAAGGTTTGGCCACTCTGCCTCGAAAGTCACGAGTATGGCGGTCAGTGCCAGTGTCAATCTGTCTTCCACACTATTGCGAGCGGTTCGTGCTCCTGTATGTACATAGGAATGCATCGATAATTTTAATAGTATGTTTTAGCACACATTATGTCTGACTTCATTATACATTTAGATGAAAATTCTGGTATGTATTTTCCTTTTTTCATGTAATCCGAGGTTTTTGAAATCCGAGGTACCATCAGCCCCAATTATCTCGGATAATCGCGACTCTACTGTATGTATGTTGCATGAATACAAAATTAAAACAAAATTTAAATTTACCAAAAATCCCTATGTAGTGTTTGAGTAATTCCTCGAGTGTGCGGATATGCGATTGCGTCACTCTCGGTTAGCTACTTCCCGGGCACTAACTGAGATTTCGACGCGTCTCGGTCTCCTGAAGCGGAACTGATAATTTGTTTCCGGATCGTAGAGGAAGACGTAGAGGAAGTTTTGGAAGAAGTCTTGGAAGAAGACTGGGAAGAATTCTGGGAAGACAAAGAAAACGAGAATTTCCTTTCACGGAAACGAAGAATTTCCTTTCACGGAAAATGAACTACATCAGTGGAGGACCTATAAGTTGCACGGATCAGACGGCCGTAGGTGCATGACTTCGAGAAGAGCATAGCGCTGCGGGGACCTGCCTTATGTCTTCAGACACTATGGTTAATTTTTATATGAGAAATCAGGATAAGCCAAATGGCCCGGAGGTGCAATAGATAAATGCGTGTTTGCAAACAATATCGCGTGGTTTTCAAATTGATTTTAAAAACATGTACTACGACAAATTGAAAGAAAAACATTTCGCAATAACTCTTAACGAAGTCAATTTTATGAAATAATTACATTACCTAAGATCAGGAAATCCAAAGTTAGAAATCGTGCTAAATGTCACAAAATAATTGGAAAATTTATGTGGTTAGTTCGCAATGCTGGCAAAACGTGTACATGAGGGCAAAACATCTTAACTGAACAAAGAGGAGTGTGAACCGAAGAAAGAAAGAAAAAAAGAAAAGCCAAACAACCGGAGAAAGTTAAAGCGTCGGTGACGCCACACTAGCAAGTAAAAAGTAATCGAACAATGAATAGTGAAATTTTCGCCAACCGATAGCCGTAATAGCGGGAAAAGTATGTTTACTCACAATTAGCTCATGTAGAACAAAGAACGTATTGTTATATTAATGACCTCCAGCAGCAAAATACTGTTGAAGAAAACCACGCGAAGTGGTTTTCCAAAAGTAACAAAGCACGCTCGTATAACACAGCAATAAATTAAAAATAACAAAAATATTTGCCAGGAATACAACATTAACATAGTGCCCTGTATGTATATATATATATATATATATATATATATATATATATATATATATATATATACACATATACATATATATACATGCATACACACGGTTTCATTCCGCATCACTGAATAGCAAGGCCTTTTCCTTTACGGAGCCTTGCCGTCCCATGATGTCAATTCAATCGTAAGCACAAACGCACTGAGTGTGAGTCGATAGATACAGTCGATATTCAGTCGATAGGTGCAGTACGAGAATAGGCGGAATAACACAATCAAATCTTTAACTTTTTCAGTAAAAAACGAAACTGTTTCTTTTTTATTTATTTTCTCTGAGTTTTTGGGTATCTAACGAAATCATCGACACCTCTAACGTGGTTGGACAATGTATACTTCCAATTTCTGTTTCCATTGGTAATTTATATAATCAAATTTAAGCTATAGTTTTAGGTAGTTTGTGTTATTTTAACGTTCTTTCTCTAGCTACTGAAAGCGCAAGGCAGTTGCACTGTATTACACTCAGAATATAAACTTCCACCTTCACAGAGCAACAGGGAGTCTACCTTCACAGAGCTACAAAGTTACTTTGAAGAGGAAATGAGAAAAATCGTCGCTGTTTTTTAATTTCAGCACTCTCCGTATTCACCGGCCGTCACGTGTATCAAACGATGACGAATAACACACCTGCCTTTACCTGGGACCTAATACATATACACACACACGCACTGCAATTATGCCCAGTACTAGCTAACAGTTACAAGTGTTTACTTTTTACCCTACAAAGAAAGTTCTTCAAGGGTACGTTCTCTTAATTAAAAATATATATTAATATTAAGTAGGCTATATTCGACTGTATATAGTTTCTGTATTTATAAAAACTATTTGAATACTATGGGATCGTTATTAAGGGAACAAAGGCTTAACCAGCTGAATCATAACCCGATGTGAGTGACTACGATTGTAGGTTAAGAGGAAGTGAACTGTACTTATGTAAACTTCTCCCAGATAAAATTATTTAAAACAGAGAACAGATCCCAATAATTGCATTTTCACTCATGAACACATAGTGTTTTTCTAAAAGTATTGGGAACAATTAGCTTTTCTTGATACAAAAACCCAGAATCCATTATGTAAATATTCAACGAATACACCAAAGAGAATATTCGATGTTGAAGTTGCTGGAGACATAGGAATAGAACGCTTTCGAATAATCGATTCCGAGTCCAGGCCATACACCAATTCAGAATACGAGGAATTAAATCAAGAAAGTATTGATAACTGAAAATTCTTGTGGCGCTGTTGAGTGCTATAGACAACAGGGACCCAGTTACATCGAAAATTGAAAAGAGTTAATGATTTTCAAGGCGATAACTCGAAGAACATTATTATTATTATTATTATTATTATTATTATTATTATTATTATTATTATTATTATTATTATTATTATTGATAATCCTTACTGTTCTGATAAACTGCGGTTAACGTATCGTCTGCACCTGATGCAGATGTCTTCATTGGCAATGGAATAATAACTGTAGACCCGTCTTGGTTGTCACCTAGCTGACAAGTGATCCGCACCTGTAAAACTGTCTGAATCACGAACTGGAAACGGCGGAGTCCCAACCACATCGAAGAAACGATTCCAACGAGTCGCTTGTTTACATGTCAATGAATCGCTTCTTAATCTTGACTATCGAGCGCAGTAGCTCAAAGCGTAGCGCGCTGACTTCGCGTACGGGAGGCCTGGGTTCAATCCCCGTGCCAGCCACCCTCACCAATTTTTTTTTCCCTGTGTCATCCAGGCGAATGGTTCTGTTGAAAGGTCACGACCGCGAAACCGGCGTGGCGAACCGAATTCGTTAACGTCATGTCATGAACGTCGAGACATGGCGGATTCCTGGTTGGGTGACCGAGTAGGAATCCCGGGATCTAACGGCGCCGAGGTCAATTACCGTCTTTACAGGACATGTAATGGCTAAATACAAATACTAATAATGTCTGATTAGAGACTTCCCAAAATCTTAAGAGTTCTACTGGGTCTAACCTTGAGGGATAGAGTTCGAAACGAAATCTAGGTTAAATATTGATAGTGTAGTAAATGACATTAAAAAATATCAACAGAAATGGTTTCAACATGTAAATAGGATGAAGCCAAATAGACTGAAACGGTTAGCTCTCTACTATAAACCCAAGGGCTACAGAGATGTAGGTAGACCTAGAATGAGGTGGTCGGAGCAGTTCTCAGTCTCGGAACGAGCCATTGGCTCACAGCACTTATCAAGGAAGAAGTAAAAGAAGAGGAAATAATGTCTGCCTATTTGGGGAGTACTGTGAGGCCCGGGCGATAGTGCCGGAGCTAGACAATTTTGGATCCGGGTCCATGCTGAAACGTAGGTCCCCCAACCCCCTGAAATAAATGTGAAAGTTATATCAAGAAACTATATGAGTTATTTTATTTCAACAAATAACAAAGATTATAACATTTAAAATAGAAAAAGCTTTTGGAAAATATTTTAAATAATAGTTTTAAGGAAAACTATTTAGTGATCAAATAATACAATTTCCACGTTAAGCTTAAAACGCTTATCAACTAACTTGTTAAATTCATGAAATAATAAATATTAATTTCAGTCGAACCTGTTTTAATGTTAGCGTCATTTTATTCATTTCATATAGTCCTACCTTATTAGTAATGACTGTAATTAACTATTTAAGGTAAAATATTAATTGAAAATTTTATGAAATATCAGACCCCGTCTTATAAAATTACGATAACGATTACCTCGAGTTCTAATTTCTTTTTCAATGTTTTTACTAACTAGCGAACCCGTGCGAAAACTTTCACATGTTAAACCCCACAATCTTACGTATTTTCTATTTCCATATTAAGCCTGGAATATGTCTTCAAGACATTCTTATCCTCCGTCATTTGTTCTACATGTCTCCTTGTAATTGATAACAATACAATACACCATTGTCAAAACAAACTATTATTTCATGTTATTATCGAGCAGAGAGGTACACCTGTGTAATTAAATCACGTAGAATATCTCTTAATTTAATTTCACATACAGTTGCAGATTCTTCAGGCTCTGAACAGGAGGGGCAGAATCTAGAAGCGTCGAACCAGCAAAAATGTGAAAGTAATGTAATAAATGTTTAAGAAAATCTCATTCTGTAGATTGCGGTGTGATGAATGTTTCTTTGCTGCCTTTGGCCTCAAAACGACTCTAGGTTAAGACCATAGAATGCTTTGTTTTGGAGTTATTTAACTATACAGGTTTTGATAATGATGTCGTGTGATGCGGGTTGCAGTTGACATGACTATTTAGATGCGTTTTTTTAAACAAATACGTCCCATTTTTAAACTCAAAGTGTAATTCATCACGTCTCCGTGAAATTCTCTTTCTTTAGAGACCTCATTGATAAAGATTGGTTGCGTGTCAGGCAAGAATTGGTTGCGTGTAAGGCAGCTGCAAGAGGTATGTATACCACTGAAATAATGTAGTAGACGATTTGTACTCATGAGTCCCCTCATCAGACCTTTGACTTGCGCGGGTGGGCGGCGCTGCGCAGGTGCTGGAGGCGCTGGCGGCGGCGGGGGCGCAGCTGGGGCGCGCGCTCGCCGACGGCCGGACGGCGCTGCACGTGGCGGCGCGCGCGGGCCGCGCGGAGGCCGTGGCGTGGCTGGGCGACCGGCGCGTGCGCTCGTGCGCGGCCCGCGACGGCGCCACCGAGCTGCACCTGGCGGCGCGCGAGGGCCACGCCCACGTCCTCGCCGCGCTCGTCCGCCGCGCCGGCGCCGACCTCCACGCCACGGTAAGTTACTTACTTTTTACTTTCTCGCTACAGAACAAGGGCAGCAGGGTCCTCGTAACGAAAACGTGGAAAAATTCCAGTAGCCAAATTTAGAAAAAACAAAATCTTTTAACACGTGGTGTAGTCAGAATCCACGCTTTGTGGGTCCTTGGTACCGAAAAATCTATTGACAGCTGTCTGTAAACTACGCTAGCGGCTAAACCGTTCCGCCGATTTTCTTCAAATTAATATTCCCCAATCGATCTGGATGATGTTAGGGCCCCTTGAATTTATAAATTTTGGGGGGTACTTTACAAGACGACCCTGGGCCATTTTCCCAATTTTCAAAAAATGACTCCATCCTTTTTAATTAAATTGTGTCATTGGATAGTGTAAAGGACGTTTAAGAGAATGTTGCAGGTCTCTTGTTCGTTGAAAACCCTGATTTTCAAAAGTACAAAAGTTTAAATCTTTTTTCGAAATCTTCTTAAAAATAAAATATTAAATATAAAGATTTTTTTCCTTAATGATAGCTATGCTTTAAAGATGGATTTTGAAATATGGTAATGTAGTACAATTTTTCAACAACTTGCGTAATTTTGCGTGAAAATAGGGCGAGAATGTACGTGCTGTTTTAAGACTACTAGTTTTATTTTTGTGTTATTTACAATTGGATTACCTTGCCACTGATTGGATTTGACAAGGTAGGTGCAAGTCCACGAGCTACGCTTCTATCTGCACACCTAGATCGTCCCATTTGTATTTATATCTTCAGCTTTTTGATTATATTTATTATATTATTATATAAAGTTATCGTTTTATAATTACATACAACTTTTAAATCAATAAATTCGTATTCGTATCTACATTATTCACACTTTATTTCATCCACCTAGCTGTCTCTAGATTTTATTAGGCTTTACCGTCTCTATAGTACGGGAAGCTGGGCGGTATACTATTGGTGAAACATCAACACTTATTTACAATTTCATATTACACGTTATACGGCACGGTAGGACTAGGCTCGTTGGTGGCTCAAAACTATCCTCGTGGAAAATATGTGAAGGAGTGAAACAGGTTAACACTGAAACCGCACATCCATGCAGTAACAAATAAAACTACAGTAAAAATTTCAACATTATTTCCCATACTAAACCAGCGCTCTACGTTAAAAATCGACTTCCGAATGCTACAATTTAAGTAAATTATCCTTTCTACCATAATTTATGGATGCCCAATCTGAGGAGGTCCGGCTCCTATCAATATTAATAAAATGAAAATAATACAAAATATACTTCTAAGAAATACTTTAAGTGCTCCTTGGTTCATACAAATGAACTAATGCATCGAGAATTAAAAATACCGAAACCAGAAGAAACCTAGCCAAATTAGCAAACAATGTCTACAACAATTTGCATATCTGCTCCAGTAGCATAATTTTTAATATGGGAAAAAGTGCAATCTATCCACGTATAGAATCATGATTCCCCAAGACCGATTCAAATCCCCGTAAACCATAAAATCCTCAGCTCCTTAACATCAGCATTCACCTTCCTCCTTCTAATTAACAATCAAATTTAATCAACAATTAAGTCAGAGTGCAAACCACTCATACCTTATGGATGACCATTCCCAATATGTCATCGACTAATTTTATGTACTATTAAAACCTTTGAAAGATTGTATTATCGAACAAAAAGAAATATTTTTTATTTAAAAAAAGGAATGAAACTGCCAAGGAATCCTGTGGTTTAGATACGATGGACAATAAGGGAATTATGAATCATTGTCAATACCTCAAGAGATTCATGTAATACTCGAGAGTAAATCCCACGCCTTTAGCATCTCTTGCCATTTTCGATTAGTTGAGTACATTGCAAGTTGAGCACATTTTTACGGCAATGCATGAGGCAACAGGGACTCAAAAATATGCTTAAGGCATAATAGAAACGACTCTTTACGGTCATTATGGAGGTCTCAAAAATGTAATATTCAATTCCATTCGAGAAAACTTATTTCAATATCTTGTAAAATTCAAATGACAAAAGTAAACCATACATAAATGTATTCGCGTGAATCCCTCATGAACGTCCATGAAAACCGCATTTCAAAAGCTTTAACCATTCAAAACTAGCAGACGGTGCCAAAGTTTCGTTAACAGGAACAAGCAAAAAGCACAAAACTAAAAGTAAAAGGTAGTTTTAAGATTTTTTAAAGATTTTTTATTTTAAAACATTTTTGGACTCCACCATCGCAATACAGTCGGTGGTACTTAGCGTTGCCAACCGTCCTGCATTTGAGAGGACAATCCTTTACTGAGCTCAATTGTCCTCTCGTCCTCCTTTGTATTTTAAGTGACCTCTTTTTAGTACATTTTTAACATTTGTTGTCATTTATTTTATCACAAGACTAACATCTGCAACTTCGTGTCGTTTATAGTTAAATTTAAAATAGAAAACCTGAAACATCCTTTTTCTGAGCGTCTAACATGCATGCATGATAGTGTCTCTGTCTAGTGACTAAAATAAAAAAGAGACGCTTTTCTTCTGCATTTTGTAAACATTTTTTTTTTCACTTAAATCGCAAATGGAAAGAAGAAAGAAAGAACTGATGTTAGTCTAAATAAATGTTTATAAAAATATGTGTTGATTTGTTTTGTTTGCTTTTCTCTTATTGAGGGTCCTCCCTTTTACAAGAACATTGTTGGCAACCCTAGTGGTATTCCCCATGTCTTCGGCAGGACGCCGCCGGGCGGACGGCTGTGCACTGGGCGGCGCTGGGCGGGCACGCGGAGGCGACGCGGGCGCTGCTGGCGATGGGCGCGGCGGCGGGCGCGCGGGACGCCGAGGGCGCCACGGCGCTGCAGCTGGCGGCGGCCGCGGGCCACACCGACGCCCTGGCGGCGCTGCTGCCTGCGGCGGCAGCCGAGGAGGGCCTCGCGGCGGGCCCGTTGGGGACGCGCGCGCTGCTCGCAGCAGCCGCCGCCGGCCACCGCCGCGCCGTGGAGCTGCTGCTGCGCTCGGGAGCGCGCCCCGACCACGGTGGGTGCCCGGCCACGCCCCTTCGGCGCAGGCGGCTCGCTTCCACACGCCCACCACATCTGTTGCTTCCTCGATGATGTTCATTGATTGTTAGTGTTTACGAGTACGTCCGCTGCGAAGGTCATTAGTCCCATAAATGTAGTGCATGTTTTTCTTCTGGAGGCGGTCTTCCACCGCTGAATAGCGAGATCCAGCGCCGACTTACCGTCGGGTAGCGGAATTTTGCCCAACCAGCTATCTCCCATCAGCGTGACACCGCCCCTGCAGGGACAAGCTCTAAGCTCCCAAACGTTCTCCCGGAGTGTGTGGTAGTGTAGTGCAGGTTAGTGTGTGTGTAAGGGGTGAGGATAGGACACGAAGAGAGATAAGAAGTAGGAAAGAGCGCGCTCCGTGGCCCATTTTTTAGGGTATTCACCTGGTATTGATCGGAGAAGGCGCGGAAAACTACCGAACAGAGCAGCCGGCCGCTGGGATTCTCCCCCAGACAGCTTCTGAACTCGACCCAGATGACAAGCTAATGTCGAAAATCCTGCCACCACACGCTGGTTGAATCGGGCCAAAAACCTGGCCATAATGGCAAAATTTAAAGTGTGCGTTCGGAATTCTGACGTAGCAAATCTCGTTCCGAAGACATTGGAGCACACTACTTCAACTCCAGAAAGTTATTTCAATCCTTTTTCTCTTCCTCGCGGTATCGTAAAGTTACCGTTGCTCGAAACACTCGAATTTATTAATTCCTGTCAACGATATTTGTGAAATTTTTAAAAAAGATTACATTTTTTGTGGATTCTTTTTGTATTTCCGAATAGAAGACACTTTTGACTATAAGTTAGGTACATTTTTAAGAAAAAGTGTCAAATAATAGTATGTATAATACTTCTGAATTCTAACGTATAGATCGTAACAATGTTAGTCCCGTGTATTGTGGATTATATTTTTTGTCCTGCGTTTTCCTGCCTCAACCATTATTCTTTATTTATCAAGTAGAATGCCCTTAATCAGAATAAGACACATTTAGCTGCACATACCTGCACCTTTTTGTTTTATAACTTCTTTACTGCAATGCTACATATATGTAGTACTATAATGTTTAATTTAAATGTTATGATAATTTAAATGTTATGATAATTAATTTAAATGTTACTATAGTAACATTTAACACTAGATCTCCCGGAGTTGCCTTCTACGCTATAGGGAGTTATTTTTTCTATATATTTTTTGATTTCTCCTTGATATAATTACTTTTAATAAGAAAATTACTGATATAATTTTTTGGAATGATAACAATATTAACCCGCCACCGCGAGAACTATTGTATCCATATTTCTACACATATCATTATTTTTATGTCAATGATCCATTTCCAAACCACCATTTCGAATTTTGAAATTTCATTATGATATTCGAAATCAGTGAACTCCAGAACCCCATACGTACATTATTTTTATGCATTTTTGTTTGTTTTTAAATGAGTAGATCCGCCGTTTTGAAGCCCCATTTTGAATTTTGAAATGTATTTATGATATTCAAATTCAGCGAACTCAAAAACCCATTGATATCCATTTTTACGCTAATCCACTCGCATTTGCAATTATAGCTAGGTTTTAGGACCGATTCAATCAGTGTGCACCGCCGGGACTCGAACCTAGGAGCTTCTGATGCCCTGAGCTATCTCTCCCGGTACCATGGAGAGTGCGCGCCCCTTCGGCGTTTGTGTTTCGCTTCACCCCCACCCCACCCCCGCAGCTTACCGGATCCGGTGGATCAGTGACGACATCTGTTAACCCTGCAGCTCCGTTGACTTGGAGGACGTAGGTTTCGAGCTTCGAAGGTGTGGGATTTTTTACACTACATAGCTACGATGAAATCAACAGCTGTAGCACTGTAAACATGCACATTCTAGCGACCGGCTGGTCTCATTGGTAGTTTTCTGTGGTTTCTCACACGAAGCGAATGCCGACCCAATACTTTTAACAAACGCGCCACCGGCCGCGCGCCATCTTTCGTTCAGCTCGACCCCTCCCCTCTTTGCACGCAAGTATATACTTACACTTGCACGCAATATACTATACATGTCGGAAGCGTGTTCCACCTGGGGCAATGCCCCACTGGTGGAGATATGTGTAAGGGTTAATCTAGTAAGCAGTCGTGGAAGCCATATTCCAGCGGGGGAATAGTTCCACTATATTCAGGGATTTAACATGCTTAAGCGACTAATGACCATAGAAACTGACGTACCCGTAAATACTAAATACTAACTCTGGGTTCAAATTGAGGTGGCTGCAACCGCAAATTGCTGGTGCACAGCAAGTTTTCTCGAAATTCTCCCCTTTCCTCGGCCTCTATTTTCATTATTCAGATCTCTCTTTGATATCAATATCACCGTCATCATCATCATCATCATCATCATCATCATCGTTAAATTTATTTTGTTTTAATGGGAACAATATCAGCTTTATCTCTAGACAAAAATAGTCAGTACCATGCCAGTACGCTAATAGATTTGAAGGATGTTTCCTTGGAGTTATCGCGTGTCCTCTGCTTTTCATTCTACGACGAATTTATATAATAGACCATCACTGGTTAACTCCTAAAGCTCAGGTTTAGAATTATCATAAGCCATAATTTTAATATAATTTAAATTTTAAAAATAGAATCAACTGAAGATATCAGTGGCAAACCTTTCGTTAAGTGTTTCGGTCGGTTGGCTTAAACGTTTCGACTGTTCCGGACGGTTGGCTTAAAATGGCCACTTGACGTCTTTTTGTAATGATTTACAACACATCACTTTTTGCATTGTGCACATTGATGTTTGTGGCGCACTGACGCCGCGGAGAGTGACGTGCTCGTGTCCAGGAGACGTCAGAGCCAATAAAAATAACGCGCTATTGAGCGAAAATAAGCCGTTGTCTCGCTTCGTTAACATGAAGAGCTGGAAACCAAAATGCTGTGCATGAGATGTTTATTATTTCCTCGTTTGACAATAAAAATCTCTACGAAGAGAAAGAGCAAAGCTGCATTGAAATCGGCGGATCATCTTCAGCATGTTGTCATCGAACATGTACGTTCCTGTTTAGTTTAGTTGTTTTCTTTTTCTTCCACTTATACCAGATTTCAATCACTAGATATAGCTGTTAGTTTAAGAATTAACAATTTCAAATTAATAATAGACACAGTAATATTTTGAAATAATTAATGAGACAAATCTTTTTCGGACACTGGGATGGCTCTTGGGCAGTATACTGCCTCCCCGTAGTGTGATCCCGGCTTAGATTCCTGATCGAGGTAAATGTAGAGTTGCAGCCTTCTTTTAAAATCTTCTCAGTTTCTGTAGCTGTGGGACGAAGAAAATCTCAGGCAGGCGGAGTTTGCTAGTTAGGGAGAAGGGAATACGTCATGTTCGCCACATCTCTCTTAGCGAGGGAATTAAACTAAGACCAGGCTTGGGGGACATCGTTAGCTGGACGTCGACAGTCGGACAGTCGACCCAAAATGCCAAATACATGTCGCGGCTGTGAACACCTTTTGAAGTGCGCGCCTAGAGGGCAGCGCTCGGCGGCAGTTAAAGGAGTCGGCAGAGGCAGCGGAGCATGGAAAACGCCGCCCAATCCCAACTGACGAGCTGGCCGGAGAGCCGGCAGCCGGATTGCGAATCTGCAGCGCCGCCCGCTTTAAGAGCGGGCGCCGCCCGCCCGGAGAGCAGAGCGCTAGAGTTGTGATTATTGTTGTAGTAGAGCTAGGAGATTTGTACTGTGATAGAGTTATTATTGGCCCGGCGAGTTTTTTGGAATTCTATGTTGATTAACGGTTAGACCCTGCTAGTTTTTGTACATCTCCTGGACATTTGGTATTCGACTTTGGCTATTGTGATTTGGTACATTCTTTTGGTTTTGGAATTGTACCGGATGTACTTTCTGTGTTAATAAATCTGTGTTGGTTAAAGCGTGTATTATTCGAACATAACATATGTATAAAGAACGGTAAAAATCCCAGATGCCGGTCGCCGTTTTAGTGAAACTCTTATATTCCAGAATTATAAAAAACTAATTATGCAAAAGAGAATATCGATGATACAGACTTTTTCTTAAATAAAATTTCTTCTGAAAACTTACATTAAAACAGTAGTTTTTGCGTAATTGTTTCTTGCTGTTAAAGCAATTTATAAAAAAATCTAAAAAACCGCCTCTAATTTCTTTCAATGGGTAGAGAAAAGCACTCTTAAAACATATCCAAATACTAATTTTCTTTAAACTGGGAATTTTCAAAAATTGCAAAATTATTATTACCGCGAAAAAGTATATCCTGTTGTAACACTACTTGTTTACTTAATCTGTTTTTACTTTATCAAGTAATTTTGGAGAAATTTTTGACCAATGTCAGATGAAGTCTGAAAGACACTTTCAAAACAATTATTTTTACAAATGATTTTTTGAAGTATTTTTATGACGTCACAATTTTGTCATATTTTTATAGTCAATGCTTGTGAAACTAATAAGATCATATGTTATTCAGATTAGGTGTTTTGTAATAGCGACAGTATAATTCGTAAAATTTTTAGTAGACATTTTTAAAGTAGGTCGCTAAGAGATTTTCAATGTATTTCCTTTGTGACCTAAAAATTCTGACGTTAATTATCAAAGCAAATTAAACATTAAAATCTTCGAAATAATTGTTTCGTTAAGGTTTTATTGATGTACGATAGCTGTTATATAAATTAGGCAAGTCAATGTTGCGGACGAGGTAACTTGCTTACTAGACTACAAGAGTAGTGTGTCCTGAACAACTGATTCGAGATTTAAAAGTAAGGGTTGTTCAAACTGCTGTGGAATGACGGTATATAACTCGATACCTGGCTCATGAGAAGTCAGTTGTCGTTTGAAGAAGTCAGTTGGCAATTATCTTCCAAAGTTAATTA
This sequence comes from Teleogryllus occipitalis, assembly GCA_011170035.1. Taxonomy (NCBI): domain Eukaryota; kingdom Metazoa; phylum Arthropoda; class Insecta; order Orthoptera; family Gryllidae; genus Teleogryllus; species Teleogryllus occipitalis. Next base: position 431,744 of record BLKR01000088.1, on the reverse strand, counting down.
TACGATTTCCCATTTCCTCTGTTAAGCAAAGAAATGATAATTAAAATTAATAAAACATCAATTAAATTTCATATGGTTTGTTGCGAGTCAAATTAAACATTGTGGATTGAAAGTATTTTGATTTTGAGTCATGTTTACTTAAGAGTCCAATTAATACACTTTGTATATTCAGGTTAGGAGGTTTAACAATTCTTGGATAGGAGATTCTTGTCTGTAAAATGAGCTGTCCTCCCGTAAGCAAGAATAGTTAATTTCTAGAGCCTTATTAACTTGTTTCATGATCGACATAACTTGCACTAAATGTTTGCTTTAAATTCGAAGTCGAAAAAATGAATGAGCAGTTCCATAAGTTTCCGGCCTTACCAAGATATCGTTCGTCAATGAGAAAACCTGAGTAGTTTATAGTCTTATCTTTAGTTTGTGTAATACTGTAAGTTTTCTGCCTTCATCTTGCTCAGGTTTGTGGGGTGAGGTACTCGAATTGGATGTGGTACGTGAAATCTCGTTGTGTTAATTTCTTTACAACACAAAATACATTGCAAAGGATGTTGCGAAGGACTATGACTTGAAGAAATGGAACATTTCCACTATAGTCGGATTGGGCACCCAGTAACGTCTACCATTAGTCAAAACTGAATAAAATCCTTTTGGAAAGAAAAGTTTCACGAGTGTGAGGTAAAAGAAATATTTTTTACTATTCCACACAAAAAATCAGAGAACATTTCCAGACCTTTGAAAAATATAAATATACACATGTGAAAAGTCGGTTGGAGTAAAGGATAATTAATCTGAAAAGTTGTATAATATTTGTTCTTTCTATCAATATTAGAAGTTAGTGAGGTCAGAAACCTATGGAACTTACCACGTATAAGCATTGCGGATAATGTACGTGACTCACATAAATCCCGGAAAGTATGTGAGTACTCTGACGACGCGTCCGTTATCCCTATCCCGTTTTCCCCACACATCGGTTACGAAAGCCTCGAAAGTTTGGATGTGACAAAACTCGAAGCCCCTCAGTTCACAGACTATACGTCTTTGTCCACATAGAATTACTTTTCCACCCAATGTCCTGCAAGGCGAGACGGGAAGGCGAAGGGATGGAGGGGGAAGGTGGTTGCGGGGGGGGGGGCAGGGGCGGATTAGGGTCAGGGCGTGAGGGCCCTCCAGGGGGGCGGGGCAATTTCTTGGTGGTCTGCGGAAGAGGTCAAGGGAGCGCGCGGAGGCGGCTGTGCGGTCGTCTGGGATCGCCGGGGCCGCCCAATATCAGCAGCGCGAAGCGATATATACGGGGTGTCGACGCAGATTTAGCGCGCGCACGAGGGCGAACGCACCCGGAAGAAGGGTGGGGAGGATTTCCAGCAGATGGAGCGAGAGGGCGGACGGTGGAGATGAGTGTAGAAAAGGTCAAGGCCCATGCTAGTGGAAAATAAGTATTCTAGTATATGACCAGTTCTACTATATTAAAAGAAGAGAAAAATGGACGAGGCTTATTGGACATTGCAAATGAAAAAAATGAATTGTTCAAGTAACTATGAAAAGACTATGATATAATATTTTTAAGTTGAAAATATGAAGTAAAATTAAAAGAACTTTTAAAAATTGTAATGAAAATAAAGAAAAAATTAAAGAATAAATTTAGTGGAATATATGAAAGCTTGAAACCTCGTTATTTTATTACAATTCCAAAATGAGCAGTGTGGGTAAGTGATAAAAAAGAAAAAAATATATAATAGGGATAAGAAACTATTGGCTTGATGTATTAATAAATAAAACGTTGCTTAAAACACAGTGTTGGGGACTAGGAAGAGATGTATAGGGCAAAACTAAATTTAAATATGTTATTATTATTATTATTATTATTATTATTATTATTATTATTATTATTATTAATCAGAAATAAAACATTTACAATGAGAAAATACAGTTACGCATCACCTCTAAATTAAAAAGTTTTGGATAATGCCATGTATTAATTTCTTTGTAAAAAAATGATAGATGTTATGTATTCACGATATTCCCTTAGATATAATTACCTTATATTCTTAGACACTTCAAAACTATTTTTATTTCTCTTTATAACATGTGTCTTTGTATTCCATGTTAAAAGGGTGAATAAAAGTGGTTATCTCTGAAAAAGTGACCTTTTGTATGAATGACGCAAAAAATAAGCATCTGCAAACACTATACAGATTGATTTGTTAATTTTTTAAATTTATTTAAAGTCGCATCAACATCTGGGTCATTAGCGACCACTATTGGAATTAACGTTACGGTAACTGTAAAGATGCAACGAAATGATGATAAAGGGGAAAAGGATGACCATGCCCGAGGCGGGACTTAGACCTGCGATCCTTAGGTCCAAGATCGTTATGACTCTACTGCCATAGCAATCATGGCCACCGGATCGGCAGATTGCTCTTTATAACATCGCGTTCTGATTTGGACGATCCAATCCAAGCCAGTAGGTTAAGACATTACCCATTACTCTCCTCTCTCAGAATGAAACGCAATCGGGGGCAATTCCTGCGGACGCTATGCACTAGCTTCCAGCTGCCTTGTCTGAAAGTGCACTGTCATTGCTTCCTATAAATTCCACTGCACTTGACAGCAGGAAATACGACTCCCACAAATCCCTTATGATCGGCTTGCTGGCCGCCTCACGTCTTTCACTATTTTTCCGACGTCCATTCCCTGTGCTGCAAAGCTACTTTCTTCCTTCGTTTTCTCGTTTCATTTAATTGTCTCATACTACTGATCCTTACGTTTTCTGGAGTGCTACTATTCTGTAGAACCAGGGAAGGTCGTTGCGCCGCTAAGGCAGTGGCAAGATTTATTCTGAAGTTCTTTGCGCTGCGAGAAAATGAAGTCTTTTACGGGCTTTTATTTAGCGGATATTGTTGGCGCTGAAATTTTGCGTGTTACTGGTATTAAATATTTTACGAGGGCGGTGCTGAGACGCCTTGGAGACGCGAGTTGTACGAAGGGTTCTAACTCATCTTGCTCAGTACATAACTTTTCCAGATGCGAACTTTTCATGTTCGCCTGAGCAGCTGTGAGTAAAGAGAAATAAGTTATAAAATGGTCGTCACATCAGGAGTAACAATTTATATTGATCTCTGCTTCCATCGGTACATGCTGACTTCCAATACAGAGGGGAAAAGAAATGTACGTTAATTTTTGAAAGAAGAGATGTATTAGTATAAAGGGACAAAAAAGTTATATCTCAGTTGGTCGTTAATTTGGAAACAAATCACTGTTTTGTAAATTTGAAGTTTTTCAAAATTCCTTTATTATCAGAAGGAAGAATGCATTTTATATATATTTTAAGGGGAGTGGGTATTTTCTATACCGCCCATTTTAAATTTGCTATTATTGATGTATCTTATCTAGAAAAAAGTTTACTGGAAAATTATGATATTTCATACACTTAAATATTTGCCATTGTTGTTACTCGTACTTTAACATTTTTGAGTTGATTAAAAAATTAGTAGTTTTTCAGTTATTACTTTTGCTCTAATTTTTTCAGCATTTATGGGCAGACATTATTTTCTTATTATTGAAGAATGTTTATGTAAAACGTCAATTTATTGTCAATACTACAATGAATGTATGGTTTAAATTTTAATGAGTTGTGAACAATAATTTCTAAGAAAAGTTACATTAATTATAAGATAAGTACATATTCGGAAAACGCCGTTTGAAAAAAGTACTTGGTATTGCGTTACTAGTACATTCCTGCACAGTATTCTGGGCCATCATTTTTAGCTCAAAATACCAATTTTGCCAATGTATGTACAAGAGTATGATTCAATAATTCATTAAAAAGTCAACATCAGCGTTCAAAATTACGAAAAAAAAAGTCATATTTGTATGCAGTGTCAAAAAGGGGGCGTGGCTCACGTGCATTATGACATTTAAATAAGATTTAAAGGCACTTCCAAGTGTCCTAAAAGAAAAATTGTAATATATTTGGAAAGAATATTGTATGAGCTATTTATTTAGCAAAAAACAACAAAATCGATAATTTGACCTACTTCATGGTACCCTCTCCGTTTAACAGATCAAGATTGTGAGAAAATTGTACTTTTTCAGGATTGACCGATATACGTAATTTGCATTGAAATAAGTCGGATAAGCAATGCTGGGAAATTACAGGCAAGTTCAAGTATGCGATAAATTACAGCCGATGTACAAGTATTTGAATGACAACTAAGATAAACAGTGAAAACAAACGAATCTGTACGGCTGGTTATTCTCATTGAATTCTGAAACAAATGAAGTGTTGACGTCCGTTATATTGATCTTGTTGGAAGGATGAAAGCGGGTAGGCTGGTTTGCCTTGCCTACCATTTTGATAATTAATTATCGGTGGACATATATTTCTCTTGCACCAGTTACTATTTTACGTCCTTTGTACATCTCCATTATTCATATTAAATCTTCACATTTTGTCGCCCTAAAGCATTTGAAAATGTAAGTACAAAAGTGAGACATCTTAATTAATTGCGCAATGGACCCGTTGTTTATATTTACTGTATTGACTCATAATACAGTAAGAAATCTCTGCCTCCGTACCAGCTGCTGATGTGACACACGATTTACGTTTTTTTTTCTTTTTTTGATCAATTTGTTTCCTGTCAATTCCACTTTGAGCTATATATACCCTTCCTTATTTACATGTATCACACATCAAATTCTCTTCCCGAAATTACGATATTATCTTTGCCATCTCAGATAAATATTAACAACCATTCACCTTCGAGGATATCCATATTGTGATGTTCATTCTGCGATTTGTCTTGTTTCCGCACGAATCTAAAGATCTCATTTCGTATTATTACTTTTTGTGACTAAATAGTACACACTGCCATTTTTATTTTCAAACCTATCTCAAACAGGCCATGCCGAGTTATTTCTCGGCATAATTTATCCCTTTGATATGGCATTACACCGTACTGTAGTTCTAAAAACGTAATAAACAGTTGCCAGTTCATAAACATCTTTCAAAAGTGAGTTTTCATCGCAGCATCCTTAAATTCCTATGACAATATTAACAGGAGGCTTGGTTACACACATGTTATAAGAGGAAAACATTGTAGATGCGATATTAAATATTTTCGTACTAGCTACAAGCCAAATTATCCTTTCACTAGTTCAATAGCTGAATCTTCTTCATACCTTCCTCAAGAATGTCGTAGTATGTGCCTCTCTGTAACTGCCTTGCTCCAAATGTACACAAATCTTAATGTCCTCGTCTTATTCATTACTTCTAGTATCTGGCATACTTACATCTCTCGGAGACAATCATTTTAATGCTACTCATAATTTGTTCCCCTGGCTCCGTGTGTCTTCTCTCCCTGATAGCATTCACCCACACTTCCTCGTTACGGGAGCCGTCACAGGAGCAGCCTCGAAACAGTATTCTCTTTCTCCCCCTTTCTCCCCCCTCTCTCTCTTTCTCTCGCAGCCAAACCGCTGTCCCAGCAGTCGCCGCCGCCGCTGCAGTCGAGCGCACCGCCGCCCCTGTCACTCCAGCGGCAGCCGCCCTTCGCGACGCCCGGCCGTCCTTCCCGCAGCCACGCCCACCCGATCCGCGGCGCTCGCCCAGCGCTGTTCTCGCAGTTCGCTCCCCCCCCTTCGCCCCGCCCCCTCCCGACACTAGCGCCGCGCCGCGCCGCCCAGGCCGCTGCCGCCACCGCCACCGCCAGACTGTTCGCCGGAATCCGGTCCATAATTCATCTCAATTTACGGAACGCGTAGCCGCTGGCGGGTTTCTATACGACAAGTGACAAGATAAATATTTCACGGCTCCCGCGACGCAGGCCGGCGCGCTAGCGGTCGCCGTTGCGGAGGTGGAGACCGCGGAGAAGAAGGTGTTGTGGAGGAAGATGGAGGAGGGAGAGACGAAGGTGCCGCTGAGGGTGGAAGCGGTGACCTTGGCGAAGATGTTGGAGATGACGGAGGTGATGCCGCTGGCGGAGTCGGGTGACCGTGGCAATTGTGGCAATGGCTGCGACCGTGACGGATTGAGAGCTGTTTGCGGGGCGATTTTGGTGAGGGTGACAGTTTGTGGACGGTTCTCTTGGTTGTGTTGGCCAGGCGGTGGAGGATGTAGTGCGATGTGTGGGAGGACTAATGGAGACGGTTTTGTGATCCATGGTGGTGGCAGTGATGGAGGGTATGATGGACAGGGAGATCGGGGGGGGGGAGTGGGAGCGGGAGAGTCAGAGTGGGAGAGTAGGAGGGGGAGGATCAGTCGAGGGCGGGAGATTCGTGGGTAGCGGGAGGGGCGGGGGCAGGAGGGTCTGCAGCGGGAGAGAGGACAAAAGTTAAAGTGCCGGAGATTCGAGAGGAGCGGGAGAGTCGGCAGGGCAGCGGGAGAGACGGGGGGGGGGGGAGGAAGAGTCGAGGGGGGAGCAAAAGGGGGGGATGATTCGAGAGCGGGAGATTCACGGGAGAATAGGCGAGAAGCGAGAGGCCGGACAGGCGACGGGCAGGAGTTTCAAGGGAGGGGGCAGGAGAGTCGGCGCCGGACAGTGGAGTCCGAAATCACGGCGGGAGCCGGAGGCGGAGGTAACAGCTGAAGTGACAACTGAGGAGAAAATGCTGACGCATGTGTCGAAGGTGAATTAGGAGAGACAGAAGAGCCTCGTTCCCTCGGCTCGTTGATCCCCCGATTTGTCTCGACGGATTGTAGCTTCATTAACAAACGAGTAGGTGAAGGCAGTTTTGCTTACTGCTAGATGTCTTGCGGTCGACGAACGACGTAATTTCAGATAGTGTCGCAGTGTCATGACTCGCTTTCGGAAGTAAGTCGGTACGTTTGGGAATATGAGAATTAAAACCATTAAATTGTTGCATTTTTCAGTCAAAATGGAAACTTTTTCATTGTTTTTGTATTTCTCCTAAGTTCTCGGGAAAATAAAAAACAGTCGGGTATCTAAAAAAAATACTCCAGGCATATGAGAGTACCCTCTTACATGCCCGGAGGCTGCATCCTTCTCTGTCAGTTTTTGCTCGTCAATGAAGTTCGTAATATAGATTTCACCTTACAGTAATTTAACTTCAGACTTATATATAAAACTCATTGCTATTTTCATAGTCATGCTAATTTCCAAATAATGAGCTTTTGGAATGAAAGATCTGCTGAATATTGAACCGCCGTACACATTAGATATGAATATCTTCGTTTGAATGCATCGCGAAAAGAGTGTATTTTTCGTCTTTCAAATATTTCTATGACGATACAGTGATATTTTTTAGAGAAGAACGATTGTCATTTCGTTACATTTTAAACTTATTCATCTATATTTATTCTTTATTTGTGTGTCTCTGTTTTATTCTTTATCGCATGAAAATTTTCAGAATAAGATTTTCTTTAACCTTCACCTAAAAAAAAAAACAGACCAAAGAATTTGCGAACAAAGAATTTTAAAGAATTTGATCCTACTTTTTTGTCCCTTACACACTCTTTGGAACGTATTTTCAATTTTTTACGTTAGTTGACATAATCCACCTTCCTGGATCGTTAATTAGGTCATTTTACCTGTCACAAATACCACCATTACCTTGATGGGTTCCATTCTGAAATAGTCAGAATGTATTTTGCGATAAGCGATTACTCACTGCGAACGCCACACACTAGCACATGCACGTGTTCCTGCACGTCACACAACAGCCACCGCGCTGCCACAGACCTTGTGACACGCCGCTCAGGGGCGTGAAGCCTCCATTTCCATTTTTACAAGCCCCGCGCACAAAGGACGTGCCAACAATTCATGTATCCGTATTAAGTTCATTACCCGCGTGGCAGCGAAGAGCTTGGCGAGCAGCGCTGCACGACGTACACTGGGCGCCTACATCACACCATACGGCCAACATCAGTTTGGCAAACATTTAGTGAAATGATGACCTCAGAAAAAAACTGGATAGAGATGAAAATAAAGTTTGATGAAAAATAATTAATAGTGTCTCACGATAAATAGTATTTACTGACAGGGCAATCGGTAGAAGCAAAGACAACTTTTGCCAATGAACATGAGGCAAATCGTGAATAACGAAGATACACATTCGCATTATTGAACATCACACACGTCATTAGTATGCTATACATCCTGCACTAGTGTTTGATCCTTACACCGTCTAAAAACCTAATTTCGTGATCTTGCCAACCACAAGTCTTGATGAGTTTTCTATACATCAGGGGCGTGATGTTCAAAATTTCTTCAGGATAATTTCATTATATTTCTCACCATATAAGCACATTTGCGAGCAGTGATTTTCTTCGACGCTATTCATGCCCTAGACGTTTGTGACATTTATTCTGAGACACATGTGTACTGTAATATATTGTTTCATTACATTTAATAACGTATTGTTAGATATGTAAACTGATTATTTGCGCATGAGAATTAATTATTGTTGTGGTTTTATATCCTAAAGTACGTCTTTGGTACTAATTTCCAATGTGCACAGAAAATTAAAGTCAACTAGGTAGTCTCTGACTACATAAGAGGTGCTTATGATTTTGTTAGATATACTAGATACCAGGAACATAGAAAAACAATGATATTTTAACAATGACAATTTAAATTTAAAAAAGGTTTGAGTAAAAAATACAAATATTGATAGTGTTAAGGAAGAACAATTTATATGATTAAATATTTATGCTTCGAAATTTTTCCTTTTGCGTTTGCACGAGTCTAAGGAAGCGTGGTTAAAATAGCGATAACATTGTAATAACCTATCTGTATTGAATTTCAAAAATTGTTGTCTTTTGCATATCTTTCGCAGATTGGTAGCCACTTAAGAACATATCATAGTCCCAGATTTCATAAGGAAATAAACAATAGTAATGTATTATAAATGAGTGTTTAGTGGTTCATAATTTATTGGTTTTGAGGTGTCGGGTTCCATTTTGCCCTTGTTTTATTTCATGCGATCTCATGATTCAAGATTTTGTACGTGAGCTAGAAAATATGTGTGTGTATACAATGATATATTGTGAATTAAAGTCTCGATTTTATATGAAGAAGGCAAAATAAAACACCGTCAGCAATTGAAGAACATAAAATTATCATGAACATAAAATTATCATGAGCAGAAAATTCATGACTTGTAGAGAATGTTGAGATGATGAAAGCCAGAATGTTATGCTAATATTAAATTTCTAATTATTTTTATGATATGAGATAAAGTGGAACGAAAGTGATAAAAAGGGGTTACTAAATTTAAAGGATTTCATTACCAAACCTATTTAGAGGGATTAAATGTGGATACAATCACTCGATGAAGCCCACCTACAATCGATTTTATATTACAAAGTGATCTAAATTTTGTGAGAGAGTCATAGCGACGAAATAATGTTGATCACCTCTGCGATGCCTCTACTTTTGTCCATCCAGAACCAGACTTCTTCACACAGGGCGCTGCTCTCGGCCTGGTGACCAGCCTTTACATGGGCTCAACAATTATTTTAACGAACATTTCCGTGTGAGCAGCTCTCCTCCCCGACGTGTCGCCCTCGCCAGGGGCACCGCAATTTCCACCCACTTCACTTTCGCAACCGCATCACCCCATCCCTAACCAGACGCCCGCTAGGCTACCCCGGAACCATAATCCACCACCGTCAGCGACACCTTAATACTTCCTACTACCGCAGTCACCATTACCACCGCCACTATCATTTCCACCCGCCACTTCCCAACCTAGCCACTACAATCCCTTCCACTACTGTCACCGCCACTATTCACCCCCTAGTCCTCCCATCACCAATAATCCCTTTCCAACCTTACTCTCCTCTCACCACTAGTGTTCGGTCACCTCTACTCTCCTGCCCCCCTACTCTCCTATCCCCACTACTCTCCTTTCCCCCCAGCTCTCCTCTCTCCACTATTCTCCTGTCCCCACTGCTCTTCTGTCCCAACTGTTATTTTGTCCCAACTGTTATTTTGTCCCCACTGCTCTTCTGTTCTCACTGTTTTCCTGTCTCCACTGCTCTCCTGTCCCCACTGCTCTCCTGTCACCGCTGCTCTCCTGTCACCGCTGCTCTCCTGTCACCGCTGCTCTCCTGTCACCGCTGCTCTCCTGTCACCGCTGCTCTCCTGTCACCGCTGCTCTCTTCCTTTCAACATCACCACTCTCCTTCATCGCTAAAAAACTACCACTTCCATGTCACAATTACTCTCTCGTCACCACTACCCTCACGTTACTGCTACACCCACCATCACTACCTCAGTCAACATCACTCTTTCAGACCTGTCGACACTGCTCCTTCTACTCGCAACTGCAACCATTTCCATTATCCCAAAGGCCGTCACCTGCCCCGTAGCTACAGCTACCGCCGTTACCTCCGCCCGCTGGGACCTGTGCGTCAAGCCCATTGTGCCCGCCGCCTCCACGGCCACCGTAGCGCACCGCGTCCAACCCCCCGCCCCCGCCCCCGCCCCCCGCAGCGTCGGCGGCGCCGTGGCGGGCGCGCCTCCTGCTCTGTTATTGTGCGGCTAATGGATTATATTGCGAGTGCGGGACGTGCGCACGTTCACTCATTAGCTTCGCTACGCGCGCCCCACCCCCCACCCCTGGGTACGCCCCCCAGCACGGCGCCCCGACACGGACCCCCGGCGCGGCGGCGGTGGCGACGACGGGAGCTCGGCCCCTGTTTGCACTCGTTTCCGCTACGCTCGCCGTTGCGCTTGCCACTCCCCTGCCGACAGTGCTTCTTCTTTGCCTAGACCGGGGGTGTCCGACTTGCAATGCCTCAAACGTCGCAACTAGAAACCTTTTAATATGGTCGTGGGCCATATTTTCAATACTCGGGCGATCCTCACGTGACCCCGTATTGTTCATCTTGGCAATTTGTCTGATAGCTCTGAAAAGGATTGGGTGGTGGGAGGAATGGGACCATGTCTGATATAAAGCCATACCATGCATAACGCAGTGAAACACATTGGGGTGATTTTGAATTTCCGAACCTACTAGAAAAAATCTTGCAACTAAACTCTAATCTATTTTCACATGAAGGGGTGTTGACCCCGAGAAGCGCGTGTACTAAGCGCACAATGTTCCCGTCCGACAGGATGCAAGAAACTTTCACATTTGACTAATAACCTTTCGCGGGCCACAATTGATAACCCTGCGCGCCGCTAGTTGGACAACCCTGGCCTTGACGCAAAGTAGTGGTAATGATCGTAGGAACTGTGCGTCGAAATGAAGGTTTTAGTTCTTTCCTGAGAAAGTGATCCGTTGCTAAAATGTGGCATGGTTGAGCACGGGAGTATTTGTTGTTTTCGAGCGCTTCATCTCCCTAGCTCATTAGCGTCGTAAAGGAACTGAAAGTGCCGGCGGGATGGGGTGATATTCATCGCCTGCTGAAAAATGAGATCTGGCTGTGACCTACACGTTCGTAGGTATGCTTTTACTCTTCTGTTATCTCTCCCATAGGGGCAGCACAAGGAACACGAATGAGACATGAATGATCGCGTACCGGGAGCGGTAGCTCAATACATTAACTGATGACACTGCAGCGCCTCTGATCGGGAGGTCCTAGGTTCGAGCCTGAAGGAGAATTCTAGCGGCCGGCTGCTCTGATCGATAGTTTTCCGTGGTTTCTCCGTTCAACATCAGTTGAATGCCGGAGAAGTACCCTAACAAACGGGCCACGGACCGCGCGCGATCTTTCCTTCCTCTTCCTTGTCCTATCCTCTCTCCTTATCACACACACTTACACTAACATGCGCTACCACATATTCCGGGAGACCGGTCGGGAGCTTAGAGCTTGTCCCGGCTGGAGCGGTGCTCCGCTGGTGGGAGAGTCCTGGTTAGGGGGAAACCCCACTAGCCGACGGTAGGTCGGCGCCGGATCTCGCAATGCAGCGGGGGAAGATCTACACCCTCTCCGAGAAAAAACATGCACTACACTAACGGGACTAATGACCAAAGCAGTTGACGCGTCTGGAAACACGAAAAATTCAATCAATCAATCAATCAATGATTGCATGCGGTACACGGTTGGTTTTTTAGAGTATTACTCTGTCATTCTCTTAGTATTGATGAGAGAAACACTGAAAACTACTGATGACAGCAGGTGGCCGCTAGAGTTCTCGAGAAACAAGTTTGACACCACACCCGCTGCTTCTGTAGTTGGAAGTGGTTGGTCTGTTTGCGTGACTAACTTCTCAAGACTTGACGCCCATACATCATTGTGGGGCTAGAATACCGTTGAATCTATGTGATGGTTCATTTTTCTGTGAATAAAAAGGACGTGAAACATTCACAAATGTCGGGTACAAATGTCTGTCAGATACGAATCGCTGCTGTATGCGTTAGGGCATAAGTTAAACCGCAGCAAGTCTTTGTCATTGGTTGATGGTTCTCCTCTTGAAAATATCTCAAACAAAATGGAAGATATATTATTCTTTGAACTTCTGGAAATGCTGAATAGGTGATAAAGTGTTTTAAACGACTTTATAGAAATTCTTAGATTTGGTAACTCTCGCGCGGCGAGCTTCGCGTGCGGTGGGGGAGCGTGTTTACAAATTTGAAGATATTGCGGATTAGTGGTTGTATAATTGAACATATATAGTTAGAATCATTTAGTGTCTAGAAGGTGGCGCCGACCTACAGGCTTGTGGGGTTTTCCTCATCCAGATATGTCACCAGCGGGACACCGTCCCAGCCGAGACAAGTTCCTGCCTAGTCCCCCGTCATGTGTAGTAGTGTAGTCCATGTAAGTGTACATGTGTAAGTAAAGGGATAGGACAAGAAACGAACGAGTGCGGACCATTCCCGACTTAATTGAATATCGCTCCGGTATTCGTTTAGAATAGATTGGAAAAAACACGGAAAAGGTTAACCGGGTAGAGATGAAGGCAGACGACCACAAGAATTCTCTTCTAGGGAATCAATTCCGGGCATGAACTCTAGGAGCTGCCAGTCAGAGCCACTGCAGTTAATGCCCTGAGCCACCTCAGTCGCTTCGAGACGGCGAAGAGGTGAGGCGACCCACAGACTGAATGGCTAGACGTTTGAAGTGTAGGCCGGGTGCGGGCGCAAGGGAGTCGGTGGGTAGGTGGGCGCGGAAGAAACGCGGTCTGTGGGAGTGGGGGGTGTGGTGATGGCAGGGGGAGGGGCGGGTGCGTGGTAGGCGCGGCTGTGCGTGCGCGCGCTGTGAGCCATTGTGTGGCGGACAGTGTCGTGCGGCGCCGCGCCGCGCCACGCCGCGCCACGCCGCGCTGAACCGCCCCGCGGCCGCGATTACTAATTCAATTCATTTGAGAGTCGCTCGCGGAGCTGCTGCGCGACGCATGAGGTGGCGCCCCCACTCCGACCCACGGGAAGGGCAGAAAAGGGAGGAAGTGAAAATACGAGAATAGATATTGCCATTTTGATATAGAAGCAATAAACGTATTACCTACACAGAAAACGAATTTGCATGAATGTTTATCATATATATTAAATACCTCCCTGTAAGTATTTGAAAAATCACTAATAAGGGACTTGATTCCTTTTGAAATAATTAATAATTATGATTTTCTAAATTAGTTACAGCGAAAGAAAAAGAGATTATAGTATATTATTATCAGCCAAAATGCATAGATCTACCTAAAAGTGAATACGAGTAAATTTGTTACCAGTTGGCAGTGTAATACATTTTGACATAACTTTTTTTAAATAAACTGTATTTTAAAATTGTTTTCTGGTCTATTAGGCGTAATCGTCCATTAGGCGATCCGTAAAGGCGTCAATCGTCGAAATTCTTCTAGTAATATATCAGAGAAAATGGAAATGGTAATTTTGTTTTCTAGCCTTCACAGCCTTTTGGTGTAATCAGCACCATTACATTTTGAACCTAGAATATGCTATATGCGATTGTTGAGAAAGAATTGTAAAAAATATTAAGAGATTTTACGAAGTCTAGAGGTTCTTAAACATACAAGCACGTAATCGAAATAATAATGGTTTCTGTAGTTCCATGGCAAATCCCTTAGGACAGTACGTTGTATCTGTGATCCGTACATATTGCTTGGAATACGACTCTTTTTGTCTGATGAACGATAAAAAACCCATTATGTAACTTAATCGTTTGGTCGATTTCATGTTCTTAGACTGTGTTCTGTTCTGTCGATATCGACCGCTTTGATGCTTTGCCGTCAATATCTGTGTACACTAATCTGCAATTGTTTTTTAGACAACATTCTCTGCGAGCTTTTGTTGATTTTTCTGTAAATAAAAATATTAAAAATGCAAATTTTTACTGTATGAAATTAAACACTCAAAATAATTCCTAGTAACTTGTAATTGCTTTCATAAAATTGACACAGTTATTTATAGGTGTATCTTATCACCATCTTATTAAACACAAATATTTTTAAATTTATTCTTCTATAAATAACCTCCACGATAAAGTAATTTATTTGTCATCATATAGAAATTTACTTCCTTTATTTTATTTTAATTTCTTATTGAAATCGGCTATTTTATTTTTTATTTAATTACGTTTATATTTTATATTTCAATGTTTTTATTTTTTTCAAATAATATTGGCTAGCTCAGATTTTATTTCTATACAACAATGTTATTTAACTCATGCTACCAATGCGCATATTTACCTCGGGGTTATTTAGATACTTATTTCAAATAAATGACCTGAAAATACACCGCTCGTACGATTTTAGGAAGGCTAGAATTCTTTACATCGGGGAATATATTTTGATGGATATATCTTATAAATAGTTTTTAAAAATAATAAAATTCAACTTCTGCTTATTGCAGTAGTGCAACAATCCACTACCGTTTATTTAAAGTAATAAATAGGATGTTTATGGATGCACAAACATATAAGCATGTACTGAAAACAAATTACAGAGCAATAAAAAAAATAGATAATCACATTCACACGTATTTTCAACAAAAATTACTCATCATTTTTACGTGCTCGGATCCGTGGGCTATCATCTCTTAAATAGTCATTTAGTAATTGATTCTCCTATTAAATATCTTAATATTTAATGCATTCTTGGTCTTGAACATGAATTTAGAAAGTGCTTTTTTTTTTCTCCGAATTTTCACTTCCCTTTTTGAAGATTGCATTGTATACTAGATCGATGTCCGAATCTCTCGAACACTTTAATCTTCGTTACCTCATACTGCATTCTTTTCCACACTCGAAGGTTTTTCTTTTAATAATTCAATTTCTTTGTCGGCACTAAATTTCAATTACTAATATACTTTATATTTTCTTTCTCAGTTTCCCTTAACTGATTCAAAAATAAACATAAATTCATAAACTGATTCAAAACAAAAACTCATTTATTTTCGCTAGATGTGACTATTCATTATAGCATTTTTTACTATACCGAACTTCACCACGACTGCCTAGTTTGACTTTCAATAATATTTTCTTTATTCTGATCGTCGGTTATCCCAATTTTTTGCACGTCGACATTATTTTGCCTTACTGTTGCTTTTTTCGAATCGCGCTAATTCCTTTGTTATGCGAAACAATATTAATTTAAGAAATCATATTTAATTATTGATATGATATTTTATATTTTATAATTCTTAATGTAATGCTATTTTTTACTGGTCTTACTTCATTCTCTGGTTCGACAATTAAGCAGTTTATATCCTATATCTTCATTCAATTAGTGGTGCTACAGAATGGCACAGACTTTCTCGAATTAGTTTTCTTTTATTTTCTCTGGTCTGGGCTAGCAATTCGGACGTCCCACAAACTCTTGCCAGCCTGCATCTATCACCACCCAAACTACATTGTTTTAAAATTTTATCAATTTTTCATTTTCCTAAAGTATAATCGATATATTACTTTAAGAATGTTAAAGAAGTGTAAAACATCATCATTAACGGCAATTTTAATTGAAAAAATTGGAGGCGTTTTTCAGAAAATAGTGTTTGAGCTTTACTATAAATTCGAAATTTGTAAATCGTTTTTACGGAAAATTTTGGAGTTTTCGAAAAACTTCGTCATTTGAAGCACTTTAACTCACAAATACAATAGTGTTTATAAATAGCTGGAAATGTGCCTATTAACGGCGTGGGAGATATTTCAAATAAATTACACATGTGTAATTTTTGAAAAAACAAAACAAAAAATACAGCAAATTTTATTTTATATCATCTTTGACAGTGCAATTAACACTATCCTTACGAAACGTTTGAAGAAAAAACGTCAGAAACTCGAGCTCATTTTCAGAAAAAACTTTTCAATTCTCGAGAAACTTTGTATGATTTATTTAAGGCGTACAAACTCATAAACACAATAATGTAAAGAAATCGTCGGTAATGTAAATATTACCGACGTGAAAAGCAAGTAAAAAAATTACATTTTTGTAATTTTTGTAAAATCAAAGATATAGTATATTTAGCACTATCCCTACCAAATGTTTAAAGAAAAAATTTGGAGCCATTTTTGAGAAAATCTTATTTTTGTTTTTTTTAATTGCACATATTGCTCATAATCTTGCGTGAAAACTACTAAATGTTTAAAAAAATGTACACATGACCTTATTGAAAGATCTAAATCCGGGAAACAAATTTAATTTGAAAGAAGAATCCCTATCTTCAATTTTATCGTTGTAGGAAGACGCCGAAAAAATAGTTCAGTGTTGACAGTGAAAATCAGGGCTATACCACCTTGATAAATGTATTTCACTCTATTCTTACAAGAAATATAAAGAAAAATTTGGAGCTATATTTGTGAAAATTTTGAAAATGTCGCGGGCACTTCATGTAATGTACCCCCAAAATTTATCAATGATTTTCAAAATCACTGAGCTTCGACTCAGACCAGATTTACAGGGGTTTATTCAGTTTGCAAGAAATATTACGAATAGTTCAGGCGCTGCTGTTCTTCACATACACCCCGACAGACATACAGACAAACAGACGTACAGATGTTTTGCCGTCAATCGATTTTTCGGTTTCAAAGCCCCACAAAACATGGATTGTGGCTACACCACAAGTGAAGTACGAGTACGGGTGCTCGGGAGACCCTTATTTATTTAGCGTACGGGATTGCTAGCGTGGAGACTGCCCTTAGTGTTCCGCACCCAAGTTTTCAACCCAGACTTCCTTGGAAGCCTACCTCCGACGCGGGATTGGGCACCTTTATCGAGCAGGGCACCTCGCGGACGGTCCCCTTAATGCGCCTGGGGTGTGACTCTCACTTTCTTTTCTAGATTTCCCTTTTCCAGTCTCAGTAACAGTATTCGAACTGTCTGGTTGGGAGAAACTGAGCTCTCGTTAGAGCGGGAATCAATTATGAAAACGTTGTCGGAGGGGCTTCATTTTGTCAGGGTTCTTTCACATGCGAGAAGAGGGACGTGGCTACTGTGGATTTTCCGCCCTTCGAAAATCCGTGCACCTCGGCCGGAATTGAACACGCGCACTGTGGCTTCAAAGGCCAGTAAGCTAACCCCTCATCCACCGAGGTGACTCGGGTGGCACCGACTCCCGAATACAAAAGCGCAGAAGGTGTCAAAGCCGGCAAAAATATCAAAAGGGAGATTTTGTTTTGTTGAGATAGTTTCAAAACTCATAAAAAATCAATTATGAAAATCAGAAAAAAATTGGGAAAGAAATGGGGAACTGGGAATACTATTCATTACGAATTCCTATTTTGATGAAGGAATCATTTTGATACTACATTATCATCTGTCATACTCTATTAACTGTGGGATGATAATATATTCCTCGCTTGTTTATGATAGTTACGTTAGGCGAGGAGAATTCCTGATGTACCCGGGCATTCCCGTGCCAATTGAAAGAGATTTATTGGAAGAACGATTGCATGGAATTTGTGGCCCGCTTATCAAAGGTGCTAGTTCAGATTTCACCTAGAAGTGAACATATAAGCTACAAAAATCAATGAACAGGAGAGACGATCTAAGAAATTGACCCAGAAAGGCGCCACTAACTTGTTGAAGTTCAACAAATCGAGAAAATTGCCGTCAATAGCCCGGGATCAAACTCGCGATCTTTCTTATCGACGTTTAGTATCGTGTATTATGGGTCGCGCCTAAATATTTTGGTTATTCCAATAAAATGCTAGTAAATTTAATTTATTTTCTCGTCTACGTAGTATTATAGCTTTGAAATGTTGCATTAAAACGACCTTGAGTCACTAGCTTATGTCCATGTGATGGAGTCCGCAATTATTTAAAAAACGGTTTAAATATTCCTTTATGTTCGCATAGCCAATAATGCACTAAATTATTTGATTAATTTTAATTTTAATTTTAATTTTATTTTTGAAATTTTTTATGTATTTTTATCAACTCGAGCGTCCTTAATATTTAAATTACAAATGTATTTCATGGTTTAATAAAATTATGTGCATTAAAAGTTTCAAGTGCTCTCTGATGAAACTTCGAAATATTTCAAAACTTGTTTATAGTCTTGTATAAACGAGTTTAAAATTGTGTTTTTATAAATGTCTTAGCCAAGTTTTATCGCATAATGCTCTTATTTTGTCGCAAAAAGTTTCATTTGAAAAGGGAACATGTTCTTCTCTATTGTTCTGAAAGAATCATTTCGATTAAACTACTTTGAGTCAAAAACTAAGAAATTAGGAAACAATGTACTTGTGTTTTATGCGAAAATAGTTTATAAATTTTAACGAAAACGTTAAATGATGTGTATAAAATATGGTATGTTTAGGGTGAAAAATGCTTTAGAGTGCTATGACTATAGTAACATATTCTGTTAACGTTACTGTATTATGGCGTAAAGATTGAGAGTTATTATAAACCTTAATTGGCGCCTGAAAAGCGAGTGTTGCCGGTACGGTCGTATGCAGTAAATTTTGTGAAATATCCTGTTTAATAGGACTTTAGAAGATCTTAGAAAATGAACATATATATACTGTATTGTAATCCATATGGTGAAGAGAGATTTTTAAGAGATTACTACAATATGTGCACTACATAAATCGCAATACCTTTATTAAAATTTTATGAAATCGTTTTAAGTAATACAAAAGCGTCACTGCTAACCAAGTACATATCATTACTGGACTATGTACAGGAATAACTAGACATATAGATATACAAGATAGAATTTACAATAGCAAATGTTACTAGCTAACCAAAATACTCTAACCTCACTATTATTTGTAGAGTTACCAAATGTGATATTGCAAAACCACAAACAATGGAACATGATAAAACATTCTTACGTGCAGATGTTTAAAGAATAATCAAAATTGATATAAAAACGATAATTATGCCTTTGATAACTACTTTCGACCAAAGTAAGTTTTCTAAAAACTACATTGTGGGGCTAAAATGTCAATTATAAATCAATGTTTATGTTCAGTTAGGGCTATTATATTTTTGAAAGAATTTATTTTTTAATTTGCTATTCTGTTTGGGTATCTTTCTGTTGTCAAGAAATTAATTTAAAATAATGCTTAAATCATTGGGAGCGTTTACTGTACAGACAACAAAGAACTTACTATAAAATATGGAATAATACGTACCTGACTTACCACTACATATAGGAACCTGAAAGCTCGCTTTAATCTTTAGTTCCTTATACTATAAACAAACATTTTCTCTTTCAATCAATGTGACCATTACCTGATCAACCTGTCGCTGACAAACAACCGTTTAAGGTCAATCCATAGATATGATCACATTTCCCCTAAAAAGGAAAGGTGTTTGTTTACGTTCTGAAGGCGGTGGTAGACCACGGAACTCGCCTGAATTCAAGTGGAAAGCCTCCAAATCAATACATTTATCACATCAGAACAGCAGCTGGCGACGCGGTATTTTCAACACATTTCTCACTTGCGGGAAGGCGCTTGCACACAGCGGGCTCGAACGGCACCGCCCCTGCGTCCACCATCACCACTGTGAACCACCCATCTAGGCCACCGTCGCCTCCGTCACCTTCACCAATCCCGCCAGTGCCTCTGCCGCCTGCACTGACTCAGAAAACAACGCAATACCGCCTCCGCCGGTCACCTTCGTTACCGCCAACGCCATCCTCTGAGCCGTCACCTTCGCCATCGCCAAAGCCGTGCCTTTAACCTTCACTGCCGCCGACTCCGCCATCAACGTCGGTTCCACCACTTCCCCACCCCTGTAATTGATTCAAGCTTTTCAACTAGGTCGAATTCAGTCGCTGTCTGGAGGAGAATTCTAGCGTCCGGCTGCTCTGATCGGTAGTTTTCCGTGGTTTCTCCGATCAACACCAGGCGAATGCCGGAGCAGTACCCTATCAAACGGGCCACGGACCGCGCGCGATCTGTCCTTCCTCTTCCTTGTCCTATCCTCTCCCTTTACACACACATACTTACACTAACATGCACTACACTACCACATATTCTGGAAGATCGGTCGGGAGCTTAGAGCTTGTCTCGGCTGGGGCGGTGCCCCGCTGGTGGGAGAGTCCTGGTTAGGCGGAAACCCCACTAGCCGACGGTAGGTCGGCGCCGGATCTCGCCATCCAGCGGGGGAAGGATCACCGCCATCTCCCGAGAGAAAACATGCACTACACTAACGGGACTAATGACCAAAGCAGTTGACGCGCCCGGAAACATGAAAAAATCAATCAATCAACACCATCACCAACAGCACGACAACCACCATCATCACCAATGCTGCAGCCACCACCACTGCTAACGCTAACACATTCGTCACTACCACTGCCACCATCGTCGCCTCTGCCACCTCCGCCCCGCCAGCAAACACTCTCCGAGCCCAAGGGAATCAGCAGATAATAGCCGGCCTCCGTGGAAGGGGCGGGGCACGGCACGGAGCCGAACAGCAGCAGCGAGGGGTAGCTGCAGCCGGAAAGTGGGTCACTTCGAACCACCTTGGTTCACTACCGCTGCGAAGCGGTGTTACGTAGCTCTCCTCGCGCTCGTGTTGGGTGGAAAGCACTTGACGGAATAGTTCTTTTGGGATGGATACGGAGGAAGGAAATATTTGAAATTCTCTGCCGCTCTAAAATGATAATACTCATATTACGGTGAAGCAATAACGATTAGTCAATGTGGACGATTAGACGGCGCAATAACGATTAGACATATTACATAATTAAAAGATCCGTTAGTTTTAGGACATACAAATGACAGTAAGAAATTGAGTTTTTATGTTTCTAAGGGAGGAAACATATATGTGGAGAAGGAGGCAAAGGGAAAGAAAAAAATACATGAAAATAAAACAATTTCTTTTTGCACTATTCTTCAATTTTCTTTGTCATTTCATAGATATATATTTGTTAGCAATATAATTTCTCTGAATTTTCGTATACGTTTTTCCTCAAGTAATAAAATGTGCGTGCACTTTTGCGAAGAATATATGGAGAGAGGAGTTGTTTCCAGTGTTCGGAAGGGAAAGCGCTGGGTAATGCCACTTTCTGCGAAAGCTCCAGCGCTGCTCCCTGGCGCTGCGCGGAGGAAACGAAGAAGAGAAAGAAGGGGAGTGTTGGGCCGGGCGGTGGGGGAGCGGTCTTCTGTCGACAAGATCGCCGGCCGGTCTAGGCCGCCTTGCCGCCCCACTTCCTCTGCGGTCGACTCTCGATAAGTCAGCCCCGCCGCTGTCCCCACAGCCCGCCCCCGCCTCGCCTGCCCGCCCGCCCACCCACCCATTGTTCTTCCCCGTGATTCATTAGCGATCCGGTGGCCGACTAAATTGGTTTCATTAAAAGTCCATTGTAGTTAATTAGAAGGTGTTCATTTTACGTGTCGATTTTGTAGATTCCCCGCCATGCGGGTTGCATACGGTTGGGAGACAAAAGAGGTCGTTCTCCTCCTTCTCTCTTTTTCCTCCTTCGCCTTCCGTAATTAAAAGAATTAGAGTGAGAATCCGTAACGAGGGTCTTCGCAGGTAGTAAATAATAATTCTTTCCTTCGTAATTTAGAGTGATAAACTTAGAATATTGCTTGTTAATGGAATTTTCCTGAAAGCAACGATAAGATTAAATTTCGAAGCTGAAATTTGGAAACAATATCGCAATTAGACAGAACCAGGGCGTAATCTATGTAATTGAGATTTGGATCACAATGCGGATGCTAATTGGGCACATCGGTGTTTAACGGGAATTCCCTTCTGTAGCGAGTCGAATTAATGCCACCGTGACTCTCAGACTTCGGTTTCCTACCCTGGAACTATTGTATTTCTTTAATCCCGATCTCAGAATGCATGAGCTCAAATGTTATCATTTAAACGCTAGATATGAACCGAGTTATCCTCGTCCACTGAGGTTGGGAACAAATATAAGTAATTATACTTGTCTCTCTCAGGTTAGTGATATACATTTTAAAGGATGTGTAATACACAAAACTTAATATTTCTAAGAAACGTCTTTTAATTCAAAGACTGTAGAAGGCTATAAATTTATTACGTTTTTTAGATTTTCTTTTTCGTATTTTGAAACTAATTTTTTTAATAAAGTATTTCTGGTACAATTCGTTCTGATGAATCACGGGACTTTGTTCAAATATAAATATGTAATCAATATACTTATCATATTTCCCCACGTATTTCCTCATTGAAGGGGAATAATATAAATCAATTAAATCTCATTTGAGTATTAGTAGTAGTGGTGGTGAAAGTGAGTTAGGAAAGAAGTACTCATACTATTCAAATAAGTAATTTTGTACATATTTTGTTCAGGTTTTGGAAACTAGTGGAATTTAATATTATAGATATCTATCAAACTAACTTTTTGATTGATGATATCTACGGATAAAGTTACCTGTCAGTAACCTAAACTGTCTGACATAGTTCACATCGGTCATTGTTGCTGACTCATCCGCGACTCTGAACGGGAGGTGCTAGTGTTCGAAACTAAACGGAGGCATCGAATTCGTCAGCTGTCTGGAAGCGAAGTCTAGCTGCTGGCTGCTCTGATCAGTTGTTTTTCGTGGTTTCTCCGATCAACACCAGGCGAATGCCGGAGCAGTAACCTAGCAAACGGGCCACCGACGCACTTACATGCACTACACTACCACATATTCCGGGAGATCGGTCGGGAACTTAGAGCTTATCCCGGCTGGGACGGTGCCCAGCTGGTGAGAGAGTCCTGGTTAGGGGGGAAACCCCACTAGCCGACGGTAGGTCGGCGCCTGATTTGGCCATCCAGCGGGGGAAGATCACCGCCATCACCCGATGAAAAATATGCACTACACTAACAGGACTAATGATCTAAGCTGTTGACGCGCCCGGAATCACTAATCAACCAACCAACCCATAAATTAAAATATATTTCAAATTCAATGGGAAGCACACCCTGTTCAGTGTTTATCCGGTAGCATTGTTCATTTACAGACAGATAAACGGACAGATAGACGTGTTGATGTCAATCGATTTTTCAGTATCAAGGACTCACAAAGCATGGATTCTGACTACTCAACGTGTTAGAGGGAGTAATTTAGTACTCCCTCTTTTAGTCACGATTTATCCACTTTTTCGTTCCCAGGACGTAAAATTTTTCTGTGGAAAATTCGCCATTTTCCCTTCTCAGAATTATGATACTTTCTCTATACTGCGTAAGCACTAGCAAGAAAGTAAAACTATAAAAGATGAACATGGAATTAAGCAAGACTCGAAGATATTTTAAATATCATACTGTAATTGAGCGAATTTTTCAAGTGCTCATTATTTCTCTGAATGGCGATACACATTTCTTTCTTTCTTCTCCCAATAATTATATGGAAAAAATTGAGTCAGTAAACTTTAATCACGCAACGTACGTGAAACTTATTTGTTTTGCAAACGTTTACGAGTAAAAGTAAATATTAAATTTCAACGAATAGTTTAATGATGACGCTATATTTTCAAAAGCAACAAATTGTCTTTCTTTTTATGACATGTAATAATTCCATTGCCCAGTATTCCATTAGCAGAGACAATAAAATTCCTTGAAAAGGGGAGTATATTTCTTTTTATTACCAAAATGCATCAGTATTCAATGTTGCTACAACGACTGCTGCAGTTCGATAATCATATTAAGGGTGTCGTGGGCATAACTAAGCTACCAGTATCTTGTGCGGGAGAGGGCAAGGGGGGACGTAGAGCGGGGTCGTGTGCGAGTGTAGATCATAGAGCAACTATGCCATTAGTCGCGCCGTCTAGGCATCCGGACGCGTAATTGCGAGCGGCATACCGAGCGACCCCCAGGGGCACGCCCCCTCCCTCCCCTCCCCTCCCCACCCCCACCATCCGACTTCCCAATGCACGGCTGCCTTCGTTCTCCCTCGCGCCTTCCCCTACTCATTTCACCTTGCCCTCCCATCAATGTTTTCTATTCTCTAGCCTTCCACACACTCCCCTTTTGCCCTTCTTGCTAATTTTATCCTTCTCTTTCAGTCCGTTCACCCCGTTACTTTCTCCCTTGCACTCTCTCAACATACAACTCTTACAACATAATCTCTACCCCCCATCCCACCCGTAGCTGACCCTTTCTTCATCCTTACATTTCTCGACTTCGTCCGCTCCCTTTGAAATTTCACTCGTCCTTTCAAATCACTATCTCTCGCGCTCTCTGTGCACGTCGCCATTTCTCTCGTCCTCACTACCCCCTCACCGCTATATATTACTATCCTTCTCGCCTTTTCTCTAGTTTCCCCTTTCATTATCCCACGTTTCTTCCCCCTTATTTCTCCCTTTGTTGAATGATGATGTGAATACAAAGAGCGCGGGCCCATCCTTTCACTCCCTATTACATTTCCTGGGACTTTCTCTGCCCCTTCATCGTTTTCCCTTTCGACCCCCCTTATTCACCCCCATTCTCCCTCATTCTCTTAGTATTTCCGTTCCTCCTTATACTCACACTTCCTTTCTCTCTCTCGCATATCAGGGCTGCTTGGATTCTCGGAGCTGCTAGGAATGAACAGAACCAACTCTGCCAATCAGCCACAAAGTTATATGTTAAATTTTCTATCTCATACCTAGGACATGTTTTCCTTCCATTACAAGAGATGGAAACGTATATTTTTAATGGGATGCTTTTATTGCGGTTTTATTGCTATGAGTCTCAGGCAACCGTTCACAAACAGTATGAAAAGATAAAAATAAACATCAATATTCGTTATTAAATTAAATTGAAGTTCTATTATAAACAGTGGAATATTATTTTTCATTGATTTGTTTCGTTTGCTGTTTTTATTTTATTGCTTACCTCTCTCTCGCGACAGACTTCCTTTTTTCTTCGTTCATATGGTTGAATATTGTTTCATCTTATCTTTAGAAACCAAACTATTTGGTCTATTTGTATGTTGCTGTGCATGTCCCAGTGTAACTCAAAACTGCTGCGACAGCAAACATTATGCTTCATTATTTGAGTGCTTATTTCAAGCTCGTACTAATTACGCGTGTTCCCCCGTTTCCACATACTGTGCATTAGAAGTGTTGTTTTCTTGCAGAGGACTCGTGTTAGCCGCTGCCGTTTCTGTGTTGATAGATATTCTGGCATTAACTGGCAGGAACTCAGAGAAGAGGTAATTCATGGAACTGTAATTTTCGTTCCATTGTAGATTCGTATATAATAATGGCTACAACAGCTTAAAAGCTCCACTAAACACGAAATCATGTAACACTACCTAAACAAAAGAATAATGATAAGGAATTGTATGTTAAGCAAACATTTTTTTAATCATTTTTTTATATATTTTTCTCGAAAAGCATACATGGAACATTCATTCGTTGAGTAAAATTTGTATCACATTTTGAGATCGGAATTTTGTGTTCGCTAGAGTCAATACACTGTTTATGCTGGAAAAACCCTCTCTTTGTATCCAAAAATATATGTCTGCAATTATATTTTCATTTAATATTACTTCATTTTTATGTATTCTAAAAATAAAATATCAGATTGTAAGGAGCTCTGATGTACTGAATATATTTTCTCGCTTATTGAATCTAGTGTTTTATTCTCTTGAACTCTTGTCAATTATTTTTCCATTCAAAGTTTCCCCGCCCACAACAACATTTTTTAGGCTATTTCAAAGCATTCGCTTTCGTGAATACAGATAGACTGCTAGATACTGGAAAATGCGTGTTATGTCCGCTTGAATAACTGCATTCTTCTCTGTTTGGAACGCGTCGTACTCGCTTTTTACTTCATTCCGCGCCGCGCAAAGCAAAAGAGTGCTTTCGTCCGCGCTTTGAGGGCCGTGCAACGAGTGTCACGTCCCGGCCAGCAGATGCCGCGACGGTCGCGAAACAAAAGAAGAGGCGGGCGCGCGGGGCCGTCCATGCGGGCGGCTCGCCGCTCCTTTTTGCCGCGCGCTCTCCTGCATGTTAAGCCGTCTAACCTCGCGCTTTAGAGCAGCGCGCGGGCCTTCGCTCTCTGCTCTCATTGACCTGGCTCCTCTCTCGCCGTTGAGGTTGCCTGTGTAATAGTGGCGTCTCCGGAGTAAGTGTCTGCCTGTGTAATAGTGGGAATGCTTGAGGACTCTTTCTCATTTTGTCTCTGGCCTCGGTCCTCCTTTGAATGTGACGTTGAATCTTACTGCTTTTGAGTTTCATTTGAAAGGATACAAACTCGCGGAAATCCAACTCTTTTTGTTTCAAAATATGTAAATACTGCAAATATTGGTACTTACATACTTTTATGGTCGATTGTATTGCTTTGTTATAGACCAAAATGTAAAATTCCTAAACAGGTTTGGTACACTTTTTGTATTCATTGATTCACTGTATTCAAATAAATTACACTGGTTGAAATAAACTCTTGTTGCCGGAATTATTTAATTATTGATTAAAAACAAAGACACACATATTTGTAATAAGTTATAGTTTGTGTTAATAGGCGTCCAAACTAAGATATTTAGGTCAATTGAAACAATAAATTCCATGTCATTTACGGGATGTAGAACTTTCTTATATGAGTGAATATTTCTTGTAGTTCTTTAAAAAAAAGTCAGGGAAGTTTTCCGTAAAACTTTTATCGTCGTCTTTTCTAAATAACTCCAACAACAAAGCGTTTTAAGGTCTTAAAAACTAAAATGTTCGGACTAAAGGCCTAAAAGAAACGTTCCTTACACCGTAATACACAGGATGACATCATCTTGAACATTCTATTACATTTTTGCTGATTCGACGCGTCTCAATTCTACACCGTCTGTTCAGGGCCTGTAGAATCTGCAATTGTATGTACAGTTAAACTAATCACTTGATATTCTACGCGATTGAATATCACGGGTACCTCGCTGCTCCGTAATAACGTTCAATAAGACAAGGGTATATTGACAAGGGTATATTGTGCTGTTATCAATTACCAGAAGGCATATAGAGCAAGTAACGGAGTATAAGAGGATCTTTAAAACAAAGATATATTACAGGCTTAATATAGAAATGGCGAAATAGGACAAATATATGGGTTTAATATGCGAGAGTTCTCGTACAAATACTAGTTACTTCATGTCTCACTCAATGACAGAATACAGTCAAAGAAGAAAAGTTAAAAAACTATAAACGAACAAATTCGCATTCCACCAATTTTCTTTTGAAATATTTTTTAAATGCTTTGAAGTAAAATTAATTAATAAATAGTTGTGGTAGACAAAGGGGTCAGCATGAACGAGTGGGAGAAGAGCACTTTGTAAAAAAATTAAAAAGGAAGTTATGAAGAAAGCATTGGATTTGTTTTTAGAAAAAACATGTATTAAATTATGTACATTAAAAGAGAACGCGTGTTTCATATGATTTTTTTTTGCGTTTTTATATATGCACGTTAGCACGCTCATGGTCTTACACGCGAGCTTGCCGTGTGCCACGTTGTTAAAGATGTTAACGTTGTCGTTAACATGTTAAAATAGTTAAATATAAATAACAATTATTTAGAGATAGTTTATAAGATATCGTGAGCATTAAGATTGTAATTTTATAACCGTTTATATATTCTGTAAAAGAGATGCACACGATATTCGATCCTGTTAAACGAAACCGATTTGAGAAATACAAAATGCCTAGTCTTCATTTTGTGTATTAAAAAATGTATAAATGCAGGTTGCAATTATTAATTGCTGTATGAATCTTGGAATAAAATCGCTCTCTACTCCGTTCGAAAGACGAAATACGTTCTACAGCTCAACTTGTTGCCATCGGGGATTTCAGTACGATAGTTCTGTTTTTATTTCGCTGCGTCAGCGCCAGCGCCAAAACTCGCTTGCTCTCAACTCAGCTGTTCTGCCGCCCATCCCAAGGGACCTCCTCGTTCCCCGCCCCTTCCCTTTCGTCCTCCCACTTCCGCGTCACTTTGTCACTCTCCTTCCCGCTCTCTGTCTGTCGGTTCATTTCTTTCCACTCCCATCCCATTCTTTTATCTCCCTTTATACCCACCCTTTCTCTCCCTCCTTACCTCTCCCACTATTATTCTCTTCTTCACACCAGTTCACTTTCTGGTCTTGCTCTATTTATTTATCCCCCCGCCTTTCGGACGCATAGCAGCCGAGATATTTCTCTTGTCTTCATCTTACCCTTCGTTGTCTGCTTACTTCTCTATTACATTTCTCCTAATACACCTATGCTATTACATTTTGTGTAGTTTTCCTTCCCACTTTTCCTATACATTTATTCATTCATCCCCCTTAAATTCTTCAACGAAACACTTCTTCGTTCGGACCATCATCATTTCATCCCGTTCTCCCCCCAACCCATTCCCCTCCCCCGGCGCGTCGTTCCGCTTCACCCCGAAGCCCCGGCGCGGCCGTCACCGTCGCAGTGGTGCGGTAAAAAATTCAGCTGAGAAGTTAAAAATAATTATCGCGCGGAAGCACGAGCGGCGGGCAGAGGCTCGCGGGATACGCGCGGCGGAAAGAGGAAAAGTGCACCGCTGGGTGAAGAGCGAGAGGGGGGTGGAGCGCTTGAAGAGGAGAGAGCAGGGTGCGGTGGAGAGAGGAGCAAAGAGAAGTTGAGGTGGCGGTGGAGGGAAGGGACCAAGTGACTAGAATGAGAGCAGAGGGAAGGGAAGAAGGAAGAGGGAAGTGGGAAAAGAGGGCAGGCGTGATGACAGAGGGAAGAGAACAAGGCAGAAGGAAGGGGAGAGGGCAGAGGGAAGAGAAGAGGGCAGAGGGAAGAGGAGAGGAGAGGACAGAGGACAGAGGAAAGAGGAGAGGGCAGAGGGAACAGGAGAGAGCAGAAGGAAGAGGAGAGGACACAGGGAAGTGGAGAGGGCACAGGGAAGGGGAGAGGGCAGAGGGAGAGGGGAGAGGGGAGTGGGAAGGGAAGAGGGGAATGTAAGAGGACAGAGGGATAGAGAGAAGCACGAGAGATCAGAAGGAACGAAAGGGAAGCGGGGGAGGGCAGAGGGCAGGGTAGAGGAAGAATGAGTTGTTGGTAAAGGAAGCATTGGTAAAGGGGTGAGGGGCCGGAAAAGGTAGCATGAACATACTCCTAAAAATGTCTACTGTTACTGTTACGTGACAACCAGAAATTCAGTTTTTGATCATGAATATCAAATCTAAAGGATAATAATACGTGAATAGCATGTTTGTATTTTAATGTAGTGTGCACTGCGCGCACTTAGGGTACATCCAGTTGGGGGTATTCGCGGTGTGCATAACCCAAATGGCCAGGTCGGGGAGCGAATCTTCAGGACAGCCGTAGGACCGGGATAAAAGGGCGAGCAGACGCCTCTGCAGTAGTGCTGGCACCTGAGTGATAGGTTTCCCGTCGATTTTCTCGCCTTTTCAAGCGGAGTCTCCGAGTGACTTCCGGTTGGTTCTTGACCACGAAATTAAAATAGCTCACATTTTCATATCTCGTGTATTTCTCTGAATAAGGTGGTGATATCTTCGTAATACGACAGGCTCACAAAATGGGCAGTAATTTCTGCTCAGCACATCCAGTTTATGAAGAAAATACCTTCTGAGACGATGTGGCTCTGTGTACCTATAAAGCGGCGTCGCTCGGAATATTGACTTCTACACGTTTCCGCGACCTTTATCGCACTTCCCGAGGATATGGTTCCTAGCACGGTGACTGTATTCTATTAAATATCATAAAACAATATTTAGTAATAAGAAGTAAGAGTGTATCATTCAACTTATTATTATATTGTAGTAAAAGATGTAAATGTAGAAGGGAAGCAGCTATATTCTACGTCGCAATTGCTTGGCATTTTATTTCCCACGCATCACACATCTAAATCAAACTGGCAACATATATGTATGCTCATTCTGATTGGCCCAGTAAACTGAGCGAGTCCAGCCGCGTGACGGGTACAACAGAAACACCGATTACATTTTTTCTTCCTTCGGTTGAACCGGAGATAACCGGAGATAACCGGAGTAGCGCTGTAATCCCGAGCTCCCGTTCAATTACTCGGAGGCCAGGCTCCGCATGCCAGCACTTCTTTGCACTCGGTCGAGAGGCATGATAGCTAGAGCTGTTAGTACATTCCTTTAAGTAACGTCTTTAACGAGATTAGTTGTGTCCCCACACCGCTCTATTGGTGACTGGTGAATGGTGTCTCTTAAAAGGATTTGAAATATTCTACTGGTTTTCTGGCGACAAAAATGACAGTTGTCTGTATGAGTTAGGATACTGGGAAAATTATACCTTCCATAACATTTAAACTAATGTTAATTACATATTTGTGTACTTGTTTTACGTGTACTTCAATATGTATAATGATTTCTGGTTACATAACTTTTATAGAATATGCATGTATAAATTTATTTAGCATTGAAATAAATGTTGGAAAGAAAAGATGTCATACATAGTAGTTACAGAAAAACTTTTATTCTGAATGGGAGTCTATTCATTTAAAGTTACTATTCAGAAAATTTCTGTAAGGGAAAGTTTAACGATAGTAGTGAATAAAATAATTGGTTCGTTTAACTTTCTTGAAAATTTGGAAGTCAGATACAGAATTTCAGTTCGAAAGAAAGGTGAAATGGAGAAATATTACTGAGCGAGTTTTGTAACATCACTCTCAAAATCTTCTTCTTTTAAAGTTATTTCCTTTGCTTTAATGGCCTTCTGGTATTTTTCATTAGAAGATTCTCATGATTATTAGATTTATATTTTCTTACAATTTACGAATTTTTTTGACATCTTGCAATAATTTCTTTACAATAATTGAATTTTTGTCTGAAAAGAAAACAATGTCGATGGATGATCGGAAATCAAAATTTAATTACTTGTGTTATTTATTCCTTCACAATTCTCAAAAAAAAAAAAAAATGACAAATGTCCGTACAAGTACTGATGATGCAACTGGAATTCATTTAATTTTTAATTATTGTTTCATTCTACTTCTACAATTTGCTGCGAGATAATTCTTCTAATCTTCAACTTCTATTATATGAAAATGTAAAAAAGTATCCAGTATATTAACATATGTGTAGTGATTGTAAAATCAAATGATGAATGAGATTAAATGAACGTGTAAGCTCTGTGTCACACGAGCCTTATGTTGACGAGCGTAGACGCGCGATAAGTAATGCTAGTTGAAGATTAAACCTATCTTATGTGGAACTGCCAAAGCGCTCGTGTACCGTTTTGCATTAGATACAGTGTTATTCTAAGACGCGCGTTATTTATGGCACATCAACGCAATGCTTGTGTCCCTTATTGATATTAATATTACTAGTTTGATGTAAACTAAATAATTGTCTTTTATAAAAATTGTAGATCTTTTAGTGGACATCCGAAATTATTTTTTTGCAGTGGCTCTGTTTTGGATTAATTCTGGTGGTTCCTTTTACGACACCGTTTCTGTTGGTAAATAAATTCGGTGAAATATTTTGATGAGAATAGTAACACTATAAACATAGCAAATTTCTTATCTTGTAGTCTTGCACGTTTATTATCTCGATTTGTGTAGAAAGTTTCTAGCATGCAAAATAACAAAATGTGTTTTTTAGTATTTTGTTCTTTAGTAACATTACAAAATAATAAATTGAAGACAACAGAGGGAAGATGAAATTCCTGTAATAGTCGTTTCTCCTTAGCGAACTTGGTTATATTAAAGGAGAGCACCCCATAGCACTAACGCTAAGGGTGAATACTATTTTTCAGAACCATTTTGCCGTCTGTCGTAAAAATATGTTACCATTGCATTCCTTTCATGTAGTCATGATTACCCTGCCTACTTGTAGTAGAGCTTTGAAGCTATTTGCTTTAATCTCGTATTATCAAGTCGATATTTTCTAATTGTTGTAACTTTTTAAATTTCTTCAAACGAGAAATCGGATTTTTGCCCTAAATTTAGTTCCTATTTAGGGATACGGTACTTACATCTAAACCTAAAACATTATTTTTTAAGCAAAATATGGAGATATATTGGCCAGACATATTTTCTTCTAAAGGCCTTTGCATTGCGTCTGCATGTGATAAGGAATTTAGAGAACTGTGTTCATTGGATGCGGCTTCCGCGTTGGTGCGTTACAGAATACTGTGTTCTCAACTGATGCCCGACAGTGAATGTGAACTGTAGTAGAAAAAGACGGTTTTCTACCAATTAAAGACTTACTAGACCAGTTGCGTTCTAAATTAAACAAAGCAAACGCGTGCATTTTCTCTCAGATTTCCTCGACATGTTGCTGCTTTGTGGCTTAATTTCACTCTATCTTCACTTGTAATAGCACTTGTGAATGAGGAAAAAAGGTGTATCACTCAGATATCGGGCAGTAATGGAAAAAGTAATGTGAAAATATAATTAATGGAATAGTTGAAATACAATCTGATAAGTGTCTATTCAAGAAATTTAGATAACCTTGAAGAACCTTTAATTACTGTTCATTACTTCTGTATCGTAGTATAGAACGCTAAGAAAAGATGACGATTTGACTCTTTTTATACCAAGTTATTGACACAAAAACTTGTTATTAGGGTATTGACACCTAGAGAATTACTCCTTCACAGAACTGCTGAAAATTTAAGAAGAAAATTAAAGACCCAATATTCATCAGAACTAAAATTCGAATGTATTTAACTTGTTACATTACGCACAATGTTTCTGTAATCAAGAATATTGTACGTGTGGTGAATACGGTTGTTTAGAAACTTTCAGAATCTCGAGATGTATAAAACATTTAATCGTCGTTTTTATACTCTGTGCAGTTAGATCTCTTGAATGTGTATGTGTGTTCTTAATAAACGCTGAGCAATATGTGAATGTTTACTCGTTTGCAGTAAGAAGCCTCTAATCCTTAATCAGGCAATGCAGATAATGAATTCTTTTCTACTAACTTAAATGAATGTTTCTCCGGGAGCGGTGACTCAGTGCATTAACTGACGTCACTGCAGTGTCTCTATCCGGGAGGTCCGAGGTTCGAGTCCCGACGGCGGCAGGGTTTTTTACACTAACCTTTTAGCTGGGTCGAATTCAGTCGCTGTCTGGAGGAGAATTCTAGCGGCCGGCTGCTCTGATCGGTAGTTTTCCGTGGTTTCTCCGATAAACTCCAGGAGAATACCGGAGCAGTACCCTAACAAACGGGCCACGAACCGCGCGCGATCTTTCCTTTTTCTTGTCCTATCCTCACCTCTTATCCCCCCCCCACACACACACCAACATGCACTACACTACCACACTGCCAGGAGACAGGTCGGAGACTTAGAACTTGTCCCGGCTGGGGCGGTGGGAGGGGTCACGGCAGATAGGAGATACCATGTGGGGAAAACCGCGCTCGTCGACCGTAGGTCGGCGCAGGATATCGCCATCCAGTAGGGGAAGATCACTGCCACCTCCAGATGAAAACACGCACTACACTTATGGGACTGATGACCTCAGTAGTTGACGCTCCCGGAATCACTAAACAATAAACCAATTAAATGCATCTTTCTTGATAGCGATGTTAATTCACCTACGGCTTTACCTCATTTCTCGTTGGCTTGTTTCCTGCCTCTGTCCGTCAGAGGAACAAGTCATATTCTTACCTTTTTTGGAATTGTATCTAATTTAGAACTTTGTTTAAACCTTTTTTATTTTGTTAATCTTACGAATTGTTTTCTATTAACTTTAATGTGTCTTCGTAATGATCCACCTACAGACGCTATACATAATTTCTTGGTTGATCTCATTTTCAAGACGTGGCAAAGAAAGGCATATTCTGTTATTGTAGAGGGCTTAATTCTTTGTTCTTGCTGTCTGTCTTGTCTTACTATTGAACTCAGGGGTGTCCAATTTGAACGACTACAAGGGTCACAACTAAAGCCTTTAATATGGTTGCGAGTCTAATTTGCATTACTCGTGCGATTCACACGTGCCCTGGTGTTGTTGATCTCGGGAGTTCGATTGGCAGCTCTTAAACTAGGGGGAGATGGAACGCGTGATATAAGACCGTACCATGCATTACGCAGTAAAATACATTCGGATGGTTTTGAGTTTCTGAATTTATAAGAAAAAATGCTTTAAATCTAAACTTAATCTATATTTACAGAGTGTTGAGAGAGAGCGTGTACTACATACGCAATGTTCTCGCCTGACATGGGTGCATGGGCCTTGCAGGTTTGATTAATAACCTTACACAATAAATGGCTGCGCGAGCCCAATGCGGCCCGCGAGCTCCCAGTTGGACAACCCTGATTTAACCCATTCTGTGTAGACTCAAGTGCTGAAATGATGTCCCCCGTGTTGACGCCCGTGTGCGCTTGTTTGCGCAGGTGAGCCTGGCGGTGGCGGACTGCGTGGTGCTGCTGTCGTCGGTGCCTAACGAGCTGGTCAGCTACTACCTGGTGGGCAACCAGTGGCTGTGGGGGGAGCTGGGGTGCGCGGGCTTCGTCTTCTGCCAGAACCTGGGCATCAACGCGTCGTCGCTGAGCCTGGTGGCGTTCACCATCGAGCGCTACATCGCCATCTGCCAGCCCATGCGCTCGCAGTCGCTGTGCACGGTGGCGCGCGCCAAGCGCATCATCGCGGCCGTGTGGGCGTTCGCGCTCGCCTACTGCTCCCCGTGGCTCGGCCTCACCACCACCCGGCCGCTGCGCTACCGGGTGAGCACGCTCAAGTTGGCAAGCATGACTTCCATTGTTTCATCCTTGAGTAATGTCTACACCACCACACCAGCATTGCCACAACATTTTAGAAGCACGTACACTGTAAGAACGATTAAATGAGCGCATAGTTCATGGAATAATATGTTTTTCGGGAGTGTACACTTCTGGAAGCATAAAATGAGCGTGGAAGGCAATGAAGCAATTCTATTAAATCATAACGCTGGCAGATGAGCAGAGTATTCACCTAAACTTTTCGTAATTCTTATTCACGTTCTGTTGAGGAGAGATTAAAGTATACCATTCTCCTGTAATGAATCGAATTCGGAAAGAAGGTTAACACAATATTAGTAATATTGCACTACAGATACTATAAATTAGTACAGATACTATCAATCTCTAGATAAATGTTGGCCACTCCAATGAGCTTGCATTGGCTGTGCATAATGAGAATCCGCGCTCGTTTACTGCTCACCACCACTAGGTCTCTATTTCCGTGGCTCCGCCTCACCACCACCCGGCCGCCGCGCTACCCGGTGAGCACGCTGAAGTTGGCAAGCATGACTTCTATTGCTTCATCCTTGAGTGATGTCAACACCACCACACCAGCATTGCCAAAACATTTTAGAAGCTCATACACTGTAAGAAAGGTAAAATGAGCGCGTAGTTCATGGAATAATATTTGGTGTAGTTTTTCATGAGTGTACGCTTCTGGATACATAAAATGAGCGTGGAAGGCAATTAAATAATTCTATTAAATCACAACGCTGGCAGTTGAGCAGAGTATTCACCTAAACTTTTCGTAATTCTCATTCACGTTCTGTTTAGGAGAGATTAAAGTATACCATTCTGCAGTAATGTATCGAATTCGAAAAGAAGGTTAATACAATATTAGTAATATTGCAATACAGATACTATCAATCAGTAGATACATATTTTAGTAAAATTGTCACAGAGTTACTATCAAGCTCTAGATAAATGTTTGCCACTCCATGAGCTTACGTTTGCTGTCCATAATGAAAATCCGCGCTAGTTTACTGCTCACCACTACTAGGCCTCTGTTCCGGTGGCTCCACCTCACCACCACCAGACCACTGCGCTACCGGGTGAGCACGCTGAATTTGGCAAGCATGACTTTCATTGCTTCATCCTTGAGTGATGTCAACACCACCACACCAGCATTGCCACAACATTTTAGAAGCGCGAACTCTTTAAGAAAGATAAAATGAGCGCATAGTTCATGGAATGTTTTTCGGGAGTGTACACTTTTGGAAACATAAAATGAGCGTGGAAGGCAATTAAATAATTCTATTAAATAACAACGCTGGTAGTTGAGCAGAGTATTCACCTAAACTTTTCTTAATTCTCATTCAAGTTCTGTCTAGGAGAGATTAAGGTATACCATTCTGCAGTAATGTATCGAATTGGAAAAGAAGGTTAATACAATATTAGTAATATTGCAATACAGATACTATCAATCACTAAATAAATATTTTAGTAAAATTGCCACAGAGTCACTATCAAGCTCTAGATAAATGTTTGCCAGTCGATGAGCTCACATTTGCTGTGCGCAATGAGAATCTGCACTGTTATACTGCTCACCACCACTAGGCCTCTGCTCCCCGTGGCTCGGCCTCACCACCACCCGGCCGCTGCGCTACCGGGTGAGCACGCTCAAGTTGGCAAGCATGACTTCCATTGTTTCATCCTTGCGTAATGTCTACACCACCACACCAGCAATGCCACAACATTTTAGAAGCACGTACTCTGTAAGAAAGATAAAATGAGCTCATAGTTCATGGAATAATATTTGGTGTTTTTCGGGAGTGTACACTTCTGGAAACATAAAATAAACGTGGAAGGCAATGAAATAATTCTATTAAATTAAAACGCTGGCAGATGAGCAGAGTATTCACCTAAACTTTTCGTAATTCTTATTCACGTTCTGTTGAGGAGAGATTAAAGTATACCATTCTCTAGTAATTAATTGAATTCGGAAAGAAAGTTAACACAATATTAGTAATATTGCACTACAGGTGCAATAAATCAGTACAGATACTATCAATCTCTAGATAAATGTTTGCCACTCCATGAGCTTACATTGGCTGTGCATAATGAAAATCCGCGCTCGTTTACTGGTCACCACCACTAGACCTCTGTTCCCTGGCTCCACCTCACCACCACCAGACCACTGCGCTACCGGGTGAGCACGCTGAATTTGGCAAGCATGACTTTCATTGCTTCATCCTTGAGTGATGTCAACACCACCACACCAGCATTGCCACAACATTTTAGAAGCGCGAACTCTTTAAGAACGATAAAATGAGCACATAATTCATGGAATAAGAATATTTGGTGAACTTTTTCGAAAATGTACATTTATGGAAACATAAAATGAGCGCAGAAGGTAATAAAGTAATTCTAGTAAATCATAGAGTTAACGCTTAAGCAGAGTCTTCGTCTGAACTTGTTTTAACTCTTATTCATTTGCTTTGGAGAGATAAATATGTACCTTTCTGCAGTAATGAATAATTGAATTTGAAAAGAAAAGTAACAAAATAGTAGTTAAATTGCAATAGAGTTGCTATCAAGTGCTAGATAAATATTTGCCGCTCCATGTGCTCGCATTTGCTGTGCACAACGAGAAACCGCGCTCGCATGCTGCTCACCACTATTAGGCCTTCGCTCCCCATGGATCGACCTCGTAAGCACGCCACACGCCCTGTGTTCTTAGTGTTTTGGATGAAATAATGGAATTCATCCTTGTCAACTTGAATATTTACTTGTGAATTCCATTATTTATCCTTCATTAATGTCAACAATACATCAGCATTTTCACAATTTCCACAATTATTTAATTAGGCCTTATTTTCTGTGAGAGACTCAGACAATCAGACCTTCTCTTCCGCCTGACCATTCAAATTCCGCCACGCTCCTGTCACCATCTAGCGGAGAAAGAAGCTATATCTCGGGCACGAAGCAGGCGATTTGAATTTTTCTGAGAGATTCCTTTTAGACTTGAAGATATTTTACATGCAGTAAATCTACAGTACACTTTTGGAAAGATAAAATGAGCATGGATTACAACCAAGCAATTCGATTTAACCATAACGTTAACATATGAGCAGAGTATTCGTCCGAAACTCTCTAACTTCAAGTTCTGTTTTGGAGAGATCAACATATACCATATACATATACATACCATTAACATATACATAAGCTTACTTTTATACATGTGTACGCGCTTAGAGAAAAAATAGCGCTTAATATCCCATGTCATTAATATTATCAACAAATTTCCGCGGCAATTGCGATACTACGTGAACAGAACACCAGATCTCGGAGTTTTGATTCATTTGTACCCTTCGCTGAATAAAATAACCACTTACTGCAAACACTCTCGGTGATCTCACTGCACCCTTTTGCGATCGGGTACGCATGAATCTCAAGCAACTTCACTCCAAATAACTTTGTCAGTTGTTACTTCAAGTGTTCACGATGTATTAAGGAAATTATTTTAGAAGATAGATTTTTCAAAGATACAAGACTATTCAATTCAAACAGTTTATCAAGTACCGTGTTATATACAGTATCAAACGTTGGAACAGAAGAATATGATACTATTAATTAGGGATATTCTACCATATCTAGGTCTTTGGCGGTTGAAAGATAGATTATTGATTGTTGATAGATTATAGGTCCTTGGAAGTTGGAAGATAGATATATATCTCTCGCCGAAAGTAGAGTTAAATATCTGACTTCAAAATTACGAGCTACTGGTTAAATCATAAAATTAAGACAATATTAATCCTGTAATTCTCTAAGACAAGTATAGATATAACGAACAAGAGTACTTGTTCTAAAAGTGATGAAATATTAACATTTAATTTTACGTTAATAGTTGTTTTTTGTTGTGAGGTGGAATTCTATTTACTTTAAATTAATGAAAACACACTTGTTTTCATTTGTCAAACGAATGTTGGCATTCTCCAAAGAAAGTGTTTCACTTGTAGAATGAATAGCGTTTCATGCGCGGTTCTAGATTTTCTTAATACTGAACAATCTTTCTCTCCACAGCAGACAGAAATACTACTGGCCCAATCCTTTCCCTTTACGTAATGAGGAATACGAAACGTATCTATTTGAATTTCGGATCAGGACCTCTGTGTAAAGAATACTGGATCTCGGGGCATTATATGGAATTGGGCGGATCGATAATTTAAACAGCTTCCCACCCTCTTCACGAAAGGCTATTCATGCATTGCAATAAAATTTCGCAGAATATTGGCATATTCACCAGTCTCCAGAGACCAACCGAAATTTTGAATACCGAATGCCCAGCAACAAGAAGTTGAGGGTGTAATGACGAGGATGTCTTCGTTTTAAATTTTTTTTCTTGAAAAATTGTTTCTTCTTGCTAGAATAAAAATAATGTCTACTTTCATTGCTTTCAAGTGTTATTATCCATGAGAAATTATGATTCTGTTCAGTGTTTCTATGTAGAAAATGCAGATAAAAATTCTCATGGACATCAAGAAATTCAATAAAATGAGAGACGTTAAGCAGTTTAAACTATTATTATTATTTGCCATTGATAAACTATGAGCATTATAATGCACGTAATTCAGATACTGATACGAAAACACAAGTTGTTGATTATGTCATATTTAATTGAAATTAAATGCAATATTGTAGTTCTTTCATTTTTGCCATTCTGACCCTTACACGTTATTTCAGTCTTCATATACGTGAGGAACACCCGTAATAATAAAAATAGGAGTCGAAAGAAAAGTACAACAAATTTCGTTCCTAAGGCAAAAAAAATGACAGAGTGTCTTTCATTTTATCTTCTCACAATGAGAACTAGGTTTCTCAAAAAAAATTATCATCAAAATACATGTATTCCGAAGCATTATTACGATCCTAAAATTGCTCTTAAACACTACCACGAAGATGGCTGTGAAAATTCAAATTACTTACTTGACAGCTTCTCATCGAGGCTTCATGTTTAACTTCTGCCTTCGTTTTTGCTTTCGTTCTCATTTTCTTCTCTCTACCATTTGCTTTAATTTAACCACATCGACGAACGTTATTTGGAACGGCCTCCTTCCCGCTCGTGGTACTACCGGTGAAAAACGATCCCTTTAACGCGGCCGGTTGAATATAGAATGGGGAGAGGAGGGGAACGCTACGACACGCTTCTTGGCAGTTTGAGTGCCGCTTATCACGCTATTTCAGCACTTCGACGGAATTTTATTTTTTCCTTGGAATTAAATATTAGGAAATTTAAAATATGGAAATTTGCCGCCTTTGACGGTGAGCGATGGGTGATGGGGTTAGAATTTGTACTGACTCCACGTCTCACTGCTAAGGGTTGTGGGTTTAATTCATTCCCTGAGAATCGATGTTTGTACCTTTTTATTGTGTATGTGTTGTGTTAATTAGTGTCTCACGTTCTTGGCGAATGGAGATAAGAGGAACTTTCAGAAGTGTTAGTTAATTAGTATAGGATTCGACAGTCGTCCATCTGGAGTGATAAGTATGACGCTTCCGCTGAAAAACGTATTAAGAAGAAAATAGTATTTTTTTCAATATATAAAATAATTATTTTTGGTGCAATCACGTCAAAAAATCTTAGAACATTTTCATTTGAATTGTGATTGTCATAACCATTTCTATTATTGCGTTTATATAACCATTCTATTTCTATTATAAAATCCTCAACTTTCTTCTACATCTGAATTCTTTCAAATATATCTTCAAAATATTATGCGCGTTCATATTACATTTCGATTGTGTACTAAAATTCTCACAAATTAGTTAATGCAAATTATGACTTAGCAATTCATTCAAAATTATTAATAAATTGTCACGTTTTATCATTACACATTAACATTTATCACGAAGCTTGTGCTGATTTCTCATTCCATCGAGCGTATTGTTAGAGAGATAAATGACGAATAAACAATGGCAAATGTGGAATTGAAGTGGACAAAATAGCAGTTATATTACAATATATTTCGTGCACGCTTTGTTCAAAACCAGTTCTATGTTATTAAAATAATTAATGGAAATAATTAATTAAAAGGAAATATCATTGAACACTGAATGGAATATTATGTCGAATTTTCAGGTTTATGGCAAGATTTTTCATTTGTTCGAAGAAAGATAATAGCATAGAATATTTAAAGCCCAGAACATTTCCCACTCGTCATGAATCTCTCACTAAAACATTGTTTTCCATTGTGCATTGTTACTAACGAATCTCTTTGTGAATAAAAATTCTTCACTGTAGAAAACATACATTGGATAAAACAAAATATTTAAATTTTACGAAACAAGAAATGTGAAAATTAACAAGACAAAGTTAAATTCAGAAAGATCTCATTAAACGAAAAGCTTGTTTTAAATGAGTCTTATACTAAAAATGTTGTATTAGATGTGCAGGCATTCATAGATAATAATCATAATAATAATAATAATAATAATAATAATAATAATAATAATAGCAATAATAATCTTTTCATTGAACAGATGCTAATAAGGATGACTAAGTATAGAGAACAAAGACCAAACGTTTGCGACTTACAAGGGGAAGAATTATGTCAGAATCAGAAGAGCGGGTTATTATTGATCATTATCAGACATTTAGAACACGGAATAATCATAGTTTAAGTGTATCACAAGTATCCCGGAGTGATAAATGTCGTGTATGTCAAGAACAGATATCATTTGTCGTAGCCACTGATCATCTCGGCTTGTTCAATCTCAGAAAAATTTGGATAGCTAAAAAAACACGGTAGGTTCTGTAGTTTCTTCCACAGGCACATCTGTAACGTCCTCAAAGTTTCAGAGATATGAAACAAATAGTAAGAACACTCACTCACTAAACCTGTGACTTCTGTAGGACTGTGAACAATACTGTACGGCCAACAAATCCGTACCGATAGTACAAGAGCAGCAAACAAACCGGATATTCATATTTGGGGTTTTGGACGAAAAGTCTTGTTTTCTTGTGTATGGTGCTGTGCCGTGCGATATACGTTGTAAGGAGACAGAATCCTTTTAAATGCAAGATATTGAAACTTGATATTTGGATGGATGATATGATATGGAATAATACAGCCGTAATCATCTACATTACACTTAAATCTTCCTCCAGAATATGTGGCTTGCAAGCATCCGATCAATGGTGAAAGCAGAAATAAAGTTAATGATCAAAAACACAGAAGCAAAATTACTCTGATATTTCAAAATGCCAGATCTTTGAAAGAAAGCAGTTATTGATGGTGGACGTGACAGTTAATGCAGATTTCAGTTAAATAGGAGGTCGAATAAATAACGAAAGATCGTGATTTCCAGACAGACCCGAAAAGAAACGGATAATCACGGTGAACCCAGTAGTAATTAGCGATCTGCCAGCTGATCCCAGAGATCTGACTAGGTGCTAGGTCTTACTGCGAGTATTGCGTAGGGTAAAGTCCCCTATTGTAGAATACGTTTCTAATGTGAAACACCGAAGTATCGAGCCTGCATTGAGCTGACGTCTTGAGACAAACTTTAGGAATTACTTCGAAGAGGCTCCTGATGGAGCATAGGTAATGTCTTTTGACTTAAAGCTCTTGAGTGAAGTGGTAGAGCGTGTTTTCAAAGTGTAGAGTGTGTCAACAAAAATATTGGAGCAGTAAACAAAAGAATTGTTACTCGTGTGCCGTAAATGTTAGAATGATTATGTATATAGTATATGTTAGTTGTAATTTCTAAGGAAATATCACAGAATGTATAAAGACAGTTGATGCAGATTTTGACCGCGAAACAGCTTGAAAGCAATATGGCCACTATATCACTAATGTGGAATA
The DNA here is from genome assembly GCA_011170035.1 of Teleogryllus occipitalis. NCBI lineage: Eukaryota > Metazoa > Arthropoda > Insecta > Orthoptera > Gryllidae > Teleogryllus > Teleogryllus occipitalis. The sequence continues at coordinate 388,969 of BLKR01000088.1, read as the reverse complement.
CGAGCAGTTCCCTAATTTAGAATATTCCGCATTGCTGTTATATGGAAAACGTACATGGTTCGTTTGCCTGCATACATTAAGTTGCATTTTGTAACATATTAATATTGACATTTTATACCGTACTGGGAAGATGTAGAGTCCAAGAAGCTCAAATAATTAGACTCAAAGTTAGATGTGAAAGAACATGTCCCATGTGCAGGTAATGCAAAAGAATTTAATCTGCAAGAATTGTCTGCAGGAATATTAAACCAATTGCTTAAATAAACGTTATAGACGTTAATGAACTCATTATTAACCAAAAAGAAAAAGCATTTAGTATTACACTTTAGGAACAGGATACGCCTAATGAGGAATATTTGTAGACCTTCTTAATAATGAAATATCGTGAATTGACAATAGGTTTAAGTGAATAATATTAACCGCACGTGATTATAAATGACTAGTTTAAGTAATTGTCTACACCCAAATTCAAATCTGTGCTTATTTACTAAGTTGAAAATGAAAATGTTAAAAGTATTCCACATTCGGGCACTTTACTCTACCAACGACAAACGTCCGCATTGGTGGCTATCGCTCATATCCTGCACATTCTGAATCCTCTGGTATTCCTAGGTTATTGAGTACGGCTAGAATTCATAGAAGTAACAACCGTCATAAGAGGGAAGGACCTTTGAATTAGAAGTACAATTAAAAACGAGTTCACTCCAATATTTGTTTCAAAACTAACCAAGTTTTATATGAGTTTCATAACCGGTTAAATTTATATTATTAGTTGCCAAACCGACCAAGTCTAACTCTTCAATTGTACAACTGACCAAGACTAAATATTTTTTTTCGGTTTTTATGTGAAAAATTCCTTCAACACTCATATTATGTATTCGATTATAATCCTTATGGATAACGAATAATTCTACACATAAGTAATTTTTCACTTCCTTTCGAGTATTTTTTTTCAAAAATCAATAAATTACTTTAGTCAGTTGTAATGCCATGCTTCCATGCAACGCTTGCCATGATACCATGCGTATGAGAACGCGGCTTCTTCCGGTGTGCTGACCGGGAGGTTCTAGGGTTCGAGTCTAGGCGGGAGGATTTTCGACACTAGCTAGATAGCTAGGTCGAGTTCAGTCGCTGTCTGGAGGATAACCCCAGCGGTCGGCCGCTCTGTTCGGTATTGTTCCGGGATTTCTCCCATTAACACCAGGCGAGTACTGGAGCAGTACCCTAACAAACGTGCCACGTACTGCGCGCGATCATTCCTACCTCTTCGTTGACCTATCTTTACCCTTTACCCACACACACTAATATGCACTACACTACCGCACATGCCGGGAGACCGGTCGGGAGCTTAGATCGTCTACCGTCTAGGGTGATGTTCCACTGGTGGAGATACCTGTTTGGGGAAAACCCCGCTAGCCGACGGGTAGGCCAGCGCCATATCTCGCCATCTAGCTTGGGAATACCATTAATCAATCATTCTTCCGGTGTGTTTCAGGGCTACCGCGACCTCGTGTTCTGCGACTTCAAGCTGCCGCGCTCCTACTACCTGACCTACTTCTTCGCCGACCTGCTGGTGTTCTACGTGGCGCCGCTGCTGCTGTCGTGCGTGCTGTACGGGCTGATCGCGCGCGTGCTCTTCCACCGCAAGGTGGTGCACACGCAGGCCAAGCCCAACGGCGCCCTGCACTACGAGGCCTCCACCGCCGCCCGATGGAAGGTAGGCATTCGCTCCCCCCCTCGGCCTCGCGGCCTGCGGCTGCCTGCAGGCCACCCCGGACAGGAATTCTCTTATACGATCGCCTTTATGTGATGTTACGTGTTTCGGGTTGATTAAATGGCTCATTATTCTAAATTCTGATTTCTATCATATAATGAACAATTATAAGCACTCCTTGACACAAATACACTCTCAAGATCGAACATTTTTGAGTCTCTCGCCTTGGAGATAGTCTTATTTTTTTTCCAAAAACTGCGACATTAGCAGAGAGAAAAGGTTTTTGAAGAAATATAAAGTTACCTGCAAGGCGTTAGATTCAATAATTTACAATATTAGATTGTATTTGTGTCTAGGAGAGCTTGTTATTGTTCGTTAGATGTTAGACACCAACATTTAAACAAAATGCGAATGAAATGTGGTAACTATCACAGTGTTAGGAAAGAGTTTGCCCACTGTTTGTTCGTGCTGCCATTTTGTTAGAGATAAGTGTAATAATGGTGAGTGATAGTGGAATGGATTTCTGAAAATCAGTAAAACATGAAGTAAATCAATTTTTGTCGCCGGAATGCGCTTATAGCACAAGAATTCGGCTCTGAATGAAAGATGTTATGGAAATAAGTGTCTCGCACTACTGTCTAAGTGGTACCCGACACATCCACGACCAAATTCATTATATCGTCGGAAAACAGTGGTGCGTGACGAATCATCGTTTACATCCTTCATCGGTGATTTTTGTAGCACCTTCCGCTGGAACAATTGAATCAATTGTTTGATGTTGCTTGTTTGGAGGAACAAGCTACCAGTGCAAACCCGCGCGATTCGATAATAGAATCTCATGCACTGTTAAAAAGGGTAGTCTACATATTTACTAGCATAACCTCATTTCAGCCATTTTAAAACATTTACTCGTAAAATATCTTTGTGGTTTAATGACACTCTTGTGAAATGATTGATCAAAATATTATGTCATTTTTGAAGCAAACAATCGGTTTGTAATTACTGAAATGTAAACTCATGCTTACACGTTGTCTACATCATAAACTGCATCGAGGTAAAGATTATTGTTCCATGGTGTCGAGGTAAGCGTAAGTGATGATTTTTATTTTCAAGTTAATTAATAGCTCAAAACACAAGTGTACATGACTTGAGTCTTTTTGTGAATGTGCCTGAATAGTTGAATATGGGAAATCTTTCAATTGCGGAAGTGTTGAAATATTCTCTTTTCTACGAAGTTGGTGATAACAACTAGTCGTTAGATTTTAACCGTCGTTGATTTCTAGAAATGTCTGTGAATGAGTTCTTTGTTTTCAGTTGGTATATATTTCAAACCAATTTTAAACCATTATCTGTCACTGTCACATTTCGCGAAATTATATTAAATGTTGAGGCTATTCAATATTCATGCTAAGTCACTTCCAAAACTGTACATTCGTTAATTTCAAGAACATTCATCCAATTTTTTTACATGTATCATTTTTGTATTTTAATTCAGCATAATTTAGATAAGTCGGAGTTTACCGCGAAAATAACGAAAACGACTTCTTAAAAAAGTAGCTCTACGAAGTAAAATGACCTTTTAATCATCAGTTATACAAATCAGTGTCCCTCAAAACTATTCGGACAGAGCGAGACAGAACTGAAATATAAGTACTTCAAATATAGAAAGAAACCGTTGAAATCAACGAATGTCGAATACTGGAGGTCATCCATGAACCAGCGACAATTTGCTCTCGTCACCGAAGGGTTTGGATCGTGGGAACCACTGTGTAGGAGTATCATGAGTCTTGGAGCGAGAAACAGTACTTTTGAACTACGTCAGCTGATTGAATTTCATCATATGGAAAGTAAGAGCTGCCGAAAATTTGCTCATGTGTCAGTGAGGAAGAGTACAGTGAGTACTTTATAAAATGGTTCATTAAAAATGAAACAGAATAAAGTTACACCATGGAGGGGGCGCCAAAATAATTTTTCCAAGAGAGAAGAAGTTCATTGTAAATACAAGAAAATCGCGAGTGTTCGAATAGTTTTGTGAGTGATTGTACTTATGGTAGCTCCAAAATAAAAAATAAACATGTGTTTAGGCTGCCCCTGTAACGTCCGTGAATGCAACAGTCTCTGCTCAATACGAAGCTGTGTTGCGAGTTGCCTACTCCCCCTGTCCTTACAAGACAAGTTTAACTTCAAATATATTCGTTTCATATGAAGGCTATTTTCCATACACTTAAGTTTCTGCAGACTGGAAGCTACCATATCGTCGGTGAATCCCCGTGAGTGACCTGGGCGCAACTACTTTTCTTTGATAGTAGAATTGTTTCGAAACTTATTCATTTCCATTGCACAAACTTTCACTTCCTATTAATAAATATTCATGTTTATTTTTTACTTCACTCCCATGCAATTTTACAATATGTGATTTACAATAACTGCAAGTGGATCTTTTACATAATGTTTTCCGTCCTGCTTGTGCTCTTCTGTTAGGAAGTATCTTGAAACGCTCGTGTGATTATATTACAATACATTGTGTCGTGAGTGAATGTATCGTGAAGATGAATCTACAGATTCACCCACGAACTTTTCAGTTCGTTTCGAATCCTTTATTTATAGTCATACACATGTTGTCACGTGTCGTCCCAGTAAAATTCCGAGATACATTATTGTTTGAACGCTATGAAAACTTCACACCGCTACCCTAATTAAAAACCATGGGCATACCTACTTTTTTCCACATTTACAGGAGTTTATGTGCCTCCAAATTATTTGTAAGAACATTCGAATTATTTAATAGGTCACATTAAGTCATTTCACGTTTATCTTAACTTTATCGCAATTGTATTTAGAGGAGAACAAAACGTTCTTTTGACGATGAAATTTCGAACATCTGAACTCGATCTTGTCCTTATCTCTTTCAAACGTTGGACTTTGAGACCGAAATATTCGATTATTCCAAATTATTTTCTTGTTCATATTCAAAATGTAGAATCTCTACTGTACGTTTATCTGAAAATGCAATAGCATTTCTTTGTTGCATCTTCTAAGGTATAATCCAAGTTACAAGTATTTTTTCTGTGGTTGAGTGTAACGTTATGATATGATAGAATTGACAATTCATCATGCGTTATAGAATTATCGATTCAAATTTAGCGCCAACAGAACTTTAAAACTTGTTTAAAGTCGTCCAATGAAACCTTCATTAAAATTGTATTAAAATTGCAATGCGTGCAGGTGGTAAGAAAACTAAATTGTAACAAGAAAAGGATGCACTCAGAAAAAACCTGGTACATCTGTTGCAACGATTTTTAGACTAGATACTGTTCTATTAATTTTATTAAAATTCCATCCAGAACTTTTGAAGATAAGATAATAATAAAATTGTGTTGGGAAAAGGAAGTTTGAAAATCAGCTCACATGTGAGAAACTACTCGCATTAAAATTATTCACGTAAGGAATTTTGAAACCTTTTTCACATTCATTTTGTGAGGTCGCTTTTTAACAACTTGGCAAATAGCGACCACTGTGATTGCTTTAACTGTAGATTGAACTATGAGAAGAAGAATACTAATCGATAACACAAACACACACAGACATCCATGCCCGAGGCGGGATTCGAATCCGCGACCCTTCGAGCCAAGGCATTTAGGAGCCTTCAGTCTTAACTTGATTGATTGATTTTTTTCGTGTTTCCGGGCACGTCAACTGGTTTGGTCATTAGTCCCGTTAGTGTAGTGCATGCTTTTTCTCGGGAGATGGCGGTGATCTTCCCCCGCTGGATGGCGAGATCCGGCGCCGACTTACCGTCGGCTAGTGGGGTTTCCCCCTAACCAGGAATCGCCCACCAACGGGGCACCGCCCCAGCCGGGACAAGCTCTAAGCTCCCGACCGGTCTTCCGGAATATGTGGTAGTGTAGTGCATGTTAGTGTAAGTGTATGTGTAAGGGGAGAGAAGAGGACAAGGAAGAGGAAGGAAAGATCGCGCGCGGACCGTGGCTCGTTCGGTAGGGTACTGCTCCGTCATTCGCCTGGTGTTGATCGGAGAAACCACGGAAAACTACCGATCAGAGCAGCCGGCCGCTAGAATTCTCCTCCAGACAGCGACGGAATTCGACCTAGCTGAGAAGGTAGTGGCGAAAATCCTGCCGCCGTCAGGACTCGAAGCTAGGACATCCCGGTCAGAAGCGCTGCAGTGACATCAGTTGATGCATTGAGCTACCGCTCCCGGTTCAGCCATAGCTATTTCTAGACCTCAGCTATTCAAGCGACATTACTTTACTTACCTGTATTTTCAGTGAAAATTCGAGTAATTTTAATGTTCGAGACCATTCAAAATCTCTCCTTCTATACTCAATTGAATTGAAACTGGAACAAAATCATTTCCACGTAAATAGATCCATTTGAATAGGGTATCACGATTTGTCACCGAGCGGCCGTGTGACACTTTTCATCCTTTTGGTAGTACAACGAAAACGAATGGCCACTAATACAGAGTTTCTCCATGTCGAATCTCGCCTTCGTATTAGTTTAATGGTATCTCTTCCCACGATCTCTGCCTGAGTTTTGTACTGCAGCACTCGACATTTGCAAGAGCTCCATGATCCGATAGAAGGCTTATGTCACGTTTGTTTTCACGTGGCGATGAATGAGGCCCGCCAGTTGCTGGCCCACTGAATCGACAGATTTGCGAGCTCGTTTCGCGTGCGTGGATACCGAGAGCACGTAATCTAAACGTCATATTTTGATAATGTAATTTGTAAAATGAAGGGAGCCCGTCGGATCATGATGGAATGATCGCCGTATAATCGGATGATAACGTGGCGGCGTCATGTGTAGGTTGCCATGGGTCTGCACACTGAGGTTCTGGGTATTGTGTCAGAAATGCTTAAACTCTGTTCATTACTAATTTCCTGTGGCACGCGTGTGGGGAATATTGCCTGCGAGACATGTCAGTAAAATTATTTGTAATATAATACAAAACTCACATCATTATTCTATCTCTTATTGTTGATCTCTAAGAACGATTTTAAATTATTTTAAGTACATGTAGATAATTGCATCTATTGTCGCGGTTGTGAAAATATTGTTTACATAAATATTATTTAAAATCATTCATACTAAAATATTTGAAAACAAGCAAGCACGTGTAGTGTTTAATTGTCAAATTTTCTGTCGTAAATTGGATTTCGTAAAAACAGAATGTGTCTCTCTGACACGGCGTTTCAACGTAATATATTCGTTCATTAGTTTTAGGAATAATGAATATTCCGAGTGGTATAAACGTTCGTTTAACTTACTTGCAGGTTTATGAATTCGACTCCAAAAGCAACAGACTGGCTGGAGAATAGGCATCCACCAATGCGTACAAGATTAAGGATTGAAATATACATGTATGTTACAGCTAGTGTGCTTTTTATCAACCCTTTAAATATTTCTGATTGTTCCATACATATTTAAACCTATTTATCTTCTAGTTCAATTATGTTCTCTTGTTTCTATCTCAGTTTTTGTACATGCAATTCATTCAGAAAGTGTGTATGATTGATAAGAAATAATATCGCTTGAAAAACACGATAACGAAACATCAACCAATACTTGAAATTATGCTGTTGTAATCGGCGACAAACAAAAATAATGATATGGATTTCCTGGAGAGAAATAATTTGTTATATTTGTCATAGTCATCTTAGCCAATTTCGTTGCCAAATGTAAATGAGCACAGGAAAAGTATTGTACGACGTGATTTAGAAAACTGAAGATCCCCTTAAGGGTTGTAGAACGTTTGAATTTTTTCTGTTTTCTTTGCATTCTCATTTATCAAGAAAATAATGGAAAATTCATCAATGTACTAAAACAAATTTGTATTACTTTTAAAATTGTTTTGATGAGTTTAATTTAAGCTATCTATTTATCAACATGAAAATATTCTTGTTGATATTGCCTCTCTGCGAACAATGGATAAAAGGTTGTAGTTGCCTGTTTCAATCCTTCCTTATTTAAATCCCATTGAGAAGTGGTATACATCAAACGAAAATCTCAAAGAGAAGGAAAAAGAGTAGAGGGGATAAAAGTTCGAAATATAAAGAATGCTTTGTTTGAGGATTGTTCAATTTGAATACTTCTCCTAAAGAGTGAGATAGTGATCTTTTATATTTATTATTTTCCCTAGAAAACAATTGAGCCCTTTTCTAAAGGCAAAAACTTTTTCAGTAAATGATTAATTCAATGTTGTATTATCTCAAAGAGTTGAATTTTTGTTGCAACTAAGAATTCTTGCCGTAAGAATTGTGTCACGGGGAGCGTTATATTATGAAGATTTAATGTTTAACAGCCTCACAAACCAATTGTTGATCAGAGGAAATCTCTGGAAATGTACGAAGAAAAAATAATTAAAAAAGATAGAAAACTAATTGATAATTACAAATACCCACTAATATGCATTAACATTTTGCATTGAACAATGGCAGACCATGTTGCTTAGGTCTGACACACTGGTTAAATAGTTGTGAATATCTTAGCAACGTAGCAAGAGACTTAGACTCTGTCAGATAGAGACAACAAGGTATATCAGGCAATTGCGCTCTTGGTACCCCTTCTGTAGCTGAACGAGTTTATACGGAACGGTTGTGAGGGTGAGCCAACGAAAGGGAGCCTGAAACGAGACACCGCTCGATCGGCTTAGCGCGCTTCCTCAAACAAGAGCCGGTGAGGTCGGCGAGTGGTGCGTGGAGCTCGTGAGCCTAAGTCGAGGGAGGACAGGGGAGGGCGAGTACGGGGGAGGGCGAGGACGAGGAAGGGTGAGGACAGGGTGGGGCGAGGTCGAGGGAGGGGGAGGATGAGAACGGGGGAGGGCGAGGGCGAGAATGGGAAAGGGTGAGGACGAGGACGGGGGGGTGATGACGGGGGGGGGGAGGACGGGGAGTGATGACGGGGGGGGGCGAGGACGGGGGAGCGGTAGGACTGGGGGTGAGAACGGCGTAGGGTGATGCAGAGGAGTGCGAGAACGGGGGAGAGCAAGGTCGGGAAAGGGCGAGGACGGGAAAGGGCGAATGCAGCGGGTTGTGAGAACGGCGTAGTACAGGGGAGATAGAGGAAGGGCGAGGGCGGGAGAAGATGAGGTCGCTGGAGGGCGAGGTCCGGGGTGGCCTTAAACGGGGAAAGCAAGAACGTGGGAGTTAAAACGGGGGGCAATGTCAACGAAGACCAGAACGACGGGGAGTCTTTGGACGGGGTAAGGCGCCGACGAGGGGAGGAGAGCGAGGACGTGAGAGGGCGAAGTCAGAGGATGTGGATGGGGCGCGAGGGAGACGGAGAGAATGGTAGATGAGAGAGAGATGGAGGGAGAGTGGGAAGGAGAAAACGGAGAGGGCGGGAACGGGGAAGGTAAAGACAGGGAAAGAAGACACGTCGGTAATGAAACGAGTTAAGGACTGAGGGGATAGAAGGAGAGGAGGACGGAGGAGAGAGGTATGTAAGAGCACAGCGTCTATAGATGAAAGCCAGATGTTTTGGAAAGCGTGAGGGCATTAGATAGGAGAGAGAAAACTGTGATACCGAAATGGATTAAATGTTCCCAACCTTGCGTTAACTCAACACAATATACCCTTTTTTCATCTATAGGATTCGTTGAGAGCATTAGTAATTTTTTGTACAGAAAATACATTCCATAATGAATTTAAAACTATTTTTATTTGTTAAAAATATTGTATGAATGTTTATTTCTAAATTTACTTCCAACATTGCGTGTGTCCTATTGTGATGCCTCTACGAACTCTTTGTCTTTTGATCTTCAAATTCGTGATCTATTGGACTGCATGACATGATTATGCAAAGTACGATATGTACAAATAACATGCGTACCTGGATGAACGAGGTGGCTTAGAGCGTGTACCGACTCAGCGCTTCCTTCCGAAGAGTCGCGGGTTCGATTACCGCCTGGAGTGCCCATGAGTGCTTGGCCTAAGATGAATCAAGCTTACAAAAATTATTAAAGAAAATTCGGACGCCGCTTGCTGTTCTTCGACAATCTTGAATGTCTGTCACACTTTTTTTCATTATTTATCCAAAATGTATTTCTTTTCAAATGAAATTGTGGCAACTGAGAAAAAAGGGCAATAAACGTTCACTTCAAATATAAAGAAAAGTTTTTGAAACAAAGGTGTGTATTATTATGTGAAAGAGAAACTTAATGAAAGTTTGATATGTGTGAGAACTTGATTAGCATGGAACATTTTAGGAACAAAAAATACTTCAAGTTGGATTTATTTTCAGTCCTGAGTTGTATTCTCTCTCTTCGGTGAAGGGAGGAAGATTTCTAATAAAAACTTTGATTCTCGAAATCCCAATTTCAATTTGACGTCTGGTATACAAATTGAAATTTATAGCATTATAGCTAGAAGAGTTTGAGAGAGGTTTATGTGTTGATTGTATAATTAGTGGCGATAAGAATGCATACAGACAACGTACAGTTCGTGAGAATTGAACAATTTTTGAAAGTAAGAATTGTCAGAAACAATTCCATATTCCTATTTATCTTTCCATGCATAAATTTGTTCTGTTTGCATACCAGTTAAATTAGTGGACATTATAATATTTCTTTAAAAAATTGTATTTCACTTTCTGTCCTGAAAACTCCCAACGTTGCGTATTTGCTTCGTTGGGAGTTTTGTCCAGCTTTAGCAAAGTATGAAAATATTTCTTAAAAACTGGTTTTGCTATCTTTGAGGCCATATAATGATTACCTAAATGACATTTATGAAATAAATTAAGAATTTCAAAGATGGGGAAGAGAGTTTTACTTTCACGCCTTTTTAATTTATTTCTCGCTCGTTATATCCTTAGATCTTTAGTTTCGTGGATAAAGTTCATGTTATATCCGAGGTTCCTTTTTTTGCTGGAACGTGAGACCTGGGGCAACCAACAAGTCGGCATGCAAGTTGCCTCCTTCCAACTATCACTAGCTGCGGGACACTATCGCATCCAAGACAAGATCCTATTTCCCGATTTGGGTAGTAATATAGTGCATATTAATGTAAGTTTGTAAAGGCACAACAGGTGACAAGGTTGAAAATGGAAAGATCGCATTCGACCAATTGCCAGTTTGTTAGTTACTGCTCCGGCATGCGCCTGGTGGTGATCGCAGAAATCATAGGAAACAACCAATCAGAGCAGTCATTACTGCTAGAAATCTCCTCCGGCCGGAGGTTGATTTCTTCCAGTTATCTAGCTGAAGTAAAAAATTCCCCATCAAAGGGACTCGAACCCTAGGACAACCCGTTTACCGCTTAGTCGCTGCAGATGCAACAGTGCTACCGTTGAGCTATTTCAGCCGGTGGATAGGTTACAAAGGAGAGAGAGAGAGAGAGATTGAGAGAAAGATTGAGAGAGAGATTGAGAGAGAGATTGAGAAAGAGATTGAGAGAGAGATTGAGAGAGAGATTGAGAGAGAGATTGAGAGAGAGATTGAGAGAGAGATTGAGAGAGAGATTGAGAGAGAGATTGAGAGAGATTGAGAGAGAGATTGAGAGAGAGATTGAGAGAGAGATTGAGAGAGAGATTGAGAGAGTGAGAGAGAGAGTGAGAGAGATTGAGAGAGAGAGAGAGTGATATCGCAGCGTACAAAAAGATACGAAGTGCGACAAAGGGAACAGAGAGGGGCAGAGGTTGGATAGTGGGTTTTACGAACCGTCACATGCACAGCAGCGGCGACAGGGCGCTCCTGCAACCTTGTTTTTTTATTTATCCTGGCGCGGGGTTGCGCGTTTGCACACGCGCGGATCCACTATTTGCTTTTCACGCGTCCCCTTCGCTGTGCCAGAGCATCCAACGAAAACACCGGCCTTTTCCGTGACCTGGCCATGGTGGTGCTATTGCCATGGAGGTTGCCATGGCTATTGCGTGCTTGGTGATGCGACTGACATAAATTGTTGCGGAAGATGCTGGAACTTGTCATGATGCATTAGAACGGCGGCAGTCGTGAGAATAATTGGCTGATTGTTGAAAGATCTATTACATTATCACCTCGCAAACATTTTGTGGGGACATACGCTCAAGCAAGAGCAAGATCGGAGAGATTGGGTGAAATGTATTCTCGGTGACTTGCAGTTAGATGCATTATGATATCGAAGAAACATTGCTGAATATTCTGAACAACTTTCTTTATTCCTAGGCGAAAAAATGATAGTAGTATATTGTTGGTGGGAAAATGTGCCTACTCCCTACTTGTATTCGAAGTTGCGGATGTCTTCCGTAATATACCAAGAACATTGCAACCAAATAACTTGCATATTTTTGATGAAATAAAATATTCAAAGCGTACCAAAGAAGTTATTAACGTTACTGTAAATATGTATAATAATACGTTTTACATTACCTGTTTTGTTAAGACGCTTTGAAATACCTGAAAAGTGACTTTGCAAGAAAATAACAACAGTTTGATATTAATAACGTTTGTTATTATTTATTATTATTACTCATTTTGAAACATTATAAACAACACTGCGTTTTATATTAATAGTTTACCAACTACCAACTTTGCGATCTACAATGATATTTTGATCTTGAATAAAGATTTAATTTTGCAGCCTCATTTTCAATTTTCGTTAAAAAATAGATTAACTTAAATAGTTTGTTATATTATTGTTATAACTCGTTCTTTTAATCTTTGTGGTATGTGTATCAATTGTGCTGAAGAGGAGTGGCGGACGTAGCTTTGAATTAATAGTAGTACGCCATTTAATTACTCTGAATATGATGTGACACCATCACTAGCGTTGCAAAAACTTCACTTACTTGTCATTTCTAGGAAACTGGATTAACGCTCGCTGGCAGAATTTTTGATTGGCACAGGTTGCCCCAGCATTCGTGGAAGCTATCACAAGGTATTCTCGTTTCTGTCTTTTTTATTTCGCTTCATTTCTCATCGTTCGCTTTTGGAATCAGACGGACATATTAATTGAACTGCTATATTCTGACTGCGGCGAGTTTCCTACAAACGTAAGCACTAGGTGTAGGTCTAACAGAGAGTATTGTCGGCATTAAATAGAATCGCATGGGGATTCCAAAAGAACGCAAATCTTTTGAATTGCAACAACATTATGTCTCTCAATGTACAAAATATCAGAATCATATTGTGAACATTTTAAATGAGATATTCCACAAAAAGAGGTAGACTAAATTATTGTTTTGAACATGTTTTTGTCTTTTAATACTAACACTTATGCTTTCTCTATGTTCGTGTCCCTCGGAAAACAATTATTTCATACTCTGAATTTTCTTACATCTTAATGTCTTCCATTTCATGTACGAATTACTACAAAGAAACAATAGGCGTAGGTTCAACACCACCCTTTTCCAACTATTCGCGCTTTTTCGCATTGCGTCCTGTACGCGTCGACACCGATTTCTGAACGTTTCGCGCCGCGTATTTACACTTAAGCGGGCCTAAGTTGACCGAAAATCGAAAACGGCTTTATTAGCTCAGTCAAACCCATGACCCAAAACCCATGATCGAAGGAAAAATTCTAGAGTTCCGAAATTTGAGAGTATTGTTTTCAGGTACCTTCGGCACATTCTACAAAAAAATGTGATGTATAGAGTGAGGGGGTGAGGTCTAAAGGTGATTTTATCCGGCTTTAGCACTACTGTACATGCCGGAAGACCGGTCGGGAGCTTAAAGCTTGTCCCGGCTGGAGTGGTGTCCTGCTGGTGGGACTGATGAAAACCCTGCTAGCCGAAGATAGATCGGTGCCGGATCTCACCATCCAGCGGGGGAAGACCTCCGCCATCTCCCAAGAGAAAAACATGCACCACACTTAAGGAACTAATAAACAGAGGAGTTGACGCGGCTGGAATCAGTAACAATCAACCAACCAATATTTTTAACGATTAACTCCGTAAATATCAGTACTATCGAAAAGCTCCTTATTTAACTTAAAGTATAAAAAATGTCTTCCAAATATATTCCTATGAGGAATTGTTGTGAAATTAACCCTTTTAAGTTATAGGTTTGAAAAGTTCTTGTTTTTGTTTACATTGCCCTTTTTTAAATATCTCTCTTTAAAAATATATAATAAAAATATATTCAATGCTAGGAAGTAATTTGATTTTTGTTGAACATTTATTAACAATGTATATTATCATATTTTACACACAACTTAATCATTTTACAACGTATTAAATCATATTTTGAACATTCTTGCAAGTATTCGAGGTCATTACCTCGAGCATGAAAACTGATGATCCGTTGTTTATAAGGATCGATAAGGATTCAGTTGAAATATTTGGTAAAGGATTGTGTATACTGTCAACAGGTAAATTACATAAAACAATATAGGAATACAAATATTGTAAAGAAAATAACAAAATTTACCGTACAAAGAGGGACAACTAAAACTGAGTGTCAACAACGAACAACACACTCAACGTTTGGCGAACAGAACAATGTTTCGTATTTACAACGCCTTCTGTTTCCTATTAAGATACATTTCTGCTTACTTCATGAATCTATTGTTTGGACTATTTATTTCCACATAGTGTTAAATACATTTCTATTGAAATTATGTGTTCTTAGGTTTTCAGATCGGTGGTGTAGAAAATAATTGAATCAGTATCAGGAGAAAGGGAACAAGTCAAAAATGCAATTATAATTTTTTTATTTTGGAAAGTTGTTCTTTAATGCAATTTAAATTGTAATGTAAAGAAAGGAATCTCGTCATAGCAGTGTTTATGCTATGATAGTAATTTCCTCAGAAAAATTGGACAGAATAATGTAAAATGTGTGAGTATTATTTAATGTTTCCTTCCCCCTAAAACTTTGCCAAAACTGAATTGCTCCCTTTCTCCTCAACCCGATTCAATTCATTTATTGAAAGTTACTCATCCGTGATGCTGGTCAGGTGCTGGTCGCGTGTGTTCGTGCGACAAAAGCAAACCTGTGTGTTCCAAACCCCACTGTGTTGCGCCACAGCGCTTGGTGAGTGCGCATGCTCCTAGCTGTACATTATTTCGGTTTTATCGCGTCGCGTCGTGACCTGTCTGTTTCTGTCGCCGCTTCCACGGTTCCATTGCCGAGAAATAGTCATCCCAATCGCATACAGTGTGATCTCGTGAATATTCGAGGCGGAGGAAACAACGTATAGAGTCGTATTGAATTATTACGGTTGTAAGCCGTACATGCGAATTACGGGATATGAAAGGAAGATTATGAAAGATAAATGGATAAGTACAAACACCCGCTATGGAGGTGGGATTCATTTTCGGGGTCCTGCTAAGCGATTTGTGGATTCACGGATAGATGGATAATACCTGCCAAACTACTTTGTGTATCCACATAACTTTTATTCCGGCTCCTCTTCTTCGTATTTTTATTTTTTATTTTTCTTCTACTTTTCAAAGACGACTTTTAGCGTCAGTAACATGGAATAAACTTCCAATAATTCCAGTGGAATTTCTAATCGGTAATACGGATAATAATAGGTTTTCTAACCATTCTACATTATTCTGGTCCTTTTATTCAACTGTCTACAACTATTTTATCACATTATTGCTACATCACCTATTATAAAGTTAATATTAACAATGATCTTTGTCATCCTCGCGCTATTCAAGTAATGCGAAGAAATACAAAATAATTCTTGCTTTCCTTTTCCCCTTCGATTATGGGTGGACTCTCCGTGAGCAAATACTCCACACATTTCTCATGTTCTACCAGAGAACATAAGTCCCCGGGGTGGGCACCTTTGGCTTTTCACCTTTATCCGCACGCACAAGATCTACGTCGACAGGCTGGTATCCGGATCCCGCTGGAACGCAGTTTACCCACACGGGAACCTCATACATTACCTGGGTTTGGGCCTCCCAGCCAGCTCAGAGCTCCTAGGTTTCCAGGCTAGTATCGGAGTCAAAAAATGCGCTCCTCACATGCGCGGGGCAAGACCCTCCTCTTCGTCCAGAATATCGGGTCACTGCCACAACGATGCCGGGAGCCTAACAGGGGACCACCCAATCTAAGGTTCGGGCGGCTTGGTTTCCCCTTCCTATCTCCTCCATGCCTACACTTTTAGGCTCGGGATGTGAGAATTGCCAGAACTTGAGCAATCTGATAGTAAATATCAGACTCCCGTCGGACTCTAATATGTTGATACCAGAGCATTTCGAAGAATCTCTTTCACTCAATCCTGCCCAAAGATCGACCGACGAGGGGACCAACTGGTGAGGTACCAGGCAAGGCCCGGTAACCAGGAGATTAGCTTCGCCTCCTCACTGCCTCCACCTTGGAAGCTAATGACGTGAGAGTTGCCATGAAACTAAGGGTCCGTGTGGTCGTCTACAACTCTCCACTTGAGATCGTGTCCCCCTACGCTGACACGATCTCCCCCCCACGGGGAAAATTTGTCATACACCCCCCCCTGCGGGGTATTTCGATAAATCTGAAGATAATTTTGTAGACTTACATCAGTCGATCCAGGGAATATTCCTTGCGCTCCATGTGCGTACCACCTGAGCTCCAACTGCCTCGTACAAATCGCTTGAGTGTCCGGGCTAATAAAGGGATGTGATGAGGAATATATGATTTTTTCTAGAGAAGAGTGAAAACTTATGGATTTAAGTAATCCTCTTTCCTGGGTGGATATAGTGAACATTTGCCTAAACTTTCCAAAGTCCAAAGTAATAAAAAAGTTACGAGGGCAAATGATAATAACAGATGAATGATTAATCCAACGGTATTTGCGTCCCATTTCGTGACCCAAATGATCGCGTGGGCTGTATGCACGTAGACCACGATACAATAATTATATTTTTTGCCTTTAGAATTTTCATGAAAACTTTTCGAACAAACACTCTGTAATCACTAAAAGTTAATCTGAATATAATGCGAGAGTCAATAAAATTTGATGTACGTCATTTAATACTTGCTGTGTGATCTCCCGGATGAAAAATAGGATAAGCTATGTCTATTTACATACGAAATATTGTACTTCACTATTGACAATTTATCATTAATTATTCAGAAGTACTATTCTATATTATACTATACTATACAATTTTATTGTATGACTTTGATAATAGTGTATTGCCCTTAGGATTTTCTGCATAGCATATTTTTTCTTTATCGTCCATTTTAGTAGTGAACGCGCGAGATGCAAATCTAGCCCAAGAACTTTAAAACTATTTAATAACGTGCTTGCTATGAAAATATCGGAAGCACACTGGATAATAAACGTAAAAAATAAAATGACTACCTTCACCCCCACACAAGTATTACATGGTTAAAAATGAAATGTTCAGACGGAATACGTGATAACTAAGAGCCCCACCACCTCACAACTACATGGTGAAAGCACCATTTCTTATATGACGCAGTAATCAACAGTGTTTCGTTGTGCATTCTTGGACCATCAAACAATAGAATAACGTAATTTATTTATTTACTCCTTTTTTAAGTACGTGGATACTTGCCAATTAACCACAAGGGAAGCAGGGTGCAAGGTCTTGATTATGGAGAGTAGCAATAAGGAAGTGTGTAGTAGCGAAAATGAAGGTGTGGGAAGTGGTGGTTTTGCGGTAGTAGTGAGTGTTAGAAACGAGAGAGAGGAGAGGGACGGTTCAGAAGGAGTGAATAGCTATGAGAAAAGTGTGTCGGCTATGTGGGTGGCAAGAAAGTAGTGGGGAGTGGTGAAGAGTGGAGAAGTGGATATGAGGTAGCGGAGAATGGCATCTTTGTGGGATCGGAGAATGGCTACTGTGAAGGAGTGAAGAGTGCTGCCTAAGAGAGAGCGAAGAATGATTCTTATGAGGAAGCGGAGAGTGATGCCTATGAGGAAGCGGAGAGTGATGCCTATGAGGAAGCGGATAGCGATGCCTATGAGGAAGCGGAGAGTGATGCCTATGAGGAAGCGGAGAGTGATGCCTATGAGGAAGCGGAGAGTGATGCCTATGAGGAAGCGGAGAGTGATGCCTATGAGGAAGCGGAGAGTGATGCCAATGAGGATGCGGAGAATGGTTCCTATGAGAAAGCGGAGATTGATGCCTATGAGGATGCGGAGAGTGATGCCTATGAGGGAGCGGAGAATGGTTCCTATGAGAAAGCGGAGATTGATGCCTATGAGGAAGCGGAGGCTGATGCCAACGAGAAAGCGGAGAATAGTGCCTATGTGGGAGCGGAGAGTGATGCCTATGAGGGAGCGGAGAATGGTTCCTATGAGATAGCGGATAATGATGCCTATGAGGTAGCGAAGAAGGATGCCTGGGAGGGAGCAGAGAGTGGCGGCTGAAAATCGCTCCACGCGCCGCGACACGTGTCTGGGCTAGTGAGCCGCTGGACGTGTTTGCTGGCGTGTGCTTAGAGTGTGCGCGGTTTTAACGCCCTTGTAATCTGCGTTTTTATATGTCGATGATGCCGTCCATATTAGTGCATCGGAATTGAATTCCCACTCTGGGACTTTGCAGTATGTTTTTGTACCGAAATGCCTTTAGCGAGGTGTGTTTATATTTGTTGCATTGCGTTTTAATGCTCAATCTGTGGTGTTGCTGAAAAAAATTGCTCGAGCTTTATAATGATGTAGATGAATAAAGCGAATAGTGCATTTTAAGTATTGATCTCCGCAGCCATTCCATGTTCGTTAAATTTGAATTGCATTGAGGAATCTGTACACATTACGTCAGCAAAATGTACTAATTCAGTGTTGAATATTTTTGCGCCAATTACATCAGTCAAGGATGGCAAGGAAGTCACGAAGGGCAATATATACGGTATATAATTTTCAGAATAAAATTCTTAATACTTGATACTTTTATTTCCACCTCTCTTGAATGAAATTTCCGAACATTTTATTTCCGTCGTATTAAACGAAAATATATCCTGAAATATTCATCATAAAAGAGAATTCATAAAATAAATTGTAAGCATTTAGTTAATTTTGTCACATGCTGTGACGGGCAGAGAAGCATGCTTGTCATTTTGCAGCGAAATTTTAACATAATATTGGGAGTCCGAATAAAAAAAAATTATGCAGATGGGAAACCAAATTAAATTCTGTTGCAAAAAGTGGCGCCTCCATCAGCTTGGGTTCGCGCCTGTTCGGGACACGCGTTAGCAGAAGCACATTCAGTGAATACGTAAGGGTTGTATATATCTGTTTGGTTGCAGTTAGAATATTTCATTCATTTTTTTATACTTTTAACTTGACACATGCGCATGAACATGTGCACACACACACACACACACACACACACACACACACACACACACACACACACACAAATATTGTATTGCTCGCCGTTTCAAAAATTTATTTAAATTCCCCTTCGTACGTTTTGTTAAAAAATTATTTTACTTTCACAACTCAACAATATTATTAGCACAATAATCTGAATATCGTTAAAGTCAACATGCCTTTTGTTCAAAAGTGAGAGCATGTATGTTTCTATGTGCCACACAAACGTTAGAGCCAATGCAGTGATTGATCTGAAATTTGCACGAATATCTTTAAAAGTCCAAAAATTAAAAATAGCGTAATAGTTGCGATTCAAAATATAATCTGAAACTACAAGGTTTTTGCAAAAATGCAATCCACAATGTGACTAGCCTTTATTGTTACCGGGTGAGGCCGAGCAGGCGAGCGTTAACATTATTCAAAGCAATAACAATAAAAAGACCATTACTATTATATACTTGCAAATTTAATTAAATGCATCAAAAACAACCTAAGGAAACTGCAAATAGTACAAAACCAACTTCTCAGAATTATTTCAAACGCTCCTTGGTACCACAATAAAAAATTACACAAAGAATTCGACTTAGAGACCATAGACAATTATAATATCTAGCTAGCTGCTAACTTATCAAAAATATCCCAAATTCCTTCACTATCAGTTCACAGTCTCGAAAAAAAAACATTACATAGAATCAGAATAAAAAATAAGTTTCCTTTTTACATCTTTCACAAGAAATTCTCCGAATTAGATCCCGAATGCAGGAGCCCAATGGGTTACTTCAACCGTAGTATTACTTTCGAAGTTTCAATTTAAGTTAGCTATTAAACCATCTAATATATCGAAAGTTAAAGCGAGCTATGCAATCATCATCTGTATAAATAAATGAAAAGACCAAAACAAACAAACAAGCAAGCGGGAGCGGACGTGGGGGGGGGGGGGGAGATCGGATGCAACTGGGAGGAGCGAGCGGAGCCATGAAGCAGGACCGAGAGAAGTGGAGAAAGTGAAACGAGTGGCGGGATCTAGAGGAGGATAAGGAGCAAGCGTAATGAAAAAGCGAATCGAATGAAAGGAACGGGCAGAGAGAAAAATGAGGAAGAACCAGACCGAGTTCGATAAGCAGGAGGAATAGAGAGAGCGTAAGATGTTAATGGACAAGGTGGTCCTGTGCTGGATAAGATTTAAGACCTTACCAACAGAAATTATGTTGGTAGCACAAACTGTATCTTGCAACAAACGAAAATGTAAATTGCATACTCACCACAATCATAACAGTTGCTGAAAGAGGTGTCATTATTGTCACATTATTTTCATCGAATCTTTAATTAATGTGTTTAAGGACGTATATACCACTCAATAGATTCCTTCATCGATTATAATATTGGATAGACTTTTTTAAATAATTTATTTAGAATTCTAAGAATGCCATCTAATATTGAATTGAAATGCAAACCCTATGAAAGCTCGTTAGCATTCCTTTCTGAACTTCAAGGAGCTCCCTCATGCACGATTCACATTCGAACAACTCCCTCACATTTTTCTTGTATGCTCCATCTTCTTTGGAGAGAAGCGGAGCAGAGGCGCTCTTAGATGTGTCTCTCTTTGGCACAGCTCCTTCGCACGACTTTGCAGTGTTACTCCCAGTCTTACTTGCCGACCTATTCGACGTTCTACTTGCCGTGCTACTCGTTCTACTCGCCGTCCTACTCACCGTATTTTTGTCGTCCTACTCGTCGTCCTTCTCGCTCTCTTCACCCTCCCAATGGCCGTCATTTTTGCTGTAGTACTATCTGTCCTTCTCGCTCTCCTCACCTTTTTACTCTTCATTGTAATCGCCATCATAGTCGCTCTCTACTACACGTCCATACGTCTAGACCCAGTACACGCCATACAACTCTCCATTCTACTCGCCGTCCTACTCGCCATTATACTCGTCGTCCTAATCCGCATTCTACACGCCATCCTAATTGTTCTTCACTTGCTTCCTACTCGCTACCTATGTGCTTCCTACTCGCTTCCTACCACTCGCTCTTCAGCAGCTCCTCCTCCATCTCGCCCTCTATATCGCATCCTCATCGCCCGTGTTCACGTCCAACAACTTGCACTTTCCCGCTTGTCCTCGCCCTCACCCTCCTTCCCCTTATTCTCCTCCTGAGCGGAGCGGAGCCGCTCCGTCGCGCGCCAGTGTTCCTCCCGAGCGCCTTCCTCCCCGCCCTCCCGCGCTTGTATCGGCGGGGCGCGCTGCTTTAGAGCGTTGCGCAAATAAGTTTATTTGGGGAGCGCGGGCGCGCGGCGCCGCGCATCTCGAGGGCCACTCCGCCGCCGCCGGGAATAACGAGCTCTCCCAAGATGAAGCCAAATATTTTTCCAACTCTTCGAGCGGCGTTGGCAGCCTGCGCCCGCCCGAGCATTCGGCGCCTCTGCCGGGCAGGTTCGAATCGATGAGCGGGCGGGCGGGGTGGGCGGGGGGAACGGGGCGGAGCGGAGCGGGGCGGCGCGGGGTGAGAGGGTGGGGCGGGACGCAGCAGGGCGGGGACGCGACGGGGGACACGCGACGGGGCGGAGACGCGACGGGGTGGGACGCGACGGGGCGGAAGGACGCGACGGGGCGGGACGCGACGGGAGCAAAAGGCCGCGACGGGGCGGGACGCGACAGGGGCGGGACGCCGAGCAGAGCGGGACGCGACAGGGCGGGAGCGGAACGCGACAGGGCGGAAGCAGGGTGGGCGGGCAAGGGCGGGGCAGGCGAAGGGGGAATGGTTTAGGGGCGGGCGGGGCGGGGCGGGCGGGGCAGGCAGGGCGGGCGGAGCGGGCGGGGCAGGGTTGGGGCAGGCGGGGCGGGCAGGGCGGGCGGGGCGGGCCCAGGGGCGGGCGGGCGGAGCGGGAGGGCAGGAGGTTGGGGCGGAACGCGACGGGGCGGAGCAGGCGAGGGCGGGAGCCCCGGGGGCAGGCGAGAATGGTTGGGGCGGGCGGGAGCCCGGGGCAGGCAGGGCGGGCGGGGCGGAGCGGGGCGGGCGGGGCAGGCGGGGGCGGGCGGGGCGGGCGGGGCGGAGCGGGGCAGGCGGGAATGGTTGGGGCGGGCGGGGGGCGGGGCGGGCGGGGCGGGGCGGGGCGGGCAGGGGGTTGGGAGCGGAGACGCGCGACAGGAGGGCGGAAGCGGAACGCGACGGGGCGGGCGGGGCGGGCCGAGGCGGGAGCGGGGCAGGCGAGGGGAATGGTTGGGGCCGGGCGTGGGGCCGGGGCGGGCGGGGCGGGCGGGGCGGGGCGGGCGGGGCAGGCAGGGCGAAGAGGGCCCCGGGGCGGGCGGGGCGGGCGGGGCGGGCGGGGCAGGGTTGGGGCGGGACGCGACGGGGCGGAGCGGGGCGGGCGAGGCGGGGCGGGGCAGGCGGGGAATGGTTGGGGCGGGCGGGGCGGGGCGGGCGGGGCGGGCGGGTGAAGGCGAGCAGCGCAGCGCGCGAGAAAGTGAAGGCGGCGCGTGAATGGGGGCGGAAATAGCGCCGCCGCTGCTGGAGTGGTGCAGTGCAGCGCGGGCGGGAGGAGGGATTGCTGCGGGAGGATGCGTATTGATGTGATGCTCGTGTCACCGTGCCAGCGGGAGAGATTTAGTAGGTGGCCTTGTGTAAGTGTTACGCGAGTACGAAAGGCAATATTTGAAAAGAAATACTTTTTGAAGATCAATTGCAAGATTAATTTATGGATATTAAAATTGCCGCAGAGAGATCAAACGATATTTGTGGTTTGAAGCCCTAACAGGATAATTGGATGCTTATGAGATGGAAAGAAGGCAGGGTAAAGAGATTAAGGATAGTAACGGCTTCTTGAAGGCGGGAAGCCCTCTGAGGATCGAAACGAATTGATGAAGGTACTGGAAAAGGTTTCTTTGCAACAAGACTGAAGGGAGTACGTAAATGAATAAAGGAGCATAATAATATAATAACTGAAAGAGAAAATGCGTTGCAATACAAGTAATTACATGTGGGAATGTTTTATGAAAGTAATTTCGTTGAAACATCTTCTTTCAATATCTCTCGCGTATAGACGAAAATATAGTCGAGACTGTTGAAGGACAAGGAGGATACAGATAAGCGTGGTCTGTACAAGGATAATGCATATAACAGAACGCTATTCATAAATTCACACAATTTTATAAAAGCCATTATGTCACGTTTCAGTTTGTACTATTTTTTGAGGGAGAAATGTGTTATGATCGTAGCAACGAAAAACGATGAATCAGCTTTGTTCTGGATAACGAAGACGATAAAGGGCTGTATGTTTGTGTGTGTGTGTGTGTGTGTGTGTGTGTGTGTGTATGTGTGTGTATGTGTGTGTACGCGCCAAAGTTCGATGAAAGAGTAAGGAGAGAGCGCCAGGCGCGCTAGTAATTTTCAGAGCCGCGTCTGCTCCGGCGCTACCGTCCCCGTATCCGCCACTGCTACCCCCGCCACCAACCACCGTTGTGTCTCCGCCCTCCTCCTTCCTCACAACCCTGCCGGTTCGCCATTGCCTCTACTCTCACCACCGTCACAGCCCTCGCCTCCGTTCTCGCCACCACCCTCGCTGCCACCCTCGCCGCCACCCTCGCCGCCGCCCTCGCCACCGCCCTCGCCCTCGCCACCGCCACCACCCTCGCCACCACCCTCGCCACCACCTTCGCCACCGCCCTTGCCGCCGCCCTCGCCGCCGCCCTCGCCGCTGCCCTCGCCGCTGCCCTCGCCACCACCCTCGCCACCACCCTCGCCCTCGTCACCGCCCTCGTCACCGTCCTCGCCACCGCCCCCAACACCACCCTCGCCACCGCCATCGCCCTCGCCACTACCCTCGCCACTGCCCTCGCCACCACCCTCGCCGCCAGCCTCACCGCCGCCCTCGCCGCCGCCCTCATGCCGTCCTCGCCACCGCTCTCGCCACCGCCCTCGCCCTCGCCACCGCCACCACCCTCGCCACCACCCTCGCCACCACCCTCGCCACCACCCTCGCCACCACCCTCGCCCGCCACCCTCGCCCTCGTCACCGCCCTCGTCACCGTCCTCGCCACCTCCCCCAACACCACCCTCGCCACCGCCACCGCCCTTGCCACTACCCTCGCCACTGCCCTCGCCACCACCCTCGCCGCCAGCCTCACCGCCGCCCTCGCCGCCGCCCTCACCGCCGTCCTCGCCACCGCCCTCGCCGCCGCCCTCATCGCCACCCTCGCCGCCGCCCTCGCCGCCGCCGCCCTCGCCGCCGCCGCCCTCGCCGCCGCCCTCGCCGCCGCCCTCGCCGCCGCCCTCGCCGCCGCCCTCGCCGCCGCCCTCGCCGCCGCCCTCGCCACCGCCCTCGCCACCGCCCTCGCCACCGCTCTCGCCACCGCCCTCGCCACCGCCCTCGCCACTACCCTCGCCACTGCCCTCGCCACCACCCTCGCCGCCAGCCTCGCCGCCGCCCTCGCCGCCGCCCTCCACCGCCGTCCTCGCCACCGCTCTCGCCACCACCACGCCGCCAAAAGCCTCACCGCCGCCCTCGCCGCCGCCCTGCGCGCCGTCCTCGCCACCGCTCTCGCCACCGCCCTCGCTTTCTCGCCACCGCCACCACCCTCGCCGCACCCTCGCCACCACCACTCGCCCTCGATCCCTGCCGCCCTCGTCACCGTCCTCGCCACCGCCCCCAACACCACCCTCGCCACCGCCATCGCCCTCGCCACTACCCTCGCCACTGCCCTCGCCACCACCCTCGCCGCCAGCCTCACCGCCGCCCTCGCCGCCGCCCTCACCGCCGTCCTCGCCACCGCTCTCGCCACCGCCCTCGCCACCGCCCTCACCACCGCCATCGCCACCGCCCTCGCCACCACCCTCGCCACCACCCTCGCCACCACCCTCGCCACCGCCCTCGCCACCGCCCTCGCCACCACCCTCGCCACCACCCTCGCCACCGCCCTCGCCACCACCCTCGCCACCGTACCCATCTATCCCATTCATCACCTGTACCACTTCCGCCCTGTCACCGTCCGTACTGCTATTCTCATCTACCATCCTACTCTAGCTGTTCTGGTTCCGCATCTTAGTCTCGTCGCTCCACCTTCCTCCATCACCCCTGGCTCGGCCTCAGCCTTTGCAGCCGGTGCCTACCCTGCTCCCGCCACCATCACCACCGTTGCTGCCGGGTCAAAAGTTCTTTTTCCAGGATTAAGAAGTTTTCCGGCTCGCAATGCGCGATTTGGCGGCTGTGTTCGCTTTCCTTCCCGGCAGTCGGCGAGCAGGCGAGCGGTCGCGAGTTGCTCTTTCATGTACGCGGCGCGGCGCGGCGTGGCACGGCGGCCCCGCCCCCCTCCGTCCACCCTTGCTGTGCCGCTCTCATCTCCTGGCATATTCATGAGGGCGAAGAGGCGCTGTTTGCTTCTGGAGGTTTTTTAAACGCGCCCGCCGTCGCCCTGGGTGTGTGGAGGCGCTGCGCCCTGGGAGAGGGAAGGTCGGGGCGAAATAAGTTCTGAAATGAGCGGATGAACTTGCTGCTCTTCGCGAAGCAGAGGGGTGGGGGGTATTACACGTTCTTTCACTAGTAAATGACGCTCGGTCGTAGTTTTAACTCGGAAAACTTTTAGTAATAGGTTTTTATATTTGATAATCTTTGATCTTGGAATCAAGGAAACTTAGTTCAAATTAAGTATATGCATATCATTTTTAATTCAATTATGCAAATTCCCACTGTCCTTCATACAATACATCTTGTTAATTTTCCATTTAGTACCAACCAACATTTAGTTCTACCTGAACTTCAGATATGCTTGCATTAAAAATATTTCTTTTGTTTACTACTTAGTAGTCAGTGTACGATAAACTCCGAATCTTGAATTTCAAGAACGTTGAATTTCAAGAACAGAATAGAGAGTTTTTACTTTTATGAGCTTATTTTCTCCTCTTCTTCTTTGTTTCTTCTATTTTAGCGATGTTTACATAACGGTGGTCAGAAGCTATTTTACTCGTAACAGATTATATGTCCTGGTTATTATAATAATATAGGATAAGAATTTATTTGCTAGAACTTCAAAAAAATGAGTTTTTAAATTTCAACCAAACCAGACTAATGTTTCTTGAGACATAATAGAATTATAATGTATTTTTGTGAATTTGGCCACCTCAAGTTGTTTTAAAATAATTTATGTTTTGGACATCGCTTCAGTTTCTAATTTCTCGGAATCTATTCAAGAAAATTTTACCAAAACCATTTTAATGTTTGTAAATGAATAATTTTCTTATTATTGAGTTAATTTTAATATAAAATAATTAGTTAAAAAATCATCGATTTTATTTTTATTATTCAAATAATTAATTTTACAAATTAAAAATCAATGTACTCCTCCTTGGTTTAGTAACTTAGATTTTAAGCTAATTCAACAAAGCTTCTATACAAAATTGTGGACGCAATAAAATTGTATACGTAGTATTTCACAAAAACTATTTATTTTTGTATTCTCTTGCTAATGCATAGTCGCACACATTCGCCCTAACCACCCATAACATTAGTGAACTGAAGAGATAACATAAAAATTAATGTGAACTGATTGAAATATTTTTGAAAACTTGTTATATTGAACATTTTCATCTTATAAACAATGTCAACTTACAAAAAAAAATTCTGTGTTTGTCAACATGGAGGTGTAATTTAAAATCAACCCAGAACAACGAATTAAGCCAGAAAAATGAAACAATTTATTTCAATTAAAGTAAATAAATAATCAAATTTTCCTCAGAGATTGCTGCGTAATGATGAAGATTTAGTTAATTCTTTTGAGATAGAATAAAAATAGCATTCTTTGTTTCTATATTTATTGTAATATGCGAGTACTTTTGATATATCTGTGTTACGTCAGTATCATTCTATTTTCTTATTAAAACAATAAATTCGGCCCGATAGTGTTTTTCTATAAAGAAAATTACCCTTTGGTACCTAAAGGCTGAATATCACTTCTTTAAATATTTCTAATGGTATTGAAATTTGCCAATCTGTAGTCAATTCTGTGTCTGAATTATGAAACATGAACTGTATATAATATTAAAAATGTCTACCACTTTTTGTTTATAAAATAATATGAGTGCAATTAATTATCATCTGATAGACAAATCGAATACTTGCGTAATAAAAAAACAAAATGTTGCGCATTCGAATAGTCGATTTATGTGTAACATAACATTACAATTTGTTGAATAAACTAAAAAAATTATTTGACATTTAGAGTAATATGATTTTCATGATAATTTTTTTTTATTCGCAAAGCAGAGCTGCTGTGTTTCTGTCCTCATTTTTCGCTTCGCTGAGTTTCATCCGTTGTGTCGCGTGGACAGTGCATAGGGGATTAGTGAAAAGGATTACGTGAGGCTAGATCTTCCGCTATGTTAATGGATCTCGCACTCCGTGGCACGGACGAGTGGAAAAAAATTCAGGTGGAAAAAGAGATGACAAAAAGCCTTTGGAGAGACGCCTCTGCGAGGACTGGAAGATCGGTGACACAAGAGCGACATGACATGGGCTGAGATTCCCGGCGCCACGGAGGGTTTCCATATGACGTGTGGTTGAAAATGAAAAACGCTTCTAGTGCACGGACATCTCTATCGCGAGTGAGCACGATCTAACTACAATCTGCAGGAGTGCGGTTCTCGTAATTTAAGAAGTACGTCTACGTTAGTACAGAAACACGTACAGCTCATTTTGGACTTAGGTGAACTACTACTAATGGAAGAGTAATAAGGTAATAGATATTTTGTTTTGAAGCTCGAAAGGTTCATTCTTTACAAAATAAATGTTATTTTCTGTGCACCTAACACATTGTTTTAAGTTACTAGAGTTTTGTGTAAGCTATATTTTTTAGTTCAATTTATCTACAATCATAATAAAGTTTTAAATTGAAATCTTGTAGTTTTTCGATGATCTGGTTTAGTGTCTGTAAGTCGTCTACTGTACTAAAACCGGATCGGAATCCAGCCTGTTCATTAGGTTATTGTTTGTCAATCGTCCTGGATATCTGTCTGATTATTAGTTTTGAGAATAATAATCTTGAATAATTATCGACTGATCAGTCGATAATTATTCAAGTCATCTTTTGTGCCCTTTTTGTATAAGAGGGAGATAGTGCTTTGTGGGCATTGCTTTGGAGTCACTTCTGCCTGCAGTATTTTAATAAATAATAAACTGTTTAGATAAGATTTGCAGTGTTGAAATAAAGTTGGTACCACATGCAACACGATCCCTCACTCACGAATGGTGGCCAAATGAGATATGGCTCAGTGCAACAACTGCTGTTGTCACTGCAATATGCTCGACCTGGATATAAGAGAGTTCGAGGCCCGACGGTGTTGAATTTTCGACACAAACTGGATAGCTAGACCTAATTCATAGCTGTCAAGAGAACTCTAGCGGCCGGCTGCTCTAATTAGTAGTTTTCCGGAGTTTCTAGTATCAATGTCAGGCGAATACAAGAGCAGTATCCTAAAGAATAAGCCACGGACCGCGCGAGATCTTTCTCTCCTTAGACTTGTCACCTCACACACGCACATGCACTAAAGTTCCTCACAAGTAGGAAGATTAGAACCTGAGCCGGATTGAGCGGTGTTTCTCTGGCGTGGGAGATACCTGGAGTGGGAGATCTCCACACGACGAGGTGTGGATCGACACGGGAACTCGCGCTAAAGCCGAACGCCGCCTTCTCCCGCCATGAAACATTCACTACATTTAGGGAATAATGATCATATGTAAAAAAATGTATCCTCTGTTCTTTATGACAATTTATTTCTTTACGAAGGTTAATTTTTTTGGTATTGGTTAAAGGACTGCTTGTTTTGATGATACTTTTTTTATTTCTTGGAAAGTCCTTTGATTTTGAAGGCAGACATTCGTATTACATAAATTTTTATTAATATTTTTACATTTATTTAGAGACCATTTAGAGACAATTTTCTCACTAGTCGTCCTTAATCTAATTTATATTTTTATTTTTCTAATTTATAATTATATTCTTTTTTACTGTTTTAGTTCCAACTTTTTTGTTTTAAGAATACATTGAAAAAAAATGTATTCAGAACAAAAAATCAAATTTAAAAAGGTATGTCATCAATTATCAATATTCAATTTCAATGAAGAGTAATATTACTTACAATATTTTTTAGCAATTTTGCAATTTATAGTACGTACAATTGTTATGTCAAATTAAGCACTCTAAAAAATGTAAAAAAACAGTAAAAATCTTAATAAAAAATGATATAATACGAATGCCTACCTTAAAAATCGAAGGACTTTCCAAGAAATAAAAAAGTCAGATGAATTGTAACAACGTTGCGTAATTTGATTACTTACTCCTTCAGGTTACTAGAATAGATTCAGAAAAAATATAGAAAAACCCTATCCTATATATCCAAATGACAAAAGTGATGTACTTTAAACATTATGTAAAAGTATTACAAAATTTCTCTCTTATATACCTAAATCTAACAAGTGAAAGATTAAAATACAAAGGTTAAAGCATTCAAAATCTATTCTAAATTATAAGAATAAATGTTTAAAAATTTGAAGATATCAGTAAATTTTATATCGTGATCATTAGAGTTGACGCGCCCGTAAACACAAAATAATCAGTCAGTCAATTGGGAATGGTGAGAATGTATCCTGTGTGACCAATAATTTGACGAATACAGGTGTGTAAATAGTTACTGCATTATTCCTCTAGTTCTTATCATTCCCATGTTCACGTTCTTCATCTCTCCTTGAGATTCCGTACCATATCTGCCGCTTTGTTCTTATATGCTGTTTCGAACACATCATTAGGAGATTGATGTGTATGCAGAAAATGTAAATGCCGAGAAGATATTTCTTACGTCCGCGCTACATCACACAACTTATGGCCAAACCCGTTATCCACATACTGTCAACACTGCTAGATATTCTCAACATCGTTCGAAATGAGCCGTACAGGCGCCTGAAACTATACCTTATGTCTTCACAAGAAATATTTTAAAGGGGAACAAAGATTATTTATTCAGTCTTACAAATAATGGCTATATATTATTATATTATTTTGTCTTGACGTTTTCAACACAAACATGCTATATTACCAAATTAAAACTGTTATAAATTTACTTGCTTGAAAGTGAAACTCAACATGAAGTTCCTTTTCGTCAGAAATAGCGCTATAATATATTGTGTTTAAGTCGGCCTATGTCGTTAATTCGACATAGCGGAAAAGCAAGCGTCGAATATCCTGCCACCGTCGGGACTCGAACCTAGGACCTCCCGGTCAGAGACACTCAGTGACATCTGTTGATGCCCTGAGTCATCTCTCCCGTAAAATAAAGTATTCGGATTTTCACCCGGCTACGTGTACTCCAAATTTTTAATATACATTTTGAAACACCTATATACAGTTGACTCCGGTTGTAGTGAACTCGAATATAGTGAACTCTCGGTTATAGTGAACTTAAGTCACCCGTCCCGTTTAACTTACATTACAAATAAGCATAAAAAGATTCGATTATAGTGAACCTGAACCTCGGCTATAGTGAACGTAGGAAATACAACGTCCTGGAAATTAATTCCCTCGTGCAAAAGATGTATTGCCTCAGTGCCACAAATTCCAACACTATGCAGCATGAAAACATTTCGTCGGTCAAAGGTCGTAATCGAAGAAGACTCCCATGAAGTGAAGGTAGCGGATCCGAAATAGGCACCTTACTGATGACCTTATGCCACTCAGTTTCACAGCAGAAACAAAGGCCGTGACCTGTAAAGTAAAAAGCAAACCATTGAAAATAATTGATTTTTTAAGAACAAATAAAAATATTGAAATTTTCAGTTCGTACTGTTAATGTATTTTGCTGTGTCTCTATATTAATAAAACCAATCGTTAAGGAGAAAATCTATTTAATTTTGACATCATCGGATGTAGTGAACCTCGGATATAATGAACCAAAAACGTTAGTCCCCAGAAGTTCACTATAACTGGGGTAGACTGTATGTGTGATAGAAACGGACGGTCGCTGCAGTACATGGCCGTAGACGGTGGGACTCGAACCTCGAATCTTGTGCAATGTTTTCGCCGCGTGGGAGTGGCCAACGAGGGGGGGGTCTGCTGTCGATAGGCGGGCCAGGTGCGGCGGCGACGGCGACGGCGGCTGCGCCCTTTGAGGCGCCGTCACTCGGGGGATACATCACCCGCCACGACGGCTCCGCACACGGGTTCCCTTTTAGGAGGAATGACGAATAAGCTTTTCGTCCCGGCGCCGCCTCCACCTCCACCTCCACCTGAGTTCTCCGGCGCGACCGCTGCAACCTAATTCGTCTCGTAGAAGGCGGGTGATTTCTCAAGCTGTAGTTACGTTTATAGCCACATTGATATGATATTTATGCTTATGGTACTATTTATTTAGTTCCGTTGTATGAACACACTCTTTTCTATCACTGCAGAATATAGGCAATTTTTGACGTTTAGTAATGCACATATATTCCAATTATTGCATTTGAATGCACTTTTTGTTTGAATTAGTTTATTGTAGTAATGTCGTAAAGCGAGTTGTGGCTTTATCTTCGACTTTGTTGCTGACACATTTATATGCGAATGTAACATTATATTTTTTCTCTCTACATTAGGTTACAATTTACTTTAAATATATAGCTCGTGCAGTATAATGTCCTTTTCCTGGGTTCAAGTATAGTATTCTTGAAATGTAATGGGGTGTAACGTTAAAAAATATTTTATATTAACATTTTATATTATCATGCGTGGTTCAGAACGCTTTGGCATTTTATACTGGATGAAGACCCGAAGACTAATACGAGAATTATAATTCTCAGTTGTAAGTGCACTCTATTTTCAAAGGATTTATTTATTAATATTAAGGACTATTATTCAAAGGATACTATTAAAAAATAATTACTAAAGTTTTGAGGGCGACGTTAGATATTGTTTGAACACACTTTCTGAAGGGATATCTATATGTTGAGAAGATCCATCCATAGTTCATTCTCTTTGTGACTAAATAATTGTACTTTCAGTTATTTTACAGTTAACCATGTGATAGTTAAAATATCAATGTTAAAGGGAAGCAGACACGAAATGTACTCGCTAAACATTACTACATTATATAAAACTGTCTATTTTAGGTAGGCTCAAAGACATTTTGGCCATTCCTTAATAATAAATTCACATTGATAGTGATGAAACACAGAAACAGGACGACATAAATTTAACATCTAATGTATTAATGTTCTATAACTCGTGTCATTACATTGATTCATGTGAATGTAAGTAAATTCGCAGCACGTATTTTAAAAGTTATATTTAGTTTATAGTTAGTTAATAGTTATATTAAGTTAAATATTACGTCTCCTTACAAATCACATTTTCTCTCAGATTAATTTATCATCATCATCATTTAAAAACGTCTACCTTAATATTTGTGTTTTTATTTATTTTTTCGACATTTCGACTGATTCTTTTATACTTTTTTTTCATTCTCTCTCTAGGGCAGTCTCTTTAGCGATGTACGACCTTCTTTGGCAACTCGCCTCCAGACCACAGGCTGCTCCTTCTCGCTTCTGCTTCGTGCGTCATTGGACAGCTTCGACCTCAGCACTCATAGTCAATTTAGCGGAATGGAATTTCCCGATACTGTTTATATAAATCATCTCTTTCTCGCCTAACGTCAGCCTCCCTTACGCCCTGATAACCTCGGACGGGCGTGAATATTTCACCTCTGTCTTCCCCGTCGTCGCCTCTGCACCGATCCTACCTTTCGAACAGGATTCACCGGAAGCGGTAGCTCAGTGCATCAACTGATGTCACTGCAGCGCCTCTGACCAGGAGGTCCTAGGTTCGAGTCCTGACGGCGGCAGGATTTTCGACACTAGCTTTTCAGCTAGATCGAATTCAGTCGCAGTCTGGAGGAGAATTCTAGCGGCCGGTTGCTCTGATCGGTAGTTTTCCGTGGTTTCTCCGATCAACACCAGGCGAATGTCGGAGCAGTACCCTACCAAACGGGCCTCGGACCGCGCGCGATCTTTCCTTCCTCTTCCTTATCCTATCCTCTCCCCTTACACACACACACATACACTAACATGCACTACACTACCAGATATTCCGGGAGACCGGTCAGGAGCTTAGAGCTTGTCCCGGCTAGGGTGATGCCCCGCTGGTGGGAGAGTCCTGGCTAGGGGGAAACCCCACTAGCCGACGGTATGTCGGCGCCGGATCTCACCATCCAGCAGGGAAAGATCACCGCGCAGCTCCCGAAAGAAACATGCACTACACTAACGGGACTAATGACCAAAGCAGTTGACGCGCCCGGAAACACGAAAAAATCAAATCAAATCTCAGTAGTTTACTCCTTCACTGGAGACACCAACGGACATGCACTTTAACATTTCTCCGGTAATGATCTCTCAACCCCAGTCGAGTGGGTCGTATCAATGCTGTTCTCATCTCTGGCGAGCATTGCGGGAATCAGGTCTTCCATATTTATCAGAGAACGGTATCCTCTTACCCTTCGGCCGGAGAGTGCACAGAACGCAATGTGGCAGCGACAGAGAAAGAATGAAGCTCCACGACGAAGGGATAGAAAATCGTGGATGAAAGGTCAGAGTTCAGCATCGGGTGTGCGAGTGGAAAAGACGGGCGAATGATGATGGAAATGGTTTGCGGAAAAATGAGGGAGGGGGGATGTAAAACTTTTCATTTTGACTGGTAACGCCGAACGGTTAATGATAGAAATTCGTTAGTGATGAAACCGCAAAAAATACTAGTGAAAAACTTTTAATATTGAAAAACAAACGTTTCTTAGTTAAAAACAAATCAATAATTGCCTATATCATGTGTTTTTGAAGGATCTCATAGATAATCAAATCACTCGTATATTTTAAATTTTGTCGCAAAATGTTTTTCAATGTTTTATTGTCTTTAAATATCCTGAGAATATCACAGTTCTGCGAAAAAAAGTCTCTCAGATTAACATAAAACTAACACTGATGTTTCTTATTTTTGTGCAACGCACTTACTGTAAGGGATTCTTCGTACGGCATTGTTCCATTCAGCTCTGATTCCACGTGTCGCGCCAGATGCAAATATTGAAAACTTATTTAAGAAATTATTGCATATACTGTACATTAGCTTAAGTATGATTATACTCGTATGTCACGTGTACGCGGGGAGCGGGAAGTGGGGAGCGGGGAGCGAGGAGCGGGGAGCGGGGAGCGCGGAGCCGGGCTTGTAATTGGAAGCCGCGGGCTCGGTGTTGGCTAGTGTTATGTGTATAAAAATACACCAACAAGTAAATCAACAACAAGAGTTTTTTTATTCACTTGGTAGGTTGTGATGAGATGACCGAAATTTAAACAAAATATGTTTGTTGTAGATGCAACTAGAAGTTATAGGTAAATATGAAAGGGAACTGTTTTATAAATATTGCGTTTCTTCTGAACGTTCCCTGGTCCAGATTTAAGCAAATACTCGTTGGGTTGAATTTACCAACTTCAGTGAAAATTTGTAAAACGTCATTCGGCTAGTCAGTGATTATAATAACAGCTTGCCTACATTTTGTAAACATTACGCAAATTAAAATATAATTAAAGTGTTATCGTCGGAACAAATACAATATCTGTTCGAATTCTGATCTTCATCAATGATTAGAATGAACGTAACAAATAAGATCGTCGACGAAGATAGTGTGTTTAAAATCTTCTTTTATGTTATGTATATTACACGTGCATTGTTGTAATGATTTTTTATCTACGTAGCTTACGAAGTAGCTATGTTCAATTAACGCTGACTTAAGGGATCTCTCTCGCTGAATGAAACATTTAGGATATATTTTCAATGATTTTTTTATTTTGTTTTATGTTCGTTTCAAATACAGATACCAATAAAAATAATAATTGAAACATATGACTAATGACATATAAGAAAAATAAAATATCTATGAAAATATTTTAATTAATTAATTAAAGTTTCTTTTTTGCAAAATAAAACATTATTTTCTAGGAAATTGACATAAATCAGTAAAATATAGAAATAATTAATTACTTTTTAAGAAAATTTATTAATCAATTGCAGTTCACTAACAATTTATCAATCGATTACAGTTTACATAATATTTTTAATTAGAAATGTTGAGGTGTTAAATCAACTATTGAAGGTCATGTCATAGAGAAAACTATAATAAATAATTTACACCAAAATCATTTAATTATTTCAAATTATCATATTAGCTGCAATCTTGCTACAAAAATATTATTTATGGGAAAGCTTATTTAATCATGTACCACAAAGGGTCGTGGATGTTCGCAAGTGCAAAGAAAAACTAAAATATGTCAAAAACGAAAGCAAATAGATAAAACGAAATCAGATATATAAAATAAAATAAATTTGATTGTTATACTATGTAATTAAAATTAGAGAACAGAAAATTTCACAATTTTGACATTTTTCAAGTAGAGTTCTTCCTTTAAGGTAGGTAGGTAGATAGGTATGTAGGTTACTAGCTTAACACCGGGTAATTCTACCTTAACCACTGTATTGAATGAACCACTACAACTACATCGTTTTATAAACCATTAGAACAAGTTATTTTTATGTAAATACATGTATTTATTTTACAAGAAACATTTACATCTTAAACTAATGAACGCACAATTTTGGCTAAGCCAGGAATGACACAACGCACCGCATGGCACCATAACCACTTCAGCTATACTACTCAGCAGTCAGTAGGCCACCTTAACACCGACCCTATCCCATCCCTCCCCCCCCACACACACACACACATACACACACTCCTCGCCGTGGGCCAAGGCTCATTGTCGCCGGCGCGACACCGCGGGTACAATCGCGGACTTTGTTTATGGTCCATTAATGAATAAGTGAGCGGGGCGGCAAATAGAGTTAGTGCGCGAATGCGTTGGTTTATGCAAAGCCCCGCCGTTGGCACGACTGCGCCCGTGTCCGCACGACGCGCGCGCACGCTTAGAGCGCACCGCGTGGCGCGCACGCGTGTCCGAACGCCTGAACAACCGCCGGGCCGCAGGTGTTTACGGCCGGTCGTTCGAAGAATTTAACCACGCAGCGCGGTGCGTGTTGGCACTGAATGTAACTGCGAGTGGACCAGTATACAAGGTGTTAATGAACAATATGCTCGAAAAATGATGCCAGTTGGAAGTTGGAATGGGACGAATAGACAGTTTTCTAACCCATTCTTGTTTAAAAAAAGTGTTTGAGTTGTTTGATACTCGCTAGTGAGATATTTTGATGACGTCAGTAGTGTACACAATTGAATGTTTATCTACCACTTATGGGTACTCGTTCCGGACATACCTACCGTTGGAAGTTTGTGGTGATTATTACTCGTAAATGTAGCGAAGTTGTAATGAAACAATACGATTGAATCATTGTATCAGTTTAATATTCGAAACTCACGAATAGAAATTTTAATAACGGGTTCTTGTTTGGCAAATTACATTCACAAGTGAAATATTTTGATGATGTCAGTAGGTAAAAGATAAGACTGGCATAGTTCAAGTTATAGACCCTCGTTCTTGGACACTGATGAAGCTTTACGGTGTTTAAAATCAAATTATATAGAATTTTACTGTTTTGTTTTGAGGTCTCTTCTGTTTATTCCAAATTATTTCTATTCAAATTTACTATCATTATGAATTAGGTAGTTGATACAGTGACATGTCCCTGAGAGATGAGAATTTGGTCATCTCATTTTGTTTGACCTCGCACTGTTTATGTATATGAGATTATTCCTCTTGAATTGGGTGTATACTATTACATTATGATTAATAATATAATATGATTAATCAAAAATAAAAAAAATATTTGAATTTAGTTGCAGTTTATTTAAATAGCATTCTCTTAATAAAGGTATGTCAGTATTCATCACATGAGTGTGTGGCAACAATCTCGCCTCGTGTGATGAATACAGTCGCAAATTTATCCTTATGAAAATTGCCTATTTTTTTCCTAGGGCTTTTATCCAGCCGACAGCCGGTTGCCCTTTACGTCCCGAAGGGACGCATATTCTACCATACACTAGACAAACACTTGCGGGCTCCTCTGATCTGGGGTCAGCAGAACGCGAGGCCCTCCGCGACAACACACACAAAGTCAAGGGACAAACAGCCATGCCCAAGGCGAGACTCGAACCCGCGACCCTTCGGACCGAAGCGCTAAGTCGGAACTCGCTCTTAGCCACCTCGGCCATCCAGGTCGAAATTGCCTATTAACAAGTGTAATTATAAAATGAATGCCTCGGCTTCCGTGGCCGAAGTCAATAGATACGTTGCTGCCTGAAAGACGCCAGACGCAACTGCAACAAAATTATTTTATATGACTTCATCAAATCCTCCATACAAGATTCTGAATTTTGGGACCCGTATAGAAACAAAACACTTGTCTCGTAAGTAATTATTTACGAATGTATAAGAACATTCTTTTCTACTAGGGAAAAACTAGAAGAAGGAAAACCTTACCCTATTGTGTAAGTTCAGAACGTATGAAAAATAATTGGCCCCCGCCAGCAGTTAAAACAGGTCTGCTGCTAGGATATCAAGAAATCACGTTTGAGCAGTTGCTTGCCGCGTGTAAGGATATCAGGCGAAATAACATGGCAAAGCTTTAAATTCATATTATCTGACTTGTACCAACCATTAATGTTCTCACTTAATTTTACCTTTTTATTTACGCCTGAAATGCAGTTTTAGAAGTTGAATTCAGCTCGAATAATACATTTGTTTTTTCACAAAGTTCAAAGACGAATATAAGGCGACTCGATGTCCCTGAACAGTAACACTGGTTCTACGAGGTCATACGTTATCGAGCTGACCTTAGGCGTACAGAGATCAGCAGCGCCGCACATCTGATTGTGAACATTTTCTCACGCGATCTTATTTCACTCTTCACTCGTTGCTTCCGAGTTTCTTTGGAACCTCTCCGTCTTTATCACTCGTTACGCATATAGAACCGAAATGATAATACGAATTGTTTTATTTCGAATGTGTTAACTGATGGATAACATCAGTTAATCCATTCTGGTCTACCTCTCTAAAAATAAATGCCCTTGTCCCCAGATATTAATTCGACGAGTTTAAAATATTTTTATGGAGGATTTCATTTAAGTCTTCGGTTTTTACTATTACTACTATCTCGAGTCAATTTCGTTCATACAATATATTTTATGACATATTCTTTTCGAATATTTAAAACTACCATTGCTTTCATTCGTATCATCAGAGGTTTTTCATAAAATTCGTTTTACTTATAAAGTAAAAATGAGAAATGAAATGTTTTATATTCTTCAGATTTTAATACCAATCTACTCATGTATTTGAGTCTGAACAGTGAATTTCAGAGGACTAATGGATTTTTCAAACCATATACCCTCATCTTCTCCTCCCTCAATTCCTCCTGTTGAGAAGTTTTGAAAGAAAAATTTCTGTATTCAGTATTTTATAATGGGTATTATAATTATTTAGCAATGCAAAGGAAATACGGAGGAAAGACGCGTAAAGAAATGTGAGTAAACATAGGAAAATATTGAATATGTGCATACAATGTAATATAAATATTGAAAAATAAGACAATGTTCGAATTTTACGTACGTAGATGTCACTCTCACATAGAATCGTAAAAGATTGCTCTAAATAATTGCTTATTGCCAGTTTTCACCCCTTTAATATAGTTTTCCTTACAAGAACGTTTAAACATGGTATTATTTCCGTTATAAATCAACAAGAACTATCTTTTAAAATGGTAAATTAAAGCGGGAATGAATCGCTTTCTCAGTTTCATATATAACACGAGAAATCGTCCCTGAGATACACGTCAACGCGGCTGCCCAAGAGGGA
This sequence comes from Teleogryllus occipitalis, assembly GCA_011170035.1. NCBI lineage: Eukaryota > Metazoa > Arthropoda > Insecta > Orthoptera > Gryllidae > Teleogryllus > Teleogryllus occipitalis. The sequence goes on along the minus strand of BLKR01000088.1, from coordinate 350,187 downwards.
ACGAGAGGTGAACGTCCTACCCCCGAGCCCTCTATTTCCCAGTCCATTGCTGGCCCCTCGCGCCGCCGCCGCCACCACCGCCACTGGCGAGTCCGAGGATTGTGGTGGTCAAGCGTTGCGTGCGCCCGGTGGGTTCGTGTGACCGTCAGCACCCTCCCCTCCCCTTCCCTTCTCCGTCCGTTCGTTTTCCCTTTCCCCGTCCCAATCCTGCCGCTATTTACGCCCACGGCCGCCTTCACCGCCTCCGACGTCGCGCAGCCGCCTCCACTTCTATGGGCTGTAGTGCTTCTGTTACTTTTACTTCCTCCACAGCCTTCGCTCTCTTCTGTCCCCCACGGCCACCAACGCCCCAATTGATTGATTGATTTTTTCGTGTTTCCGGGCGCGTCAACTGCTTTGGTCATTAGTCCCGTTAGTGTAGTGCATGCTTTTTCTCGCGAGATGGCGGTGATCTTCCCCCGCTGGATGGCGAGATCCGGCGCCGACCTACCGGCGGCTAGTGGGGTTTCCCCCTAACCAGGACTCTCCCATCAGCGGGGCACCGTCCCAGCCGGGACAAGCTCTATGCTCCCGACCGGTCTCCCGGAATATGTGGTAGTGTAGTGCATGTTAGTGTAAGTGTAAGGGGAGAGGAGAGGATAGGACAAGGAAGAGGAAGGACAGATCGCGCGCGGTCCGTGGCCCGTTTTGTAGGGTACTGCTCCGGCATTCGCCTGGGGTTGATCGGAGAAACCACGGAAAACTACCGATCAGAGCAGCCGGCCGCTAGAATTCTCCTCCAGACAGCAACTGAATTCCACCTAGCTGGAAAGCTAGTGTCGATCCACCACCCCAACTTCACCAACTCCATCACCGCCACTTTTGCCACTATCACCACTGCCGCCGCTGCCGCCATCACTGTCATCGCCGTCATCACCGCGATCACCGCCACCATCGCCACCATCACCGCGATCACCACCATCACCACTACTTTCACCGTAAATTAATTTCGCCACGAATCAAAAATACCGTCTCCACCGCCACGACTGCTACCAACGCCACCACCGCCGCCTCCAATTCACCGCCACGAACTAAACACCTTTACCGTCTCCTCCTCTTGCAGGCCCCTACCACCGCCATTGCTACCACCCTTCCAATCGCAGGTTTTTCCTTCACCGCCGCGACCTTCTCCGCCTGCACAGCCACTTCCGCCACCGCTTCTGTTCCCACTGCCCCTGCTCTGGCGACCCCCCGCCCTCGTAGCAGACGCCTGTTCCGCTCCGGGGGCTTGCTCCCGGAAAACGAGCGCTGGGGCGGATTATGTAGCGGTCGCATTCGGCCGACGAAAATTTATTAGCCGTCGAAAGGCGAGGTCCGGTCTGTTGTGTCGAGCCGGAGAAAGAGAACGAAAGTTGCTCGCTCCGCAAGTAGGCTACATTACTAATGATAGCTTCGTACAAACGGTATTACGATGATAGGTCTGTGCTCCCTCTAAAATTCTGAATTGAAATAATGGTTTTGCATAATCTCTACTTTAATGATTAATGAATTGGGTGCATTTTTTAAGAGATGTATTCTTTATTTGTATTTTGAATTTTCTATTGAATGTTTTAGCGTGTTTAAGAGTAGTTGTATATATATATATATATATATATATATATATATATATATATATATATATATATATATATATATAGTGTGTGTGTGTGTGTTACTGTTTCGAATAAAATTATGCTAATATTTATGCTTTTCTCTATGAATCATACCCTAACGTATTAGTTTCTCACACGTGCAACGTCGCTTACACGAGATAATCTTTAGTTTTCTAATTAGGAAATACTGCGGAATATTAAATAAGTCACGTTTAATGGTATATTACCGTATGATTTCCTCACTGTTCATTGAAGTTAAGCATTGGAACTACGTTAAAAATGACATTTCTTATTTATAGATATACTTAAAAAGTTCTGATTCATACGAGTAGGGGTGGATATTAATGAAATGTCTTTTTTTCACTTTTCACTTTAGAATTATACCATTTAGTACAGAAATTAGTTTTATATTATGACAAAAGGAAATTACCCATTTTTATAGGTAATTTTTTCCTATTTTTCGTTGATTTCGACTAATAAGTCATTTTTTACCTTTTTTCATTTTAAATGCATTTTTCGATCATTTCATCGATTTTAATACAGTTTAATGGTACTTGATTCAAGTTATATTTACGAGGTGCAGCATTCTCCACAGAATTCTTGAGTTAGTCTATTCGGTTTCTTCGCTCAGAAATTGTCATGTAGACCGTTGTATGTAAACTAAGGTTCTTGTGACGCCCATAAGCGCCTTTGTTGGTTCGGCGTTGTTTCGGGATAACTGAAGACAAAGATTTCCTGGTAAAGAACTGTCCAAACCAAAAGGTGCAATTTGAGTTCACTTAAACGAATTGAAGAAGCCTCGATTACATCAGTAACGCATCCAGTTTGATTTGGTCATCGGAAATGGTTTTGATGAAATTTTGTACGTCATTTGTTTTTGGTATTAAGCCATTTCTAAAACATTTTAAGAGTATTTTATTGATAATTTTTGGCAATGGTTTAGGTCATCAAAATCCGCCACTACTTATGAGCTATATTAATAAACTGAAATTATATGCTTTGACGCTAATCTCTATCGTTCTTCTTGTCTCATTCGAATAGTCCGACAGCTCTTTAACTTCCATGAACTATCGCCGAATGTGATCTATCTCATGATGAATACGTTTCTCTGCACGTAATGTTTTCCTTTTTTCTCCTAAGAGACGAAGTCTGTTTTAGTCCCCGAGGACAATGAGTTTTAAAACCCTCTCCACCGAACTTTCCCAGATCTCCAGCACTCACAACTCTCTCACAATACAAAACCAAACCTTCCTTTTTTACTGATTCTCCGATTTCCAAAAAAAGTCTTTAACTACATCTCTCAAAGTCTTAGTAGTCGTATAGAGTAGTCATAACTTCAGATCCACTATAATTGTCACTCCTATCTCTTCCTACCGTTTATTTCTTTCTCTGTCAATTATGTTAACAAACTCATACATTACAATTTTGTTACGTTTAAGGCTACTCCAAAGAAAATGTGTTATTTATGTAATTGTAATAATAAGCGTGATGTCCGTTTCATTAACAATGAATAGTTTCATCCTATTTATCACTCTCTCACCTATATTGTATGTCGGTAACAAAGTATGATCACTTGAGGCACTGATAACAATGATAGTTTATTATTTGCTGCCGTAGAATGTACGAATAGCTAATTTCTGGACATTCACTTCAAATCTGATGAGTTGAAAACTCAAGAATTTTATGATCAAAGTATCATATAGATTTCCGCAAAAGTCTCTCAGTAAAGAACATCGGTTCACATGAAACTAACCATCGCCCTTTCCTAGACTGTACTCAACGCTACAATATTTACTGCTTTCAACACCGCAGGATAGGGTTTTATCTTCTATGCCACCTGCCATCGCCTAACGCCTTGCTCTTACAGAATCCACCTCAGCCCCCTGAATGCCTGACCCAGGCGCCGCCGCCTCCGTCTCTTTCGCCCGCAATTCCCCTGCCGCCGCGCCGACCCTCCCGAGCAGCACCGTGCTGGCGGGCGAGCGTGATCCCGCCCCAAGGAAAACAAAAGAGGCGCTGCCGATAGCGCCGCGATCCGCTATTTGCTCGCTGACCTCCCACGCGCCCCCTGGGAGTTTCGTGGGAGCGCCCCAAGTGGCCGATTTTCGTCTGTCTCCTTCGGTCTTTGCTGATGCGGCCTTCTCGTTCAGTTTTCTTATAAGCCTCTGGAAGACGGCGTGGGCGATACTCTCTTTAGAATTGTCCAGATCCATGCAATTTTTAAAAAATAGATCGAAACTGTCGAAATATTTCATTGTGTTGTTTGTAGGCTTTGACTTGGAGATTTTTTCAGAATCTTGTTTATTTCTTCTTAAGACACAGACAAACGAGACCAAGAATGGCTTTAATTTGATGGAGGATTTTATAAAAGATATGTGTTGAAAACTGCGTATGTACCGCATCCAATACATTTTTGCGTATGTGCTTCATATTTTACAACGTTACAACAGTACAATTTTCAACGTTTTTGAGATTCATGTAATATTCTATATTTTCAGTGTTTGTAATATTTCTGTATTGTTGGCTTTTTACTTTAATTAAACGCAGAAATATAAGCATTACAAAAATGTACTTGGATACTCAATGATTCCTATAAAGTTGATAATATAGGTATTATTTTAATTACACACATTTTAATTACAACTAATATACGTGTTATATTTATTTTCTCTGCTTAAAAAATGTAGTTTTTGAAGCAATCACTGTCCTTAAAACATATTTTATGCAAATTCTCACTTCATTTTTTATTCCCCGGTAGATTTAAGAAAATACGGTGATAATTGCAAGAGCATTCAATCGTTGGTCACGAGTAGATTAGGCGCTGGATTTGTGTAACGTTGAATTATATATTGCTGATCATTTTACTCGTCAAATAAAAATTTGATTTTTCATGTAGTATAATTTCACTTGTGACTGACGTGTGAAAAGTGCTTCAAGCTATGAACGAAAGAAAACATGAGTATGAATGAAGATAAGCAAATGTTCGTTGATAGATTTTCACGTGCTTATTACAAGAGAATCACACTATGGCTATCAGAAATCCTACGTCTATTTTCCAAGCATACTTGAAAACGTCAGTAAGCTGAAAATAGTAAATATTTTGCTTAGAATTTCGATACGAAAAATAAACATTTGTCTGATAGTTTCAGGAAATTAATTAAGCTAACTAGAGATATTGCAGTGATAAAGTGTTTGTTCTAGTCATAAAAAGAAAGTTTCATGAGAAGATATGGACGAAGTTCTTGTGAATAGATATGCGATTTTGCGAGCACGATCAGTGTTTAGGATTCTTGTTCCAAGCATCGGGTGGACAGGTTTGAGGTAGCAGCAGAAAATAGTGTTTTATGGCGGGTTGTAAGCGAGGAAGAGTGCTGCAGCAAAACAGGTCTTCACATGAATATTTCAAAAGACCCTCCGTATAGCATTATCCCTGGGAGCGATCTCAAAACGTGTGTAAGTAAGAACATTGGAGTAAAAAATCGAGGTATGTATTAAATTGTGTGTAGATATTGAATCAAATGCCTTGAATACTGCGAGTGTACTACTTATATAGTATAGTATAGTATAGTATGTTTATACTTTAATTCGGGCATCTTTGGAATACATATTCAAAGATTTTTTAAAATATGGAATTACATGTCGAGCATTTGCTTTTCTGCCAAACATATGCGATGTGGTGAGGTACGATATTGTAATGGATAATACATTTAAGGATACGAAAATTTATGTTTCTGAAATCTTAATAGAATTACATAAGTTACTGTAAAATTAACAAGACAAACATAGTCAGTAGACCCTTACTGCGGTCAGTAATGTTAGGTCGTAAGCGGTCATTTACCAATTAGGCAACCCGTTGGAGCCTTTCTTGTAGCAACGACCGCTGCGATTGTCACGACACATTAAAATTGACGTGGGAATCAAGGAGAAGATGAAGAAAAAGAAGAAAGAAGTAGAAAGAGATATAATGAGAGGAGAAAAGACAAGGAAAATTTGAAGAAGGGCTTTTCCCAAAGTCGATATTTTTGGGCCAATGACCTTCATCTCGATCAGGTTTTTCGTCTGTTTCCCAGATCCTTTGAGTGAAAACTGAGATGTTCCCTTCTTTTGCTTCTGGACATAAATGTAGCTTCACTACCTGTGTACGTTTTCTTGATCTCTTTAAGGAATGTAGATATTCGAATAATAGTTTTCCATTTTATCGCGACAGTAACTCGATTCCTTCTCAAAGGGAACGATGGGAGAAAAGTCAAAATATGTAGCTGTTTTGCCTTGAAAATAGTTAAATTACATGGGATATAATATTTTCGTAACAAGTTTTGACCAAAACGCTCGTTTCCATGTGTATTCATAATTCAGCTCGTATGTAGTCCACAGTAGAGATCCTAAAATTTAAGAAACACGTCTTCCCATAGAACTTCATAAACAGTTTTTAACTGTTTTTTGACGTTAAATAGCGAAAATAAGCAGGAGCACACTATCAGAGTACTTGAGCTTCTTGACATCATAAGCGAGATGGATGTCACCAAACAATGACATTTTTATCGGGGGTCTTCCTCGGCTCTTTAATTTTGTTGTTGGAGAAGCGGACGCAACGGTAGGCTGTGATCACGTTTCGCGCTGCTTTTGAACTTCTTCCAGAGCCTTGGATTATTGACTGGAAAGAGATGGAAGCGCATCTGGAGGACACGCGTTTTACGATTTCATCCGATGAAAATTGGATTGAATCCTTCAAACTATTCTTGCCGGGTCACCTTCAATCTGATGGGTGTATGTGTATATCATTTAACCAATGTTTCGCTCAACCTGCCAACGTTTCAAGTGTATTGACTGTTACAAAGAACATACTACCATTAACAGAAAACAAATAATACTGCTGCCAATATAACTATTTTATTTAAATTAATTTTTTTATTTGCTATTTTTCATATGCTCCAATTTTTATTCACATACTTCACAATGTACTTTTTTCATAAATTAATGACTAAACATTGCTAACGAACGAAATTTTAAATATTATTTATTGTGAAAATCAGTCAAGGAAATCAGAAATGAGATATTTCTTGAAAAAAGCCAACAAAGAATATTCAGAATGATACAATTAGTGCAAATTCTTTGTAGCCAACTTCTTGAGAATAAACTCTTAAATATATTTTTAAGAGATTTTTATTCAAGTTGTTTACTATCAAGAATGAGTTGAAATACAAAAATACTTTGCATTTAATACATAAAACACGAGCATTATCAGTTTCTAAACTCTATATTTATTATTTGTTAGTTGTCAAATATTTTCTTGTTAACAGTAAGAATTACACATCAATAAAATTGAATAAACCTTTATGTTAAAGTTATATGCATAATCTTTTAATTGAAGTGAATACATATTTGAATTAATAAACTACAACGGAAGGAATGCAAACAAAGCATCGTGCGGAATAACATTATTATTTAAAAAAGCCGCAAATGGAACTTACTACAAGCTCAGTCATGTGATTGGTTTTTGATTCCACCTACGTATGTCAGTAACTAGATAGCAGACACCGCCAACAAGCACTGCTCTCCTCTTTTGCTGCATTATCATTCCAGAGCACGTAAAGGCCTGCGATCTTAGGGGAGCGTGCCGGCAAAAGCAGCTAACTCCTTTTTCGGCCGCTACGACCCTGTCTAATGTATACGCGATGAATATTCAGTCACCTGTCGCCTCACCCCCAGTCTGGAGCATTGCCACTAAGCTTCTCTCGTGCTGTCGCAGTCACCCTCGCCAACATTGAATCGTCGTTCCTCATTCTTTTTCCTGTTCCTATCAGAGATTCCTTCCTCTTCTCTCCACCCTCTAAACTAATACTTCCGATTATTTCACCGATATTCGCACGTTCCTTTCTGGCCCTTTCATCTTTCATGATGCCATTGTTCCCAATACCATTCTTGTCACTCTTTTCTGAGACTGATTTGTCATCACACAGTTTTATTTTCTCGTATACGTTCGTACATACGGAGTAATTTATGTGGTATAGGGAAAATTAAGTAATGCGAAAAATCGATTTCGAGATTTCAACGGAAATACGCGATTTGGGGTCTTCTGATACCAATGTTTTTTCCGTCCGTCCGTCAGTTCGTCGTCTGTGAACAATCCTAGCGTCTAAACTATGCATAGAATTTTTTCCTAACTGAATGTTCATTTGTCGATATGGCCTCTATCAAAACTCAGCGATTTTGAATAACATTCTTTAATTTTTGGGTGTTCTTTCGTGAAGACCATTTAACATTTTCAAAAATTTCTCAAAATAGCTCATAATTTTTTCTTTAAATTTTTTATGAGATACACTCATAAAGACAAAATACACACAAAATAAACTGCAAAATACACTTATAAATACTGTATAATCCGATTTTCACCGTTCTAAAATGTCAAAAATTGCGAAAGTTTGAAACTTTTCCCTCGTCTTCCTACAACTACAAAAATGAAGATAGAGATCTTTGTTTCAAGAGAAATTTGTTTTCATAATTAACTCTTTTATTAAGATCATATATCTTTTAGTAGTTATCGCGTAATTTTAAGTAAAATATGGGGAATATAAAAGAAAACAGAAAAAGAGTTTGTCAAAAAACGGCTTCAAATTTTTCCTTTAAACTTTTTATATGGATAGTACTAAAGACATTGTATAAGATGAAATAAAAATAATTTTCCTGCATTCTTTTTTTCCTTCAAAATTTACGAATTTTTTTTTAAATCTCTCTCTCGCCGATAATTTCCAGCGATTTGTAATATTTCCAGCAATTTGTGTGCATTATTACGTTTGTGAACAGAAGTGTTTTAAATGATTTTTGATGAAGTATAATAATTATAATAAATTTCTATATAGGGCAACATTTTAAAAATTGATAGTCATAGTACAATAGTACCATTAGAAACCGAAAAATTGATAAAAATGAGGTAAACATGTGCTTTGGGCGGCGGTAGATGACAGCAGACAAGAGTTTGGGGCACGACCGAAAAGCTAGTCACGGACAAAGAAATTAGAAAAATAACCAGAACGAGAAATTCTGTGCCATTATGTAGCACCACTAGTTACATCCTTGCCTCCTCTTTAACTTATTCAGTTCGTCACTCCTCAACCATCTTCGCCTCGTTTAAACATTGTAAGAAGCCAATCACGCTAGTCGGCTACTCCAAAGTCGCTAGTCGGCTACTTCCTTTATTACTCTTACATTTATATCCCATCTATTCTCAAGCCAACATCGATTTCATTTACTTCCCTTTCTTCCCTTCACTTTACCAACCGAAACCGCTTACTGTCATCTCTTCAAGGTTTCCCTTGTCCTCGCCGATTCACGCGCTGTCGCCGCCATGGCAGCCGTTCTGACTTAACAGAAGGCCGCCGCGATGTGGGGCCGTCTGGAAATGAGGAAATATTAATGGAGCATCAAGCAGCGAACTCTGGGTGCGGGTACGCAGCGCTGGCGGTCTCGCGGCGCGTGATCGATAGCCGGGAGAGTCGACTTGCGTCAACAACGCAGCTGCGGCGGTCGGGATTTGCGAAACTAGGAGCGTCGTCTCGACCCTGGGCCGCATGGTGACGGTCCCGCTCGGCAGAAAGGATGAAGAGGACAAATAAGAACAGGGGAGGGCTGCCAGGGCGTGAGGAAGCATGTGTTGACAAGGAAATCGCGATCGCTATCTGCCGGACGGGCGGCGAACAACTCCAAGGAAGTTGGGCTGGAGACGGGCAGAGAAGATAGGGTCGGTGGAAGCGCCTGAAGGGCAGAGTTGGCTGACGGACTCTCCAGCTGACAGCAGGAGAACTGGTCTCGTCGCTTGCTTCTCTACCCTGGCTTCCCTCCAGCTGGGGACAGCCCCGCCCATTCCAAGTTCTGGAGGCTTCTGCAGCAACTTGCAAGAAGGACAAGTTCAGGCATGGAGGTCCGGAAGGAAGGTCAGAGACCTTGCAAACATTGACGCGATGTTCTGGATACAGTAAAAACGGAAAACGGAAGCATGATGTCTTAAAGAAGGTAGAGGGTTCTAAAGAAACTCCAACTGAAAACACTGGGTTGACTTTTGAATCCAAAGACAAGAAAATTCTGAATGAAGAAAGAAGGGTGTCAAGAGACGAGTAATAAATCATAAATACCAGAAGTCATCAACCATAGAAAATTAAGAAGTATTGGAAGTCTTTTAGAGGCATCGAAATGATCTGTCTCTCGTGCAGTAAGGAAAATATTAGTCTAAAATGTGTATCGAACTTCTCAAGTATATATTTACAACAAACTGTAAATCTGTAGGAAGCAGGAAGAAAAAGCAATAGATGTACGTTGATTCATTCTCACCAGATGAATTTGACTCGAAATCATTGTAATTGAACGAGTAATTAATTTGTTACTTATTAGAATACGTTTGCAACAATACAATCGGAGAATATTTAAAAATTTGAAACACATTAACACGGAAAACTAAGGTATTATATTTGCCATAAATGTAATTATTTATAAATCATACCTGAAATGCTCTGTAGCTCAAATCCAAGTGGAAATACTTTCAACTTTCCAGAGGTAATGCAGAAAAGTTACAGAAATAATTGTGTTGAATGGTGTTGCCATATTCGATGTTATCCCAAAAGTGCGCATTAAAAATGTACTAGAGGTAACTTTCACTTTTATGCATAAGTGATTAATGATGTGAGTTCACGCAACAAAATGCGTGAACACGTGTTGATATTTCAAATGATAACGACTGCAAGTGTAATGAAAGCGGTCATGAAATGTCGAAATGGGAATTGAAATACGAAATCTGTCATTAAATTGTTCTCAATAATTAACGTACATAAACGAAAATTATAGCATTATATCATTTGAGAAATATGTAAGTACGAATACTTGAGAAATTATGCATATAGGAAAACGGTCAGGCAGTGGAGAACAAATGTCAAAGGTAGCAAAAGTAGGTCACAGGAACGAAAGTGCCACGGACACCAATGGTGAAAGGTGAGACTGAGTATTCGGTTTCGAGGGTGACCCAAGAAGAGGCCCCTCGAGTCGACAAAGACTTATCAATTGATCGTTGAGAACATTATTATTGGTCCAATACTTGAATCCGTGCACATATCTAGGATGAAATATTTTGACAGGAGATAACAATGATGCATGAATATTGATGGAACAAAGGTAAAAGGATAATCGGTGTAAACTGAACAATTTTGTCATTACCTACGAATAACTCTCTTGCACATTAAACATACCAGATGCAGTGAATGGGATTTGAACCCAATTTGAGCAGGACGTTGGTCGTCGGTTACTACTCTACAGGTCAACAAAACGAACTGACGAGGCGACAAGTATAGAAAAAATGTCTGAGTGGGGCCGAGTTTGTGATGACGTGATAAATTATTGAGGCACGGCAAATGGCACCACCCACTGGCGATGCATTTGGCAATACTCACTCAGTTGGATAGATGAGAAGCTAAAGTGATTTTTCATAGTTTGTGAGCTTGTGCCCATTTCTAATATGAAAGAAACGATGGATGTGTGGTTGAAAAGTAGTGCAATAATAGATGAAATTGAAGAAAGTTCAGAAAACATGTCGCAAACACGATTTTCCATTACCTAAAAAAGCTAAAGCATTTCAACCCAGATGTGGAAAACTGGGATTTCAATCCAAGGCGTTTGTTACATTGTAGATGAATAAGCGCGTTCGGAAGACTGGGGTAGTAAAAGTGAAGAAGAGGGAGCGATTGACGAGTGACAAAGGGGCGCAGCAACGTTCGCACTCTCTGGTGTCGAAGTGAAACGTATGGTAACACACAAGGGATAGGAGGATGAGGAACTGAACAATGATTGCAGAACTAAGCTTATATACACACCTAGATGACTAAAATTCTCGGTTAGAGACGGTGATGTTGATGAGTAGGGAACGGATTTCTATGATTTTGCATATTTTTCTCTGTTGCTTCTGTGCATAGCTAAGTGAAATTTCTTGACATTTGGTTAGAATATTATGATATTTATATTAATATGTTAGCGCACATTTGTGAGTATTTAGGATATTTTTTTCTGTTGGTGCAAATTCGTGAAATTATAGGCGTATATCTAGCATATTTCCTTAAAATAGAGGCTTATCTCAAAAAAGGTTTATCTTTTAATAGACTCTATGTGTTTGTAAGCGTTCATTGGTTCGAAAGGGCTTATCACAGTTCGCGTTTTTTGTTCTCTAATTGATAAAATACTTGTGCAAATGTAGGATACTTATTGCTAAAAATTTTAAATCCAGACAGAAGAAATACAACAAGACATAAAATGTGCTTCAGTAAGGTGAAAATTTATTTAATTATTTCTCTCGCAAAGAAAGATAGATTATATTATTTGCACAAAAATATATATTTTCTTTCCAAGCATGCTTCTCCTGAATTTTATCAAGAAAGGTTTACAGAGGAAATGAAATATTAATTTTAACTGCATATGAAAGTGCATAATTTAGAATGTTGTCCTAAATGCATTTTTTAAAAGCACATTTCAAGAGTTTTTAGAACATAAACACCCTCTTTCTATTCCAAAGTGTTATGTCACAGCGAAACGATATGTAGGAAACGATATATAATGAAAACTGAATTGTGGAGAGCATAATTTTCAAAAATTTAGTGATTAAACAAAGAAAATAACATTTCTCAGATATGTGGAAGGATATATCCCCGTAGCCAAGTAGCCCCGTGTATGCCAGAAATTGAATACACAGACACACACACCAAAACAAGTTGTTAAACACGACGATTAGTCGCATGTTTCTCTACGAATGTTGACGTGCTGAATTTGATTCTGAACCCAGAATTGCCCCACCATTCTCCAGCTTTTTTATATTGCGGAAAACAACTGGAGGGTGGCTGGTAGTGCAATTCTGGCTTCAGATTTGGATTCAGCGCGTCGACGTACATCGAGAAACATGTGTCATGACTTTGGGGCTGACAACTTATTTTTTGTGTCTGTGATATCATTAGTATCCTTATTAAAATAGAAATATACAGAGTAAACTGGTTGGTTTAACTTGACAGAATGAAGGATTACCGCATTCCAAAACAACTTGGACTTCTACATACAGGTACTTCAAGGAAGAAGAGATGTTGATCATCGAAGGAAACGCTGGAGTAATCAATTTTTAATTCAGTATTAAAATACTTGAGACCGCAACAAACCACTTGGTTTAATCCCTGAAGTTGATGATGATAAGCTTATATCCTGGAGAAAACTAGTCACAACCCAGCTTGTCTACGGACAAAGGAAGTGGCGGGGAGTTGAAGTCGAATGTAAGCTATGGCTCTTGATCCTCTACGGAAGAAGAACGCGGTCGGACGACGGCGGTAACAAAATCACATGTGAGGCGAGCGGAGTGCGTGACGAGTGCCAGGGGAGGGAAGTCGCAGCGAACGACCACGCGCGCAGGCGGCGATGCCAAGCGTATGGCTGGCGGAGGGGCGGGGCACAAGCAGGGGGCCACACCGTCTCAGGGGAGCGCTGGGCGCCGCTGTGCGTCGGGGCTGAGGTTGCGGCGCGGGGCCGGCGAAGGCGGAGGGTGATGGTGGAGGGTGAGGAGTGATGGCGGAGGGCGGGGGACGAGGGCGGGGGACGAGGGCGGGGGACGAGGGCGGGGGACGAGGGCGGGGGACGAGGGCGGGGGACGAGGGCGGGGGACGAGGGCGGGGGGACGAGGGCGGGGATCGAGGGGCGGGGGACGCGGTGGCGGGGACGAGGGCGGGGACGAGGGAAAGGGGGACGAGGGCGGGGGACGAGGGCGAGGGACGAGGGCGAGGGACGAGGGCGAGGGACGAGGGCGAGGGACGAGGGCGAGGGATGAGGGCGAGGGACGAGGGCGAGGGCGAGGGACGAGGGAAGAGGGCGGAGGGCGCGAACGAGGACGAGGGCAGAGAAGAGGGCGGAGGAAGAGGGCGAGGGTGGAGCGTGGAGGGTGGAGGGCGTGGGCAGAGGGAGGAGAGCATGGCGGAGGACGGAGGGCGAGGGCGGAGTGCGGAGAGCGTAGGACCGAGGGCGGAGGACGGATGGTGAGGACAGAAGGCGAGGGGACGAGGGCGAGGACGGAGGACGGAGGGTGACGATGAGGATGAGGATGTGCGCGAGGGCGTAGGGCGAGGACGAGGACGGTGCTCGGGCAGGAAGTGCGTGCCCAAGTCCTGCGAGGGAGAGGAAACTTCTGGGAACATGGAATCTTGTAGGAGTTGAGCCTCGCTAACTGTTCTTTGGGTAAAATGTTTTTTCAAAACTATCTCTGGGGCAGTGTCCCGCTGGTGCGAGATACCTGGTTGGGGAAAACGCCGAAGGCCGGCGTGAAGGTCGTCGCCTTTCAGCTGAAGAACATCACACTTACGTGATTAATGAACTTAGGAGTTAACACGCCCTGAAACACTAAATAATCGATGAAAAAAATAAGTTTATAGAGAATTTTGAATTTTTTATATAATTTTTTTAAAATTTTGAATTAATTCTAAGTAAAAACGCTACAATGAGAAATACATCAGATTGTGAGACTATTGTTAAAGATGATTTCATTTTAATAACTAAAATGATATTCAATTAAATTGTAAACAAATTAATACTATGTAAACCCTTGTACAAAAACACAAATGTAAAATCAGAAAGATTAAATATATAAATAATTTACAAGCTAATTAATTCCTGAATTAGTAAATTAATTATTAATAGGCGATCGAATTATTGAATTATCTTCCAATGAATAAATTAACCCATTAATGTCAACGAAGTAGAGTGAATAAATAATTCAATGAATTCCTTTACACTTCTAGATTTGTAAAATGGTCCATTTTAATGATGGTCAGTTAAGAATGGGTGCTAATATATTTTGAAAAAAATATTTTTTTAAATTCTTGGTAAGAAGGTTTCTAATAGGTACCATACAATTTATAGCGTGAATTAATAGAAAAAACTGTTACTTTTTATTTTTGCCACTTAGCGAAAAGTGTACCAAGGAACCCAACAGACAACTATAAGGAGTTATTCGGCATTTTAATAAGAAACAAAAAAGTATATTGAGAAAAGATGAAGGCGCGGGCATCATTTGCCTTCACATTTGTCTTTGCGCATTTTACTTTCATTGTTTTAGATTTTTTTGACATTTGAACAGAGTGCGTTTACTATCTTATTTGCGTTGGTTCAACGTGCTTATTTGCTTATTTTTATTGGTTCAACGTGCACAAGTGAATAATTGAAGAGAAAATTATCTGATTTCATAGCGTAGCTCATCATAACCAGTTGATTTGTATCGCACAGGCGAGTAGCAAATGACAAACTGATGACCCCTACAGACGATCAGCGCCATCATTAACGAATGAGAACACCCTGTAATTACTTGTTCTCTTTGACGCACTATGAGAGGGTGATTAATATTATTGATGTCACAAAGTGAGCAAACGTCACTACCGAGCAATTTAGTTCAGTTTACACCTGAAACCAGTATGATCCAGTTTCTGGTTTCCTAGTTGAGTTATCGAATGTAGTAATAATTTCTCTCCAACAATGAGTCCATCAACATTTTGTTAAATATTACGTGTAACAGACTGAAAATACGCGAAGAAGCTACGCGATGGGTGGGGCGGCGACTGTGTCTTTGCGGAGGAGCCGAGGAGTCCGTCCTCGGATTTTATTTTTATTTATTTATTTATTTAACGTCAAAAAAACAGTTCAAACTTCGTATGACGTGCTATGGGGAAAATGAATTGTGTGCACATTTTCAAAATTCTGTGATCCCTACTCTAAGTCATATACTACTTAAATTTAAAAAAAAACAACCAACAACAACAACAACCCTCCCATGTAATAAAATCTATTTTCAAGGATAAATAAGCAATAAATTTTGGCTCTTATCCATGTTATCCTTCGGAATAATACTTCTGCCGTGACAACATGGAAACGATAATTTGAATAATTGTATTTCCCACTGAATTTTAGAAGACGTGCACAGAAAATGAAGTTACATTTATGTCCAGAAGCAAAACAAGGGGCCATCTCAGCATTTGCTCAATGGATTAGGGAAACTGGACGAAAAACCTGATCGAGATGGGGAATCCCAATCATTGATTGATTGGGATTCCGGGAGTTTCAACTAACGAGGTCATTAGTTCCGTAAGTGCAGTGCATATTTTTTTCTTTGAGAGGTGACGGTGATCTTCCCCCACGGAATAGCGAGATCTGGCGCCTACCTATCGTCGACTAGCCGGGTTTTCCCAACCTGGTATCTCCTACCAGAGGGGCACGGCCCTAGCCAGGACAAGGTCGTGCACATTAGTGTGTGTGTGTGTGTGTGTGTGTGTGTGTGTGTGTGTGTGTGTGTGTGTGTGTGTGTATCTGTAAGGGGTGAGGATAGAGCAAGGAAGGGGAAGGAAAGTTCGTGCGCGGTCCGTGACCCTTTTGTTGAAGTACTGCTCCGGCAATGGCCTGGTGTTGATTGGAGAACCCACGGAAAACTACCGATAAGAGCAGCCGGCCACTTTAGTTCTCCTCTTGACAACGACTGAATTCGACCTAGCTGAAAAGCTAGTGCCGAAAATCCTTCCGCTGGCGAGATTCGAACCTAGGACCTCCCGGTCAGAGGCACTGCAGTGACTCTGAGATTTTTAAGGCCACACACACATTTTTTGGCGCTATATCCACGAAAGCTATTCTCTATTTTATGATGCCTTCTTTACTCTCCTTCCAGCTCTTTGATGAGGACTCAGTCTCCTTCACTCACCGTCCGTTCTTTGGTGCCGCTCCAGCCACCTCTCCTCTAAGGCCTTTGACACCACTTGCGGCATCAATCTCTTCTGGGACATTTGTGACACCTTCCCTCACCTTCCAGGCCTTTGTGGCTGTTCTAACCACTTCTTCTCTTCTCACAGCTCTTTGCTGCCTTCTCTCTTGACAGCGTATTTGCGCTATTTTGACCGACATTCTCTTCTCAGCCATGGCACCACTTCCACTCTGCCAGCGCTTTGAGACCTCCTATATCTGCCTATGCCTCTGCACTTGTGTTCAAATTAGTCGCTGATTCCAGGATGACTTTTGGCTGCTTATTTTCTGTGATGTGGCTTGGGGCTTGGGACTTTTCCAAACCTTCGGTGCCTCTCCAGCCCCCTTCGCCTGTCTGACGTTGGGTACCACCTCCTTCTCGCAACCCTTTGGTGCCACCTCCATTTTTTTACAAGCGCTACCTTGACCAACACTCTCTTCTTGGGCTCTGGTGCCACGGCCCTGCCCATAGAAGCCGCTCCAGCCACTTTTGCACTCCTCGATGCCCTTTGGCGCTTCCTCCATCTACCTGCACTTCTGCACGTGCGTCTTTCAAAACTTAACAGTAAGTCTCTAAATCAGGATGATTTTCACTTTTTTGTGCGTTTTGGGATTCTTTTCCAAACCTTTGGTGCCTCTCCAGCCCTCTTCGCCTATCTGTCCTGAGGTTTTACCACCTTCTCTCCACCCTTTTGGGGCCACCTCCATTCTTGCAGGCCCTTTGGCGCCACCTCAAGCAACACTCTCCTCCCAGCCATTCGTTGCCACCTCCCTCACCTTCCATCCCTTTGGAGCCGCTCCAGCCAACCTCTACAACCCTCGGAGCCCTTTGGCGCCACCTCCGCTCTCTTGCCAGCCCTTTGGCGCCTCCTCCTCTTGCCTGCGCCTCTGCACCGCGCCTTGTTCAAAAGTTTACGGCGAGGCCTCTGCTCCGGGATGATTTGTGCCGCGCGCGCCCGTGTCTGTGCGACGGGGGTGTGCGTGCGGCGGCGCGGAGACGCACGGCCGCGCCTCCGCCTGTTTGGGAGGGCGTGTTTATGCGTGCGCGTGCCTCTGCACGGCCCCCTTTCACGCCGCCCGCGCCCACGCCCCCTGCGCTTGTCGCCTCGAGTGCCGCCGCCTGTCTTCTCGTGCGCGACGCACCATCCCGTGGACTGGGAGGCAGAATTTGCGGTATTTATTGTGAGCCCTCTATTGTGGAGGAGTTCTCGGTCGCTCTCCAGCTCATTACCGTAATTGCAATTGAAATATTTTATCCAGTTTTATTACGACGTTAATTTAGAAGACAAATATATTGATAGTGCGTTCATTTTTTATTTTTGATGCTGCATGAAAAGTGCAAAATGTCACTAATTATAATAATTCCTCATCAACAAAAGAGACTACTTCTAAATGTCACTGGCTCGTTTGCAATATATGCTACCATTTCGTGAATATCGCTAGGTTTACCATAATTATGTAAAATAATCTTAATTATCATAAAATAATAATTTTTAATGTACTTAAGTTAGAACACAATTTTGTGAGTTTTATAATTAAAATACTTTACAATAAAACTTAATTGTGTGATTATTTTATTCTGAAAATAATTTAAATCTTACAACTGAAAAAAGTATTACACTACTCATCCACTTCTAGGAATAAATCTTGTGATAAAGCAGGTGTATCATGTGTGCGTGTCAGTATCACTGAAAATTATTATTTTAAAAGAACTTCAAGCAAAAGTAATTATGTGAAACTAAAGGCTATATATCGCGTGTACCGTATACAATGAAACCTCCCCACTAACGGTTTCGGCAAAACTTAACCTATAATAGTGGTGGACGGTTAATCACGGTTACGATGTTATGCGAAGCATAAAGTGTAATAGTGGCCATTGCAGTAAAACTCAGTGTTTTTGGTAAAATCGTTTTAATGAGTTTAAATTGCGAAATATTTTGAAAAAAACAACTACAATTGAATTATAAGGCACAGGCATATTTGTTCTTACATAGATTTTACTCGTTTATTACATTAATGCTAGACTTGCCTATTTAGAAGAGTTTACGTCACATTTTAGGTGGATAGGTTCCGATTCTTCAAATCATGTGCTCTTTGTTTTCAATAATTTTATTAAATTAATGATCTACCGTACTTACAATGTCTGTACATTTATGGCAATGTGGCGGCGCGGCATTGGAAGCAGGGGGTGGAATGGGGGTGGCAATGGCTGCGGCGGGTACGACAGTGGGGAGTTGACGGAGGCGGTGTCGTGACGGGAGGGGCAACGGCAATGGCGGGGGGCAGCCGTCGCGATCGAAAGCGGACAGACAATGCGGCGTGCAAAGCCGCCTGAATGCGCTTTGGCAGCCTCTGAACCGAGCATCGATCTTTCGGGCTCCGGCCCACCGGCAGGGACGACGCGGCACGGGGTTGATTCCCAACTCCGCTTATCCCGCTTCCTTCCTTTTCCGCTCACTTTCTCTTTCCCGCTTACCTCCGTTTCTAGTCATGTCGGTCGTTGTAATTCCGGCTTAGCATCTCACCGAGACCAACTCGACGAACCTCTTTGTGCTCTTCGCGCTCACGTATCCTGGTTTTCGGAAATCGTTACGTTTTGCCCAGCTTACTATTTTGCCCGTATCTTGACTCTCTCCCATCCGTTCTCACTTATATGTTGTGCCTCTTTCTCTTCAATATCCACTTTGCATGTATCACCTTTAAGTTGAGTTTCATGATGTTAAATTTGGATCACGATGAGTACAACGTGGTTCGTATTGAGTTGATATTTTCCTTGCACCTGCACCGCCTTTTAATATTTATTCAGTCCGATTCCCCTAAATTCCGAAGCTGCGTGCCACTCACCAACCTTCCTCACCGTGGCTACCGCGTCTCGCCTGACTCCGAGCGAAGTGGCCAGTGCTGCAGTCTGGCCGAAAACGTCTCCCCCGAGACGATTCCCAGCCGATTTTTAATGCCCCTGCAAATATTATGGAAATGCGATGCCGCTCGGGGCGTGATTAAATTTCTGCCCGGCCGCCGGGGATGGGCCGCTCGCCAAAGGACAAACGGAGCGACGAGGGACGCAGAGAGGGGCGGGGTAGGCGGAAGCTGTGGGGCCACGTGGGGCTGGAGGAGGACGCGTGGGGGATTGAGAGGTCGGCAAAGAGGACGACGTGACGGGCGAGGTGGCGGCGGCGAGGTGTCTGGCCGACCAGGAGCGTGACGGCGTGAATGCCACAGTAGGCGGAGGGACGGGAAGGCGGAGCGGAGGCGAGAAAGCGGTGGTGGGTGGAGGCAGGCGGCTGTGACGGCTACGGAGGCGGCAGCGCAGGCGGAGGCGGCGGCGGCGGCGGAGACGGTGGTGGAGGTGGTGGAGGTGGTGGAGGTGGAGGCGGCGGAGGCGGAGGCGGCGGCGGCGGACACGGTGGTGGAGGTGGAGGTGGAGGCGGCGGAGGCGGCGGCGGCGGCGGCGGCGGCGGAAACGGTGGTGGAGGCGGAGGCGGAGGCGGATGTGGCGGCGAAGGAGACGGTGGTGGAGGCGGAGGCGGAGGTGGCGGCGAAGGAGGCGGCTACGGAGGTGGAGGCGGCGGAGGCGGCTACGGGGGTGGAGGCGGCGGAGGCGGCGGCGGAGGCGGCGGCGGAGGCGGCGGCGGCGGAGGCGGCGGCGGAGGAGGCGGAAGCAGAGGTGGAAGCAGAGGCGGAAGCGGAGGAGGTGGCGGCGATATCGGCGGCGGCGGCAGCAGCTTCAGCCGCGGCGGTCTGCGCCTTCCCTGGGTCTACTCGCTCCCCTTGCTGCCGCGTTCCGCGCCACCTCCGCGCAATCTGGCGGCAATCGGTCAAAGGCGGGTTATTAAGCCGGCGCCGTTTGAAGAGCGCCGCGAGAAAGCCCCGTCCCCCTGCCCTTCAGTTTCCGCCTCCGCCTCTTCGCCGGCCTCTCCCCGCCCCCCGCCCTATGCCCTGCCGGCCGCGCGCCGCCGCCGCCGCCGCCGCCGCCGCCGCCGCCGCCGCCGCGATGTCATAAGCCTTTGTTTCTGCACAATGCATGGGCGGACGTGCGGAGTCGCGGGGGGGGGGGGCGTGGCGCTCGCCGCCGTCTGCGAGAGGTCTTGACGCTTCGTGGCGCTTACGCAACGCGGATGACGCCTCTGAACCCCCGGCACGTGCTTCGCTGTACCTTCTCTGGCCTTCGTCCCACTCCCATAGTGCCATTGTTAATATTACCTATATTATTAATTTCAAATACCAGCATAAATTGACAGGAAACTATCTCACCTCTCGTCATGTGGGAGTTGTCTATGGTTTTGTTGCTTGCTTGATAATGTTTCCGGGCGCGTCAACTGTTAAATTCATTAGTACTGTAACTGTAGTGCATCTTTTTATGTAGAGAAGTGGTGGTGATCTTCTCTGCTAGATGACGAGATCTGGCGCCGACCTTCACGTCAGCTCGCGGGGTTTTCTCTACCCATGAACAGGGCATTGCCGCAGTCGGGAAAAATTCTAAGCTCCCGAGTGGTCTCCCGGTATGTGTAGTAGTATAGTGCATGAAAGTGTGTGTGTGTGTGTGTGTGTGTGTGTGTGTGAGTGAGTGAGTGAGTGAGTGAGGATAGCGCGCGTGCGGTCCGTGGCCCGTTTGCGATGGTACTGCTCCGGCATTCGCCTGGTGTTGATCGGAGAATCCATGGAAAACTACCGATCAGAGCAGCCGGCTGCTAGAATAATTGTTCTCGAGACTGCGGCTAAACTGGACTTAACAATGACGTTCGTGTCGAAAGTCCTGCCACCGTCGGGTCTAGAACCATAGGAGCTGCCGGTCAAAGGCAGTGCAGTGATATCAATTGATGAGCCATCTAAGTCAGT
Organism: Teleogryllus occipitalis; assembly: GCA_011170035.1. Taxonomy (NCBI): domain Eukaryota; kingdom Metazoa; phylum Arthropoda; class Insecta; order Orthoptera; family Gryllidae; genus Teleogryllus; species Teleogryllus occipitalis. Next base: position 328,936 of record BLKR01000088.1, on the reverse strand, counting down.
GCTAATTTCAATTGTTTATACGAGTAAATTGACAGAAAACTATGAAATACCCTTCATGTGAGAGGTGTCCATGGATTCGTGAGATATTCTGGAACTCGGGAAATATATCATACTGTTTCGATTTTGCTTGAAGAATGCAAACATATTTGTAATTCCCTTTATTCTCATAATACACATGCCGACTGAATTCTTATTCTCAGTACGTGTAGAGCTGCTGTCATGCGACAGCACAACTCTAAGGAAGAGGCTGCTTGCCATTCAATATTTGCAGTTCATGAGTTACATTAAGAAACAGCAACATTTTTCATGTGTGGAAAAGTGAACTTATATTGAGTGTTGACATAGTTGTGTTGCCTATGTGCAGGTGATTTCATAAATGGCCATAACTTGGAAGTGTAACTTACTTTTTGATTCGTCCCGATATATACTACACAATATTAATTTTAGGGGGCGCATTCGGATGACCTAAAACATTTTAAAAAAATTATCAAAATAAACTCTCTTGATATGTATTTAAAATGCCCTAAAAGCAAAAATAAATGACGTCAAATTTATTATCAAAACCAGTTCATTTGAACAACTTAAGCTTCTGCATATGTTACTGATGTAATCGAAACTTCTTCCTTTTGTTCAAGTGAATTCAGCTTGCAAATGTTTGGTTTGGAGTGGACCTGGAAATCTCTGCCAAACCGACAACGGTGTTGAGAACCGTCACTGAAACCTTAGATAACATATAACGGCTGATATTGCAATTTATGAGCGAAGAAATCAAATAGGTTACTCAGGAATTCTGTGAAATCATTTGTTGCATCTCACAAATATTATTTGAAGCCAGTAGCATTAAAATTATATTAAAATCAGCAAAAAAGACTTAAAATAACGAAAAATGTAAAAATTACTCATTATTCGAAGTATAAGAAAAATTTAAAAACTGTCAAAAATGGTTCATTTCTTTTATTGCCCTAGTTATTTCAGTATTCGTGAAGATTTTTTCTTGTTAAAGTATTTAATTTATTGCAGTGATATACGATAATGTTTTATTTACTGTTGTTGAGCAGTGTGCGTGCTACTTTGTCAAAAATCCTTTTCTGCGCGTTGTTCAGCATTTTTTCTGTTGTAGGACACATTTATTGTTATTTTTCTATTTATTATTAATATAGCATTATTTCTATTAGTGTTATGAATACAAGTACATTCTCTATAAGGAAGTGTCATCGTCAAATGAAAAACTGAAAATGTAGGTAATGTAATTTTATTTATTGCGCTACTTGTCATTCATAACGTTTTAGTGTGTTCTCGACGCGTCGTTTGTGATCTTGTCTTTGTGCTTTGCATTACTCTTTGTCTTTATTATTAATTCAACTTTATAAATAATAATAATAATAATAATAATAATAATAATAATAATAATAATAATAATAATAATAATAATAATAATCAATTATGGTGTAATTGTTTTATCATTTTCTCTCATCCAAGGATTGAAAACATCCTTCTCTGTAACTACTGTAGTTCTCCTACTCACCAAATCGGTGTTGAGGCTTCTGTTCCTGCATTGTTCAGTCTTAATCGTGCATTCTACGTTAAAATGAAATAATTCCCTGATATTGTGTAACTACTACTGCATTGTTTTCTTCTTTTCAATGGTTGAAAGGTAACTGTTATAGAGAACAAAATATTTCTGTTTGATCTTTTTTCACGCTTCCTGACTCGAGAAATGAACAGCTAAGCTATTGACAGCCAATCAATCGACAGACAAACGATTGGTTTAAAATGAAGCGAATACAAGTACGTACCTAAACGTCAAAGAACCTGACGATTTTCGCCTGTAGTAAAATGAAAACGACTTATTTAGTTGAATAAACAGACACCACATAACGCGAAACTGAATTCTAAATGTTTACGTTAAAATATGTTTTGTTTTTGGCATAATACTTTAAAGAAATGAATCCCTTCATTAAAATTAGAATTAAAATCCGAATATGTACGAAGTATCCGAATATGTACGAATCATACGACACAAATTTAAATTATTCTCCCTGACATATGTGTTGGAGATAACAGTAACAGCTTCCGAGTGATTCAGTCATTCTTGCATGCAATTTTTACATATTTTTGAGATGTTATAAACATATTAAATTATATTTATTTTCAGACGTATCTTAATCGTGAATTTGTATTCTCAACACGTTTTCATGGTGTTCGTGATCTCGTTCATATTTTACAAGTAAGAAAAATTGAAATACGATTACATGGCGCTTTAAGTTGTCCTAAAACATAATTTTTTCAATAGAAAATATGAATAGAACTGCCTGATTTATCACGAACTTCAATAATCCAATTTGTGATCATTGTCCTCATTTCGTATCTTATATGTCGTTACGTTTTAATGTTCGAAGGCCCTTCTCATTCGAAACAACCTTCTCAATAAAGAATTCGGAATAAAATGGAATATTCAAACAGAAGTTGGTGGTTCAAATATTCAAACAAGAGAAGTGGTTCAAACAAGAATTTTCAGCAAAACTTCTTGCAGCGAAACGTTTTGTTGTTTAATATTGTGTTTTTTTAATCTAGGGCTTTTATCCAGCCGACAGCCGGTTGCCCTTTACTCCCCGATGGGACGCATATTCGATCATACACTAGACACCAACACACTTGCGGGCTCCTCTGATCTGGGGTCAGCAGAACGCGAGGCCCTCCGCGACAACACATACATACAAAGTCAAGGGACAAACAGCCATGCCCAAGGCGGGACTCGAACCCGCGACCCTTCGGACCGAAGCGTTGAGTCGGTACTCGCTCTTAGCCACCTCGGCCATCCAGGTCGGTGGGGTCACCCCTGCTTTTACCTGAGCATGCTCACATCCCTTCAGTTATAATTTAACATAACTCAAAGCTTTCAGTTATAACGAGCTGAAGTCAGCGATAATTGGGTGATCTCACAAATGCCCCCGAATCTCTTTCTCGCTCCACCACACCGCTGTGACGAAAAATCGGTCACCTAAGCGGCGGCACGCGAGTCGGACGCGTTGCCACTGTTCTCTCGTATTGAGTTGAAAATCATGCCAATTTCCACAGGAATGAGTAAAGTGCACATGCGCTAGTTTTCCTTTAAGTAACTGTAAAATTGACTGAACTCTCTCTCAGAATTCTTTTATTTTATTTTTATTTATTTTACGTCAAAAAACAGTTAAAACTGCGTATGACGTGTCATGGGGAAACGTGAATTGTGTGCACATTTTCAAAATTCTGTGATCCCTACACTAAGTCATATACTACTTCATATTCTTGCATCATGCCGTAGCCATCGCTCAAACTCATCAACAGTGTCTGTGCTTATTCTCCGCAATAAACAATAAAAATGTATGTGAAAAAGAAATCCGTTCAACTCATATGTAGAGTAGCATGCATTCACAATAAATTCTCTCTTAATTGATTGCAGATTGGCTTCTACAATTTATCCTTTTACGTATTGCCCACTGTCTCATAACTGCTGTTCAAACTCACGAACAGTGAATATCTGTGCCAAATACTCTTTAATGTGTTATCTTGTGTCTATTCTGAATCAAAATGAGCATGTTCTAATCTGCATAGTGGCAAAAACTCCTAATTACGAGCATCACTCATTTTGCAAACCGTCACGACTAATGTGTTATTTGCCATGCAGCTCAATTCCAACAATGAAAGTATTCTCCACCAAATAGTGAAGGAACGAGTCGGCCGTTATATTTCGTGCAAACCATGTTGTCTCCCGACCTACCAGTCTGCAAGGTCAATCGAGGTCCGCTCAACCTGCCGTCATCGCAACCATCCTCCGATGCGTGTGTTTATGACGCACCTGGGATCATTCTCACAATGCCATTAAAATTGTTGTTTTTCTTTCAGCACTCGTTTGTGCCTATGAGATCAATGCATACTACTGTAAATTCTATTTGGCAATCTCATATTAATTATTTATTCTGGCATAATTTCAATTCTAAAAAATACCTACGGTGTTTTCTCCAACTATTTCAATTATTTTTGCAAGGGAGTTCATTTTAGTCAAATAATTTGTTACATAATAATTTATTCAGCTCAATTACATGTATCATCATTCAAGTTGTGCCTTCTGAATTGCCCTGAATGATAGTAATCCCTCTAGGGCATTATGTGTTTGTTCCATAAACCCACAGCGCGTATGTTCGCTCCCAAACATCCTGGTCCTTCGAAAGCTATCGTAGTAAGAGCTGTCGATGTAGGTGGTAGAGCGATCGCTATTACAGCAGACCCCGCAACAGCCTACCGCTCACAGCTTGCTACCTCCTCCTGGTACGTACAAACTATTTTTCAGCAACACTCCGTCACATGCATTTCCCGCTATTGAGAATTGTGCGTCTCCCTTCGTCTTTACCTCTGTAACAGAATCGTCAGCGAGGTCAATTTACTCACAGTTTTATTCGCCTGCTCGAATGCGCTTTTGTCGTTGCGCATATGGGAGGTAAAATCATTGTCAATACACCACAATTTTCGTATGTGATTTGTTTTCACATAGGAATTTTTAACTGACAGACATACATATTCCTTTTCAGTTTTGTTTTTTGGAGGTTTTAATCAATTTCTTCTTCAGATTACATTCAACTTTTTTATGTCGTCTTTATTGCAGAAATTACACTTTATTTTCAATTTGGAATTCTTTGGTGTTTGTCCGGTTTTGAAATTGCTTTTGACGTCGTCTCTAGGATTCTTGAAGCGTTGATTAGTTTTAACAAGCATTGCGAACCCGTCGTCGTTCTTCAGTTTTCGAGCGTTGTGCTCTTACAAAATCTTTACCTTGAGAGACAGCGTCTGGCAGATCATCACGAGATTCTATGGCACATCGAAAGTTGTCGAAGCTTTCAGGACTGCTATAGAGCGTCATGATTATCTACAAGTCTCCATTGATGTCCACTTTCATTGCCTGCAATCTGTCAACAGCATTTAAGAATCCAGCAAGATGTTCCTTTATATTGCCACCATCTTTCATTTTATGTTGCGCCAGGCGTTTCAGTAACGTTTTTTCAACTTTTCGCGCGGAACTCTTTGCTGCGTATATGGACTCCAATTTAATCCATACATCACCGCACGTGATACAAGTTCTGTCGTGCTTTAATTCGGAGGAATTAATTGACAAAATCAAATAAGTCCTTGCCATATGGTCGGCTTTTATCCAAGCTGTTTTCAAGGTGCGTCCAGCTTCTATCTCGGCGACGTTACAGGTCGGTTCTGAAGGTTTGAAAATTTCTGCAGAAACATACCCCCAAGCATATTTTTTATTAATAAAGCTTCGGCTTGTATAGACCACGTATCATAGATATCACGCGATAACATTTCGAGTCATATAGTGTGCACTATTTTCGAGTTCACTTGCTAACTGACGTTTAGTTTTTATGACAATTTTAAATTTTATCCTATTCTTTACGTTTTGAAAATCGTATCAACGCGAATTGCATGTCCTGGACCTATAACCTGTTTTATTCACTGTTTATGAATAATGATCGAACAAACGACTTTTCTAATAAGTACATGTATGTTCATAATGCATACACAAGACATTACAAGTTTGTTTGACAAAAGACTGACTGAATCAGTATAACACTAAAGGCGACGCAAAGCCATCTATGATAATAATGGCATGGAAATTGCGTATACTAACATTTTTAATCAGACAAGGTTCATAATGCAGTTTAACGACATTACCACGTACATAATCGTCGAAAAAGTAACATAAACTTGTTTTAAAAAGCAATATTCTACAGAAATATATCGTTTTGAAATAGCATCGAAGACTAAATATATGTTAAGGTATCAGTGTTTCAGGTAGAAATTATGGATTTTTTTTCATATGGAACATATTACTTTAATATTTAAGTGATTAATTATAAATTTTTAAGTTTAAGTATTAATTATAAATATTTAAGTAATTAAATAACTTATAAATTCGTTGTCACTGATTTTTTTATTGAACCATCAGTCTATCATTAATTGCAGAAATTATGGTTCCGCACTGTTTAAGGAATATTATTTTTCTCGTCACCAGGCTACACTAAACCCCTCAGATAACCAACATCAACATTTCTAACCTGATAACTGAAAACACTGCTGTTGTTTTTTTTTTTGCCATCCCTAGCCGCGGATGGCAGGCTGGAGAGCGGAGAGCGGAGAGCGGAGGGCCGAGGGCCGAGGGCGGAGGGCGGCGCCCATTTATACTTTACTGGCGCGACCTTTGGCGAGCGCGGACGGCGGCCTGCATCATTCAGCGTGTCGCGTGTCCGCGCGCGGGCGGCCGGGGCCGGGGGCGCGGGAGGCGGCGCGGCGCGGCGCAGCGCTCCCGATTTAGCCGATGGCGGCCGCCCCGGCCCCGGCCCCTGCCCCCGCGCAGCGCGCGCTCTTTGTCCTGCACTCGCGTGTTGTCTCAGCCCTCCAGTGCTGGGCTACTTGGCAAACTCGCGGAACGGGACGACAGACAGGTCTACGATTGTCCATTTCTTTAAATGTTTAATAGTCGCCTGTTAATAAAAAATAAAGTAAATAATAAATAATGAAGTAAAAGTAATAATAAATATAAAATAAAACATATAAAAAATAAAACAACAACAATGACAATAATAATAATAATAATAATAATAATAATAATAATAATAATAATAATAATATTAAAATTATCATGATAATAATAATATCGATGTATTCGACGTTAATGGGTCGGTAGTCCAACTTCGTCGGCCAACTACCAGTGTCCCCCATGCCTGGGCTTAGTTAAATTCCCATGCTTGGGGGTAAAAGCGACATGAGGCGAACATAACGTATTCTCTTCACCGTAACTAGCGAGATCCGCCTGCTTCAGCTTTTGTTCGTCACACAGCTACAGAAACTGGGACGATTTTAATGGAAAGCTACAACTCTATTTTCGGCTCGACCGGGAATCGAGCCCGGTACCACAGCATGGGAAGCTAGTACGCTGCCCATGAGCCTTCCCAGAGACTTAATAATAAAATAATTAATATAAAAAGTTTTCAGCCCCCAAAGACTTAACACATGTTCCTCTAAGTACGTCGACGCGTTGAATTCGAATATCAAGTCAGAATTTAGCCATCACCTTCTATTTTTTTCTCAAATCGCAAAAAAAAAAAAAAAAAAAAAAAAAAAAACCGCCGAGAATTGTATTTTTTGTTTTAGGGGGTTGTTGTCAGACCCAAATATTTGACACATGTTTCTCAATGAATTGTGACGCTGAATCCGAATCTGAAGCCAAAGTTGCCTTCTGGTTTTTTTAATTGCGAAAAATCACCATGAAATTTTCAATTTAACAGGAGGTTTTCGCGATTTAAAAAGGAAGCTGGAGAGTGATGGCGCAATTATGACTTCACATTTGGATTCTGCGCATCAACATATATAGATAAACATGTTAAATATTTGGGTCTGACAACAATCCTCGAAAACAAAAAATACAATATCATGGGGTGTTTTCACGATTTAAAACAAAACTAGAAGGTGGTAGAGCAATTCTGGCTTCAGTTTCGGATTCAGCGCGTCGAAATGCAGAGAGAAACCTGTATCAAGTCTTTTGGTCTGACAACTTTTTTATTTTGTGTGCCTGTTGAATCTACATTAATTTTTTAAAACCAGCATATTCTATTTTTGCGGCACACAAAAAATTACAATTTTTTTCGATAACAGCTGCATACTACGACGTCTGTTATTTTCATCCAATTCTTGAGCGATGTAATCCAATTGGGAAATGCCATTTTTAGCCTACTTGATCTAAGAAAAATACATCTGCAAATTCTAGAAACATATTTTCAAACTTCGGAATACAAAAAAAAACATTATTTCTGAGCTTGTAAACATTAAGTTTCAAATTCGAAATCGAAATTTCTTGAACTTTGAGATTTTTGTTTTGAATCCAGATGCTGTGGTATTTTCGATACCATATTGCTGATATGTGTGCATCTTTCCGATAAGAATTCTAGATAAATTGTTGCTGTGATAAATTCATAAAAATGGTTTTTTTCTGATCAATTCATTCTCTTTTTAGAAAATAAATACACACAGAAAATGTATATAACAAGTTTCAAACCACTAAAAGAGATTATAAAACTCTAATCCAATATCCAGTTTCATTAGTTTTCTCCGACTAAAATTTCCTTCGGAGCTGTTACATTGCTAAAATTCAAATTCGAATATAATTCAGAATTAATTTTCAAAAGTACAGTGCTAAACAGTTTGTTTTATAAATAGGTTACTTACATATTTACGAGACAAACTAATAGTGCTAAAACAGCACATACTTTCTCGCCCTCAGGAATACGTAATACTATTTATTACCCAATTTCTGTCCGAATTAACACATCTCAGCCATCATTTTTTGTGAAACTCGTAACAAATTGTAGAACATTTGGTGCGAAAAGTAAGATGAATTATCAAATAGATTTTAAATCATTTCTAAAAGGTTAATTTGTGAAGTGAAGTCTTAGGTTTCCGCGGCCAGAGTCCTGTAAATGATCTTGGTTCTCCGACGACTGTTGTCACCTTGGAAACACAACCTTCGACGGACATCCAAGATCATTTACAGGTTAATTTGTAATTGGGATAAAAGCTCGAATGTAAGAAACAACAAAGAACTATTAAATAATATGCAAATTCTAACTTACGCAGCATTTATCTTCTCAAGTTACTTTAAAATGAATGAAAGGCACAACTGCTTCGCAAAACGTTGCCACATTTACGTTACCACGTTGCCACGGCGTTCCTTTCAAGGCGTCTAGTATAATAATTCGTCTTAATCAAGTACAATAAATTGTATATATTGTAACCAAGTGTCTACCTCAGCGGTGTAGTGCTCACCTACCTTCCGCCAAGACAGCAGATCTTGCTCAAGTCACAGTCAGCAGCGTTGATTTGATCTCTGAAATGCGGATTTGAGAGGGGACACAAGCATATTTATGGATTCTTTCTGGTTTACTGAACCATTAAGACAGTTCACTTTATACAACTAATTTAATAATTCTAATACTATTACTGGTAATCTTGTTTTACATTGAATTTCATTAAGTTATTTCCATTGTAAAACATATACATTATTTCCCTAGCAAACACACAAATTATTTTCCTAGCAAACGTACAAAATATTTCCTTACTCAGTTGGCATCTCCGTCTTTCCTACCATACTCAGGAATCTGCTACTGTTCCGCCATCATGGCGAGCTCACCACACTTCTTCTCCTGTCGAGTTGGCGCTCATAGGCGGCGAAGTCCGTGAGGATAAGATAAATTATTTATACTGCAATTGGGTGGAACCCGGTGGCAGTTAATTACATAAATAAGATAATAAATGTCATGCAAATAATGTAAAAATGGTAATAATAATGCTAAAATGATAATAATAACAATAATAATAATATAAAAACTGCTGCTTCTTAAAACATTAAATTACATGAAAAAGAAAAGAAACGTCTATCATCTAAAGCCGCACTGAGTGTTTATACAATTAAGACCGCACTGCACTACCTTCCCTTCACTTCACTATAACACTAAAAACATTTCCTTCATTATTTATCTGCACGACACCTCACTTCACTGTATAACTTAATATTCTTAGCTGACTACCTCAAAAACTTAGAAATACCCTAAATTAATTTCCTAAACTGTTGAATGCTTCGAGGAAAGGGTTCAAAGGTTTTTGCACGCAATCTATTCCAATCCCTTATCGTTCGATTTGTGAAAGAGAATTTCCCGGCATCCGCTCTCTGCGGTCTTAAATGTATTTTGTGCCTGTGATCCCCTCTACTGATGTACGTAGAAATATTTAGTCTCCGTTTAATTTCTTTCCACGCTGGATGACCGCTTTAAGCTTTATACAAAGTGCCAAGTCTTGCCAATTTTCGCATGTTTTCGAGTGAATCCCACCCTGCCGTTTTCTTGTCCCTGAAAGTAAATTTAGCTGCTCTACGCTGAATCTTTTCCAAATGCTTACACTGCATAATCTTGTGTGGATCCTAACAAATTGCTCCATCTGAACTCCAACTCTGCAGATTCTCCGGTCGGAGCACACCGATAGGGCTGTGGCTCAGCGGGAGAGGCGGCTGTCTCCATATAATGCTTCAGGTGGCGGAGCGGCGTAAGGTCCAGCAGCGTTCCCGTATGCCGTACACGAGACGCGGGATGGCCTTTTATAACGCCGGCGAGACACCTCTTCACGACATGCTGTTGCCTTTAATCACGGGAACCATGCCCGTTGCAATGGTATACTTGAGGCCTGACATTAACTGGTTGCGCGACAACTGGTAACTAACACTTATAATTTTGCGAATATTATTTGCCGAAATTCGTAAGTCCGAGCCGTCCATAGTTTTTACGAGAGCATTACCTCTTGCGTGGCCTGCAGTTACTGAAGAGGACTGGTGCGCTTAACAATTGTCACGAAGAATTCCTGTGAGATTCACAGTTTCATCGAGAAGACCCGGCGTTGTTGATAATTTCATTCAAAAGGGAAAATGGGGGATTTTCCGTATTTATCCCGGGAGCGCCCGCAATAGGTAGATTCACGCCAGTGCCCGCAATGTATCTCTCAGACATAGCTGCAACTTTTTGTCAATGCGAAAGATCTGAGGGTCTATTTATGGAAATACGTATTTTATTCAGTTTGTACATGTCTCTCAATGCAATTGTTCATGAATCTTACACTGCAGAATTCTAGTCAGAATAGTTTCGGTGAGAAAAGTAAAAATTGACAAAGTACACCAAAAATTATTAAACATCATATTATCCTATTAAATAATATTAAATACAATTTCCACAAATTATTTTGGCAAGTTCTAAACAAATACAGATTTTACTGTTTCACAAAAATATTTGGAAAGTCTCTTTCGTTTTTCTATTTTGCAAGGTTCCCATTTTTTTCATTTCCCTACAGATGTGTCCTGCGCATCTTTTTTCTCTTTGGTAAGAAATTGTAACAGTCGATTGTATATAAGGCAAATTATTACATTTTCTGATTAGGGACTTGACATAGACACGGCTGAAAATAATGCCATGATAAGTATTGCTCAGGCCAGGAGCTCACAATGCACTGGCGCCATTGCACCCAACTTTTATGACAGATATCGCGCAGCGCAGCGATCAAGGTTGAACATGCTCACGGGAAATGATTCAGCAAAAGGTTAAAAATAAAAGGCCAAGCGATCTCAGAAAAGTACAATGAAGGAATACATGAAATATCCGGCGACTAATGCGTCGCCATAAGTGAGGAACATAAAATTGCCGTGGCTTGGATCTCACAAATCTATCGCGAGCACTCCCGGGTTATGTGTCTAACTACCTCCCTCCGCACTCTGACGTAGCCACTTTCATCAATCGCTGGGGAATGGGACCTCGTGAATTGATACCCTCTGACAGACGGCTCCTCAAGCCGGCATTTCGGTGCGAACTTTGAATATTCCGTTGGGCCATCCGCATTGGTCCCCACAGCAGACTACCTGCGTCGCAGCTCTGTTGGCCACCCTTCGCCCGCTACCTAAGCCCTGGGATTTTCCCGATCGCATAGTTCGGGAGTGAGTGCACGGACTGGCTGTTTGCTGGACTGTGGCAGCAAAGACCGACACGAGTGCCTTTGCTAACAGCACAACACCGACTGCAGCGCTTCTCCTGTGCTCGTGGGCATATCGATTATGTATATAATGAATGAATGATGCGTGAATGAAAAATAAGTTAGGAAAAAAACACCTAGGAAACCCTACAAAAACATTTAGAATTAAGAAAAAAAATAACAATAACATTTTTCGTGTAAATTAAGTGTACCAAAGTGCTACTACATAATTATTAAGTTAAATTTAAGCTAGAATTAAGTTAGCTTTAGTTAGTATTAGCTTTTTTACCTCTCCCTCTTTGCTGCTTAAGCCGCAAGGCAGCAGCGTAATTTGTACGCCAGTATTACATAAATTCCCGCTTCCTCAGGGTTACTGTGGAGGGGAAACAGAAAAAAATATCGATTGGACCCTAAACGACTGGAAAACCATGGCTGGATCAGATGAGTCCCGATTTCATCTGGTAAGAGCTGATGGTAGGGTTCGAGTGAGGCGGAGGCCCCACCGAAACCATGGACGCAAGTTATTTACAAAGCACTGTGCATGCTGGCGGTGACTTCATAAAGGCGTGGGCTGTTTTTACATGGGATTGACTAAGTCGTCTGGTCCAACTGAACCGATCATTGTATGGAAATGGCTCAGCTACTTGGAGACTATTTGTAGCCATTCCTGGACTTCGTTTCCAAACAAGATTGTTTTTTATGGATGAAAATGCGCCATGGCACCTGGCCACAGTTGTTCGCGATTGGTTTTGAAGAACATTCTGGACAATTAGAGTGAATGACTGAGTCACATCGAACATGTATGGGAGATAATCGGAAGGTCAGTTCGTGCCGGTGAAATCCTTCACCGTCAACGCTTTCGCAATTATGGACGGCTGTAGAGGCAACATGGCTCATTATTTCTGCGGGGAAGTTCCAAAACCTTGTTGAGTCTTTGCTGCACTACGCCGAGCAAAAGGAGGTCCGAACGATATTAGGAGGTATCCCATGGCTTTTCTAGTCTCCGTGTATACTTATTTACCGGCGCAACATTTTGCATATTGAATTTAGATACAATCTCATATCTGATGATTTTTATCGTTTCTCCTACGTGTCTTTTCCCAACTATATAATTTACCTGATCCACTTCCAAGTTCAGAAAGTATATGCAGACGAAGTCATTATGTCCAGTTAATAGGAGTATTTCAATGACCGTGGAAATTAATAACATGAAATTGAAATCACACTTAGGAACTCACTTTATTGTTATATTAATATTTCATTAATTGTTAGGAAGAAATATGCGTATTGACAAAAGTTTCTTCAGTAGAATGTTGGGCCAACACATTTAAGCTCCAATTTTGCTTTTATAATCCTAGGCTGGTCTTAACATACGAGATTTAACAAAACTGAGCTTCCTCCATTTTATTTTGCAGTTTTGTATTCTCGTTTAAACGGCAATTTTATAATATTTTCATACTCAAACGTTTATATTTCCCAAAAATCTGACGAAAATTAAAACTTACGGAATAATCTCACGTAAACACGAGAATTTACGAACGATATTTTATACCTTTGCAAAGCAGCTTTTGGATTTTATTCCATCAAGCGGCATATTTAATTTTCAGCTCTTTAACGTCGTAATGTGTTTTTATAACTGCATAACTTGAATTGTGATGTTAAACATTTTTGAGCTTTCTCTTTAAATGTTTTGAAAAACCCTTGGTGTTCACCATGCTGAAAGGAATAAATAACACTGCTGATAGTAGAAAAAAAATTAAGGTAAATTATAAAACAATTGGGAAAAATTAACATGATATTCTTACAAATAGGTTATTCAATAGAATACGTTCGTTCAGTCCAATCTTTTTTTAGGTTTTACACGTACTGGAACTGATTTACTCTCTGCGTATATTTGAGAACCGCACATATTTTTGTGCTGGAAGTTTGGTTGTTGACATTTAGCTGATTGTGGTTTTTGCGTTCTTGATTGTCGAGGTTTTGGGATTCATGTGGTCGTTGTATGTATGAGGTTGTGATACGCTCTTTTGAGTGCGTATCCTGAAAAGGGGAAGAGACTTAGTGGTACATTTTGACGGCATACGGGGTTTGATTGACATACATAGAGCGTTTCAGTGTATTGTAAACTTTCCTGACCCATAGGGGAAAGTTGCTGAGTATTTATCGGCGCCTAAGTTAGGCCATATACGTATACATACGAGCATTTCTATCATTCAAGTTGGCTCTAATGTTTGTGGATGTTTTAAAAGGATTGTTAGACACTTTTCAGAGAGTAGATGTCTTTTATATGAGCTGGGTTGGTGGTGCAGTGTTTTCGCAGAAGGTATGTGTATTTTTGTGTTATATTGTTAGTCATATTGTGCAGAGATGTAATTAATTGCAACTTTTATGCTACACATTACAAATATATTTCAGAAGCTTCCGAATATCAAGGTTAATGTTGCTCTTGAAGTTGTTGTCTAGCGTTAATTGTTTCTTCCATTTGGACGAGTTGCCAAAATTGGATCACAGAAAGTTGGGGCAGTGGAATGGAATGTCTTTAAATAGAATATGATTTTGTGTTCCATCTAATGAAATTGACAAATGAACCTAGTTCTAGAACTGCGCAAACTGATAGTGAAGAATCCTCTTCAGATTATTTTGTCTATAAACCCAAGAAACAAGTAAAATATTTAACACCAGAGTTGACAAGTTTTTCTAAAGTTTCCATGATGACTGTTGGAGGAAGTGTTAATGAACATTCTATCCAAACACTACCTATAATAATTGAAAAGAAAAGACGAAACTTCAAGAGTATGAACATTGCAAAAATAATTTTCTGTTCACAAGATTACCAAGAATATCGCGATGATGTTGAAACTAGCTGGTTCTGTACCGTACGTAGAAATAGAAAGAAAGAACTTGTGATTGTGTGCCTGGGAGTTTGATATAGCTTCACACTCGATGTGAACCTATAATCTAAAATGAAGGTCAGCTTAAAATGAAATACAGCATTAAGAAATTTGTTAGCGTTCGTTGGAGAGATGAAATCTAATCTCACTAGCCCCATGTTGGTTTTCACTTTTATCATAGCCTATTAGAAGCTTTTTATCAAATAAACAGTGCCGTACTTAATGACTAATTTACGTGGTGCTACACTGTCTTTTCATTAATTTGGAATAATTTAAAGCTCGCAGACTAGTTCAGTTTAAGATATTAAAATAATGTTCTCTAGATATAAACTTGTTCATTAGATAGATTGAGTTGTGAATCTGGGCGCAGCAACTGATGAAGTCACGAGTCCCGTAAGTATAGTGCACGTGATTTCCTCGGGCGGTGCCCGTGATCTTCCCCCACTGAATGGCGAAATCCAGGGCCAACTTACCGTCGGCTAGCGAGATTTTCCCTTACTAGGTGTTTCCCACTTGTGGGCACCGCTCCAGCCGGGGCAAGTTCTATGCGCCCGACTGACTCCCGGCATATGCTGTAATGTAGTCCATGTAAGTATAAGTCTGTGCAAGTAAGGGGTGAAGATAGGTCACGGAAGAGGAAGGAAAGATTGCACGCGGTCCGTGAACTCTTTGTTATGGTATTGCTGCAGCATTCGCCTAGTTTTGATCGGAGAAACCACGGAAAACAACCGATCAGAGCAGCCGACCGCTAGAATTCTCCTCCAAAGCGCTATCAGTTGATGCCCTGAGTGACCTCTCCCGGTTTGGTCTTGAGAATGAGATGGAAAATCAGCAAATAAACGAGTGTTTATATTTTCATCGGAGAACTGTAATTTTTTCCCACTGCATTCAACAATATATTTTTTTCTTTATGGTTTGGATACGGGAGGGATATCCGGAAAATAAGGATACAAAGCATGTAGCTTTTGCTGGGAAATTTGCTTTTTTACAGTTGGTACGTTTGTTGAATAGGAAAAAGCTAGCTAAAGCAAACGAATGGTAATAGACGTCAGTAAGATCCGTGTCTAGTGTGTCGACCTGTTGAAGAGCGCTCTCATTCCCCCTGCGCTTAGTGAGGCGCTACCTCAATACCAAATGCATGAGCGCCGATGCAATTTATCGCCAAGTCGTCTATAAGGTTATGGAGGGGACTTTACGTAACTGCAAAATGTGAAAAAGTGGGTATGAAAATTCAATTTTTCTACAACTGCATAAAAAAGACAATTTTTTTGCATCGCTAGCAGTACGTGAACTTCGTCATTTTTTAATCGACATTAAAAAAAGATCGTTGCCAAGACAACTATCTTGTTACCGTGAAAAAAGTCTTTTTTGCACGGTTTTAGAATACTTTTTTGCACGTTTGGTTCTGGGCTACGGACTTACAAAGTACAAAACTATTTGTATTATATTTTTATGCAGTTGTAGAAAAAATATTGTTCATATTTCGTGTGTAAAGTTTCTGCAGTTGTAGAAAAAATATTGTTCATATTTCGTGTGTAAAGTTTCTGCCCTTTTCATGGCCGAGATTGAGATATTTTGCCGAGACCGTAGGTCGAGGCAAAAAATCTCAATCTCGACCATGAAAAAAACGGAAACTTCACACACTTAATATGAAAATAACTATTTTATCGGTTTTATTATTTTTTTAATTTCTCAGGCCAGCATAACTGCTTTACAGCGATTGTTTTAGTGCAAATAACAACGCAAATCACAAAAATACAAAATAAAAAACTAACAGCAATAATACATTTCAAAATTCATAAATTATAGTTATTTTTTGGATAAATAGAAATAAGAGAAGCCCAACATACTCCTCATTATTTTTTTCTGTTTTTTAAATATGTTTGTTGTTTACTCCTGACATTGAATATTCCTTTTTTGTTGAAAGATTTATGGGGGTGAGCAAATTGGAATAAATATTTGTCATATGGATATCTATTTTGATTCGAGATGTTTTTGTTGATGACCCAAAGTTGTAATGATCAGTTGCTGGTACATTACGTAAAGGTGTGGAATAGAAATGTGTACTTTTGAACATTATTTTATGGATAGTTTCTGTGCGTCTAAATGTTTTTATCGGTCACATGCGTCATTAACCCCCTGTTAACATGCTACCCTGCAGGTTGCTTAAGTGCACTTGTTTCTACCTGTATGTTAAGAAATTCAACATCCTTAGCAACGGGTTTTAACAATTTTTGCAACGTAAACAACCATCGATTCATCGCGTCAAACGTTTGTTAAAGGGGAAAATGGCGATATACAAAACATCAGAATTAAACAGTTCAGAAGTAATTCACATTGGTTTGAAGAATAATTATTCTTAATTGTAATATTATTAATACTACAATTAGAAAAATGTATATTAGATAAATTAACTTCATGTCCTCACATTCCATCACATGAAACTATTCGTATTTACTGACGATTTGAAGGTGTCTCCACTGGAAGTCAACGGGCTAATTTCCTTACAGAACGTCATTTCTTTAGATATCTTTAGGTTCAGGAGAATTATTTTCATCCAATTTTCTCGAATCACAGCAAACGAAAATTGTTTATATAGATATGTCGCAAGCGACACCCCACAATATCGTACTAACGTGCCGCAGCAATAGAATTTGTGTGTTTACCATCTCAGTAATGTCGTAAATTTTCGCATAATTCTTGAGATTTTATGGTGACCGATAAAATGCAGATCATACTACGAAATGTGTTGCAGTGTTATTACTGCCTCGTCCAAATTAAAAATCTCAGTTACGCTACGCTCCGCATCGATTCGACTTAACTTTTCGCTTCGACTCGATTTAACTTTTCGCTTCGACAGTAATAACACTCATAACATTTCTAGCTATGTTAATAGATATTGCTAAACATTTGTTAGTGTTTAATTTTATTTTCCATTTGTTTGCCCATAGCTAATGAGCAAAGTGTTATTTTGTATAGTTCTTCTTGTAGATTTTCTGTAGCTGCTTTTAGACATTCGTTACAGGTTAATATCACACTGTCATCAACAAATAACGATATTGTAGTGTTTTGAGCTGTTTGAAAATCTGTTGTGAATATGTTGAACAAAGTTGATGATAATGGGCCGCCTTAAGGTATCCTTGCTGTGATTACCTTTTGAGTAGAAGAGGTTGAATTTATTTTTACTGAAAAAACTTTCTTTTAAAAAGCTTTTCACCAAGAAGCTGTAGCTGTTATCCCAGTTTGGACCAGTTGCAGCCTTTTAGTTTTTCTTTCCCTCTTCACAAGGAGCAATATAATTAAAATTTTCTTTTATATTTTCAAATTACTTACTCTGTAGATTGTATAAGTAACAATTTTAAGAAATCTTTATTGAGAGCATGCAAATTAATTTTCGTCAAGCAAAGGGGTAAACCTGATTCTTGTCATTTAAATATCAATACCTCGTGCCAAACTGTATTCGTTGTATGTGTTAAAACTTTCAAAACAAACTCTGCAATATCCTTCCGATGGGAGTTTGTCTCCTTCTTGAGAAAGCGCATCGTTATTGCGTTCGAGCAAGGCAAGAGTTATCGTCATTCTGTTGAAATTTTTAAAACCACTCTCTCACATTCTAGATCTCGTTCCATGCGATTATTTTCTGTTTTCTAAAGGAACATCTGAGTGAAAAACATTTTTCTGATGTCGACGAGATGAAAATTGAGGTGAGGAAGTGGCTTACGGAGTTGATGGTACTCCTCCACGGCGAAGGAACGACAAACGACGTTCCTCGGTTGGCAAAATATATTTAAGTAAATGGGAATTGTTAAAAAATTGGTGTAACATCTATACTTTCTCATTGTGTTTCACTTACATATATGCAATTGGGTACGTGTAATAAATCTTGTAAACTTACTTTCCGGATATCCTTCGTATTGTAATACTGTGTTATTTTCAATAAACTTTAACTCGTTTTTCTAATTTGCATATTATAACTTGTGCATTTCTTTAGAGGTCCAACTTGAGGAGCCTTCAAGTCTGTTTGGCAAATGGTATCACAGTTTGGACCAAGTGCAACCTTTCAGTTTTTTATTTCCCGCTTCACAAGAAGCAATATAATTAAAACTCTATTTTATATTTTCAAATTGCTTACACTGTATATTGTATAAGCAAATATTTTAGGAAATCTTTATTGAGAGCTTGGAAATAAAAAAAATTAGTCCAAATTAGGCAATATTTCCTGTACACAGGCTATATATTACAACTATTCTTTGCATCGTTCGTTTTAAAAAACGATATCGTTACTATAACGTTAGATCTCTTTTGCAATCAAAATGCTACTAAGTGAAGTGAAATATGACTTCCTTAATAGAACTTTGAATAATTAGTATTACTGTGCAAAATCCAATAACATTCTCTTTTAACTGGGTAAAATAAATAAATTGTAATGGGCCATATTATTTATAGATTAAAATATTCACTAAAAACATTTTACTCGGTATTCATTTTAGTTTTCCGCTTCCACTATAGATTTCTACTTAATGACTTTTTAAATGAACAGTTTCCTAAAGCATTTTAAATTGATTTTCGCTATGTCAATATATCGAAAAATCGTCAGAGTGAGAGTTTCGTTGAGGAATTTGTGAAAAGGTATTTTAGTCCTGCATTTTCAGACCCTATGAAACTTTGAGTACTTCATTGATATTCAATTAACGATGATATTAAATCAATTCATTTTCCTCAAACTTTTTACTTTACATCGTTGAGGAGAGTATGAAACGTACACCCGATATCAACCTACTTCTAACTTCAGTTTCAGAAAATGAAAAAAATATTAAGTTTCGTTCAGTTTTTAAATTCGCTAAATATACGCTGAGTAGCGTTATTCTTTGACAAATTGCATGTCTATTTTCATTGAACTTCTTCTAAGCTAAACAAATCAATAATTTTAATTTTAAGAAAATGTAATTCAAAGTGTAATTCAAAGTTTCTTCAGTTTCCTGTACTCATGGAAACAGTTTAAAATATATCTAAACCTTGCCGGTTAAAAGCCAAGAATAGTAATGGAGCGTGGGTTTTTTTAAACAGACAAAAGGCGTGGATTTTCTTAAACAAAATCTTTTCGTTTCAAAGCTGCCAAACTCCCCGGTTTTCCTTTCATTTTTTTTCAAGTTGTATACCATATTCGCATGTGTCAGCATTCGATTTCTTAGCTGAAGTTTCTGCAAACACGCCGCTGAAAATGTGGAAGTTGGCGGAGACTCGTCCCGCCCCGCCCCGCCCCGCCCCACCCCGCCCCGCGCCGCCACTCCCTGCCTCGCCCCGCCCCGCCCCCTCCCACCACGCCCCGCACGCCGCGCCCCGCCGCGCCCCGCCCCGCCCCGCCTCGCCCCGCCCCCTCCCACCACGTCCCGCACTCCCCGCCGCGCCCCGTCGCGCCCGGCGCGCTCGGCGCGCCCCGCCCCGCACCCTCCCCGCCCTGCCCCGCCCCGCCCCGCCCTGCCCCGCCCCGCCCTGCCCCGCCCCGCCCCACCCCGCCCCGCCCCACCCCGCCCCGCCCCGCCCCACCCCGCCGCGCCGCCGGGCGCTCGCACTTTCTCTTTCGCCGCCACTTCACTGGCTGCTTCCGGCGTCGGGCGTTCGCACGCCAGGCGCCGCGCTCCTCGACAGCTTAACGGCTTCCTTCTGTAAACTCGCGGCCCGAATCTCGGAGAGCCTTCATGAGCGGGATTTGTTCTTGATCCGTTCACTTGGACGGATTCTCCCGATCTGAAGTTGCGGAACGGAGAGTTGGTAGCGCTGCGGGCCCTTTGTTTTCAATGAATTTTTATGACCTCGGATAAATGAAGAGTTGGGTAGGTCGGTTTCTTCTCAAGACTTCTCTACCATTTTATTTTATGGCAGAGTGGCAAGGTAGGATCATGAACGTAGTGGAAACTTGAGGTGTCTCATTACTTTCAAATGGCTTAAAATAAAACGAAGGTATAAATTGTACCCGAAAGGTTGTTTATACCGATGCTTCACCTCGCATAGTTATGTTGGGTTGAGAATAAGGATTTTATTACTCTTTAATGGTATGAAACGAACTAGATAATGTTTAAGTGCATTACATTCTAGACATTACAATAATTGTTAATTTACTTTGAGTAAATTATATGAGTTTAGTTAGAAAAGCAAGACGCCATCGTGTATCCAAATCTGCCAGCAGCAATGAACCCCCTGCGACATTGAATAGGTGTTCAGATTTCAGTTTCACCCACTGCATTGTTAAAGTGATACTAGATATTACCTATCTGTGGGGGCGTAAGGTGATCAAAATATCTCCTAAAATTTAAAATATTATACTTCCCTTCCATTGACATCACAGTTGGCCAATTTGGTACGCAACTGAGGTCGTTCCAAAAAAAGTGAAATTTTAGGTTCAAGTTGGAAAGAAAGCAATATTTTAGACCCTAGAACGATCTACTTCTGGTACAAACACCGTTAAGAATTCAAACTACATTTTTTCAACGGAAAGGGAACTTGTGTGCATTTTTTATTTCTCGCTTGAATGGTAGCTTGAATGTTGGCTTGAATGGTAGTCTAGGAATAGTTTGTTAATCAAATAATTGGTGGCTTTATTGACTGTAATAAAAGAAGTTTAAAACGTGTTCTTCTACAGGCAGGAAATAAATTTGCTTATCAAATTATAACAGCTCATTTTACATTCCTCAAGGAAACTTACCAAATGAATACAGTATTCTTGGAAAATCAAATATAATGAACTCAAGTCGTATACAAGCCGTGATATGAAGCCGCGCAGTACTTTATTGGAACAACGGAGAAAATTCTCTAAATGACCCTATATGCTTCTTATGTGAATGAAACTTCAGAGACGGAGAGAGACGCTGAGAAGGTACAGCATGGACAAAAATAATTCTCTTAGCAACAAGGACAAAATAATTTAATAAATTTCCCACTAATTAACTCGCCAAAAAGTTTGCAACCCTTTTGCATTTCAAATTTTCTTTTCCCCCTTTTCATTGTGGAATAATTAAGCAAGTTTTGAAAGCCTAGACACAACTGTCTCTCTTTAACCCTTCAATACTTACGTGGATTCTGTTTGGGGTCTTTTTTGGCCCTAAACGTTTTACACAATAGTTTATAAGCATATGTTGCACCGATATTGTTTGGAATTATTAATTGAGAAAGTGATGATATTTATTCGCTTTTTTTACTACAGTGCAGTAAATAAAGAATGTGTTTTCTAGAAAAACAATCTAACATATCCTCATAACTATACATAGGTGTCTGTCTTACCAGCATGAGAATGTTTGAAACAGAGCTACCAAAATGTAATTGAAAAATACCCCAAACTACAACTCAGAAACCGCAACTTAATATTACAAAACGGAAATACATTTTAAGAATTTTTCTTTTTGTAATTTAGATGTCAAATGTGCTATTTCAGACCCCAACGCCACTAAAATCAAATTATTTCCAACAAAAACAACTTAACTGAAAAATTTACCATATATATAAAATTGGACATTAAAAGCATATCTAAAAGAAGTTAATGGGAATAATTTTGAGTGTGTTGCAAAACATTATTTGTCACTGGGGTCCAAAAGACCGCAGAGTCTAAGGGTTAATATCATGTTCAATAGTTTATTGCTGCAAGAAACAAGAGTAGAAACCATGAACGTCGACCAATGGATTCGCCGACGAATTTACGATGGTCACGTTAGAAATAAAATGACTGTCGTAGACCTTCAAGCTTTGACTCTTTCATGGATGTTAACAACCGTTTTCTGGACAACGTTAACGATGTTAGATGCAAACATATTGTTGAAACGATGCCTGAGATATTCAAGAGACTCAGTAATATGAGCCTGAAGTTGCATTTTCTCCATTCTCATCTTCAATACTTACCGAAAAACTTAGCTCTAAGTGAAGAACCAGAAAATATAAAAAAGGTGAACATGTGCCAGAGTTAATGAGATGTATGAGAACTGTTGGTATTTAACACAAGATAACACTTGCCTGGATTAAAATATCAATCATCACAGCGTTCATTTTGAAGAAGACGGGGGAGAAAACAATATTTCGTGTGATATGTTTGATATTTTACTATTTATTTTACATTGCAGTATCAGTACTCTGGATATTATAACATATTTTAGTTTTTAATGCTTTGCAAAGTATGATTAATAAGAAATAATTGCTAAAACCATAAGTAGAATTTGATTCACCTCACAAACATTAAGATTAGAAAAAAGTTCAACTCTGTGCCACCAAAAAAAATTCTACTTTCTGCGTGTTGCCAGTTTCTAACTTTTGCGTAACTACCTAATGCTGTAGAAGGTAAATATGATTCTGCTGAAATTTGTGTCTGGAGATAAACTGATAGAGATTACAATGTTTTGTTGTTCAATTGCTGGTACTAATACAGTTTGTAAAAGAGAAGCATTATATAAATACACAAATAATAATTACTATGAAAAGTTGCGGCGTCAGAATCATCAAGTCCTTCTCGGTATTTTTCACAAAAAAAATTTTTGACATGTTCGAACTTTGTTATCAGATCTATAGCATTGTAATTTTTTTATCATTATCAGATACTACAATCATTCAAATTGCCCTTCTATAAAATTACC
Source organism: Teleogryllus occipitalis (assembly GCA_011170035.1). NCBI lineage: Eukaryota > Metazoa > Arthropoda > Insecta > Orthoptera > Gryllidae > Teleogryllus > Teleogryllus occipitalis. The sequence goes on along the minus strand of BLKR01000088.1, from coordinate 305,829 downwards.
TCAAAGCCAGAAAGAACTTGGTCATTCTAACTGCCCAAAATGACAAAATGAGCTGTAAGAAATAATAACGTAGTAGGATTTTTTTTTATTGATTAGTTCATCTACAAACATACCGGTCGGAAATATTTTCCACTTTTTTATGCAGGTTTACATAGTACATATTTAATGCAGGATTACATAGTGAAATTAGGAATATTGCATTAGCAACTGCACTGCATCAATGTAAAATGCATATCCAAAGGACGTAATTTAAACGTAAATAATTGAACAGAAAGTTTCAACAAATATTTCTCTATATATTATTTAAATATAACATTACTATGCTATGCTACTTATTTGAAAAGGTTTTATCGGTTCAAAATCAAATTCGGTCAAAATCAAAATCGGTTCATAGAAGAGGATAAGTCGGTACACAAGTTAAACACTTTAAGTCCAAATACCGTACTTCGATGTTAGCCAAATTGAAGTTGATTCCGTTAAATTTGTCTTCTCATTATCTACTGCTTAATAGAAAAATGAAACAAGTTTTCTTTCACACATATTTTTGTATTTATTTTAAGAAAAAATCAGATCCATACATACATGGATTTTTCATGTACCTTTTTTCTGTTTTGTGACTTCTGTTTTGTGACCATTATAATTGACAATTCAGTACATTCAATCTTCATAATTTCAGTAATTTCACTGATTAAAGTAATAAACAAAATGTTCGTTTAAATTGTTTACCGGCACATTTCTATTCAAGTGTGGCTAAATGATCTTAGCCACTAGGTCTTGTGGAACGTTCCACATATCCCATTTTTGAAAGCTCAAAAATATTTCCAACTTCTTTGAATGAAAATTGAAGCATTTTATCATTAAACGTTTCAATTGGAATTAAAAGTGTTATACATGGTCGAAGCAAATGTTTTTAATATTTAAATATAATTTTTAATGACTCTAATATTATTGTATTAGTAAACTGAAAAATATCTTTTTTAATTAAAAATGTTTCCTGGATGTTTTCTTATACAAGGAAATGGTATTTTCGTATAAAATGGACGGATGATTCATAGTCTGCTACACAAACTTGATCAATTCACGATCGACGATATCCAAAGAATGTCCGAGAGACCCAGTCCATCTTTACCCGATTGTCTCATGTTACTTAGAGCCAGGAAGGCATACACTAATGTTTTTAAAGGACAGGAAGACATAGACAATGCTTGGTCGTCGATCGTTTGGTGGTCAACCAATGTAATTGACACCAACAATTCTGGCGAGAGTCTTTTTAAAACCTTTATTAAAGGATCTGGAAATACTTCTAATATTGTGTGTGAAGAAAGAAGATTAACACTTTTTCTCCAAAAGGGAAAGAACATTTCTCGATTAAAAATTGAATATTTCTTTACACATTTGCTACATTTAAGACACTTTTGCTACATTTGAGCCGTTCAGAGAATTTGGAGTACGAAATATACGAGCCAGTCACTTGATATTATTTCTTCATAAACTGTATTGAAACGTTTCTGTAAGAGATAAAATCAAAGCAATATTCCCCTAATCTGTCCTAAGTAAGTCAGCGTCGCTAGCCGAATTGCTTAATTACGCTCCGTGAAGTCACATAAGGTAAGCAATTCTAGACTCTGCGGATTCCTAGCCGAGGGCCTAGGAACTCTGGTTACTAACGGCGCCGATCCCCTGGCCGAAGGGCTACGACGTCCTGAGACTTCACAAAAATAATGGAAAATTACTCCTACTTCAAGCGCTCATTACCCAACAAGGGTTTGGAGAAGCGTTGAATCGAAAAAGACGCAACATTAAAAAAAAAAAAAATTTACTGCATATGCTGCCTTCCCTCCGGCAACTGCAGATCGCCATCCACTGTCCAGTGGAATTCTTGCCAAAGGAGGGCTTCTTCGTTGTATTATTTCTTCATGAGCTTGTAGTTAACTGTGTTGAAACGTGAATGTTTCTGCAAGGGATAAAATCAAAGCAACGTTCGCATAAAGGTGTCCTGAGTTGGTACTGCCGCTGCAGCTGACGGTCGCCAGAGGAGGGCTGGTCGCGTGGTGGGCGTGGTCAGGCGACGTGCAGGGCGGAACCCTTGACCACGAGGTCGTCGAAGGGCACGCGCTCGAAGAGGCGCTCCACCATCTGGCGGCACACGCCCAGCAGCGCCCAGCACGCGTGCGCCTCCACCTCGCGCAGCACGTGCGCCGCGTTCTCGTTCAGGTACTCCGTCATCGTCTGCCCTGCGACACGCCACGCCACGCACACATGTTACGTCTCTCTCTCTCTCCCTGTCTCACTCTCTCTGTCTGTCTCTCTCTGTCTCTCTCTCTATGTCTCTCTATGTCTCTCTCTGTCTCTCTCTGTGTCTCTGTCTCTCTCTGTGTCTCTCTCTGTATGTCTCTCTCTGTATGTCTCTCTCTGTATGTCTCTCTCTGTATGTCTCTCTCTGTATGTCTCTCTCTGTATGTCTCTCTCTGTATGTCTCTCTCTGTATGTCTCTCTCTGTATGTCTCTCTCTGTATGTCTCTCTCTGTATGTCTCTCTCTCTCTGTATGTCTCTCTCTCTGTATGTCTCTCTCTCTGTATGTCTCTCTCTCCGTATGTCTTCTCTGTATGTCTCTCTAAGTTTCTGTATGTCTAAGTTTCCTATGTCTCTAAGTTTCCTTGTCTCTTTAAGTCTCTCTCTGTCTCTATGTCTCTGTCTCTCTCTATGTATACTTATGTCCTCTCTGTATGTCTCTCTCTCTCTCTCTATATATATATATATATATATATATATATATATATATATATATATATATATATATATATATATAAGTCGCTCTCTATGTCTCTCTCTATCTCTCTCCATCTTTCTCTCTATTTCTATCTCTATCTCTCCCTATCTTTATCTCTACACATCTCTCTCTCTCTTTCTTTCTATCTATCTGTCTATCTATCTCTATCTCTAATCTGGCAATGGAAGTTAGTCAATGCTATGTCCTAATGTCGAGTGTTCAATACATTCCGAATACAGTATATCAAAAGGAATTAATTTTTTGTTCAAACCGGAAATTGATACAGAAATCTACTTGCAACATCCAGTATTGTCAAATTTGTGTGAAATGAGGATAAAGATCAAAATTAGGTCAAAATTCGTAAAACAAATTGTTCCGTGATTTCCTTAAATTATACCTTGTACGCACCTTAAATATAAAAATTAATAATAATGTTAAATACTAATAATAATAGTAATAATAATAATAATAATAATAATAATAATAATAATAATAATAATAATAATAATAATAATAAGGAAATGGTGACGCGGTTATATTAACTATCATACAGATTAAATGGCGGCAATGAAGGGACTGAGTTTCTGACAGAGAACCAATCCCGTAGAGAAAGTCCTATGAAACTTTCCACAAGAGTACACGTAAGCTGCCCACTGCCCTGAGGAAGCCTGCGGCATGACAGGCAAAACGTCGGCTTCTCAGCGCAGTACGCGGCGTCAGCCGGCCAGCCAAGAAGTCCTTTCCCCGAGAGAACAGGAGCAAAGAAGGGTGAAGCGGAGGTGCTCACCGACGATGTCGTCGCCGTCCGTGGGGTGGAAGGAGATGTTGGCGAAGCCGCGCTCGGCGCGCAGCATGGCGTGGTCGACGCGCAGGTGGCGGTGGCCGCCCTTCCACACGAACTCCCCGCGCAGGTGCATGCTCACCTGCCACGAGGCGGCGCACAGCAGCATGCAGCCCGCCACGCGCCGCGGCGGCCGTCTGCACACGTTCACTGCTCACAGGCGCTCGCGTGGGCTCGGGGCGGGCCGGCACGACGCGCAGCGCCACCCCGCGCCTCTCGCGCCCCTTGCACCTCGAGCCTTCCACCTCTTGCTCCCTTTACGCCCCTCACACCCCTTGCAGCCGTGCTCCTCTTGCATCCTTTACGCCCCTGACACCCCTTGCAGCCTTGCACCTCTTGCTCCCTTTACGCCCCTCACACCCCTTGCACCTCTGACACCCTTTGCAACCTTGCACCTCTTGAACCCTTCACGCCCCTGACACCCCTTGCAGCCTTGCACCTCTTGTTCCTTTACACCCCACACACCCCTTGGAGCCTTGCACCTCTTGCACCCTTTAGGCCCCCTGACACCCCTTGCAACCTTCCACCTCTTGCACCCTTTACGGCCCTAACACCCCTTGCTGCCTTCCACCTCTTGCACCCTTTACACTCTTTGCAGCCTTCCACCTCTTGTACCCTTTACACCCCTTGCAAACTTCCACCTCTTGCCTCCGTTACACCTCTGACACCCCTTCCAGCATTCCTCCTCTTGCACTCTTTACACCACTGATACCCCTTGCACATGTTGTATCTTTGCATCTGGAGGGATGTCTTTCCTTCTTTCATCGCTGTCAAAGCAGCCGTGCAACTAACACACTCCCCGCGGCTCGCAAAAGTAAAACCACGAGGATCACTACTTATGTCTAAGCATTTTTTTAAGGATTTATTAGTTTTGATGATTTTAATGATTTATTTGCCCCCAGTCCTCCATGTCAACAAAGCTCTGTAAGTCATGACAATTGATCAAATTGGTCTAAATATGTTGTATAACAATTAGTTTCTTAACATTTGACGTAATATAATTCTTAAAAATGGATTGAGTTGAGTCAAAGAAAATAATTTATAGAATTCAGAGTGGCCTGAAGAGTGGGTTAAAAGTGCCTCGAAATGCTGCACGAAAGGAAAAATGGCTTGAGAAAATATTTTATTAAAAAATCTCAAATATACAGGAACCTAAAATCAATAAATATGAAAAATCATTTTCAACTTTGCTTTTTTTAAGAATTTTGTTGCTTTAGAGGCGAATTCTTGAAATTAATTCTAATACATAAATAATCTGAACGCATTAAATTATGATTTGTCGGCTTCGGAAATTGAAAATTATATTCAATTATTGTTACAATTCAATTATTATATATAATTTAATAACCGATTACTATAATTAAGTGAATCTTGAAAAAAAATGAACACTTTTGGAGCAGCATTTTTTATATTGAATTTGATTGTATTTATATTGTATTTGATTCTATAGCACTCCAAGTCAAAACTGTCTTTAAAGATAGGTCAGTAAAATCTATCTTATTAATTTACATTGCCCGCAGAAATCGAAAGAAAACTTGCATGCTATTTGCCTATGGTTTTGTTATACACTTAGGAACTCGGAGAAAATAAAAAAGTGAAACAGTTTCGATTTTTACTGAAAAATGCAAATAATTGATTGTGTTATTTTACCTATTCCCATACTGCGCATACCGACTGAATTCTCATTCTCGGTGCGGCGAGGCTTACGATATAGACGTTATGCGAAACAGGGGCTCTAAGAAAGAAGCCACTCTTCAATAAGTATTTGCTATTCACGTAGATTACCGTGCGTACTGCGTCACCAAAGAGCAACTTTTTCGATATTTTTGGTGTGTGAAAGGGATGTTATAGTGCATATTGCAGTATATAATACTCTGTTATTGCAATATTTGTGATATGTGCAATATGTGCAATATTGCTAAAATATTTAATTTGTTGCTAAATAACACGCGATTATTTTATTCGTGTTTCTTGAGAAGAAACCTTTTTGGAAACCCATCTCGCTTTTGCATTTGAATGTTTGCTGCTGTAGGTCACTAGTGAAGTATTCAAGCGGTTCAAGCATGTGATGTAATCCCATGTTATCGTATTTCATAATGAGATAGAAACAACTCGTGGGGTGACTGAATTGAAATGTTTTATAACTTTGAATGAATGAATGCCTTAATTTACGTGGCGAGACTCAGGCCATGAGGCCCGCTCTTCCGCCTGACCATGCAAATTTCATTACGCTCCTTTCACCTACTAAGGGAGAAAGAAGGTATTACTTGGGCGACGAAACAGGCAAATTGAATTTAGCTCAGAGGCTTCATTTAGGCTTGAGGGTCTTTTACATGCAGTAAATCTACTATCATGGGACAGCCGGCTTTACTTCCCCTCCGAAGGAAGGCGTACGAGTGCCCTTAAAAATCCACGGCTTCGATCGGGTTTGAACCCGCGAACTTGGGTATAACAGCCAGATACGCTAACCGTTACATCATCGTCGCCGCAAAACCTTTTTACATGTTCGACCGATGTCTAACGATTCATCACTTTAGACTCTGAAGGACTTTTGGTACAGTTCTACAGCACAGAAGCATTTACGGGAACGAAACGAAATAAATATATGAACCATACAACGCGCTTTCGCTTTTAAATCCTTGTGAAGAACCAGATGTGTCGTGGTTTAATGATAAATTATGCAACACGTCAATGGAAAGTGTGCTTCTAATTGGACACGTTAGTTTTAATGGCATTGGCTGCAAGGACTGTACGTTCTCTGCCTGTAAGATACTCACGGAACACCTTGGCTCCGGCCCCGCCACCGCCCCCACCTAGGTGGCCGCCGCTGGCCGGGCTCATGCCGGGCACGTCGCTGCGCGGAATGGGCAGCCACAGGCCATCGTGCCACACCCAGAAGGGCCCGGAGATCGAACCCTGGCCCAGGTGCGCCGTCAGCTCCAGTTCCGCCTCGTCCTCACTGCACTCAGCACACAGCCGTCAGGTGCACCATTCACGCAAATGCATTGGTACACTATTCAGTTATTTTCACTATTCAAAACAGCTTACAGAACACCTGCATGGTTTTTTCTCGAACTCCTTTTATACGCGACTTTCGGAGGTTTCTGCATTTACTTCACATGACATCGCATTCCTAACCACTTTTGAGATAAAAATTATTGGTTGTCGATGATATTATTTTCTTAGCGGGTAGATGTACTTTTCTTCGTTTTTATTATAAACATTGTCTTGTTCTCAGGACTTGCATAGGTTTGTAATGTATATTGTCGGTTCTGAATCATCTACTGATAATATTATTATAATAACTACTCTTTAATTTTTATACTTATATTTTGATGGAAAAATAAAGAAATTTACATAATTGCGAATGTAAATTATTTAAAACGGAAATGTAAAGAAAGTGAGAGAAGAAGAATAGCAATATAAAAGTAAGGAAAAGAAAGTAGAGAGAGTAGAATTTGGCTAAATAGTGACGAGAAAATGTAGGATCTGAAGAAAGGTTGAGGAAGACTGGGAACACACTATAGAGAAAAGGGTTTTGAGGAAGGAAGAGTGTGGGAACGGTGGAATGTCCAGTAAAGGTGATGTGAATATTAGAGGATAAAAATGAAATGTTTAGAATGGTAGAGAGATACAGGAAAGTGCATAGTATATACCCTACTATTGTAGACAACTTTTCTTGAATTGTATACAACTTGTGTTGTATCAAGCAAATCCATCTATTGTAGATTATTTTACTAGTAATTGAAATTATTGAAGTCGTTGTCATTGTCAACAATACTATTTATTTCAATAAGAACAGCTTTCGATGGCTTAGCCATCATCGTTTTCGCAGTCGTTTTTGTGACTTCCAGACAGCAGAAAACTGATGATGATGGCTAAGCCATCGAAAGCTGCTCTCATTGAAATAAATAGTATTGTTGACAATGACAACGCCTTCAATCATTTCAATTATGTAAATGTCAACTACAACTCACCACTAAACCAATTATTTTACAAGGTTGTAAAAATAAATAAATAATATATTGACGAATGATTATTATAATATAAAATGAATTACAGTTTTAAACGGCCCAAAACATAACGCGCAAAATATTACGATTTTAGAAATCTGTGATGCATGGAGGGCAAGAGTACTCACTTGACGCCGTGGAACTTGGCGATATATTTTAGAAATCTGTGATGCATGGAGGGCAAGAGTACTCACTTGACGCCGTGGAACTTGGCTATGGCGAGGTGCACGTCGACGGTGCCGCCTGCGCGCCCCGCAGACAGCCGCCCCACGCGGATGGGGTGGCGCGGCGCCTCCGCGAACATCTCTGCGCCGCAACACACGCCAACAAGCCAACATTTATCATTGTGGGAATTCTGATTTGGTGTTGTTGACGTTCTTGTGAGAAGAAATAAAAGAGGTCATCTTCGTCAACATATTAGCTTTATTAAGATAGCCGGCTTTGTCGTCATCGTCAGTCTACAAGATACAGAAAGATATAACAAAATTATAAATAAATACACAATAAGATAGAAAATTAAATTTTAATTAATGGATACATCTAAATTATTTAGTTACAGATAGCAGATAAAATTTAAAAAATGTAACGGGAGGATTAGTAGCAGTTCAAATTAAACATTAAAAAAAATTGATTTTTGATTGAAATGAAAAATGAAAAATTGATTGATTTTTTAATGTTTAATTTGAACTGCTAGTAATCCTCCCGTTGCATTTCTATTTTTTTTTAAATTTTATCTACTATCTGTAACTAAATACTTTAGATGTATCCATTATTTGTAATTTAATTTTCTATCTTATTGTGTATTTATTTATAACTAGTGAGAACCCGTCAAAATATGACGGTGTGATCTAAGATAAATGTAAAATACTGTGTCCAGACTAATGTTCACAACATGTTGCATTGTTTGAATCTTCAGGGTATAACGAAGATATTCTGTAATGTGTTCACAAAATTTTGAACACGTATGGCCCATGACCAGGTGGCAATGCAATATCGGCACCAAATTACACAAAAGAAAGACCACTATTATACTGACGGATATTATTTCTACAGTTTTTTGATGTGTCGTAATCTCCTATAAACTACTGTTTGATTTCTTCTGGCATATTGCTCGAAGGTAAACTTATTTTCTCATGGAAGCAACACACAGTAAACTCGTTTACAGAATTTCTCTAACATGGGAAGTACAAAGTAGAACAAAACTGACATTTCATAGACAATAACTCCACAGAAAACGAAATGACCTCACTATCACGACACATACGCTGACTTTCTCTTTCCCTGCTCCCAGTCAATGTACTAGGTTTGCGTCTTTTGGGGCGCGTGGGCAACGATTCGGAATTCGACATAACCTGTAAACAACTTCACTACAACCGAACAAAACCCACTGTCCGAATGTTCTCTACAAAATACACTACTAAAGCAAATATGTATATGCAAATTGTCATCTTCACAATGCAATTATTACACTGAAACAAAACCTTGAAGAATTGTGAACAACTCTCAACAATCAAAACAAAACATCAAGTAGCGCCACCATGAAGCGGCGGGGACGAACATCTATCGACTCATATATATCAATTTTAAAACAGCCACCATTTGGAAGAAAACAATTGACTATTGATAAGCGTACTATTAAAGAATGATTTAATTAATTAATTTACACCGTAAATGTTGGTGAATCAACACAAACAATATCTGATAACACATCTAGGGATCACATTCTTTCATTTAAAGGAAAAAATACTACAATCGGTTCAGTAGAAGCTCTAAACGAAGCCATGGCAGAATACCTTATTTTTTTAAATATATAGATTTTGTTATATCTTTCTGTATCTTGTAGACTGACGATGACGGCAAAGCCGTCGAAAGCCGGCTATCTTAATAAAGCTAATATGTTGACGAAGATGACCTCTTTTATTTCTTCTCAACATTTATCTGATAACGTGCGCCTCTTATCTCAGAATTGTGATGTAAACGTTGCCCGAAGTTTTTGAAACTTCGTTATCAAATGAAAATCAGTTTTTGTGCATGATAAAATGTTCGTTATTACTAAATTACATTTTTTAATAAAAGTTTCCAAATCCATTTTTAGACAATCGTTTTTATATTTTCGTTTTATTACTTTTTATTTATTCGTTAAATTACATTCTATACAACGGCGTATATTGTGTGTCGTTGCTTGTGTTGTATTTAATTTAAAAATCATGATTTAACATGAATGCGTTTATAAAATTAAGTTGACATATAATTCTTTCATAATATTGATATGCACGTCTCTTTTAAAAATCATGTATATGTTATCATACCTGAATGATCAAATGACTTGTGTAGACATTCCCCCAACTTCTGAGAATCTTTCATGCATACTGGTAATGAAGGCTCTGTGAACATAAAATGAGAGAATAGTGTATTAGAGTTATACTTGTATACCCTACTAAATCGAAGAAATAATTCATAACAAATGGATGATATAGTAGTAGCTTATTATTAATCAATACCGGAACATATTTACGTTGTCAGTTACTGCAAATAGCTTACAAAGGATTTTTCGATAACATATATCAATCTAATAATAATAATAATAATAATAATAATAATAATAATAATAATAATAATAATAATAATAATAATAATAATAATAATAATAATAATAATAATAATAATAATAATAATAATAATAATATCAGACAGCACAGAGCACGAGACTGCATCAAGAGAGATCATCACTGCATTGGGAATGAATGAGTTTTACAAGTATCTGGGGATACAACAAAATAAAATTCATATGCACAGTCAGATAAAAGAGAAGTTACAAACAGAGTTTACCAACAGATTGAATACCATACTCAAGACCTCCCTCAACTTTCGTAATCTTACAACAGCAATTAATTCATATGCCATTCCTGTGATTACTTACTCATTAGGCATCATAAAATGGACCAGAACTGATTTGGACTCACTGGAGAGGATTATCATGGTTCAAAAGACTCGTTTCAAATATCGCCATCCAAAACGTTCTATCCAAAGAATAACACTACCAAGGAAATTAGGGGGTAGGGGCGTCTTAAATATTGGTAATCTCCATGCAAAACTGATAACGGACATGAGAGAGTATTTCAATGAGAAAGCCTTGTCATCTCAGCTATACAGAGTGATACAGCAAGTAGACGAGAACTATACACCACTCAACCTTAAACAAAAAAAGTATTACACGAGCAACCAACACAAGCCGAGCTCTTAGAACAATGGAAACAAAAAGCGCTCCATGGTAGATATCCTACAGAAATAGCCAAATCAAATGTCGACGCCTGCTTGTCGTACAAGTGGTTTAAAATAGGATATCTCTACCCCGAGACTGAAGGATTCTTGATAGCAATCCAGGACCAGGTAATTTCAATACGAAATTATCTCAAGCACATTATTAAAGACCCCGAAGTGCTTTCTGATATCTGCCGGGCTTGTGGTGTAGGCCAAGAAACGATCTAGCACATTACTACGGGTTGCAGTATGCTGGCCCCAAAGGATTATAAACAGAGGCACGATATGGTAGCACGAATCATCCACGCCAAACTTGCAAGGAAATGCAGAATTGCTAGTGAATTTGATACACCCTACTACAAGTACCATCCACAAAATGTCATGGAGAATAACAAATTATACTGGAACCGAAGCGTGTTGACTGACAGAACAGTTTGTCATAACAGGCCGGATGTAATACTCTGGGATAAATCTAAAAGAAAAGTATGGCTGATAGACATAGCAGTTGTAGATACCAGCAATCGACACAACACACAAAAAGAAAACTCAAAAGTACAGGGAACTTGCACAAGTTATAAAGGAGCAGTGGCATGTATTGGAGGTGGAGATTGTGCCGATCGTCCTCTCGTCAACAGGTGTGATACCTACCGTCCTGAAGCACTCTCTGAAAAAACTGGGGATCGAGACGAATATAATCAATCTACAGAAAGCTGTGATCCTGAGTACGTGTTCTTAAGTCAGAAGATTTATGGGTTCCTGAATAAATTTGTGTTAAAGAATTATATACTTTTTAATTTATAAACTAAGTTTTTAAATTTATATTTGTAGAAATGTTTACCTTCTAATAAGTTCTTAAAATAAATATATTTTTGTTAAAAGTAATGTACTACGGAAATCATGCTTTGATAGAAATATTTGTATGACTCCTCAAACATGTACCAGAAAGCTGTGAAAAAATAAATAATAATAATAATAATAATAATAATAATCATATAATAAGAGATTATTTACATGATCTTATCCATAATGAGTTAGGAAATATATCACAGATAATACTTTTAAATTGAGAACACAATCATCCTGCAATACACATTTCTAGATCGTGATAATTTTTAAGTTAATTTCTGTTCACCCTGCGTGGAGTTATGTAACGAAGTTGACCAATAGCAATAATTTTCTTTATGATTATTAATTGCTCTTATTTGATAAATACTTTGCTTGTGAATATATAAAACCTTCATGAAATGGAAGTATTTTCAAATCCTTATGTTGAAATGACTAAGAGTATTCGTTTTAGCGATGATTTTGACTTTTCCTACTCGACCACATTTTCTAGTTTTTGCTTTAAATGAAAGGTAATGGATTATTGATTTAATAAACTATTTATAAAATTATAAACGATTCAGTATAAGCACTAAATCGTCAAATTAATAGAGTGAACGCTTATCTGCCCTCATTTGTTCGTTACGTCGTTTTGTTATGCCAAGATCTCCAAGAGGATCACGTCGTGAGCATCACATCACAAGCAAGTGTATGAGTGTGTGGGTTTATAATTAGCGAAGCGAAGATAGCTAACTTTTTTTAAAGTTCGAGGATTGAGTGCTTTTAAATGCAAAGGTTAATGATTTACATGAGCGTAATGTCCAGCAGTAGTTTGAAACATGTGATCCATTAAAAATTATTTAAGTGATTATAATTCTATTCAATGCATTACATTTTTAAATTAAATTGAACAACAAGATTTCTTTGTCACACTTCACTACAACAAACATGTATTAATGTTCGTAAATACTAGAAAGCATTTTAGTTACATTTTCACACAGTGTGCAAATCTATGAACACAGTGAATAGTCATTGTTTTGTGTCAGAATTTATAAACTTTCCTCGTATCATTAGTCTTAAAGAACAACATGAAACAATTTTGTGGGGGGGTGGGGGGTGGAGGGGTGATTACCGTATAGTCGAGGGGATGTACTTTTTCTGTTGTAACTTTTCTACAGATCTCTTTTTGTGCGACGAAATCGTTAGGATTTACCTTGTATAAATTTAGATCTCGTCATTACACAGGACAACAATACGAGTATTATACACAGTATCACTCTTTCTAATGGACATATCAATGCCAACTTCATTCACCAATTCAATTGCTATTTGAAAATAGTGAAATACAATGCCACGGAGACCTATTCTTTTAAACTGTAGTCACATGGAATGCACTTTCTGCGAGACGCACTAGTTCTAATGAGTGCCCACAAAGTCTACTCACCTGGCGACTCGGTGAACCACGTGTCCATGGCCGCCAGCGGCGCCGCCCCCGCGAGCAGGAGCAGCAGCAGCAGCGGCAGGAGGAAGAGGAGCGGCGGAGGCATCCCATCGTCTGGGTGGCGCGCGGCCCCCGCAGCGCGCTTTAAGGCCCCGGCCCGCCCCTGACCCTGCGCCCCACGCAACAGGAAGCCCGGGTCGGCACGGGCCGCGCCACGGGGCCTGCCACGGGGCCTGTCTCGCTCCGCGGCGGCAACGGGGCCGCGCCCCGCGCGCGGAGCAAAACGCCACCGTTGCCTTGGTCACTCAGTCTCGGTCACTTGGTCACTCAGAAGTTGGGAGCGGATTTCTATGATTTTGCATATTTTTGTCCGTTGCCTCATGGCGTTTTTGACATTTGGTTAGAATTGGATGTTATGTAGATTATTATGTTAGGGTATATTTGTGCATATTTGGCCGATTTGCTTTGGCCGCGTTGCTTCGTGGCGTGGCTAATTGGAATTTCTTGACATTTGGTTGGAATTGGATGTTAGGTAGATTATTATGTTAGTGTATATTTGTGCATGTTTGGCCGATTTGCTTTGGCCACGTTGCTTCATGGCGTAGCTAATTGAAATTTCTTGACATTTGGTTAGAACTGGATGTTACGTAGATTATTATGTTAGTGTGTGTGTGTGCATATTTGGGCGATTTTTTCTGTTGGTGCATATTCGTGTAATTGTAGGGGCATATTTTGTATATTTCGTTAAAATAGAGACTTATCTCTAAAACTTTTCATACGCTCTATTTATTTGTAAACATTCATCGATTACAAAGAACTAGTCAGTTCTTCTGTTTTTTTCTTTTCTTTAAGTGATAAAATACATGTGCAAATGTAGGAAATTTCTTGATATATTTTTTTAAACCAGACAGAAGTGCAACAAGACGTAAAATATCCTTCACTAATGTGAATATTTACTTTAATTATTTCTCCCGCGAAATAAGGTAGTTTATATTGTGTTTGCACAAAAGTATATCTTTTCATTCCTCATACGCTTCTCCTGGATTTTATCAAGATAAGTTAATGCAGGAAATCAAATATTGTTAATTTTAATTTCTTATTAAATATTGTTAATTTTAATTGCATATTTGCGAATTTTTCGGTCATTAATGCATAGTTTTAAAAGCATATATCAATATTTTTTTAGAGCATAAAAATGCTCTCCCTAATAATAGGTAACTCTTGGGGACCAAGAGCATGACAGTGAATGATTTGCGAGTTGAAGCTGTTTTGTGATTCACTGCAGTGCCTCTGACCGGCAGATCCTTGGTGCGAGTGTCGAAAGAAGCAAGATTTTTTCGACACTACCTTGGTCAAGTTCAGTTGCTATCTGGAGGAGAATTCTAGCGGCCGGCTGCTCTGATCGGTAGTTACCGTGGTTTCTCTGATCAACATCAGGCGAATCCCGAAGCAGTACCCTAACAAACGGGCCCCAAACAGCGCATGATCTTTCCTTCCTCTTTCTTTTATGATCCTCATCCCTTACACGTCCATGCACTACACAACCACACAATCCAGGACATCGATCGGTAACGTTGAGCTTGTCCCAGTCACGGCGGTGCCCCTATGGAGGATGAGACCTGGTCGGGGTAAAATCCGCTCGTCGACGGTAGGTCAGCGCCGGATCTCACCATCCAGCGGGGGAAGACCACCACCACTCCGGAGGAAAAAGCATGTATTTCACTTATGGGACTGATCACCTTGGCAGTTAATGCGTCCGAAATCACTAATCAATCAATGTTTTGTGATAAAATGATGCAATTGGATCTGGACTCATTTGCCACTTACGAAAGACATAAAACGACAAATCGGCAAAATAATGTAATATATCCTCATGAAATGCTTAACAAGTGACTTGGAGAAGTATATGAACGTTCTGTAGCATTCTTGGAGGAAAAGCGGTGTATTATTACAAAAAACGTTCCTACATCCCTTACAACGAAAATAAGTTGTGAATAATGTGTGGAAGTGAAATGAAGGAAGCAAATGAGGTATATTAATTTCGAAATTTTTATTTTTATTCTCGTATATTACTCTTTTTTTACGATTTATTTATTTATTTTACGTCAAAAACAGTTAAAAACTTTGTGTGACGTGCTATGAGGAGATGTGAATTCTGTGCATGTTTTCAAAATTATGTGATCCCTACCCTATACTACTTGAATTTTGAATACAGAAAGAAATTTTATTTGCAACGATTGTTAAAAAAATATTCGCTCCAATGTAATAAAATCTATTTTCAAGGATAAATAAGCAATAAATTTTGGGCTGTTATCCATGATGTCCTTCATCAAGGAATAATACTTCCTGACGCGACAACATGGAAACGATAATTTGAATAACTATATTTCCCACTGAATTCTAGAAGACGTGCACAGATAATGAAGTTACATTTATGTCCAGAAACAAAACAAGGGGACATCTCAGCATTTTCTCAAAGGATCAGGGAAACTGGACGAAAAACCTGATCGAGATGTGGATTTATATGATGCCTTCGAAATCCTAAAAAGTCTTTTGTCGATATCCGGTGCCATTTCGTCCCACTGTTTGGCGGCGGCGGCAGAGGCAGAAGCTGAGGAGGAGTTGCGACGGGGCAGAAGCGATGGGAAACCTGATCGAGATGTGGATTTATATGATGTCTTCGAAATCCTAAAAAGTCTTTTGTCGATTTTCGGTGCCATTTCGTCCCACTGTTTGGCGGCGGCGGCAGAGGCAGAAGCTGAGAAGTTGTGACGGGGCAGAGGCGATGGGAAACCTGATCGAGTTGGGGATTTATATGATGTTTTTGAAATCCTAAAACCTTTTTTTTTTTTTCGATTTTCGGTGCCATTTCGTCTCACTGTTTGGCGGCGGCGGCAGAGGCAGAAGCTGAGTTGCGACGGGGAAGAGGCGATGGGAAACCTGATCGAGATGGGGATTTATATGATGTCTTTGAAATCCTAAAAACGTTTTTGTCGATATCCGGTGCCATTTCGTCCCACTGTTTGGCGGCGGCGGCAGAGGCAGAAGCTGAGGAGGAGTTGCGACGGGGCAGAGGCGATGGGAAACCTGATCGAGATGGGGATTTATATGATGTCTTCGAAATCCTAAAAAGTCTTTCGTCGATTTTCGGTGCCATTTCGTCCCACTGTTTGGCGGCGGCGGCAGAGGCAGAAGCTGAGGAGGAGTTGCGACGGGGCAGAGGCGATGGGAAACCGGTAGACGACGGCGGGAGAGGAGTGAGTGTCGGCGGTGGCAGCGTAGGCGGGCTGTTGCTGGCGACGTCGCGGCGTGCAGCTTGAGATTCCTCCAAGGGCGGCTAACCTTCGCGGCGGCGACCCCGGGAAGCCGGCGATGATTTTATGGCGGAAGTTGTAAAACGCTCGTCTCCACGGAGTTTGGTGGATACAATCTCCATCCATACTGAATTAAGCTCAGTGAAATTTCCACAGACTGGGAAAAGGCTTCCTGTTTTTGTGAGGCGTCGCAAAGAATTGTCAGTTGTGTCTCACGTAACACTGAATATGCAACGTAGTGCATATGAATATACAAAACACCCCAAAACGTCAAACAATGCGTAGTTATTGTGTATTGTTTGTATATCTTCCATATCGTTCCCTATATTATTAAAAATAGTGGATTTTGAAAACTGTTTCTCCTCAAAGAAATGCGTGTATGAAACACAAAATTGTAGAATATTTGATATTAGATATTTGTAATGGAATATGATTTCTTCAATTTGAAGCTTGTTCTGACATCCCGAATTACGATAACTTGAACTAATAAAACATTCAACTACACGACTCAGGTATTTCGACGGTTTTCTCTCAATTTCATAAGGCAGAAACTCGTTTCGATTCTTTACTTCAACTCTTTTTCTTTTTCATGCGTTCTCAGTGCATGAAATTATCGTTTAATAGTTCAAGCACTCAATTTGAAAGCAGTCCTAATCTGTTTCCAGGTAACGTAGTATTGGACCATCGCATTGCGTCCTCTCTAAAGTTCTCCATGCAGTTCGTTCTCCAAAGCGAAAATGCTTTGACTTCCGCTGACTGCCTTTTCAGATGCTGCTTTTTGTGCAGGTCTCAATGGAACTGAAAGCATCAACCATCGACCAGCACAAGCCCTAGTGGACTCAGCAGAGGTCACCGTCCTTTCATCGCAGCCTTTGTGAAAGTATAGGTCACTAACACAGACATGCTGAATAAATAGAGACCATACTTGCAATTCGAGCAATATAATTATAACATAGAATGAACTCAATGAATTTTCGAAGAAAATGTTGCATGACTGCAGATATGCAATTCTAAAAAAAAAAAGAACTCATCTAATTCAAGTGAGTCTCCGTTGAAGTGATTCAATTTACTTTCTTTCCTTCCAACAAACGTTCAAAAGATCATGATTTTCTCTCTACCTCAGATTTTCCTGATCGTTCAAAACGACTATTTTTCCTAGTCGTGCCTAGTTACCAAATTCACAAAAAATAGAAAATAAAATTACTGTAATACTCATTTTTTGTTTATGAAGGTAGAAAACGGTGGGAAAATTGTTTCAACAGCAAAATACAGTGGTTGCTCGTGTGCGTTGTGTGATAACGAATCAGAAATTGGTTTCAGAATTTTCCCTTTAATATGTGTTACACAATAAAAAGGAGAGTTACTTCTCTTTTCTTTTCAATGACGAACCTAGTTCATGAATTTTTGAATCTAATGGTATGAATATTGATTTAGATAAATAATTTATTTAAAATAATTACTACTACAAGATCTCGGCTGAAACCACGATCATAAATATTTTGTTAGCGCAATTTTGCCGTTTCGAATCGAGGGAAATTGTATTTAATAATGCTTGTTGTTATTCTATGAAAAGAGGTGTTTTCAAGATTAAGGGCAAAATTACATTTAAATATTTGTGCATATAGTACAGTATTTTGAAGTAAGATCTTGCATCTAAAAAGCCGACTCGTACTACATTACTGAATATAAACACACAAGTATGAAGCTAGATATATTAGGTTACAAGGAAGCAAGCCAGTGTTTTCTCTTTCTCTCCGCAATATATGCAGTGGTACAATAATTACAAATATGATTTCACATTTCCAAATAGTTAAATTTTAAAAAATTGGATGAAAATATTAACATCATCCCAAATTACTAAATCTGGATATCTTATGAATTTTTGTCTGAAGTGAGAAAAATCTTCTTTGGGTGACACATCCCGAGTAATTGTTTGCAATCATTTCACCGCCTTGCAGGGAGGGAACCCTTTATTGCATAGTGTACCTCAGCTGTAACCTAATATTTTTCAGGTCATAAACGCATTATAAAGACTTAATTGGGAACTATTTTAATTACACGTGATGTGCTGCATCATGCGTTTAGGTCATTCCATCCATCGTTAGGAGTTAAACGCGATAAGATAAAGAGATGAAGCGATAATAATCTGATGACGCCGTGAATCAGAACTCCCTGGTAACACACACTGTGTCCGTATAGTAGAAACGAAACCTTTTTTAGGAAGATAATATAACTAAAATACGAATGTCGACCTGGATAGTCGAGCTGGCTAAGACCGAGTACCGACTCAGCGCTTCGGTCCGAAGGGTCGCGGGTTCCAGTCCCGCCTTGGGTATGGTTATTTGTCCCTTAACGTTGTATGTGTTGTCGCGGAGGGCCTCGCGTTCTGCTGACCCCATATCTGAGGAGCCCGCAAGTGTGTTTGTCTAGTGTATGGTCGAATATGCGTCCCATCGAGACGTAAAGGATAACCGGCTGTTGGCTGGATAAAAGCCCTAGAAAAAAAACGAATGATACTTATTTTATTGACTTGCTTGATACTTATTTTATCACATAATCCATTTCAAAAACAACTAAATGTTTTTAAATCGTGAAATATAGTACATTTTGTTTGAGAAGTAACGCAATATAATTTTGTTCTTCTCAAGCAATATTCACTTCTGATTTTTTTAATAATTTTCCCTTAATTCAAATAAATAAAAAATAATTATTGCAAGTAAAAATACAAAATCGTGCAATAAAGGGTTGAGCGTGTGGGCAGTGTGGCTTGACGGCTCCTCCCAAAGGTCGCGAGCGAGCGAGCGAAGGCGGGGGCGCCGCTTTAACCTTACCGTGCGCTGGCGGCAGCGGCGGCGGCTTCCGGCCCGCGGTTTGGCCCCGCGGCCGCCGCCGGAACTCCAGCGTAAAACCTGGCGGGCGCGCAAGAAACCGCGACGCAGGGCGATTTGAGGCGGATCGAAGAAACGTGGGAGCGTGGGAGTGTTAATGAGTCCCAATAATACTTCCAAACACGAGAGAGAACTATTCAGTTTCAACATTTAACTTAACATAAACTTGATATTTTTTTATAATTATCAAGGTCTTAACACACGTACTATATATTGAATTAGAATTACAGCGCATTTTAAGCATCAGCCAATAGTTTTTTTCTCTAAATCAGTAGTCTATCTGTGCTTTTTGCAAATAGTTTACCACAAACTGAGAGATCATCCATACTGATTGCCAAATGTTCCAAAAGCATCTTTTGTTATTGTACAGAGAATTACTGAAGTTGTTATACTATTTACTTTTGTCATCATCCAACCCAGATTCTCTAGGACTCAATTAAAAAGTAATTTTCTGCCTAGCGAACGAAATGTAAAACCTTATCAGTAGTGGTCGTCAGCATGCACGCCAGCACCTCGTGAATGTACAAGAACGGCAAGGTGGAGCGTTAGGCGGCTGGCGCAGCGTGCGTAATCTGACGCTGCCTCCGGCGACAAGGAGCGGAATGAGTTTTCGCGCGCCGCCGGAAGCACTGCTCTGCTCTGCGCCGCGCTGATAGCGTCCCCAAGATGAATCTCCGCCCGCCGCTCTCACCCCCCTCTGCAATTCGTCCACTCCGTCACTCGGCGCCTTTAGCCCTCACAATTACTCCTCGTACCTCTATTGGTCCCGACCCGCCCTCGGGTTTGGCCTCCATCCCGACCTCGTTACGACTTCTGACTCCATCCCGCCCCCGTCACGCCACCGTCATGCCCCCGCTCACGCCCCCGCCACGCCATCGTGAAGCCCCCGTCACGCCCCCGTCACGCCCCCGTCACGCCCCTGTCACGCCACCGCCACGCCCCGCCACGCCCCCGCCACGCCCCCGTCACCCCCATCCTCTCATGCCTCTCTTCACCGACCCAGTCATGCCCCTCCTCACGCCCCCTTTCCGACCTCTGTCACTCCTTCCCCTCTCACCCTCCCTTATGCTCCTCACATCCTATCATACGCCCCCTCACGCCCCCCTCCGCCCCCACAGCTCCCCCGTTAAGCCCACGTCACGAAAGCTCTTTCACAACTCTTCCTCTCCCCAGTATTAGTAAGTCATCAAATAAGGTTTGAATATAGTGCTTACTTTGCATTAACCGGGATTGCTGCTTCATTATCATTTGTGCCAATACTTTATAAAACATTCGCGTAATTTTATTGTGGTAAGACTTTTATTCTGATCTTGTAGTGATATTTTTGCCTTTTTCCTTTTGTAGTCTTGAGTCTCCCTTTGATATTCATGACTTAAAAAATCAATCTACATATTTTGACCTTCGAGCTCAGACTGAGAAGTACACACTTTCTTCAGCATTGCATACCGAACTTCATGGAACTTGCGTCTAGGAGAAATGAACGAAACTTGTCTGTTCTGGAATTGGAGCCTTTATTTTTTTTCCCTCAAGGTGATTTTTACATTAAAAAAATCATATTTGCAACTAGTTATTGTCAGAACGCATAGGGCTTTACTACACTTTACATAATAATTTTCTACGCCATCATCATGATGGTGCTGGTAAGTTTTAATCTGCATTTTCTCCTGATTTACTTCCATTCGCCATTACTTTCAAAGTCATTATTTTAGTGGTCGGTAAACCTTTGTGTTGTTTGCTCTTATCGATGCCAACATTTGGTGCTCAAACTTCATTAATGTCCCACGTGATTCGAGTAAAATCCAACTCCCTGCCCTGCTATTTATCAGCGTGGACAAGGTCCGTGCCTCGTTAGCTCGGAGCGCCGGCCGCTGATAGGCATCGCGTCCATTTAGCGGGATGCAGCGGCGCTCATTCCGGTTCGATCCCCGGAGCGGCGCTGGGGCCGCGGAGGGGGCGGGGCCCGGCGGGGGCGGGGCGGCCGCTGTATCGAGCGCACGTGCGACGCCAATCAATGACCCTAAAAATACCTGCGCCGCCAGCTGACGCCGCGAGGCGCGGCGCGGCGCAACGGAGCGGCCTCCGCTGGCTCCGTGCCCCCTCTCGTCCCGCCCCGCCCCCGTGAGCTGTCCACCCGCGCCACGCGGCCTGGATGCGCTCGCTGGCCCCTTCGCCCCCGCGCCGCCCGTGCGACCGGTGGCTCTCCGTCGATAGCCGAAGCGTTTGAGGCAAATTTCCGCCTCGTATCGACGCTGCCGGGCTGCCGCCCCCCCTGCCACCGCCATCGTCCACGCCGCCGCCATCCTCGGCCCCTTCGCCGCAGCCGCCGCCGACGCCGACGCCCCCACTCCCGCTGCCAACCCTGCCGCTTCCGTCGCCTCTGCCCCCGCCGCCTCCCACAATGCCAACGTCGCCTCCACCACCCACGTCAACCCCGCCGACCCCACTCGCCGACGCCCCCGACGCCTCCGACGCCCCCGACGCCTCCGACGCCTCCGACGCCCCCGACTCCCCCCCCCTACGCCCCCGACCCCCTGACGCCCTCCCCGACGCCCCCGACGCCCCCGACGCCCCCGACGCCCCCGACGCCCCCGACGCCCCCGACGCCCCCGACGCCCCCGACGCCCCCGACGCCCCCGCCGCCCCCGACGCCCCCGACGCCCCCGGCCGCCCCCGCTCCCCGACCTCCCCCCCCCCGACGCCGACGCCCACGCCGCCGCAACCCCCCGCCACTGCCCGGAGTTGCGCGAGAGTACTCGGGGTGCTCTCAGTGGCCCAACGCAACTCTGATCACAAAGCAACCCTGCACATGTTTGCCACGAGGGACCTACATTTTTCAGTAGGCACACACGTTGATGTAGTGTTTGCACTCAGGCGTAGACACAGGAGTTGCGAGAGCATACTTTGACATTTGTCATGTTGCGAATCGAACTTCACACTTTTTTTGAAATATTAATGTTTCCGTTGGTAAGGCATGTTCTGATATATTTTCTATTACTTTCTGTTTCTCTCATAAAAGCTTGATTTTCCAGGTTTATTTCTTACAATTGTATCAGCCATGGCCGTGAAAAATGTAATTCTATCATATTCCTAACATGTATACAATCATCGAAAATACGATTATTTGGTATTACATGCTATGAAAATTCCTTCAAAAAGTACTCACGTCCTAAAAATAAATTCTTGCTCACTTTTTACCGATCAATAATCTTGTAAAAGAATTGTATAACTGGTTTTCTTTTCTTTCAATGTGGGACGTTAATATTTAAAAATTATTGTAGCTCGTGTCACCTTTCTCTAAATTAGTTTCTCTGTCACACTTGAAAGCAAAATTCAAAAAAAAAAAAAAAATGAAAACGAATATATCAAGCACCCTCGTTTTTCCTTCATCCAGAAGAGCACCACTCACTCTTACAACCTGCCTACAAATCAGAAGTAGATAAAGCGGCCCCATGAAATTAGAAAGGTGTGCTGCTTCAACAGTTGTGTTTTTGGTTGGGAAAAGTCACATCATTAGCCTAGTATTATAAGTGCAACTTTCAATATATTATATATGAATTCAATATATATGAAATGTAGATAGATATAGAAATGTAGAAAACATCACTGACTTACAAGAAAGGGTACTATACCAATACTAATTTTAGATGACATAATTAAATTCATAAATCTGTTGAATTTAACGTACTTGTTTTACTTTCTGGTGTACGTAATTCACACGAAGGTATGTGCAAAAAATGGATGTCGAGATTTTGACGGAAATGTGTAGTTTGGGGTTTCTGTCTACCCAAAAGGATTCTTTAAATATGTCTTCGGGCCTGTGGGTTTGGTGCCTAAACCATACACAGAAGTGTCTTTAAAACGGATGTTATTCAATAGATCTTCAAGGCCTTTCGAATCTGATTCCAAAAACTTTACGTTTTGGAAGATGTATCATATGCAGTACGAATGACTAAATAATTGGCTCCATTTTTTTTATAAACATTTGATCGAGTAGACGTCAGTGCAGTTATAAATATAGTAAAGTCAGATGTTTATTAAAACCTCTCAAATTTCGAAAATTGCCGAAATTTAACTTTTGTTCGAACCTTTCCTACATCTTTACTATTGAAGTTTGATTTCACTGTTATTACATTTTTATCTTTACAGGCGGAAATTTCAAATAAATAGTATTATGCGTACTGATTTTTGGGAGTAGTCACTGAAGCCCCAATATCCTCGTCCATGTGTACGCCACTGACCAACAGTATAGCAATGGCCCTTACCTGTGTCCATCCGTTGACTGAATTTGCTACACATTCTGACCACGTAGTAAGTGTCAGCCGTACATTTCAGTCAGTAATCTATTTATTTCACTTCAACTGGCGCGACGCCAAATTCGAAGCAGATTGGTAAAAACGGTGAGTGACAGTTTCGAATTTTTACTGAGGAGTGCTCCTCAAAGTGTCAAATCATTGACAGATGGACTTGATAAGTTGTTGGTTAGCTCAATCACAAGTGACTGAAGCTGTAGAAGTATGGAAGTCAGAGGCATCAGATGTGCCAAATAAAAGTTACGTTTTCATTTTCAATCGTTTGTACCTTTTAATATCGTATAGGAGATATATGCATTTTTATTAAAAATGCGATGTTATTAATTTAATTGCACAAATTGAACTAAATACATTGTCTTCCCACGTTCAAATATTGTTTTTCAAACACGATGGCGTCGATATAATTGCGAAACATTACTTAGTTTTTAATGAAAATGGTAGAATAATGATTCAGAGAAAGAGAGAGCGAAAGAGAAAGAGAGTGAGTGGGAAGGAGAGTGAGGGTGAGAGAGGGGGAGATGGAGAGGGAGGATGGTAGAGGGAAGAGTGAGGGTGAGAGAGGGGAGAGTGAGGATGAGAGAGGGGGAGAGTGAGGGTGAGAGAGGGTAGAGTGAGGGTGAGAGAGGGGAGAGTGAGAAAGGGGAGAGTGAGGTGAGAGGGTAGAGTGGTGAGAGAGGGTAGAGTGAGGGTGAGAGAGGGTAGAGTGAGGGTGAGAGAGGGTAGAGTGAGGGTGAGAGAGGGTAGAGTGAGGGTGAGAGGGGTGAAGGGGAGAGTGAGGGTGAGAGGGGGAGAGTGAGGGT
This sequence comes from Teleogryllus occipitalis, assembly GCA_011170035.1. Classification (NCBI taxonomy): domain Eukaryota; kingdom Metazoa; phylum Arthropoda; class Insecta; order Orthoptera; family Gryllidae; genus Teleogryllus; species Teleogryllus occipitalis. The sequence goes on along the minus strand of BLKR01000088.1, from coordinate 281,368 downwards.
GAGAGAGGGGAGAGTGAGGGTGAGAGAGGGGAGAGTGAGGGTGAGGGTAGAGTGAGAAATTGAGAGAGGGGTAAGTGAGGTGAAGGTAGAGTGAGGTGAGAGAGATCAAGTGAGGTGAGAGAGGGTAAGTGAGGGTGAGAGGGTAAGAGTGAGGTGAGAGGGTAGGTGAGGGTGAGAGAGGGTGAGGGTGAGAGAGGGGAGAGAGTGAGGGTGAGAGAGGGAGAGTGAAGGTGAGAGAGGGAGAGTGAGGTGAGGGGAGAGTGAGGTGAGAGAGGGGAGAGTGAGGTGAAGTGAGGAGAGGAGAGTGAGGGTGAGGGGAGAGTGAAGGTGGAAGGGGGAGAGTGATGGTGAGAGAGGAGTCAGGATGAGAAGTGATGGTGAGGGAGAGTGAGGGGAGGAGGGGGAAGTGAAGGTGGAAGAGGGGAGAGTGATGGTGAGAGAGGAGTCAGGATGAGAGAGAGAAGTGATGGTGAGAGAGGGGGGAGAGTGAGGGTGAGAGGGGAGAGTGAGGGTGAGAGAGGGAGAGTGAGGGTGAGAGAGGGGAGAGTGAAAAAGGGTGAGAGAGGGAGAGTGAGGGTGAGAGAGAGGGTGAGTATGAGGGTGAGAGAGGGTAAGTGAGGGTGAGAGAGGGGAGAGTGAGGAGTGAGAGAGGGGAGAGTGAAGGTGGAAGAGGGAGAGTGATGGTGAGAGAGGAGGAGTCAGGGGATGAGAGAGAGAAAGTGATGGTGAGAGAGGGGAGAAGTGAGGGTGAGAGGGGAGAGTGATGGTGAGAGAGGGGAGAGTGAGGGTGAGAGAGGGGAGAGTGAGGGTGAGAGAGGAGAGTGAGGGTGAGAGAGAGGGGAGAGTGAGGGTGAGAGAGAGGGTAGAGTGAGGGTGAGAGAGGGAGTAGAGTGGAGGTGAGAGAGGTAGAGTGAGGGTGAGAGAGGGTAGAGTGAGGGTGAGAGAGGGTAGAGTGAGGTGAGAGAGGGTAGAGTGAGGGTGAGAGAGGGTAGAGTGAGGGTGAGAAGGTAAGTGAGGTGAGAGAGATAGAAGTGGTGAGAGAGGGAGAGTAAAGGGTGAGAGAGGAGAGTGAGGTGAAGGGAGAGTGGTGAGAGGGAGAGTGAGTGAGAGAGAGAGGGGAGAAGTGAAGGTAGAGAGAGGGAGTGAGGTGAGAAGAGGGGAGAGTGAGGGTGAAGGGGGGGTGAGGGGTGAGAGAGAGGGAGAGTGAAAGGTGGAAGAGGGGGAGAGTGATGGTGAGAGAGGAGGGAGTCAGGATGAGAGAGAGAGGAAGTGATGGTGAGAGAGGGGGAGAGTGAGGGGAGGGAGGGGAGAGTGAGGAGGAGAGTGAGGGTGAGAGAGGGAGAGAGTGAGGGTGGGAGAGGGAGAGGAGAGAGGGTGAGGGTGAAAGAAGAGGAGAGTGAGGGGGAAGGAGAGTGACGGTGATGGGGAAGGAGAGAGAGAGAGAGACAGACAGACAGACAGACAGAAAATATTTGAGGTGTTATACCCATGTGCTTTAACACTAAAGCGCTCGGCTTACCTGTGAGCCTTCAATAATATTTTTTACTTCCTGACTCGTAGCCATCAACAATATTTCTTTAAAGGAAATATTGCAAATATTTTTCTATTTCATTATAACACACTTTAGAATAAGAATTTAGTGTATAATAGAAGTATAATGACTCATCTTAAATATATGTTAAACATTTCTGGCAAATCTGACCTGCGAGATGGAAGGGGAAGAGCAATTTGAGTAGAACGTGTAAGAAAACGGATAAAAAAGTTGAAAAGTAAACTTTTATAAATGAATAATTTTTTTGTAATAAGAACTCTAGAAAATGGTTAAAACATTTAATTTTAAATAATACCAGTTTGACATGTGACACAAAATATATTTCTTTTGGATTGCTCTTCTGATTTGCTACCTTTCCGCAATTGTCGCATAATTTATCTTGTTTCACAGCGATGGATACTAGATGTTTTACATGACGGGAGTCTAAAAGGATATTAACTACATTTTTCAAATTTCACATCTCATTTCTTGTTCGGATTTTCATTGAATTTATTTTTGATAAATCTGAAAATACTACGAATACAGTATGAATATGTCTAATTGGATGACGCAAAACAGTAATGACTGTGTAGTCCACAGTTTTGAAGCGTATTTTGTAGAATTCTCCATATCCCTTTTATCAACATCTACCTTTAATTCAGATGTGTTCTATATTGAAACGTGATTACTGATAATAAATGTAAATCGTAACCAATTTCCGAATTTATAAATAATTAGGGCGCCAGGAAAAGGTTATACCTGAATTCATGATAATCTATTACTGTCTTCAGATATATTACAAATAAATGAAAATTCCGCTATCTCGGTCGACGGGTTCTAATGAAATTATTATTGCTACTTACTCCGCAACCAATTATTCAATCTGCCATCCATATGGAGTGGCGAGGACTCTGAAAATATTTCTGAAATGTCTACTCAAGTATTGCATGTAATGCAAATAAGAATCAGCTTTCTTTCAAATTGTGAATTATAATTTATTATCATTGATTATTACAATTTATCGTTAGGTCATGACCATTTTTCTCGTTATTGCAATAACAGCGTTATAAAACTTTTTATCCTTTTTTGCCTCTTCGCGCGCACGTCGCTCGATGTCGCCACTTAGGGTAGACCAATCTTCCTTCTTGTTGAAGTCCACGATGATCAGCAAGTCGAAACTTCCCCCAACAACTTCATAAGCACTGCCTATACTCTTCGTCTTGCGCCTCAGGTGGTCACATATTTCAAACTACTTTTTTCGAGTCTGAATAATATCCTACTAATATTATTTTCTATCACCTAACTTGCTAATTCACAATTCACTGGTAAAATTTGTAAGTCAAGTCTTGTAACTTCACCGCGAAAATATTCTAAGTTCACTTTCCAGTTCAATCATGAAAATATTACAAGTCCGAATTTGCAACGGTACAACACGTAAATTTTATAAGTTCCCGTTGCACACCTAATGCGGAAATGTTCTAAGTTCAATTTCAATGTCCACTCTCACGAAATATCACAAGTCCCGATTTGATAATTAACCGCAAGAAAAAACGCGCAATCGATCCGCTCACCACCAAGACACGAGTCGGAGTGCCCTAGTTCCAATCTGGTCCACCCTTCAAAGTTCGTTGTGTTTTTCTCTCTATTGTTTTTTCGCGTTGCTATGGTGTGTCTCCTGGGCGTGCTTCCAAACGAACTCGTTGTTGTTTCGCGTTGCTACTGTGTACCTGTAGTATCTGTAGGAACAGACACTACAGAAATACCGTCGGCGGCGTCGCGGGCTAGGAAGTACCCGCACCGCTGATAGAGGGAGCAGCGAGCGCGCCCCTTCGCCACCCGGCGACCTGGAACAGGAAGGGGCAGAGCAGCTACCCCTCCCCAGCGGGGAGGGGGACACCGAACGGAGGGCCGCAGTGCCGGAGGCCTCGGCCACTCTGAGCTTAGATTCGTAACCGTCGAGACTGAAAGAAAACTGTATGGTGAACGTGCTTTGTGATAGGATCGTGATTATTGGAATTTGGACCGTACCACATTTTACAACGACCCGGCTGATGGACATTCTTCCTGTTATCAAGACTCTGGCATACGTGTATTTGGGTAATTCTTAGAAGATTGTGGAATAAAATAAATTGTTGTGTTACAGATTGTCTTTTCTTTTGATTTGGTATACAATAGTACCCTGCGCCTGCTTCCAAACGAACTCATTTCGCGTTGCTACGGAGTCATCTGCGTATCTGCACCGTAGAAACCCACGTCTTTTGCGATATCTACAACATTTTGACCTTTATTTGCCTAAATAAAATGTCCGTTATTGTTGGTATGTCACAATATGGCTCCACTTTCCAATCGTTTCCTTTCGTTTTTTTCTTCCATGTTTTCACTAAATTACTACTATTTGTAAAACAAGTCGGCTTAGATGACTCAAGCCACAACTGATGTCACTGCAGTGCCTAAGCCTATGACGTTCAACGGTTCGTGTCCAGACGGTAGCAGGATTTTCAGCTGTTATTTAGACAATAATTCTAGTAGCCGACTGCTCTGAATGGTAGTTTTATGTGCTTTCTCCTATTATCCAATCGTTTCCTTTCGTTTTTTTCTTCCATGTTTTCACTAAATTACTACTATTTGTAAAACAAGTCGGCTTAGATGACTCAAGCCACAACTGATGTCACTGCAGTGCCTAAGCCTATGACGTTCAACGGTTCGTGTCCAGACGGTAGCAGGATTTTCAGCTGTTATTTAGACAATAATTCTAGTAGCCGACTGCTCTGAATGGTAGTTTTATGTGCTTTCTCCTATTATCCAATCGTTTCCTTTCGTTTTTTTCTTCCATGTTTTCACTAAATTACTACTATTTGTAAAACAAGTCGGCTTAGATGACTCAAGCCACAACTGATGTCACTGCAGTGCCTAAGCCTATGACGTTCAACGGTTCGTGTCCAGACGGTAGCAGGATTTTCAGCTGTTATTTAGACAATAATTCTAGTAGCCGACTGCTCTGAATGGTAGTTTTATGTGCTTTCTCCTATCAACACCGGGAAAATTCCGGAGCAGTACCCTAACACACTGACCACGGACAGCTTTCCTTTCTCCATCCTTTCTCTTCCGTCCTCCTCCACGGACGGTCCTTTCTCTTCCTTGTCTTATCCTCAACCAATACTTGCACATACTTACACTTACACTTAATATACACTACACTACCACACATGCCGGGAGACCAGTCGGGAGCTTAGAGTTTTCCAGCTGGGGGTGTTGCCTCGCTGGTGGGAGATACCTGGTTGGAGAAAACCTCGTTAACCGACGTGTATGCCGGCGCCGGATATCACCATCCAGCGAAGGGAGATCGCCATCGCCTCCTGTGGAAAAACCATGCTCTACACTTACGGGAATAATGACCTTAGCAGTTGGCGTGCCCGGAGACACAAAATAATTATACATATAAAAAACATTGGCGAGCATATTGTTAGTGATCATCTGCAGCTTATCACAACTGCACACTGTATTCGTCAAGGCTTTCAAGCCATGACAGAGTAAAGACATCGACTTTGAAAGGGAAAATACCTGTTTGTCAACTTAATTCTTCTGTCTTAATAGTATGTTGGTGCATTTTCAATATAATACAATACACGAGATCAGTTTCAAAATATAATGCTTCATATTAAAGAAAAATATTCAAATTAAAGAAATTAATGTATTGGATGATTTCTTTACAAATTTCAAATATATTATGAAGCTTGGGGCATAAGTCATAGCAACAATTTTTTTTGTGACAATACAAGCACGATTTGAAAATGTGAAATATACACATGAAAGCTTAAGGTATGAACTAAGATCGTACACATTTAACGACACCAAAATTGTGTTATTCATATTAATTAAGGTATTTGAAGTGACTCTAGTGGTTTCATGTTCCAAAGCATTTTACCATGTACGAGTTCACAACATCCCAAGCATTACGCACCCGTTCTAAACGCCCGATTAGGCAGATTCTCTGTCATTTCTCCCATGGAGTACGCCTGTCTTGAGGAATGAGCGCTGCTCCACCCGTTTTAATTCATCTCACACGGCGACAGTCGGACAACTGATTTAACGTTGCTCTCTATGCTAATACACACACTCACAGAGCGTTCTATTGATATGAACACACCCTATTGCAGTATTTCTTTCAGGCTACAAGTGAAATTGTGCGATCCAATACATTTCTTTTCGAAAACTAGATGTGATACAACAGCACATACTTTCTCCCATAATTTAAAATAGTTACGTTATATTAAAATATTGTAATTTCTGTCATACTTAAATCTCAGTTATAACTTCAAAAAGTCTAATTCAAACGAATAGCGTCTCGTGCTTAACTGCATTTATTTCCATTATCAGGAAGGAAGTTTCATTTCTTACTTTTTGAAATGAAACGAACATGAATAAATTTAAATGTTACAGTATTTACATAACATAATACAGAAAAGCAAGAATAATTTCTTACAAGCCTACCTTTAATACACTCGAAATGAGATTTTAATTTTAATACAATAATGAACGATTACAACTTCTTAAAGTATAGACGTGTGCTTATTAGTTCTAAGTTAAAATGTATTACCTTCCTTCAATCTATTTCCTTTCTTAAAAATATTATCTACATCATAGAATCATCATGACCGACAACAATGGAATGAATTGGAAGAAGTTTGGAACTACCCAACAACAAAATTTAATCAAAAACGATGGAGCCACTTTTTTTTAAATTTTGAAAATGTCTCAGTGGCTTCCTGTAAAGTCCCCCCAAATTAAAATCTCGGTTTCAAATTCAAGGGGCCGCGACATTAGCCAGATCAATTGGGGAAATATCAATTTTGGAGATAATCGGCTGAAAGGTTAACCGCTAGCGTTGTTCACAGACGGACAGACAGACGTTTTTCCGTCATTAGAGTTTTCAGTATCTAATGCCCACAGAACATGAATTCTGGCTACCCCACTTGTTAGAGGACTTTTTTTTCAAATTTAGCAACTGAATTTATCCACTTTTTCGTTATCAGGGCCCGGCAATATTAGCTTTTCTGCCGAAAATTCGACGTGTTTCCCGGTGCAATACATAACTTTCTCTTAAGTACCTTCGTAAAGGCGAGAAAGTAAAAATGGTTTCCAAGAATTCTGCCTCAAATCTCATATTGATTTGAAAATCATTATTTGAAACTGTTATTCTAAAACAAAAACTAGCTAAATTTGATATCCATATGATTACCTTCAGAAGTCCGAAATATGTCTCGTATAGGAAAGTTCTCTTTCAACTTTGATTAAGGGAATGATTTGAAGAAATAACGTTAACAACAAAAATTAAAATATGAAGAAATAGCATTAGTAATAACAACAACAAAAACTTAAAAGATTTTCTCAAAAACGGCTACAAATGTTTCAAGGAAAATTTCCACACAGGACGAGGTTTTACTCTTCTTTAATATTCTTAAAGTAATGTTTAAGAATATTATAGAAGAGGTCTACAATTGAGTAACAGAAAAATTGCGAAAATGTGGAAAAACTGTACTTCGGGCGGCGATAAATGGCAGCTGGGAAGAAGGTAGGGCAAAACCAAAAAGCTAGCAAAGACCAAAGAAATTAGAAAACTAACTAGTACCATAATGTGTGCCGTTCTGTAGCACCAATCAGGGGAACCCAAAACGTGTATATCTGTTGAAATCTCAAAATCTATTTTCTGCAGCATTACTTAACTTTCTGTATGCTACATATATTACTTCGAATATACGTATTTATACAGAAAGTAAAAAATTACATATTTGTGAAATTTTGCAAAATCAAAAATCATTACACTTATGTGTGGATATGAAAATTTATGTGAAGTATGTAATTTTTGAAAAATTGGCGTTTGTGTCATGCTTTTCAGTGCATTAATATTACTCGTATAAATAGTTTTTAAAAAAATATTGTCTCTGTTTTGAGACAATCATGTTTAACAGTATCCTTATTTCTCTACAAATTGCGCAAAAATATTTATATTTTCAAAAATAAATTCATGTCTATAACTGATTGTGAAGAGCAAATTTCATTTGAAGAAAAAAATCTTCAATAATGTTCAATAATGTTCACGAGACTGTTCAAAAAATACAACTTGAGTATTTCGAAAATTCAGAGTTAACTGTAGAAACCGGACCTATGCCTACATTATAAGTGTATTTCATTACATTTCTAAAAGAAATATAAAGAACAAATTTGGAGCCTTTTTCAGAAAAGTTTGAAAATGTCCCATGGCCTTCATGTGAAGTATCCCAAAATTTACAGAATTATATTCAAAATTGCGGGGATTCAAGGCGGGCTAGATCGATCGGGGAATATTCATTTCGGAAAAAATCTACGAATAGTTTAGGCTCTAGTGTTGAATATAGATGGATGGATGGACGGACATACTGCCGGATGTTTTGAAGGGAAAAAACAAAAACTTTTTCGGTATCAGAGACCGCAACAGTTTATTTTCGTTAAAATCTCAAAATCAATTTTCCACAGCATTACATAACTTTCTCTTGTGTAGTTCTATACGTACCCTCTCCCTCAGAAAAAATGTCGTTCAAAATTCTATCTTCCACACCGCGCCGACAAACTTGGACACCCCTCGGCCTGGGGGAGGGCAGGGGGAGGGACGCGTTGACCAATCGCTAGCAGGTAGAACCACAGTTGTCTGTGATTGGTGCAACATCCCAAGGGGCAGAAAGAACGCTGTTTCAGGGGGAGGGGGCTAGTTCGTTTACGTACGAGACGGAAATATCGTCATATTTCCCTGCCGAAGGAGGTAGTTTGCCTGCGCGTACGCCACGACGAAAATAATATTTCTAAGTGGGGTTTTCCGTCCAGAATGATTGTCTATAGACCAGTAAATATTTATCATTTTAGCAACAATTATTCTAACTTTTAGTAATCGATTTGTAACTCCTGACAAAATGCTATTTTGAGATATTCATTTCAGGCACAATTTGCGGAGCCTTTCCGGCCGTTCTAACGCATATTTCGAATTTGTTTATAAAATTATAAATTGTTGCAAAATTGTTAATTCGCTGTTTTTGGCTCTGGGACATCGGGAGACTCTCCCCACTTTAGATTTGCAAAATTTGGAAATTGTTTATAAATTTGCAATTGTTGCAAATTTTTTATTGTCTAATCTGAATGGCGTTTAAATGTGATGCAAAACTCCGGAATCCGTTCGGTGCTATTATATCTCGTTCTCGAGATATATGTAATTGTTTATAAGAAATTAACATCTTAGTAGACCCCATTTGTTTGCGCTTAATTCATTCGCGCTAGCAGAATAGCGTGGGATGGGCCTACTAAAAAAAACCGTTCTCCAATGCCGCACTTTTGCCTGCCACATACGCTTAAAATGCACTTGCTTGTAAACAACTTCTGTGGCCAATTTAATTATGATAAATTCGTATTTTTACGGCGAGTATGAGCATAACTTTTATTTGGTTTTTATATTCTCTTTTAAGTCCTGCAATTTGCAAGTCGATATATTTATCAAATAGGAAAGAAATTGATTATAAAAAAAGTATTTTTCAAGGTGCATTACGCCCAAACAATTGTTTCTGTTTTTCTATCAAAGAGGTGTTGAGCAATCGAATAACTGTATTATTAATTTTTTTTAAGTCCCCTGTTAACACCGAGAGTCAGAAACTATTTGTTCCTCTTGTTTAACCATTACCATTAAAAAATAGGGAAACATATTGCATCGCTGTTTGCTATAAACTGCACTGGATTGGATGAAGGTAGTGTTAAGGTTTTCAAATACAGAAATATTCAATTTTGTGTTTTGAAAGATCACATGAGTAGAATCACACATCAAATTTTAACACAAGTATAGAAATTTCTAAATAAACGTATATAAACTTTAAGTTAATACTTTCAATTCAATTTATCATTCCTTTCTAAAACTGCACATTTTGCATGATGATTTCATTGTATAATATTCAAATCAGAGCTTTATGTGCTAAATCTACGCATTGTTAATACATATTTTTAAACAACATTAATATATTTAATATACATTTAAAAGGTTTTTAGATTGGCGAACGTTTCAATAAAATTTCATGAATTCCTAAATGCTTGAAAATAAATACTTGTAAAATTAAATACTTGTAGAGTGTGAAAATATAACAAACTCACGTATTTGGTAAAACGAGTTGATATTACTAAAAAAAACAAAAACAGATGTTATAACAATTCAAAGAGATTTAGCGTTCGTTTACAGTTTAGTAAATATCAATGCACTAGCATTTCCCAGTGAAAATACATAGAACGAACTTGGTGGTCAAGTGATATGACCTTCCCAACACAGACTACATTTCAGTATCGTCAGAGTTCGAAGGTGGTTTGCTGGCCGCCATTCTACGAATCTATCAAAACCTTGAATTTTGCACGACCATCTGTACAGCGAGAACGTAGCGGTTTATTAAACGGAAACGGGCCATTCGAGGTATCTAATGTGCACTCTTTGAAAACGTTTAACCATTATAAACTATCCCTAAGAAAAATATCAAATAAACAATGTTAAAGGTCACCAGCATAACATTGCCTTTACTATTTGAATGTTTTCAACATCCCCAAAACCAACAGAAAACCCATGTTTTTACAGGTTATTATAAAACCAATTCAATAAATATAAGCATTTATACACGTTATTATTTTTAAAACACTCAAATATCTACGATGTTATTTGATTCATGTCTTCATCGAAGATCTGAGATTAAAAACTGATAAACAGAGAAAATTAAAGTAATTTTGAGTGATTGATGAAGTTGAATGATCAAACGAAAAACAATGTTTCTTGCTTCATATAATGCTATCGTGTTTAACAGACATGTAATTACATGTGATACCTATATTTAAACATCGAAACTAATGAAAATTTACAAAATTAAAATCATCAATAAAACGTTGATTCATCAGCAAGGATTATATTATTAAATACTTTTTTGAGATTCATGTGCTCCTGTGTGAATAACGTAGTAAACGTGATTCGTATGATCCAGTTGCTCAGAATAATGCAAAACCTGCTAGACACATACACTAAACATAATAGTTGTCAAATAGTTATTTACGACATGAGTATCATAAGATATCTTATTACAATACGAAATTGGAGAATTATCAAACAAGACTCTTTAGCCGAAATTGTTAACTAATTGAATATTGTAATATAATGTTACCATTTGAATATCATAGAAAGTAAGACGCAATTTGTCAAAATTCATGTGAACTATAATTTTTCTTTAAATTTTACTCCTTATCCTGCGAAAGATGTGTGACAGTACTTATGTTAACAATTATACTGCCATGGGTTTAATTAATTAGTTTACAGTACGCAAATTATTGTTTTTGGTTTTAAAGAAGCATGGATATACAGAGTATCGGGGAACGAAACGTCGAAAGTTTGAAAAAAGCTGTTTAAACAATTTTAATCATACTTTGTCTAATAAACTACATAGATATTTTGAATGGCTGAGCTGCAATAAACACGCAAATTTTGGTTTGAAAATATGATTTCTACGCAAAACTTTGCATTCTAGAATCATGTAAACAGACCAGAAACATGTAACATGTTTATTATTAACAATATAAATTAATATATTAGTTCAGAAAAAAATTAACCGAGAAATAAAAAAGCAGTCGAACTGTGAAAATTGGGTGCTTTTTATTTCTAGGTTAATTTTTCTTTCTGATCAAATGTATTCATTTATTTTGTTAATCATAAACAATTTAGATATTAATGAAGTGTTTATATGCTTCTACAACGCAAATAGTTGCCTAGAAAACATATATCCAAACCAACTTTTGAATGTTTATTGCGGCTTAGCCATTTGGAATATCCGTGTAGTTTATTAGACAAAATAAGCTTAAAATTGTCTTAACAGCTATTTTTCGAAGATTCGACATTTCTTCCCCGAATATCCTGTATATAAAAGGCTTGATTTCTGTTGGTACGCGACGGAACGGCGTTCCGGTTCTTTGGAAATAATTATGAAATTATATTATATATAAGTAACTATTGCTATTATATTAAAAATTAATTTGAGGCGCGTTTCGGGGCCTAAGATTTTAACACTAAAGGATATATGTATCATAACAACTCTTATGACGACACTGTTCTCAGTTACGTCAAGTTTTAATTTAGAGAATCAAAGTGAATGGTCTAAGTTTACTCACCTAAATAAAGTTTATCCTACTATACATACTATTTAGAAAGTGTTTTATGTTCAAAACAAGTGTTGCCTCAACAGCATATATTTTCACGTATTATTCGTAATTGCTATGCAATATTCAATACGGACTATGTGAACCTGCAAAAAAGAAACAACAAAAAAAGACCTACTGCAGCAGAAAATATTTTCTACTCGTCGGGATTCGAACTCGGGTCTTTAAAGTTAACTCACCTGACACGGTTCCCCCTCACCACCAGGTACACGACAAGACTACCGCCTTTCCGATGCGAAAAGAAAGTGAAGCATTTGCAGTTTTTTAAAAAAAACAGGGTGTTCAATTTATCTTAATACAAGATCTATTTTTAAAAAGAGATTTCATTAAACAAAAATCTCTAGCGTTCAGATTGTTTTTCGACAATGTTATAAAGATCAGTCGGGGCTAATATTATACAGTAGAAAATTGGGGTTAATGTATTACACTTTAAGAGTTGTTATTTATTTATGTCCAAAATTAACAAGAAAATGACAAATGATAGGAAATATATTCTATTATAATGACCATAGCAAACACTTAAAATGTAACAATATTTGGGAGGGAAAAAATTAAAACTAAAATGCCTAATTTTTCCAGTCAAAAACTTTTCCACCGTGATATAAATCTTTTGATGTTACTTCGTTATTTTTTATGACACGATATTTTTGAAAATAGGTTATCATTAAGAAAGAATTAATATTCTTTTCTGCGTTAAAATAATGCAATAATATTAATCGTGTCATGATATATACAGCCGCAAATTTGTGGGGCTAATATGATACAACTTAAGAGGCTAATGTAATACAATACGGGTGTCGGGGCTATTTTGATACACTAAAAATTAACACGCAGACAACTGGAAGGGATTTTTTTATGTTTAATATTACATCAAAGGCGCTAAAATTCCGATTTGATGTTGATAAACTATCCAAGTGTTTATCTGAGAAAGAAAGAGCAGGCGACAATTCATATAGATTTCCTCGTTCTCCTCCCTACCCAGTACATGGTGATTCACTTATGATTATCAATTGGCGGAAGCTTCTGCTGTTTCAGTGCAGTTACTGATTTTTCACTGGAATCACAAGGAACCAGGCCTACAATAGGAGCTAACACCATCCCTTCAACTCCAGATATCAACTGTTCTCATCCAGTACTTTTGAGATAATGCTGTTGGAAAAAAATTAAAAAAACAGTAGCCCTCCAAAGAATAAGGAAGCGGTTAGACCCAATAGCAGCAATCATTACTAGTGAAGAGTGGATCATTACTAGGAAAGAGTGGAGTGTTTAATTTACATTAATTTAATATCTCTTTTTAAAAAGAGATTTCATGAAACAAAAATCTCTAGCGTTAATATTTGTTTTCCACAATGTTTATAGGTATTTGTTCGCAATTTTCGAAAATTCAGATCGTTCGCCCAAAATTGAACGTACGCCACTTTTAAACATCTTGTGCTTCGAACAATAGATTTACAGAAAAATTGGAGCTCTTTTTGAGGAAATTATGTAAATATGATGGGGTTTGGTGTAAAGTACCTTCAAAATTAAAAGATTAGTATCAAATTCGAAGATTCGTAATATTAGCCAGATCGTTCAAGGAATATCCATTTTGGTGAAAATCGTGTTTACTTTAGGCTCTAGAATTACTCACACGAAGACGGATTCACAAAGAGGATTTTTGGAAAATCACTTTTTCGGGTTCAAAAAACAAGCGTTTTGACATCCTTGTGTATAGAAAATAAAAGAACAATACCAACAATCCACTTTTTTCGAACTAGCTACTTACAAAACGTGTTTTCTGTAAAAATTTCGACACTTCCTCCTACAGCATTACGTAACTCTCTTTACACGTGGAGGTAAAAATATTCCAGCGTTACTGGGATTCGAACTCGGATCCCTGTAGTCCGTAGGTCTGGCTCGACCACACTGTGCTATCACAGATATTTCTCAACCCGCTATCCAAGCACACTTATTGTGAAAAGAATAGTTACGTGATATTCATTGCACTTAGATTTTTTATTAGAGGAATGTTCTACATGTGTCAGAGGTATCAAATCCGCAATAAGAACCCAAACGATTACAACCCACGCAACTACATAGCTCATTTTACTTAGAAATATTTTCAACCAGAAGCCGTGGTCTTTAGAACCCTCTGTGGAAGTCGTTGCCGGTCTTATCTTTCGGCGACTATGTCCAAGGTTGAATTACGTCACAGATGAAAGTTGCGATAACGCTAGAGCTCAACACGGGCGCTTGCAGACGTTCTGAAGCCAGAATCGCAATAGGGGCATATTTATACGTGATTCTTAAAGACATTAACACACTAAAATAAGTAGTGGCGCCTCAAAACACATGCTTTATGTGATATTTATAATGGATACGAATGATTATAACTATACAATTAACCGCAAAATTGTTTCTACCCGCAAAAATTATTCGCCGTGGATGAGGTTCGATCTTACGTGCCTAAGCTTCTCCAACAGTGCGCTTACCTGCTAAACCACAGAAACTCTTATAACTTTTGTCTCTAACATAGATGATTTTAAACTGTCATGTATCACAGATTTGACTAAAAAAGAACGTGAGGCGTTTAGATGCTTGTGTTAACTACAGGCGGACAGACAGACGCCAACATGAGATCTACACTATTCTCTTAAACGTTCTTGAGATTATGGGGAAAAAAAATAATCAAAACCGATGACGCCGCTTTTGAGAAAATTTTGAAAATATCTCTGAGGCTTTATGTAAAGTACCTCCCAAAATTAAAATATCGGTTTCGAATTAATGGGACCGTGATATCAACAAGATCGATTGGGTATTATCAGTTTTGGACAAAATCGGCTGAACAATTTAACCCCTAGAGTTGTTCGCAGACGAAAGACTGATAGACAAACGTTTTGCCGTCATTCAATTTTTCGGTAACAACGATCCACAAAACATGAATTCTGGCTACACAACGCGTTAAAGGATTTCCCCCTTAATTTAGCAAATAAATTTATTCACTTTTTCGTTACCAGGATGGGACGGTTTTTAATCCGAAAATTCGCCGTATTCTGGTGCACGATTACAATACCTTTTCTTCTTACGACAGTAAGTGCGAGAAAGTAAAAATCAATAAAAACACTTAATCCTTTTTTCCACCCCCATTTCCGTCTTCCTAAAGGCCTAATAAAATAGCCTGTCCAACATAAAATGTATTAACCCCTATGTTATTTTTCCTAGTTTACCAATCTCTGTCTCAGTACAGGGGAGTGGAGGCAAAACTAGGAGAAGAAAAATCCCACACCACTAACACCTGGGTGTAGAGTCCCAACTGGGACTGGGAGTCGCCAACAATGAACTTCTCGGAAACACATCTCAAATATCCATAGTTGAATATTATAACAAGAAAATATCAAATTTTTGTAATAAATGTTCCTTCAAAATTCCGGTATTTTCTGTTTTCTTTCATGTTATATTTAAATACTATTATTAAGAGAGAAAACCTCATTGAGATAATTTCAATTAAATCAATGCAACTCGAAGAGCAAACGCTCGTGCGATTTGAAGAATAACCGCGTTTTTTGTGTACTCAGAATTTGTCTTGTATATGAGTTAGGGCAAGGGGATACCAAAATTTAAGAAAACGTTCACAGAATACATTTCTCCCTACAGTACATTACACACAATTTTTAACTGTTTTTGACATTAAATGAAAAATACAGCGTCGTAATAGCGCCTTGTCCGTCCCGACAATCATCAGAATTCAAAAGGAATTCAGAATGACAGCTCGTCAAACGAAGCGGGGGAAATTCAAATTTGCTATTTCAAAAATTGTAAAATTATCTAAAGTACTTATAGTTTTAAACAATTGTATGTGATCTTTATTAAAGGACTGATTATTTGAAAGGAATATTTGAAGATCTGTTTTTGATGAACACATTTCATTAAGGAAAAACTATCTTCAATACTTAAGTTGTAGGAAAACGGCGAAAAAAATGTTTTCTTGCATTTTTGGAAAAATTCATTATATGAACGAAAATCATCTCCGCCATCGTCTTATAGCGTCCATTACGCTATCCGGCAATAAAATTTAACCAGAAAAGTTCATGCCATTTTTAAATTTTTGAAAATGTTTCAGGGGCTTTTAGTAGAGTACCATCCAAAAATAAAATATTGATTTGAAATTCAGGAGGGCTCGACATCAGCCATATCGCTTGCGGAATATCAACTTTGGAGAAAATTTCCTGAACAGTTAGACGCTAGCATTGTTCACAGAAGAAAATACGTTTTACAATTAATCGTTTGTTTTTTGTATTTACTACCAACCAAACCTGGCTTCTGGCTACACCACATGCTAGAGAGATTTTTTTCTATATTTATCAACTGAATTTATCCACTTTTTTTGACACCAGGGCCCGGAAATTACAGTTTTTTTGTGTCGAAAATTAGCCGATTTCCTCCGTATAATTACACAACTTTTTACTTTCTCGTATACGCACATACATACGGAGTAATATACGTAGTATAGAGAAAGTTATGTAATGCTCCGCGAAAAAAAACGGCGAATTTTCGGCAGAAAAAATGTATTGCCGGGCCCTGAAAACAAAGGAGTGGATAAATCCAGTTACTAAATTAAGAGAAAAAATCTCTAACACGTGATGTAACCATAATTCCTGTTTTGTGGGTCTTTGATGCCAAAACACCAATTGAAAGCAAAACGTCAGTCTGTCTGCGTCTGTCCGTCTCTCCGTCCATCTGTGAACACTACTAGCGCCTAAACAGATCGTACGATCTTCTCCAAATTGAAGAATCGCTTGTCGATGTGATTCTAGTTGAAACTTTGAGATTTTAAAAATCATTCTTTAAAATTTGAGGGTACATTACATGAAGCCGTCGGTCATTTTCAAAAGTTTCTCAAAAACGACCCCAAATTTTTTTCTTTAAATTTCTTCTAAGAATAGAGTAAACTAACTCTGAATTTTCGAAAATTGGAAAAGTTTGAATTTTTTCGGCGTTTTCCTACAACTCTAAAATTGAACACAGATTTTTCTTTCAAATGAAATTTGTTGCCCATAAATAATTCTTTAATTTCATAAATAAGGTCATATATTTTTTTTTGAAAATTACAGACAGACAGACGAACAGACACAAGAACAGAGACATCAACAGACTCACGAACGTACAGGCTTTTTGTCGTCGTTCGATTTTTCTGTATCAACGACCCACAAAACATTGGTTTCGGGCAACACGAGTTAAAGGATTTTTTTCTACTTTTCACAACATTAGTTAACCCTTTTTACGTTACCAGGACCTGGCATTAACAGTTTCCCCATTGATTCTAACAATAATATTCGAATGTTGTTGAAATAATGCCTTTATTATGATTTTCCTATAGATTTGTTAAGAATACAAAGTAAAGAACAGAAGATTCTTTTCTTATTGTATTTCATTTCATATTGTTAATAAATCTCTTTTTAATATTTACTGATTATTTCACCTTTGGAATTGATTGAAAATTTTCGTTGAATAGAAACAATGAAAAACAATTTTTTCTTACTTTCTGCTAATTATGTGGTAAGAAGAAAAAGTATTGTAATCATGCGCCGGGGGACGGGGATTTTTCGACAAAAACCTCTAAATTCCGATCACTGGCCACGACAAAAGTAGACAAATTTTATTCTTGTATATAGTGCATTACTTCAATACGTTTGTAGACAGAATCCATGTTTTGTGGGTCCTTGTTACTAAAAAATCTATTTACGACAAAACGTCTGTTTGTCCGCCTGTAGTTAACACAAGCATCTAAACGCCTCACGTTCTTTTTTAGTCAAATCTGTGATACATGACAGTTTAAAATCATCTTTGTTAGAGACAAAAGTTATAAGAGTTTCTGTGGTATAGCAGGTAAGCGCACTGTTGGAGAAGCTTAGGCACGTAAGATCGAACCTCATCCACGGCGAATAATTTTTGCGGGTAGAAACAATTTTGCGGTTAATTGTATAGTTATAATCATTCGTATCCATTACAAATATCACATAAAGCATGTGTTTTGAGGCGCCACTACTTATTTTAGTGTGTTAATGTCTTTAAGAATCACGTATAAATATGCCCCTATTGCGATTCTGGCTTCAGAACGTCTGCAAGCGCCGTGTTGAGCTCTAGCGTTATCGCAACTTTCATCTGTGACGTAATTCAACCTTGGACATAGTCGCCGAAAGATAAGACCGGCAACGACTTCCACAGAGGGTTCTAAAGACCACGGCTTCTGGTTGAAAATATTTCTAAGTAAAATGAGCTATGTAGTTGCGTGGGTTGTAATCGTTTGGGTTCTTATTGCGAATTTGATACCTTTGACACATGTAGAACATTCCTCTAATAAAAAATCTAAGTGCAATGAATATCACGTAACTATTCTTTTCATAATAAGTGTGCTTGGACAGCGTGTTGAGAAATATCTGTGATAGCACAGTGCGGTCGAGCCAGACCTACGGACTACAGGGATCCGAGTTCAAATCCCAGTAACGCTGGAATATTTTTACCTCCACGTGTAAAGAGAGTTACGTAATGCTGTGGGAGGAAGTGTCGAAATTTTCACAGAAAACACGTTTTGTAAGTAGCTAGTTCGAAAAAGTGGATTGTTGGTATTGTTCTTTTATTTTCTATACACAAGGCTGTCAAAACGCTTGTTTTTTGAACCCGAAAAAGTGATTTTCCAAAACCCCTCTTTGTGAATCCGTCTTCGTGTGAGTAATTCTAGAGCCTAAAGTAAACACGATTTTCACCAAAATGGATATTCCTTGAACGATCTGGCTAATATTGCGAATCTTCGAATTTGAAACGAATCTTTTAATTTTGAAGGTACTTTACACCAAACCCCATCATATTTACATAATTTCCTCAAAAAGAGCTCCAATTTTTCTGTAAATCTATTCCTCGAAGCACAAGATGTTTAAAAGTGGCGTACGTTCAATTTTGGGCGAACGATCTGAATTTTCGAAAATTGCGAACAAATGCCTATTAACATTGTCGAAAACAAATATTAACGCTAGAGATTTTTGTTTCATGAAATCTCTTTTTTAAAAGAGATATTAAATTAATGTAAATTAAACACTCCACTCTTTCCTAGTAATGATCCACTCTTCACTAGTAATGATTGCTGCTATTGGGTCTAACCGCTTCCTTATTCTTTGGAGGGCTACTGTTTTTTAAATTTTTTTCCAACAGCATTATCTCAAAAGTACTGGATGAGAACAGTTGATATCTGGAGTTGAAGGGATGGTGTTAGCTCCTATTGTAGGCCTGGTTCCTTGTGATTCCAGTGAAAAATCAGTAACTGCACTGAAACATCAGAAGCTTCCGCCAATTGATAATCATAAGTGAATCACCATGTACTGGGTAGGGAGGAGAACGAGGAAATCTATATGAATTGTCGCCTGGTCTTTCTTTCTCAGATAAACACTTGGATAGTTTATCAACATCAAATCGGAATTTTGGCGCCTTTGATGTAATATTAAACATAAAAAAATCCCTTCCAGTTGTCTGCGTGTTAATTTTTAGTGTATCAAAATAGCCCCGACACCCGTATTGTATTACATTAGCCTCTTAAGTTGTATCATATTAGCCCCACAAATTTGAGGCTGTATATCATGACACGATTATTATTATTGCATTATGTAACGCAGAAAAGAATATTAATTCTTTCTTAATGATAACCTATTTTCAAAAATATCGTGTCATAAAAAATAACGAAGTAACATCAAAAGATTTATATCACGGTGGTAAAGTTTTGACTGGAAAAATTAGGCATTTTAGTTTTGATTTTTTCCCTCCCAAATATTGTTACATTCTAAGTGTTTGCTATGGTCATTATAATAGAATATATTTCCTATCATTTGTCATTTTCTTGTTAATTTTGGACATAAATAACAACTCTTAAAGTGTAATACATTAACCCCAATTTTCTACTGTATAATATTAGCCCCGGCTGATCTTTATAACATTGTCGAAAAACAATCTGAACGCTAGAGATTTTTGTTTAATGAAATCTCTTTTTAAAAATAGATCTTGTATTATGATAAATTGAACACCCTGTTTTTTTTAAAACTGCAAATGCTTCACTTTCTTTTCGCATCGGAAAGGAGGTAGTCTTGTCGTGTACCTGGTGGTGAGGGGGAACCGTGTCAGGTGAGTTAACTTTAAAGACCCGAGTTCGAATCCCGACGAGTAGAAAATATTTTCTGCTGCAGTAGGTCTTTTTTGTTGTTTCTTTTTTGCAGGTTCACATAGTCCGTATTGAATATTGCATAGCAATTACGAATAATACGTGAAAATATATGCTGTTGAGGCAACACTTGTTTTGAACATAAAACACTTTCTAAATAGTATGTATAGTAAGATAAACTTTATTTAGGTGAGTAAACTTAGACCATTCACTTTGATTCTCTAAATTAAAACTTGACGTAACTGAGAACAGTGTCGTCATAAGAGTTATTATGATACATATATCCTTTATTTTTAAATTCTTAGGCCCCGAAACGCGCCTCAAATTAATTATTAATATAATAGCAATAGCTACTTATATATAATATAATTTCATAATTATTTCCAAAGAACCGGAACGCCGTTCCGTCGCGTACCAACAGAAATCAAGCCTTTTATATACAGGATATTCGGGGAAGAAATGTCGAATCTTCGAAAAATAGCTGTTAAGACAATTTTAAGCTTATTTTGTCTAATAAACTACACGGATATTCCAAATGGCTAAGCCGCAATAAACATTCAAAAGTTGGTTTGGATATATGTTTTCTAGGCAACTATTTGCGTTGTAGAAGCATATAAACACTTCATTAATATCTAAATTGTTTATGATTAACAAAATAAATGAATACATTTGATCAGAAAGAAAAATTAACCTAGAAATAAAAAAGCACCCAATTTTCACAGTTCGACTGCTTTTTTATTTCTCGGTTAATTTTTTTCTGAACTAATATATTAATTTATATTGTTAATAATAAACATGTTACATGTTTCTGGTCTGTTTACATGATTCTAGAATGCAAAGTTTTGCGTAGAAATCATATTTTCAAACCAACATTTGCGTGTTTATTGCAGCTCAGCCATTCAAAATATCTATGTAGTTTATTAGACAAAGTATGATTCAAATTGTTTAAACAGCGTTTTTCAAACTTTCGACGTTTCGTTCCCCGATACTCTGTATATCCATGCTTCTTTAAAACCAAAAACAATAATTTGCGTACTGAAAACTAATTAATTAAACCCATGGCAGTATAATTGTTAACATAAGTACTGTCACACATCTTTCGCAGGATAAGGAGTAAAATTTAAAGAAAAATTATAGTTCACATGAATTTTGACAAATTGCGTCTTACTTTCTATGATATTCAAATGGTAACATTATATTACAATATTCAATTGGTTAACAATTTCGGCTAAAGAGTCTTGTTTGATAATTCTCCAATTTCGTATTGTAATAAGATATCTTATGATACTCATGTCGTAAATAACTATTTGACAACTATTATGTTTAGTGTATGTGTCTAGCAGGTTTTGCATTATTCTGAGCAACTGGATCATACGAATCACGTTTGCTACGTTATTCACACAGGAGCACATGAATCTCAAAAAAGTATTTAATAATATAATCCTTGCTGATGAATCAACGTTTTATTGATGATTTTAATTTTGAAAATTTTCATTAGTTTGGATGTTTAAATATAGGTATCACATGTAATTACATGTCTGTTAAACACGATAGCATTATATGAAGCAAGAAACATTGTTTTTCGTTTGATCATTCAACTTCATCAATCACTCAAAATTACTTTAATTTTCTCTGCTTATCAGTTTTTTAATCTCAGATCTTCGATGAAGACATGAATCAAATAACATCGTAGATATTTGAGTGTTTTAAAAATAATAACGTGAATAAATGCTTATATTTATTGAATTGGTTTTATAATAACCTGTAAAAACATGGGTTTTCTGTTGGTGTTGGGGATGTTGAAAACATTCAAATAGTAAAGGCAATGTTAAGCTGGTGACCTTTAACATTGTTTATTTGATATTTTTCTTAGGGATAGTTTATAATGGTTAAACGTTTTCAAAGAGTGCACATTAGATACCTCGAATGGCCCGTTTCCGTTTAATAAACCGCTACGTTCTCGCTGTACAGATGGTCGTGCAAAATTCAAGGTTTTGATAGATTCGTAGAATGGCGGCCAACAAACCACCTTCGAACTCTGACGATACTGAAATGTAGTCTGTGTTGGGAAGGTCATATCACTTGACCACCAAGTTCGTTCTATGTATTTTCACTGGGAAATGCTAGTGCATTGATATTTACTAAACTGTAAACAAACACTAAATCTCTTTGAATTGTTATAACATCTGTTTTGCTTTCTTTTAGTAATATCAACTCGTTTTACCAAATACGTGAGTTTGTTATATTTTCACACTCTACAAGTATTTAATTTTACAAGTATTTATTTTCAAGCATTTAGGAATTCATGAAATTTCAGTGAAACGTTCGCCAATCTAAAAACCTTTTAAATGTATATTAAATACGAAGTAGGGTCAAAAAGTACCCGGAATTGGTTATTAAAAATTTATTAAAAATATTTATAACATTCTTACATTATTTCCCTTCAAAATACTCTCCTCCTGCATCTACACATTTATTCCACCGTTCATATAATTGTTGGAAACACTCTTGAAAGCCGTTTTTTGAAAGTTCCTTCAGCCGCTCCGTCGCATTTTCAATCACCTCTGACGAATCAGCAAAACGATGTCCCTTCAATGCCATTTTTAACCTTGGAAACAGGTAGAAATCTGGTGGTGCGAGATCGGGAGAATATGGAGGATGTTCCAGAGTGGTAACATTATTCTTGGCAAGGTATTGTTTCACCATTAGGGATCGATGTGCTGGGGCATTGTCGTGCAACAAACACCAGTCATTCTCTGCCCATTTTTCAGGTCGTTTTCGTCGAATTGCATCTCGTAGCCGTTTTAAGATCTCTGTGTACAATTCTTTATTTACTGTTCTCCCTTCAGGAATAAATTCATAATGAATCACTCCACGGTAATCAAAAAACACCTCCAACATCACCTTACCCCGGCTTCTGTCCAAGCGAAATTTTTGTTTTCTTGGTGAAGTTTTTGACTTCCATTCAGCGGACTGCCGTTTTGTCTGAGGGTCGTAAAGAAAGCACCATGTCTCATCACCTGTAACAATTTTGCGCAGGAAGCTGTCATCTGCATCAGCCATTTCAATCAAGTCCCTGGACATGGTCACTCTCATTTCCTTTTGCTCAGGGGATAACATTTTTGGAACAATGTGCAAGCAAACACGATGCATGTTCAAGTCATTATGAAGAATGCTGTGAACACTCCCATGTGAAATACCAACTTCAGAGGCAATAGTATTGATGGTTGTTCGCCTGTCCGCACGCACAATTTGTCGAACGCGCTCAACATTGTCGTCTGTAGTGGAAGTGGAAGGCCGCCCAGTCCGAACGTCATCTTCAATTGTTGTGCGACCGTCGCGAAAACGCTTATGCCACTCGTAAACTGCTGTTTTCTTCATCGCAGAATTTCCGTATGCTTTTTTTAGCATCTCAAGAGTCTCCGAGGGTGATTTCTCCAGCAACACACAGAATTTAATATTGCCACGCTGCTCTAATGACGACATTGCACAATCCGACGAAAGAAAGAAACTACGATCTACAATATTAAACACCGAACCAACTACAACTGCCTGCTAACCTCAAAAGCACATTCACTACCAGTTATGCCAACCTCACAAACAAAAATTTCCCTTTCAGCTAACAAATACTTGACTGTAAGCGACCATTCCGGGAACTTTTTGACCCTACCTCGTATATTAATGTTGTTTAAAAATATGTATTAACAATGCGTAGATTTAGCACATAAAGCTCTGATTTGAATATTATACAATGAAATCATCATGCAAAATGTGCAGTTTTAGAAAGAATGATAAATTGAATTGAAAGTATTAACTTAAAGTTTACATACGTTTATTTAGAAATTTCTATACTTGTGTAAATATTGTGATGTGTGATTCTACTCATGTGATCTTTCAAAACACAAAATTGAATATTTCTGTATTTGAAAACCTTAACACTACCTTCATCCAATCCAGTGCAGTTTATAGCAAACAGCTAAGCAATATGTTTCCCTATTTTTTAATGGTAATGGTTAAACAAGAGGAACAAATAGTTTCTGACTCTCGGTGTTAACAGGGGACTTAAAAAAAATTAATAATACAGTTATTCGGTTGCTCAACACCCCTTTGATAGAAAAACAGAAACAATTGTTTGGGCGTAATGCACCTTGAAAAATATTTTTTTTATAATCAATTTCTTTCCTATTTGATAAATATATCGACTTGCAAATTGCAGGACTTAAAAGAGAATATAAAAACCAAATAAAAGTTATGCTCATACTCGCCGTAAAAATACGAATTTATCATAATTAAATTGGCCACAGAATTTGTTTACAAGCAAGTGCATTTTAAGCGTATGTGGCAGGCAAAAGCGCGGCATTGGAGAACTGTTTTTTCAGTATGCCCATCCCACGCTATTCTGCTAGCGCGAATGAATTAAGCGCAAACAAATGGGGTCTACTAAGATGTTAATTTCTTATAAACAATTACATATATCTCGAGAACGAGATATAATAGCACCGAACGGATTCCGGAATTTTGCATCACATTTAAACGCCATTCAGATCAGACAA
This sequence comes from Teleogryllus occipitalis, assembly GCA_011170035.1. NCBI lineage: Eukaryota > Metazoa > Arthropoda > Insecta > Orthoptera > Gryllidae > Teleogryllus > Teleogryllus occipitalis. The sequence continues at coordinate 256,851 of BLKR01000088.1, read as the reverse complement.
TAAAAAATTTGCAACAATTGCAAATTTATAAACAATTTCCAAATTTTGCAAATCTAAAGTGGGGAGAGTCTCCCGATGTCCCAGAACCAAAAACAGCGAATTAACAATTTTGCAACAATTTATAATTTTATAAACAAATTCGAAATATGCGTTAGAACGGCCGGGAAGGCTCCGCAAATTGTGCCTGAAATGAATATCTCAAAATAGCATTTTGTCAGGAGTTACAAATCGATTACTAAAAGTTAGAATAATTGTTGCTAAAATGATAAATATTTACTGGTCTATAGAAAATCATTCTGGACGGAAAACCCCGCTTAGAAATATTTTTTTCGTCGTGGCGTACGCGCAGGCAAACTACCTCCTTCGGCAGGGAAATATGACGATATTTCCGTCTCGTACGTAAACGAACTAGCCCCCTCCCCTGAGACAGCGTTCTTTCTGCCCCTTGGGATGTTGCACCAATCACAGACAACTGTGGTTCTACCTGCTAGCGATTGGTCAACGCGTCCCTCCCCTGCCCTCCCCCAGGCCGAGGGGTGTCCAAGTTTGTCGGCGCGGTGTGGAGGATAGAATTTTGAACGACATTTTTTCTGAGGAGGAAGGGTACCTAGGTATAATGTGAGCTAAGCCGATCACGCCTGACAAATTTGCAGTTGGTACCTTGAACTCTCATGAAGGTATAGTGTCCTCTGGTGATTCACCTGTGAGCAGGACCTCTGGTACTGAGATAATAATATCCTTGAGTTTTTTGTCTTTCTTATTCTAACTGGAAATGACAAAAATTATAATCGTGTGAAATACTAAGTTCGAGCATGTTATAATTATATCTTGAAATATTTGACCGCTCAAGAAGTCACCATGAAAGACATGACTGATACATTTATTTTCAAGGCAGAGAGAAACAGGTGTTAGTTTAATAAAATTCACTACCAAATTGTATATAAATCTTAGTCTTGTTATTATTTCTATCAGTTTATTGATATTGTTAGACTCTCTATAGGAAATTTAAAACGAAATATGCCGGTACGATTTATTTTTAACGCAAAGCTCTAGTTTTACAAGAACACAAAGAATGATCTTCAAAAATATTGATTACAAGATGCAGGAGGAGATTATAGATATAAAGTATCGGATCAACCCGCTACTGCTCTCCAACATGACCGAAGTAATTTTTTTACTTATCGCGAGCTGATATTCATAAGTCTCCTTCATTATTCCTTGATTTTTCACAATGGTCATAGCAGCTATTTATCTCATTATCTCTTCCATTCCCTCACTCCCTGTCTCCTTGAACCTCTCTTTTCTCTCTGTCTGTCTGTCTGTCAGTCTGTCTGCCTGTCTCTCTCTCTCTCTCTCTCTCTCTCTCTCTCTCTCTCTCTCTCTCTCTTTCTGTCTGTTTCTGTGTCTGTGTGTGGCTCTGTGTCTGGCTCTGGCTATATCTCTCTGTCTGGCTCTGTCTCTCTCTCTCTCTTTCTCTCTCTCTCTCCCTGTCATTTGCATCTATTTGTTCGTTATCATCTCGTTGCACACCCTCCATTTCTTTCCTTCATTCTCTCTATGGCCTCCAACTGCGTCACCATCGCCGTACCTGCCTTCGTCCATCGAGCTTCCAGCCCCCCCATCATCAGCCTGTTGCTTCTTTTACAACCACCATCACCACCAGACAACTCCATCTCTCCTTGAGCAGTGGTCTGACCGCTACTGACCGACGTGGGTGGCTGGGACAATGACACCGCGATCGGGGCTGAGCGGATGGGGTGGTGTGGGTGGCGGCTGCGGCAGATCCTGTTCAAACCCCGCCCCTGTCGCCGATCCTTCTCCCAGGCAGCGACTGAGGGGCTTCCACGAGGAATTCGACTTCTGATACGTCCGCATTCCAGGTGACGTGACTTCGGTGTAACTTCCGCAGCGCGCACATCTGTGCAGATTCTCGCGCCTTGGCTTTCAAGGTATTTGGACCGCAGAAGCTTACAGATACCCGTTGCAAATGAAATAAAATTGTAGGTTCAGTTATTGGAGTTTACCAACGTTTTGGCTTAATACGGAACCACCTTCAGGTCTGTTATATTATCTTTTTCCACACTTATAAACATTACCTAGCATCTTCGTAATATTCAGCTCAGGACAAATTAACATCAAATAACAACCCTACTATCAACACAATGAAATTGTGTTTTAATGTAAATATGTAACACTTTTCTAAAGATTTCATTACGCTATGTTGATGGCGAAGCGTATACATGCAGAAAAAATTGCTGAAGTTATGTCCCCGGCAGAGGTATGACACTTACCTTAACTAGTGGCATTACAAAAGCACATGCTTTCACACATTATTTGTCACTTTTGTAATTTTTGAAAATTGAGAGAGATCAGCAAAAATGAAACCGCGTGGATTTTAATCCTACTTTGAACTACTATTCCAGAAACTTCCTACTATTCCAGAAACAATTAAAGAAAAAATTTTGCCCCCCTTTTTGAGAATTTTTTTTTCTAAAAATTGTCTTAGCTTCAGATATTACGCGGAAACTAGTAATCTTTGCAGTTGGCAAGTGCCGCAAAGGGCTCTGCCGGTACATTGACAGCATCAGAGTACATTCATGAATTGCGCTGTCCGACTACATTCTTTGGCAACATTTGTGCATTCCGGACGTGTGTGATTTTTAAGAATTAACAAAAAATTAAATATAATAGAAAGACAGTCTTGATAATAGAAAAGCATGGTTGTGGCGTGGATGGTAATATTAAGTGCGCAGAAAAAAACCCTCGAAATGGAAGAAATCTTTGTTGCTGAAGCGTGATTCAGTAACTTCATATTTACACGTGCTAGTAAAATAAACTCACCAGAATAGCCGAGAGCTCGAACCCGCAACGGCAATACACAAAAGTCACGAATCGCACGTAACCGAAGCACAAAATTGATATAGATGAACGGTTTTTGCAATCAACAAATCTGATAGTAAACGGTCCTACTGCTAGAGGTGCTCGAGTCAAACTGTGGGTTTTCTGGAGAAAACAATCGAACATACTCAAACGTTTTCATGCAGTCTAACTCCCCATATTAGTCCGAACTGCACGAATACAGCACCGTGTAAAAAGGTCGTAAGAAAAAGTACTTTGCTAATTGAAGCTAACTAAATCTTGTCAACATTACCCAATCTCAGTGCTTAGAGAACCGAGATAGTACCATTTCGAACTCCATGAATTGTTTAGAAAAAGCGGGCAAAAAATGTGACCTACCAAGAAAAACTTTTGAGGGAATAATAAAACTCAAGATATTGTTGATTGTACCAAAGTAGGAGGTCTGTAGTATCATTTTCTTTCCAGAATTCTTCTTTTCAAACAATTTAACATATCGTTCAGTTGCCATTATTGCAAAAAATAGATTCATTGGATTTGAAGAATAGATCTTTACCGTCTTGTGAAACTTATGAGAATTTCATTAACAGAATAATATGTAGGTGCATTATATTCTTATTTGATATTAGGTACAATTTATCATAAGAATAAAAGGTCATTATAACGTGTATGTAGAACATGTTAGGAGTAAAACATCATCTTCGTAAGCATATCCTTATTTTTAACTTTCCTCATACCCATTTCAGTAATTAGTTTTAAACCGAGCTCTTTTATTGAGGGTTATGTTCGTCAACTCCTTTAAATAAATATCAGCAGATAAATTATTTAAATGATGTGTGCATATATGCTTATGCAGTGTATTATTATTAAAATTATAGAATTAATCTTACTGTGTTTATGTCTTCTAAACACGAACATCATTAACTGTTTTCCACTACATGCGGGGTTCAGTAGTTAGTAGTCAGTACAGGTTCGTCGTTGCAGTTGCATGGGCTGTCTAAATCAAACGCAATAAGCGTCGAGTTCGTCCATCAATGGACTGCAAAGCTGCCGAAAACAGACGCTGCCTCGAAATCTCTTCTGCATACAACAATAGCGTAGAGCTTCAAGAACTCCGTCGGGAATTCAAATCATTCAAATCTTTCTCCAATCGCGTCGAAGAGCCAGCATGGCTGAGAATGCATGGAATATAAAATAGAGTGTGTAAAAAAGGATCCCAAGTACCTGCTTTCGTCGTATGTAAATTCTCTTCTCCTCGTATAAATCCTGTTTCTGAAACATCAGACGTCAATCTCTAACATAAACGTCTCTCTGTGGTCGTTGTTGCTGAAACTGAGTTCTACCTAAAAGGAATTCCTGAATATTTAGTCTTTCAGTGAATTTTCGTTAAATGTTTGTGGAATCAAAGTCAAGCGTGCTCATTGTATAGAACGGCGTCATTTGCTGAGAACATATTCAGGCTTACGGAAACAATGGAATTGAAATTTTGTGTAATGAACTGTTCTCTTATGTCAACTGAAAACGTTTGTATGGTGAAAACAGGAATATTTGTGGCGAAACAGAATACAGATTTGGATTCTATCTTGAATACGATTCTGCACAGAATTTGTTGGAAATTAAAACTCAGATCTTCTGAATTTTCTGTGTTTATACCATGAAATTTAACATTTCCACTCCAGTGATACTATTATCTACAATATTTTAATACTTTTTTAACAATTTCTGGGCAATGTTTATATCTGCTTTATAATAATATTTATGTTTCATGTTTATAAATAACTTTTATCATTTTAATCGTCATCATAATCTCCACTAAAATCATCTCAACTTCAAACGGAAAATTTGTACTTACCACACTCACCACAGTCACCACCACCATCATAGGTGCGCAGATTAATGGAAGAGCGGGTCAACTATATTACTAGGTCTCTCTGGGCGCCCTTTCCCAATATTTTTTTCAATTTTATACGACATATTTTACTACTAAATAAATAGAACACACAAATAATTATTTAAAACTTTATTGATACAATTAATAAATACAATTGTTTTTATGTTGAACTGTTTACAGCCAAGCCAAATTGTTTGGAGTATCTCTTTCCCAAATGTCTTGCATCTGTTCACCCAAGTGTCACGTTAAAAAGAATAACATCAGAAATTAATCATGACTATTCCACTCGGAGAAATTAAAACCAAGTGTGTTTAATAAAATATCCCAATCAAGGCGGCGTATCTCAAAAAATATATCGTTTTCTCTAGCCGATTTTTCTTACTGCCGGTCTCCAAAGGCCAATAATAAGCTGCGACTCATCAGACTTAGGATGCGGTATGTATCCATCACTATGTTGATGTGCAATAAACCGCGTATGTACTATAACATAATCTCTTTGATTTTAACATGCTTTCAGTTATTTTCAATATTTGGCGCATTTTGGAACTCTTTGGTCGTATTTTCATTCGTGGAATTGTCCTATTAAATACCACTAGTGCTTTGGAAATTCTCAGATAAATCCCCTTCTCGCTTCACGTGTCGGGGATTTATCGACAACTTCCAAAGCATTCGTGGTATTTTTTTTTCCTAGGGCTTGTATTCAGCCGACAGCCGGTTGCCCTTTACGTCCCAAAGGGACGCATACTCGACCACACACTAAACAAACACTTGCGGACTCCTCTGATCTGGGGTCAGCAGAACGCGAGGCCCTCCGCGACAACACCCACACAAAGTCAAGGGACAAACAGCCATGCCCAAGGCGGGACTCGAACCCGCGACCCTTCGGACCGAAGCGCTGAGTCGGTACTCGCTCTTAGCCACCTCGGCCATCCTGGTCGGCATTCGTGGTATTACCTATGATAAATAGATTAATAAATTGATTTATTACATGAGGCTACGGGGCCCCTTTCGAAATTTTCAGGAACGCCAGAACCCGCCTGCCCCCATTCTTTGTGCTCGCCTATGACCACCATTATCGTATCATTACTGTTGACATCACCCTCACCCACTTCCATCTCATGAGTGCTTTTACCCCACCCCCAACACCATCACCATCATCGCCAGAACAAACCCCGCCCTTACCGCCGCCGCCGTACCAGACCGGCGGACAACTTGTTTGATCACGAGGACCACCGGGCTCCCAATGCTAAAATACGCCCCACGCCACGATCCACGTCGCCAACCGCCCGGAAAACCGAAGGTCACGCCCGGTGCCGCGTCGTAAGGCATCACTTTTTACGACGAGGTCACCTGCTTAGTGCAGGTCGGAATAATACAGACGTTATGTCGTCGTCTTCGTCGCCGCCCGCCGTCCGCCGTCCGCCGTCCGCCGTCCGCCGTCCGCCAAGCCGCCAACACGCCAACACAAACGCACCACCGCCACACTGTGGTTTGGAAGGCGCAAAGAATGGACAAAATTATTTTTAAAAATTCCAGTGATTAATGTTTCATATTCCCTTTACTTAATTGTGAGACAATTATTATGTAGAAGACCCCGAAACACGAGAACTTTCAAGAAGGCGAACGGTTCATCTGATATTTCATGAACATTTCTTAATAATTGTTAATGTTTTTTATTTCGTTTTTGTCTTGTTTCTTTTCATTTTTATCTAAACAGTTTTCATTCAAAACCATCTTTTAGTTCTGTAATATTTATTGAGAATAATTTTTAATGTCAAATTTCTCTGGAGCATATTTTAATGTCATATTTTCTTTCTTTGTGGTATAATATTCTTGAAGTTTTTGAATTCGCAACAATTCAGCCCAAGTCTGATTGTTATTTATTTATTTTATTTATTTAACGTCAGAGAAGTGTTTTCTATGCTCGTTTTGTTGATTTCTGGAATCTCTATTTTAACTAATAAACAAGTTGAAATTATGAATACAGTTGGAAACGATCGCTTTAGGCAAACATTTGTAAGAAAATATTCTCTCCATTGCAGTAAAAACAATTTACAAAGGAAAATCAGCTACAGATTTTGGCTATTACCCTTCATCGTGCTTTTCGTGAAGGAATCGAGTTACAGCTTCGAAAACATTGAGCTCGATTATTTGAATATTCTCGTATATTCCTCATTGGAAATATAGTGGACGCAAGTAGTGCAACTACATTTACTCGTGGGTAAGCCACTCCAGCTCCTGGGCATAAGAAGCAACATCAACAACTTACCACCGGCGAAGAGAATTTTCTGAATGAGAATTTTGCAAACTTGCTTACTCTGTACCCTGTATTTCGTAGTTTCCTTTTAACAATTTCAGGCGAATATCAAGAACGAAATTTGAAAAACGAACCTCAGTATATCGTCTTAAAATTTCGTTTCGTTTAAAATTTACTTAAGGTTTCATAAATGGCGAGAGTTCTAAAACAAACCTTCCAGAATATTGTATCATAAGTCAAGAAAGAAAATATGTTGCTTCGAGGAGGTTTGACATTAAAAATTATTCTTCGTAAATATTAAAGAACAAAAATATGCTTTTGTCCACTTTTCAAATAATCCGGCCCACAGTGCGCCGTGTGCGTTAGCGCCCAGAGAATAACTTTTCAATCGAATCGACCTCTCGCGAATCTTGACATCCGTGGTGGGGGGAGCGCTTGGAATTCGATACCAGCTGTAAAACTGTTTTCGCACCGGGATCAGGATGCGATTTGGGATGCGCGACCGGGGAATCTCTACGAGTAGGATAATAACGGGATGATCAAACCATAAATGTCGCAGATTTCTTCTTACGTGTACGTAGAACAAGAGACAAACTGCGGTTCGTGTCTCGGTGATTTATGCGGATAGGGTAGGCGACATTTCAAACGAAGGAAGGAAGCTGTATTTTAATAAATTTTACGAAGCTTTTCTTGCAGTGATGATAATATATGATTATTCTTTGTGGGATATGACATTTGCATAACGTGCGTGTTTCGAAATGTTCTCGAGTTACGGGTATGTTCAGCTAGATGTCCTTACTGCCGCCAATTGTTCTTTTACGGTCATTGAATATTAATGCGGTCATATACTCGACGAATAGCATTATAATGCTGCATGTAAAAGAATAACACGACTGTAAGAATGAATCGAAGAAAGATGAATGAGGCAGGAGAACTTAATTATAGTCGATAGCCACATGTCGCATTTAATAACGTCGTTTAATGATTTTATTTTCGTGACACGATCCAGAATTTCAATAATCTCTTTACGCAAAAGAAATTGAAATATTTATAGAAAATTTCATTAATGATCAGAGTTTCATTTCATTTCTTTCTAAAATCTTAGTTTAAATTAATTTCATTAAAATAATTTGCTTTGAAGGAAAATTGGAAAATGTCCAAAATTATCTTCTTTGCCTATCTACTTCTTACTTATAACTTACCATTTGGAGTACACTTCACGAATACGCAGTCTGAATTGTTTATCCATAATGTCGCCAAGGAATAACTAAGGGGAAATTTATCTTCGGTGCCCTCCCACTTGACAGTTGTGGCGCGGGGTGGAGCATTGATAAATATGCACATAAATCGCCTGTAAATCGAACGTCTGTGGTCAGCTAAACGTCCATGTATCCATTTCCTGGGCGCGTGTAATTGGCTGAATACCTTTGAACCTTTACAAGGAGAGGGCTCAGTGCATCAACTGATGTCACTGCAGTGCCTCCGACGTGGAGGTCCAAGGTTCGAGTCTTGGCGGTAGCAGGATTTTCGACCTAGCTTGTGAGCTAGGTCGAATTCAGTCGCTGTCTGGAACTTAATTCTAGCGGCTGGCTGCTGTGATCGGTAGTTTTCCATGGTTTCTCCGATCAACACCAAGCGTATGCCGGAGCAGTACCCTAACAAACGGACCACGGATCGCGCGCTATCTTTCCTTCTTTTTCCTTGCCCTATCCTCTCCCCTTAGACACACACACTAGCACTACCACACATGCTTGGAGACCAGTCGGGAGCTTAGAGCTTATCCCGACTGGAGCGATGCTCCGCTGGTGGGAGATACCTGGTTACCCGCTAGTCGACGGTAGATCCGCGCCGGATCTCGACATCCAGCGTGGGAATTTGATTGATTGATTTTTTCGTGTTTACGGGCGCGTCAACTACTGTGGTCATTAGTTCCGTTAGTGTAGTGCATGTTTTTTTCTCGGGAGATGGTGGTGATCTTCCCTCGCTGGATGGCGAGATCCGGCGCCGACCTACCGTTGGCTAGTGGGGTTTCCCCCTAACCAAGACTCTCCCACTAGCGGGGCACCGCCCCAGCCGGGACAAGCTCTAAGCTCCCGACCTGTCTCCCGGAATATGTGGTCATTTAGTGCATGTTAGTGTAAGTGTGTGTGTAAGGGGAGAGGATAGGACAAGGATGAAGGACAGATCGCGCGCGGTCCGTGGCCCGTTGGTAAGGTACTGCTCCGGCATTCGCCTGGTGTTGATCGGAGAAACCACGGAAAACTACCGTTCAGAGTAGCCGACCGCTATAATTCTCCTCCAAACAGCGACTGAAATCGACCTAGCTGAAAAGCTAGTATCGAAAATCCTGCCGCCGTCAGGACTCGAACCTCTCCCGGTCAGAGGCGCTGCAGTGACATCAGTTGATGCACTGAGCTACCGCTCCCGGTCCAGCGTAGGAAGATCATCGCCACCTCCCGATGAAAAAAATGCTCTACACTTAGGGACTAATGACACTAGTAGTTGACGCGCCCGTAATCACTAAAAATCATTCAATCAAACAACTTTCGACCCTTCTTAAAGGACTCGTCTAGAGCAATATCGGATAGCTTTCGATGAACGTGACGACCCTGCAACTTATTTTTATGGTAAGGTGGTAAAGGTGTATATTTTATGAATGGTATAATTAATAGATGGTTCATTTTGTTCTCCTTCAGATAGTTGAACGTGTTTTAACGTGTTCTGCAAAGTTCTATAGGCAAAGGGTAAATAAATTGTGTTTATTGTTTGAGAGAACTGAGTTAATTTATTGAAAAAATACGATATTCCTGCTGCGAATTCCATTAAAAGTGAAAAAAAATTAAATCACATCGTGTTTATTTGAATTGAAATTGCCGATTATTCAGACGCGCAAACTTCTCAATTATATTAATTAAATTAACTTATCAAACAAAATATTTTTATAAGGAGAGCATTTCGCGGGTGCATAATCTCTCACTGTTATCTACAAGCGTTTTAATACTTCTTTGAAAACTAAAATTCTTCCTTAGGGCGACGGGGTTGGTGGCTGCCTCCAAGCGGAGTTCGCTGGCATGTGAACGCGAACGGCTACAGGCTGCCGTAGGAAATGGGAAGTGGCAGGTCTCGTGATACAAGAAACTGTCATACAGAGATATGTTGGTTCCAATTGGGAAAATTGAGGTTGGTCAGAAACATTTCATATCATTAAAAATGCAATGAAATAGAGAATTACGTATAATGGTTTATGTGAATTTGTATGTGCTGCGGGAACCTATAAACTTCAGAACTGTTTCTAATGTAGAGATATGGATGTGAAGAAAGTGATAAAACTAGGCGACACAATTTTGGGGACATCTTCTAGTAGAATAGAAAAAAAATAAATTAAGAATTGAAAAAATTAAGAAGAACCTTATAATAATGTATTGACGATAGAAAACCGTCCCCTACACTTGAGAAATGGGGAAGAAAAGGAAATGAAAGGATATATAAATCCCTGCCCAACATTAGGCTTGAATTCTACAAAATGGTAATTGGGTTTCTCTGTATTAATTGGGGAACTCATCCGCTACCCAGCTAATTTCTCCTTTCAAGGCTCTGCTTTTATTTTTTTCGTTTTTCTTTGCGGCATCAGCGTAAGATTTAAGATTACTAAAATTTATTCCTATTTATAGAAGTAAATAGAGAAAATAGGAACCCTACCTTCTATCCTAATACTCACTTTATTAATTACTTGTTTTTTCTTTCTTTGTCTTCTTTGTTTGTTTTTGTGGGTATTGGATTCATTGATTCATTATTTTGTTTCCGGCAAGTCATCTGCTGTGGTGTCATTGCGTGGTACATGTATGTCGGGAGGTCGGTGTTCCTTACCCTATAGACTGTGAGATCTGACGCCCATGTACACCTTGACTTGCGGGGATGTCCCGCCTCGAAGTATCTTTGCCAGAGAAAAACCGACACTGTCGAGACAAGCCCTAAACCCGCCAATTAGACTGTCGGCACGTGTATTTGTGTAGTATATGTAATGAATGTGTGCTAATATATGGAAACAGCAGGGGATAAAAATTAGGAAAGAAAGATAAACTACGGCAAACAACCTATCAGAGCTCTCGGCTGCTAGATTTCTCTTCAGACAGCAATGATTTTGATTTAGTGTCGCAAATGTGCCGCCATCGGAACTCTTTGGAACTCATCGGAACGCTAGGAACTTCGAGCCTAGGACTCGACTCGACTCGACTCGACTCGACTCGACTCGACTCGACTCGACTCGACTCGACTCGACTCGACTCGACTCGACTCGACTCGACTCGACTCGACTGGACGCGACTTCATTCGACGCGACTTTACTCGACGCGACTTTACTCGACGCGACTTTACTCGACGCGACTTTACTCGACGCGACTTTACTCGACGCGACTTTACTCGACGCGACTTTACTCGACGCGACTTTACTCGACGCGACTTTACTCGACGCGACTTTACTCGACGCGACTTTACTCGACGCGACTTCACTCGACGCGACTTTACTCGACGTGACTTTACTCGACGCGACTTTACTCGACGCGACTTTACTCGACGCGACTTTACTCGACGCGACTTCACTCGACGCGACTTCACTCGACTTGACTCGACGCTACTCGACGTGACCGCCTGGTGTGGCGGTCTGTGGCGTGGCGTGGCGTGGCGTGGAATGGACATGACGCGGGCCCGGGCAGCGCGTGGTGTCCTTGGGAAGCGAGGCAGGTGACTCATGGGGGAAAAGCGCCGCCGTGCCGCCCGTTCGGCGACTAATGAGCCGCGACCCGCGAGGCGCCCCAGGCGGCGCGGCCCGAGTGGCCCGGCCCGAGCAGGCACGGCACGCGGCGCGGGCGGACGCGGAGGGCGAAGCGGCGGTGGAGATACTGAAGGTGAAGGAGATGCGCGAAAATGGGAGGAACAGGTGGACGTGGAGAGGGAGCAGAAGATCCGATGATTGGATAAGTTCAGTACTCTTTTCTCAACGTACCGTGGCTTCGGACCTCAATTGATGTTTGCTGAAGTGTCTCTAACCGGGAAGTCCTTTGGTTCGTGTCCCGATGGAGGCAGTATTTTCGGGACTAGCTAATTGAGGTCAATTCAACCGCTGTGTGACGTCCGGCGACAGTGATGGTAGTTTTCTGTGGCTTCTCCGTTCATACCAGGCCAATACCGGTGCAGTATCCTAACAAACGGGTCACGGATTGCGCGCGATCTTCCCTTTCTCTTCTTGGCCCTATCCTCACCCCTTAGTCACACACACTTACTCCTTTATGCAAAACACTGCCACATATGTTGAGAGGTCAGTCGGGAGCTTTAAGCTTGTCCCAGCTGAGGAGGTGCTCCGCTGGTGCGAGATAGCTGGGAGGGGAAAACCTCGCAATCCGACTTGAAGATCGGCGCTGTCATAAGCCGATGTGTAGGTCATCATGCAGCGGGCGATGTTCACCCCACGCGTGAGAAAACATGCACTACACTTACGGGACTAATGCCCGCAGCCGTTGACTCGCACGGATTTCCTGGACATGCGACTATAGTGACAGGTCGATTTTTTTTCTTCCGCTGTGTGAAGAGTGATTCACGTGAGCAAGGCTTAAATGATGATGACCGTCATCGTGATCATCATGATGTATAAAGGTAGAGGAGATAGACGAGGATAGTAAAGAAAGGTGGAATGGGCGAGGGAGAAAACTTGTTTCACCTCCTTTCCTCCAGAGGTGACAAAAAAAACCTTTGCCTTGCACTGTGTGAAGGATGGATCATGAGAGGATAAATGATTATGATGATGATGATACATGAATACTAACGGATGGGATGCTCTCAAAGGATAGTGGGGGTTTAAATCATCTAGCTCACACCCGCATGGAGAAAATATCCAACTGCTAACAGGGGTCTCAAACTGTAGCCTTCAGTTCCACGTAGTTGGGAAATACTTCAACCCTTCGTGTTAGCAACACTGTTAGTAAGGGGAAGCGACGTTTCAATTGCAGAATGAACAGATGTGGATGCAAAGGTAGAGAATGAACCGGAAACGGAGAAGTTTGGGAAAATAATGAGATACATGAAAGAAATATTGAAATTGTAGGAGAGAAAAATCGCTGGAAGAGGAAGGGAAGCAAGAACAGGAAATGAAAATAGAGAAGCAGCAAGTGTCTTAAGAGGGAAGAAAGAAGAAAAGAGGAAGAGGAAGAAAGAACAGTTGAATAAAGGAAGAGAATTATGTGAATGAGGGGCATAAATTGAAAGATAGGTAAGTTGTGAATGAAGCACGGAGGTAGTGCCATTTCAACAGAAAATTGTATAGTTGTGGAAAGGAAAATTTAGGTGGGCTTCGCAGAGTGAATGAGTAGAAGGGGAAAAAATGAGTAGAAAAGGAGGTAGAAGAATCAGTGGAAGTGATGGAGAAAATGCGGATAAAAGAAAGAAAAACAAATGGTTTAAGGGTATTTGAGGAAGAAACTGTAAATGAGGAACTACACCAAATAAATGAGTTTGGCTGAGTAAAATAGTTGAAGATTCAAGGAGAAATAGAAACAAGAAGAGAAGCTGACCTCATTATCCGGATTGGAAAAGGGCAGAAATTATTGAATTTTAAATAAATCTTTACAATCTTTGAAAAATACTTAATATGTGAACGGCATTTACTTGAATATCTATGTATTTAACTGATTTATTTTTTGTGTAATTTATAAATATAACTCATGCCAACCGTTCTTCATGCCACATGGCAAAGATAGAGGACCACACTCTTAACAGATTGCTAGGGCTGCTGTCTGAAGACATGACAACAACAATCGAGAATTAATTTCCAAAACAAATATACTTTTTCCCATATGGATGTTTCTTGATCTCAGTGTCTCATAGTCGTAGCATCTACTCCTAAAGCATGTGTTTAAATATCAATATTATTTTATTTAATTCGCATACAGATTACTTGTAGTAAAATAATTAAAAATAATATGTATAATCACGTCACCTTAGGTGATTATTAGTGACCATATTACAGTGTTACGTTTTATACTAATGCACTTAACTTACATAAAATGTTCACATGTCAGGATTGAATTGTACAGTAAAGAATTTTGTCTTCCAGGAATAATACTCGACATTTTAAATATAAATATTATTAATTAAGGTAATTAATTTTATTTCAATTTCGGTTAATTTTAATTATTGTCATAATTTTTCTGTTCTTCAACTTTCCAGTATAACACGACAAATGGTGTATGGAAAATAATAAGAGGTGGTAATTATAGAGATATAATAATATCAGTAAGAATAAGGTGGTAAGTAAGTAAGTAAGTAAGTAAGGCGATAAGTAAAGAGGTGGTAATTATATTTGGGGTAGACCTACTGTAACCAATTCTTAGTAGTGTCGTTCTGTTGAGTTCTTCTATTAGTCTCTTAAGATGAATGTAAGTTAGCGTCATAAGTAATTTCTCTAATAATTCTTCTTCTCATTTAATTTGATGAAGTTTGATTTGATGAGTAAGTTAATTGATTTTAGCATTTCAGTTGGGGCGGATACAATTACACATTTTTTACTGAAGATAACTGATGGGATAGTACATAATCACAGAGTCACCATAATTTAATCCGGAGTTAATCATAGTTTCATTCGGAAATACAACTGCTCATCCAGTTCTGTGCGGTAGTTTTGAGTCATCGATATACTCGTACAGGTGAATGCAATCTTCATATTTATTAAATATTTCGTAGAAATGTAGGTCCTACTCGGCTATTACGGATTTTCTCGAGATATTCTGTCAATGATGAGTCTATTTTGAGGATTTTGAAGAGATCTAATGGTACAGGAAAGGTTTTAAAATTACATTCTGGAGAAATATTAGACAAATACTTGTTGAAACATTCTAAATTACCATGAATTTTGGTGTATTGATATTGACATTTAGTAATATTTAAAGTAAGTTTTAATCTAGTAATATTTAAAGTAAGTAATTAATAGTAATGACTTCAAGTTGTTTTAGTGGCCGTGTCATATCCACTACAGCGGTATGGTGAAAGAAACTTCAGTAAAAAACACCAATTCAAGTTATGAGGTAGTAAGGGCAGTAAGCTACTTCTTTGCCTCCGCTATCTGGACAGTCACATGTCCCACATTAGTGATGTGAACGAGGTAAATTAGCAACTGGATAGTTTCTGTACAACTGTATATTATTGAGGTATTTCCTCCTTCCTGAAAATACTTATTCAAAATAGACGAACTACGAGACGTGGACTTAACGATAGCCGAAGGGGATAACTGAAAAGTTACTCCCCATTTCTGAGATTTGCAAGGTTTAAGAGATTCAAGATCATCTTTCTAACGGTATATCCAGGAAATGAAGCCATCAATAATTCATGCATTCATTCATGCACGGATTCACAATTATGGCAGACACATTCTGGCCCAGGACAAATTTTTACGTTTTTCGTCTTTATCACAATTTATCATCACTTTATACCTAGTGCATTCAACTGATGACCTTTACTTTTTCATAATTCTTGGCTTCTAGATTATATTCGTTTTCCGTTTCAATAATAAGTTTGAAGATTATTTCTATAACATTATATGTATTCATAAAAAATATATTCCTAATTATTATTTAATTTTTACTTTGAAAATATGATTTTCAGGGTGGTGCTTAATAAATGATTACGTTTTGACGAAATGAAAAGCATAAAATTCTTCTAGACATCTTAGGAATCTCTCTTTGCGTAGTACTCTTAATTTATGGATGAATTTTCTTCCCTGTATTGAATTAGCGTTGATTTCTTGTCTTTTATAGTTATACATAGTGACTGCCTTTCGTCATGAGATGATTTGCGAATCCCATTTGCTCAAGAAAATATTTCCGCTTTCGAAGACCCCTCATCTACCTCACAGCTACTTTGGTAAATTATGTGCATGCTTCACTGTACTGACCATCTGTCATGAGCTGTTTAACTGCCCTTCACTTTTCGCCTCCCGTCTCTTTTGCTCTTTCCACTATCTCCTCAGGGTCTTATTCTCACAACTTTCTCTGCTCGTTCAAGTCCTCCCAATCGATGATGCCATGGTCGTACTACTTTCTTGATCCTTGATCTCAAGTGCACATTCCTTTCTGTTGTTAATGATGTCTCGATCATGTAACATAAGTAGTGTTTTGGTATCGTATCTATCACGATATTTCCGGAGATTAACGTTCTTACCAATGAAGTATTTTTTTCTATCTAACATCTTTTATCACTGCTACTACCTCAAATAACCACTACCCTCAGTGTTTACTTTCCCTCCCTGCTTCCCAATATTGCTTTCGTGAAAAAGCTGAACACAGATTGGCATTTCACCTTTAGGGTTTAAGATTTTTTTTTACCTTTACAACACCACAGTATTCTATTTTCTGCTCTGTAGACCATTCTCAATTTTGTTATTGCCCACAATGTCATTCATGTTATGAGTTTCCAATAAGTGTTCTTTGCATATCGATGCAGATTTAAGGTTGTGGTTTATTAGCTAGGGGTTAAGAATTATAATTGTGTACCAAAGCTCAAAATTTAATATTATTGACGTAGCAGTTTATGTTATCCTTCAATTTTTTTCCCTTAATCTAATTGCACAGTCTTTATTTCCGCTTTCGAATGACTCAGTGTAATATGAAACCTTACGAATTTGATTGTCTCCGCCCACCATCGATTCCGGATAATCGCACATTCGATTTTCCCTTCGCCTGCGCTCTGATACTATTCTATAACCTCCACTATTCCTCTGTTCCTCTAATCCCCTTGCCCCGTATCCTCCTCCCTGTCTCCGCCCTTACACGCCCGTTTTTGCTCCCACCTGCACTCCCTTCTCTGTACCCTTCTTTACCCTAGTGTATTTCCCAAACCTTCCTGAGGACCATCGTTTTCCCTGTTAGTATCAACGCCTGATTGTCGCATTTGACGCTTTCCTCCTGTTAAACATTGTTTAGTTTTATCTAAGCCTGTCGTTGAGCCCAAACTACCACCGTTGCTTACAGCTCTGCTCTTTTACATCTCTCATTTTACAGAGAGAGGCCTGTTGTACTAAGCACCCTCATCCCCCTGAGGTACACATTAATCATTGCTAATCTTCAGACATCGCCCATTGGAGGCATCCCCACCAATCACGCCTTCTATGATCTAGCTCATCATATCCAATAGAAATCAAACTGTTCCAGCTCTTACACTCGGGTATACATTTCGCCATTTCCGACCCCTATCAGAGTAGCAGCCCTGCCGTACAAATATGAAACCACCCACCCACCTGCTCACTCTTCACCTTTTTCCGCAGCCTGACCACCCTTCTTACATTGTCGACCCTCGCTTCGCCCACTGTCCTTCCTCCCTTCGCCTATCACCCGCCCTCTCTTCGTCCTCTACTAATTGACCTTGAACTTCGTCCAGTTGCTAATGACGAAAGCAGCCCTCTTTTCGTCCACTCCCCACACTCTCTTCACCCACTGCTCGCTTGCCTTTCGTCCATTCCTCGCTCCCCTTTTTTCCACTGCCCGCCTGCCCTTCGTCCACTGTCTGCCTGCCCTTCGTCCACTGCCCGCCTTCCCTTCGACCACGGCCCACCTGCCCGTCGTCCACTGCCCGCCTGCCCATTGTCAACTGCCCGCCTGCCCATCGTCAACTACCCGCCTTCCCTTCGACCACCGCCCACCTGCCCTTCGTCCATTGCCCGCCTGCCCTTCGTCCACTGCCCGCCTTCCCTTCGACCACCGCCCACCTGCCCTTCGTCCATTGCCCGCCTGCCCTTCATCCACTGCCCGCCTTCCCTTCGACCATTGCCCACCTGCCCGTCGTCTACTGCCCGCCTGCCCTTCGTCCACCAACTGATGTCCCTTCTTCCACCGTCAGCCCTCCCGCCATCCACCGCCCGCTTCTCGTCCACTGCCCGCCCTCCCCTCGCGAAGCCCGCGGCGGCGGCACTCAACGCTGCTCGCTACTCGCCCATTATCGGCGGCTCCCTCATTACGGCGGCGGTGGAGTGCGGCGACCAGCTCGCGGAGGGCCGCCGCCGTTCCCACGGGCCCAATCAGGGCGTCGCCGGCGGGGGCGCGGGCGACGGACCTAATTGTGCCGCACTTGCGACGCGGGTCGCGCACCTGAACGCTCTCCCGCCAACGTCCCCTTCTCTGGCGGCTGCCGCGTATGAATCTCTACTTTCATTCGTACCGTCCCTATTGACGAAGGTGGCTCAGGGAATCATTGATGCCACTGCAGAATCTCTGACCAGGAGGTCCTAGGGTTCGAGTGCCGTCGATGGGGGATTTTCGACACTATCTACATAGGTCGAATTCGGCCGCTGTCTGTAGGATAATTCTAGTGGCTGGCTGCTCTGACCGGTTCTTTTCCGTGGTTTCTACGATCAACGTTAGGGTAATGCAGGAGCAAAACGGGCCACGGTCCGTGTGCGATCTTTCCTTCCTCTTCCTTGTCCTTTCTTCTCTCCTCACACAAACTCTTACTCTTACATACACTACACTACCACACATGTAGAGAGTTTAAAAGCTTCGCAGCTGGGGCAGTATATTGGAAGGGGGAAATCCCTCTGACGTGTAGGCTGGACTTGGATCTCACCATCCATCTGGGGAGGGACACCGCCACCTCCAGCGGTACAACATGCACTACACTATCGGAACTAATGACCAAAGTAGTTGATGTGCCCGGAAACATCATTCAATCATTTTTTCTGCCTAACAAATTACCGTTGTAAATAAATATCCAGGCAACGAGGGGAATCAAATGAAAGTATCCTTGAATATCCCTCGAAAACTCTCGGCTCGTCTGGTTGTGACGGCTGCGATTCCCGCGTCATCTCCTCCGGGGCAGCTGCGTGCCTGCTCCAGGCGCAGGGCGGAGGGGCCCCGATGAAAGGAAGTGATCAATAGCGAAAGGGGCCGGCGCGGCGCGGCGCGAGGGAGACGGTCGGAGAACGGGGAGCCAGGAAGGAGGAAGTGGACGGTGAATGTTTCCCGGAAAGAAGAGGTCCCAGAGCGGGCAGGCGGGGGGAGGGGAGGGGAGGCGGGAGGCTGCTCTCCTGACTCCTATTGAGGCGAGTGACGGCGCCGTTTTGCGGGTGCGCTGGAAGCCAAGTGCTAAACGAAGCGTTGTCAACGGTTGGATCAAACTCTCTCTCCCTCTTTCTCTCTCTCTTGCCTTCGCCTCCCTTCGAATTAGGCTGCAGGTAAAACGCACCCGCTGCTGCTCTCTTGTGTGTGTGTGTGTGTGTGTGTGTGTGTGTGTGTGTGTGTGTGTGTGTTGGGGGGAGGGCGTGGAAAATGCCAGCTATCTTCTATATCATTTAGGCGGAGATTATCCGCCATTGCCGGTAGTTTGTTTTGAGGGGAGCCGTTCAGTGAACAACTGACAGAAGGACATTTGATGCTAAACTGACGGAGACGATTTTACGTGACATTTCTTGTGAAATGACGAAATATTGTCATATTTTCTCATTCGTGAAGTGTCAAAGAGCTGAAATCATTTATGTACTTATGAGTTTTTTAGATTTTAATTATTAAATGAGTTAAATTAATAATTGAGACTGACAAATGACATATTTATTAACTTGTACAATGAATGTGTAATTACTTTTTAATTGGTAACCTAGGCATCTTAAATCCTTTTCCTGCCTCTAGGCAGGTGGGTGATCTCTAGGGCTGTATACAAATTTTATTCATGTATTGTTTATTAACTCATTGAAAATTTTCTTTAGTAAACTTATCCCAAGTATGCATTTTACGACTAATGGAAATGCATAAAATTGAAAATTGAATTTTTTCCGGGGCCATTAAATTGCTTTTCTTGTCAAGTCCGTATTAAATAATTTATTAGATATCAAAAATTTAAACAAATAATTAAATGATGGGACTTTGTTACTTAATATTTGTATTGCAGTAACATTTTACTTACGTCCACCTACAATGTTTATGGAAAGTTCATTGTGTAGTATAAAGTTTTAATTGAATCAAAAGTGTGAGGAGTTTAATGAATTCATAATATCACTTTCTCTGATTCCAGATATAGTTGTTAAAAAAATCAACAAAATAAGGTTTATATCTCAACATGGCGATGACTGATGCTTGAAATTATTCAAATAAATAGGAAATGAGAAAAATTACCCAAGATTTTCGCAATTAAATTGCCATAATACAGAATAACAATAACAATAAAACGATCTCTCAATCAGTCAACTAATGCATGCATTTTATTAGGAAATTAAGCTACAATGAATATTTATTTCATTCCTCTGTTCTCTTCTTACATTTTTTCATTATGAGATTATCATATCATTAGTGACTACATTTTGACAAATTTCTTCCCAGAAACCACAAACAAATTCTCAAATACCCCTTTTGTCAATGCTGTCAATTCTCATCAGAATTCAACCTTGTATGTTAAATTCTCAGTCTCCTAGTGGCGATTCCTAGCCTCAGAGAACCCTTTCAGATGTGTTCACCTTCGAGGCGTGTTATGACACAACATTCCATTAAATCCCACAAATCATAAAATGACACCGCCCGAACATGAACAAGTGTAATATAAACATCAAATGGATGTAGATATTGAATGGAATGTTTACTCATTTGAATATATACATGAGGCATAAGCGACGAAGCCTTACAAAAACCATACGCTCAGCGAGCATTGTGATTGTAATCAGACGCCTCTCACGTCGTGTATTGTGGAGTGTTGGCAGTGGCAGGCGTATGATGGAGGGGCATTGCCAAGCGGCAACGTGAGCAGGTATTTGGCAGTTCTGATACGCTTGAAGAGGTTCGTTATTCTTCCGCATTCAAAATATTATATTCATTATATGTTGTAAATGTAAAATATATGAAAGTTAAGGGTTCACAAGTGAGCTGTTGATTTTTTTATTGATTGCTGGCGCATAAGCTGCTAAGGTCATTAGTCCCGTAAGTGTGGTGCATGTTTTTCCTCGGGAGGTGGCAGTGATCATCCCCCTTCTAGAGAGTGAGATCCGACACCGACCCACCGTCGACTCGCGGGTTTTTCCTCAACCAGCGGGGCACCGCCTCAGCCGAAACAAGCTCCAAGCTCCCGATCGGTCTCCCGGAATGTGTGATAATGTAGTGCATGTTAGTGTAAATGTGTGTAAGTATGGGTGAGGATAGGACAAGGAAAAGGAAGGAAAGTTCGCACGCGGCCCGTGGCCCGTTTTCTAGGGTACTGCTCCGGCATTCACCTGGTACTGATAGGAGAAACAACAGAAAACTTCCAATTAGAGAAGCCGACTGCTATAATTCTCCTCCGGACAGCGACTGAATTTGACCTAGCTATGTAGCTAGTGTCGATAATCCTGCTATCATCGGTACTTGAACCTAGAACCTCCCGGTCAGAGGCGCTGTAGTGATACCAGCTGATGCCATAGTGAACCAGTGATGCCACCTCTCCCGGTTGCGCTTTTGAATTACAATATGAAACGCAAAACCCTATGATTGATATGGATGCCAATAGAAAGTGTACGAAATTCAGTAGGTGCTGCCAGCTGGTGGTTTTTGAGGGAGATCTCATTATAATTCAGTATGTATTTCAATGTAGAGATGATATGAGCAGGTTTAAATTGATTCTCGGGCTTAATTGTTTCTATTTAAATATTACAAGTGACTCAGTTGTTATCTACAAGAAACGTCGATTATGGTTATCCTCAACGTGTGGTATGAATATGTTCTACCAAAAGACACAACTCTCCATTTTACACATTTCCTTCATTATTTTGTCCATTCATTATTATTAAGTATTCATTCATTACACGATAGCTTTCTCAGGACCTCAGAAAATCAACCACAAAGCATTTTACATTTTCGTATTCGTACGTAGTACTATATAGTACAAGGAATGTGAAAATTATGCAGGTAATTCTGTGAAAAATCGATGTCGAGATTTGAACGGAAATTCACGTTTTGAGGTCCCCTAAGATAAAAGTGGCTTTTAACGTACACGTACGTTTCACATATTTTGTCATTTGCTTGGTAAGTTGTATGGGCTGCACTCCGAAAATCATATCGATGTTTTTTGAAGATGAGTGAAGATATTAAGAAGATATTTTTTTTAATTAAAAAATTCTAATCTCATTTGTGTCGGTAGTGACTCGGCGTCTGAAACAAAATCTTGAAAATCGAGTATTTGAATTGAAAAATACACGTCTCCAAAGTTTCATAAACCTAAAGAAATAGTGTCATGATTTCTGACCTTACAAATGTTTTAACATTTACCTTGAAGTTGCGTGAGCGCTATCCACAAAGTCACATAATCATACATTGTCATCTAAGTTATTTTTGTCCTCAAATATTACCTAAGTGTAACTTAATATCAGAGTTAAATATCAAACAAATGGTATTGGAAGTTTTGATCATATAGTGTGCAAGTTAAATAACAGCTATTAAAAGGAGGCATGCAATCATGTTATTATGTACTATATTATATTTCTGCTCAAAGGCTTAAGTAATTGCATTTTTTGTCAGCAGTATTACTTTCCATTCCATTGTTCTATTTGCCTGTTTTGCTCTTGTGACTGCACCCTTTGTGCAGCCAGTACCTCCCCGGTGCATTCACTTTCTCGAGTCACCGCGTCGTGCGCTGCGGTCGCGACCTCCGCACCGCCTCCAGGTTTGGGAAACGGCTCCTTGCAGAAAATTGCGCGTCCGCGGCGCGGCGCACCGTTTCTGCAACGGGAGAGGCTGCAGGTCCCCTGCTCGTGACCCGCGGCGTATTTGCATACAGTGACCCCTGCGCCTTGGTTGCTATTCGGAAAAAGTTGCACCCTCCTCCTCGCCCCGCCCCTCCCCGCTCCTCAGCGCGAGAATAATGAAGTGACCCCACGACCTACGTGTTTCAGATTGGGCCCCCAGGGTGACGTGGGTAGAGTCTGGAAAAGTATGTAGATTGAAACAGTGAAATACAAACATTCGTAAAAGATTAATTAAACCATTTTGAAAAATAAACTTTGCTGGGTATACTGGAATAACTTTTTAAGGAGTACAGTTTTATCTTTGGTACCAATAGAAGCCATTCATCGTACAAACGTGGGAACTCAATGACCGGCAAACAATCATTGAAGTATTGTCACCATATTATTATTGTCTGGATCAACCAATATTTCAAGGATATCGGGGTTCAAGATCAAGAAACATGATGCAACTAATACTTCACAAATCTAAAGTTAATATTTTCTACGCTCTAGCTCATTTATCGCAACATATTTGGTTTGCAGGTGGAGGTTAAACCAAATAGCCAGTGTGAATCTGACTGCGTCTTCACATGCGGCACCTCTCGTCAGCACTCAAATCTGAATTTGTGTAAAAAATAGTATATCAATTAGAAATAAAATCAATTTTTGAAAATTAAATAAATGACGGTATCGAGAGTGTAAGATGATAACCCTCAAAATTATAGTTTTTGCGATATGAAAATTTTCGTACGCTTCCGTCTGCTGTCCACGCGCTGTGATTCTCAAATATTCCTAATTATGGTGAATGGTTGTCATCTATATGTACTCTATTAAAACCCCTTCCAGCAAAAATGTCCGTTTGTTTGTATCTCGCAAACAGATTCACGTGATTTACCATATTTTACAACCGAATCCTTCTAATAAATTTCACAAAAATTGGTAAAATAATATAAACTTCTGCAAAATATATAAAATGTTAGCAAAATATGTAATATAATCAATCAATCAGTGATGCCTAATTTCACGTGGCGATAATATAGTACAAAATACTAAAAATAATCACGTGACCATAATATAGTACCAAATACTAAAATATGTATTAGAAATTGGATATTGGGATAGGATTGTCATGATTCGCCCAGATCAGCATAGAAAAGCAAAAATATGTAATTACATAAGAATGTGTATTCTTTGCTGAGTCCGTTTTTTCCATTGCAGTCCTCGGCAACAAGCCCTCCTCTCGTGTGTCACATGGTTCTAGTTAATAATAACACAGATCAGGGTAGAAAAGAGAGCAAGAATGTTTGGATTTGTTCGCACACATAGAAAGGTCTTGTGGCAGCACTTGTGGTCGCAGTTAAGAACATTTGTGTTGTTTTCTCAAAATGTTTGGATTATAGTATTAAATTGGTCGCCTAAAAATCAACTGGTGTTTAGGGATACCTCTTTATGAATAGAATCAATGCTTAAGATGGATTATTTTTAATTTATTTTTCATTACTTTATTTCCAAACCATTATGTTGTTTCATTAGTGGTCACTTGAATATTGTAAACAATTTGGTGGTGATCAGATACACGACCAGTTATGGTCAACAGATATTCTATCCATGAATATGTTTCAGTCCAAAAATATCGAAAAAATGCAGGTTCATGCTATATTATTGCAATGCTTATATTAATTAGATGTTTTTAGCTTGTTCTTTAAATCTTAAAGAAGGGGGGGGAATTATCTTCATTCTAATACTAACCACTAGAAGGTAAAAGGTCCAAGTTTTACAGGTTGGAAGCAAATATTCTTATTTTTGTGTTTGAAATGAACACTACTGATGCAGTGACCTCTACAGGAGTATTTCTGGATGTGGCTTTTCATTAAATTTCTACATTGTCTTACAGTGTCCCGATTTTTAATCCATTTGTAAATCCCGATAGAGTCTTCTCTCTTATGACTCTTGAATCTCACAAATCCCCCATAGATCCGTAATAAAGTTCGTTTTAATGTTAGTAATTTTAGCCAATTACAGTTACAAGGAAAACTTCCCGTATCGAAAACATTTTCAGGGTACCGTCGAATTTCGGGATACTCTTTCTGTAGCTATATACTCTGCTTCTAAATATAAACGATATAAAAGTTGATATGTTATGACATTACTGGAGAATACCTGCCAGTTACTTTAAATTCTGAAGCAAAATGAGTAAAAGTTATTTTGGAAACGTAGATTGGAATTAGAAAAAATCAAGTTCTGTATCTCGATTCTTTTTGAAGATCCGAATAATTTGAGAATTCCAAGTCTTTCGAGACAAATAAGCCCTGTTTCAAATATATGCAGTAAAAAAAGGGGTCACTTGTTAAGATTATGAAAACAAAATTTCATGATTTTGAGGTATACTACAACAACATGTTTGGTGTGAGTTGAATTTGATTTCAGAAAACAAATACAATGTCTAAATAATATGCCCGGATTCCTGAAACTCTGGCTACGTAAACTTTCTCACGTCATCAAACTCTTACCATATTTTAACAGTCTGCTACGGCGTAATGTTCTCATGGAACATTTGTCAGTCTTCGTTTTGTGTGTTTCGACCTACTCTTATAATAGGGCAGGCACCGTTTCGCACGCTCGAAGGATAGTTGTACTACATAGAAGCATTTTTTTCTTCTTCGTTCTTTATACAGGGGAAGATGTTGTCCAGGTCGATACATGGAGGAAAATGCAAATAAAATACAGGTACAACGTTTATAATACAATGCCGCGTAGTACGAATCTAATCATTATCGGTAGCAGGTTTCCAGTCGCCCTAGCTCTCTATAAGTGCGTCAAAGATAATGGCAGAGTAAAGCTGATAGAGTTTGCCGCTCCGGCAGCACTCGTGGTGCCCTCGTAGCTTGGCTAATTGCCTGGGAACTGGTTATGCCTCCCAATCATCCCGCCCACCGCTCTTTAATGGTATAACTCTATCCACTCCTCGCATCCTAATGAACTTCCAGGAAGAGACTGGGCCAGGCGCGGAGACAGTCACCCGAAGAGTCCTATGGCGGTGCTCGGAACGAACTGCGAGTGACATCGAAGAGCGAGCTTCGCTACAAGTTCACTTTTACTCACCAAACTTGAATAGATTATATTGCTTTCCAAAGAACATCGAATATACACCGAAGACTGTTGTTTTACGTGGCCTCACCAGCCCCTCATTTGCTTCTTCTTTCTTCTAACTAAAAATCATTCTTGAAATGAAATGAATGACGCATTTCTAGAGAATGTGAATTGAAACTTTTGGTAGAGATCTGAGCTCTACAACATAACAACTTCTCGGATGAATTTAGAGAGAGAGAGGGGGGAGGGGGAGAGAGAGAGGGAGAGAGAGCAAGAAAGAGACAAGGAGAGAAGAGTGCGAAAACAGTTAAAGAAGAAAGTGGAGGGATAAAATACATTCCTTTATAATCGTTTATTATCGCGGATTAACGTAGTTTGGACGTTTCTTGAAGCAAGAAATTGTAAAGAAATTTTCATTAAACTATATTGATCAAACTAATTCCATTCCAATCAAACGCTTATATTTTAATATAACTTACTGCGTAATACTACGTAATACTGCGTAAAATTACGTTTATATTGTCGGATTTTAACTACTTATAGAACATTGCATCATTCTTGGAGAGGGTTTTTCCGTTCTGGAGCGGCCCCTGAACTTTCCTCCAGATTTTTGTTAGATTTACAAGCTAATTGAAGAAAAATGAAGCTAGGTACAATTGTAAAATAGAATTGTGGATATTAGAATAAATGCAATTGTATCATACGTCTTTAGGTTTTCATATTATTTTTGTAAATTTATTGCATACATTTTATCAAATATATCCCTTTAATCAAGATGATGAAAGTGATTGACCTCAGTTGTGTTAATAGTGCTACAACAGCAAGCCTACAATGCAGTAGGAACAGATTTAACAAGCTGAGGATCCACGCTAACCACCTCGTTGAATCCTAATGAACTCCAGAGTGCCTACGTCAATTCTACCGCGGACCCATTCTTTCCCGACGGATCCCAAGCAACTCAAGTCGCAAGCGGCACCGATACGCGAAACGAAAGAGCGAGGTTCATTGCGCCCTCGTGGGAAACACGAAAACTCGGACTTTCCACATCTCGCCTCCACCTCCAGGGCTGTAGCCCGCCTACCCTCCAGACAGCTTGTCTCCTCGCCCACCCGTCCCGACCGCCTCGACCGACGGTCGGTCCGTCCGCCCGCCCGCCCGCCCGCCCGCCCTCTCGTCCGCGCGAGAGCCTTCTTTGTGCATGTCCGGTGGCAACCGAAATTTTCTGCGTGCTGCCCCTGACGCAGCGTGTGCGAAACGGTCCTCTCCTGCCCCGTGCCTCCTCCTCCGCCGCCTCTCTTCCGCTTGTCGGACCGCACAATGGCGTCTTGACTCCTTTCTTTTAAACGGTTTCTATTAACTTCCGAGACCTGACTCCCGTGCTGTGCGTGCCCGCTTCTGCGAAGTCCCCTTTCATCCGCCCGCTGCCGCTGAATAGCCCAGCCCCCACACCTGCTCGGGAGAGACGGTCCAGACGCCATTAGCATAGGGGAGGCCTCCGGAAGTCGGCCTGGCCGGAACTAGCTACTTGCTGTCCTCCCGGATTGTTTGTGGGGTGCGTTTTATTTCCTTTTTTGCGGAGAGGGGGAGATGGTTTTGAAACCAGTCGGTGGCGGTTGGTCTGTAGAGGGCAACGTTCGGTCGGAGGGGCGGGCGGGAGGGGGCTGCTGTAATGTGCGTCACCTCTCTCTCGACTTGGAAGGTAAACCTCCGAGACCTTACAACCCCTGGTACTTGTTTTTGCGTGTGGTTGATACATTGTCGTGTTGTTGCAGCCTCCTCGGCCACATTTGTTTGTACAATGAGCAGAAAATTGGCCCGTATTTCTTCTCGTCTTCGACGCGGGCAAAAACAAGAACCTCCTAAAACGGCGTTGGATTCGAGAACATCACTTCGACCCGGGTGCCACAAACACTTTTCAACGTCTCGTCAGCGAAGCCATGTTCACTGCCTAACGCAAGCGGGATATTGTAGGGTCTCGACAATATCTACACAAGGAAAATTCTAGACCATAACTGTACTATATTTCCCTTAACATTTTGGGGTGTTGCAAGTTGACTATGTTGGCGGTTGCATATCAGGGAATTAAATTACCCTCGCCTGTCACCCGTTACTCCTACCAACCAGTTCCATTCTATTAATATGTAATGTTATTTAATAAACAAATAATTTGCAAGAAGACTCCAAAAATACAAATAAAAAAGAAGAAATGGAATGTTCACAGAACATCAATAGTTATTAAGAACCGGTTTCTCCGATTATATTTCATGCATCATCTGAATATCACTGGTAAGCGAAATGAATTTCCTATGGTCTTCCCGTCAACCTAAACAGTATATTAGCTCTAGCGCCTAATAATTTGTATGTATTTTGCACCCATTTCGCACATAGATCAAACCCCCTCTAAAAGTCGACTACTGTTTGTAAATTCTGACTATTGTGTCTCCTTGTCACTTCTTCCGACAGGTCGTCTCCTTCCACAGACCCCTTCGACAGATCGAGAAGATAATTTGTTAGCTATAATAGACCTAATAGCTTGATGCAGTCAATACAACTGCGTATTACTGCGAGGACCGTGTAATGCCGATTTCAAAAGGCCCGCCAGCCCATCCGTCTCTTTAGGGGACAGCGGGAGCTGCTTTACATAAATAGAGGGCCCAGGGTTTGTAATGGGTCCGAAAGGGCTGGCGTTGTGCTGCTGCCGTGTCATTTGTTGCAATCGAAAATCTCTTCCTGTCCTAATACGTCCTGTCCTAAGAAGTCCCTATACTCGGCACCCCCGCCCTGGCGAACCCGTTTTGCGGGTTTCACCCATAGTCAAAAGGCCGCGGGCATTTGAAAGATTCGCGACCCCTGACATCGTGGCCACTGCAAAGATATGTTTGTGGTGTTAACATATTTGGAATACAGAAATAAAAACAGAAGCGACTTAATCCCGACAATGAAAGGTCCACACATTATTGAAGAAGGTTCGTGCACAGTAATGAGCTGATGAAATAAAAATCGATATCAGTACGAAATACCCGCTGAAAAAGCACTGCCACTTTTTCTCAACTGCAGGTTTTATTTTCGTACAAAGGGAAAACGAAACGACAATCGTTTGAACGAATCGTACTGGATCAAATACTTCAAACATAAGAACTTAATATTCATTGGTAAAAAGTTTATCGCACATTTGTTGAACTGGATAGATGTATTTTGTAATTATTCAAGGATACATTCGTTTTTCAGACATTTCGGAGATTAGATAACAGTAAGCTTATCCAATACGACGCCACATTTTTGTACAATTGTGTAAAATTCCTGTATCATTTCTCACTAAAATATTCTCCGTCTTTTCTACTTACAATGTCTTAATTAATATTCCGTGCAGGGAGTTGATTCTTCCCTACATCATGATTATCTTAAGGAAAGGTTCAGCGAACTCAATATCATTTATGTTCATTGGCTAAGGATAAATCAAGATTATTTGAAGTGGTTGTCAATACTACTGAATACAAAAATAGAAATTTGAAATGTCCTAAACAAACAAAAACATTGCAAGTTTAATACACGAGTTATTATCAATACAGATACCTAATGTATTACAATCATATCTCTAGGTCTGAATATCTGAAAATATCCTCTTATTGTCCCATCATTCTTTTCTTTCTTCCTGTCTCAGTAGTTATTATCCCACCCAACTTAATATTTAACAACATTTAGACGATCACAATCTGATTCGATTTCAAATTATGTTCTCCGATATTCGTTTCCGAACAATTTTCTCAGAAATATGGCAACATGGCTCATGAGCGCGTGCCCTGCACATCACCGACGCGGGGTCACCAGGGCAGGGTCTTCTCCAGGCAGGGGGAAGGGCAGAGGGCGGGGCGAGGGCGGGAAGCCCTCCGACGCGCTTGTGAAGAGCCCAGCTCCCGCCCTTCCCCCTTCCCCTTCCCCTTCCCTCCCGAGCCTAACGGTAGTCCAAATTAAACGTCTGGACACGAACGCAGCCTGGGATTCTGTGAGTGATACACAAACGACACGTCAAGATCATATCTCAAGAGTCTGCCCCCGTCCGGTATGCTATTAGAAAGACTAATACACTGTGATTACATTAAAATATTACGTCTGCCCTCTTATGGAAGTGTACTTTTTACCGGGAGAATTCTATAGGACTGTTACACCCAACTTTTTCACCGTCGTTGTAATCCGATCTGGAAAGACTCCCGTACGTTATATCTCAGGCGGCGACCGGGCACAAAGCGAGGAATAACCGTCCCAGCGACGTATTTTTTGGGAAAATATTTTAATGCAACGGATTCCTGGACCGCGGAATGGAAACAAAATAGCCGTGATCGGTTCGCCATTACAGAGGCGCAATTAGATAAATAGAAACGGCGTGTTCGAAGCTGGGAATTGATCGATTTCTGTCAGTAATTTCCTGAATTTTAATCGCGTCCCAGGCGCAGAGCGATCTAAGCGCTTTCGCTAACGAACTGTTTTAATTAGAGGAACAAGCGAGCGACATTCGGAGAACGTCATAGCCTGAGGGGATCTCGCCATGGGGACGTTGCCCTCGCTAGTAAGGTTGAACTTAGAAATAGGGTACAAGATCATAAAACCTCAGATAATAATAGAACGGCTGACAGGATTGAATCTAACGTTCTAAGTTGGAGCAAACATAGGCGGATATAATGTAAAGGCTATCCTATGAAGTTTTATTGTCTATCAAAAAACACTGGGTTTGGAACAGAACAAATATTGTAAGTGATAAAACAGAAGCTAAAATACATTCGGGCGAATACTCACTATATTTCTTATCCATCGATAGGAGCTCTTTATATAGATTCTTGTCAGTCTATCGGTTGTGTATTATCCTTTCAATAATGGAATATTTCGTTCAATGTATCAGCGATATTAAGTGAAATAGATATTGATGCGTTCTTAAGCCTTAGGAGATATTGGTGCGACCTGAAAGCATCAGTAGATTATTGGTGTGTTGTGAAGCTAGTATTCTTGATGCATAAATGTTATATCCCAAGAAAAAAGTCGAAGGTCCAATACTCATACAGAATATTTTATTGGCAGTATCAATGTTATTTGAATCACAATGCAACGCATGTTCATTCATAACCGAGAGATCTGGGTTCTTCCTTTGTAAAGTATTTCGGTTGATAACCGATTGAATTTGAAAAAAAAAGTTCTCATGGAGACTACTTAAAGTTATCTGATCAGGAAAGAAAAACTCCGAAGTAGTTTACATAAAAAATATGCCAGTTTTTGTGATATATCCTTCGGCCTCAGAATTATCAAGGTAGGAGTAATTAAACAAAATTACTTTAGGAATTCATTGTGATGTGAAATCACTGAAGTCCACTTTCATGTTGCCCCGCTCATTTTATCCCACATTGGCCGACAAGGCTTATTAATTATAAAGCAAATTATGGCTTCCCACGACCCTGTGATTTGGCATAAAGAAAATACAATCGTCTCCTGTTATAATGAACGTCTAGGGACTAACATTTTGGCTTCACTCTATCAGAGGTTTACTATATCCGATAATTTCAAAATATAATGCAATTTATTATTTCAGATATCTAGCAAAAAATACAATCGTTGCGAACTCAAAATTTCAAAAACTTCGTGCTTTTCATGGCTTGATTCTGACTAGTTAAAATGCTCTGAACATCTAAAGGCAGTCTTAACACCTTTCAATGCCGCTTGCCTTTGGGGTACTTTCTTCATTTTTGTATCGTCTTCGTCATCACAGTCGTTCCTTCTTTTTTAGAAAATCCTTCGCAAAAATCCTTCGCGTATTTCACTAGTTTCAACCTGCGGTCCATGCTGATAAAGTCTTCAGGTTGGATAGAACTGTTATGAGTTGAAGGAATGCCTTTGATTCTGTGGCACGGTTCCCTCAATGTCTCTCAGTCACAATCAATGTTTCCGTAAGTCACGAGACATTATCTACTAACCCTTAGTATGACTTCGAGGTAGAGAGGCTTATATTTACCCCCTGAAATTTTATTTAATATATTCACTGTAATCTATAATGAGAATTTATTATAACCGAATCTTCTCATGATTATTTGTTAGATAGGTGGATGGGTAAAAGACTTCAGTTCACTATAAATTTTGTGTTTATCATATCCGAGTTCATTGCATCCAGAGTTAAATGAACACCGAAATCCGACTACTGAATTATTTTTAAATACGTAGTGCAGATTTAATACACTTTTTATTCAGTTTTACTTTTTCACTAATGACATTAATACAAATATGTACTTCACTGAAGTACAATATTTCTCTAATATTCATCCTACTACTAATATTCATTATCATAATAATAAACATCCTATTAAGTGTCTCAAGATTTTCCGTTTCCTAGAATACGGTTAAAAATATAGTTTTTTCGTATATTTTTTTTCGCTGCGTACGTTTTATTTTCGGATAAATACACAAGCGAACACCCGACTACAAGGGAGGACATATAAGGCGTGCTCCACTACTCGCGCCAACCACGCAGGCCTCGTTGCGTTGCGTTACGTAGCGTTGCGTGATTGTCGCGGCGCGGCCGTTGCTACGCCCTTCACGTCTCGGGTGGCGCGTAGCGAGCGGCCGCCGCCGTGCCTAATTGCTAAATGGCCGACAGTTTGTAATTGTCATCTGACCACTCCGCAACTCGGTGCGGCCGCCGCCGCTGTCGCCGTCGTCATAGCTGCTGCCGTCGCCGCTGTCGCCGCCGACACTTCTTATGCCACCGTTGCTGCACGACCGCCATCGCCACATCGCCACGCTGCCTATCCGCCCCAATGCCTCTCTGCCACACTGACACTCCCCACATCCGAAACCGCCACTCGGCCCCTCCCCACTCCGCCATTCCACACTTTCACACCGTCAGACAGCCACACCACCACACCATGAAACCCCACACCATCACAATGCCACTCTGTCATTCCGCCAATCCGCCATACTTCCACTCCGCCAACCTGTCCCCACGCCACTCTGCCACTCTATCACTCTGTAGGTATGCCACTCTGTCGTTCTGTCGCTCTGCCACTATGCCACTCTGTCGCTCTGTCGCTCTGTCAATCTGCCAATCTGCCACTCTGTCACTCTGACACACTCTGCCACTCACTCACTCTGCCACTCTCACTCTGCCACTCTCACTCTGCCACTCTCACTCTGCCACTCTGCCACTCTGCCACTCTGCCACTCTGCCACTCTGCCACTCTGCCACTCTCACTCTGCCACTCTGCCGCTCTGTCGCTCTGTCACTGTCACTCTTCCACTCTGTCACTCTGCCACTCTGCCACTCCACTCCACTGCCACTCCGCCACATCGCCACTCCACCACAACCACTTCGCAATACCGTCATTCCGCCACTCTGCTACATCACACCATAACAACGTCACACTGCCATACTGCCACATCGCCACAC
Source organism: Teleogryllus occipitalis (assembly GCA_011170035.1). Lineage (NCBI taxonomy): Eukaryota > Metazoa > Arthropoda > Insecta > Orthoptera > Gryllidae > Teleogryllus > Teleogryllus occipitalis. The sequence continues at coordinate 223,622 of BLKR01000088.1, read as the reverse complement.
CACCACACTGTCACCGCCACCACCACCGTGGCTTCCACCGCCACCGCCACCGCGCTCGCAAAAGGCAACTTTCAATTTGTCGAGAATCTCCGGCGCTCTGTAGATCGAGATCATATGCGACGATCGTTTCGCTTCGATGAGAGTTTTTCTTCCCGCTCCCGCCCCGCCCCCTCGCAGCCACCACTGGAATTCGTCGGCGATTCCTATCCCAGAGACGGCGGCGTGTCTCCGAGGTATGTCCAGTACCGCACGTCTCTCCACTGCTGCTGTCACGTATCTGCTCGTTCCATCTCGAGCCGGGGCAGATGCATCTGGTAAAGGCACTCCTCGGGCGGTCTCGTCCCATAAATCCACGTACGAGATTTATTTCCGGGAGAGCAGGCCGTGTCTCGCGCGAGCACGGAGACTCGCCCCCGATCTCGTATCGCGCGCGCCCTAAACGAGGACGCCGCCGCCGCCGCCGCCGCCGTGAGGACGGGCGGGCCCCGTGCGCGGAGCACGCGGGCGGGCGTGACCACGGTTGAGGTGGCTTGGAGAGACCTTGTGTGGGTGGAGGCGTCCCACTGCACCGAGAGCCGAGCTAGGAGGATTCTGGATTACGGGATTAACCTGTTGTTTGTGCTTAGAAAAGCTGTAGGGTTGCAGAAGCGTTAATGTGATCCTTGTATTGTGTTGAGAAAATAAGTACTATGTTGAGTATTATGCAATGTGAATATTACCAATGTATAAATATTCTCCTCTTTATTACAGGTCGGACATTCGTTTTCTGAACCAAATATCCCTGTTTTCCAGATTATTATTTTTTTTTCACTAATAAGATTTGTAGAGTATTTCACACAAATTTTGAAAAAAATATTAAAGCCAGCTTGAAGCTAGTTCGTCAGCTCTCTGATTTCGCCGTGATTAAACAAAAATTCAAACAAACTCAATAAATAGAAATTGAACTTAATATAAAGGTGTACTATTTTTTTAAGAATAATATCTAGTTGTATAACTATCTCAAAATTTACTCTGACTTCTAACGATTCTTCCACAAATTTCTTAATTTTATCCTGATTTTTCCAGAGAAATTCCTTTAATTTTTTCTGATTTTCCATTTTTTTCTAAAAAGTAGTCATCCTATACTAATTATGTAGCAATCTCCCTTCTTCCCTAATCAGTATTTTCTTATTCTCATGCCCTAATCTCCTGTTTTCTCATAGTATCTTCCATGTAAACCTCTACAGTTATGCTCAACACGATTTGTTGTTTTCTCAAAGCATATCCTATCCATTTACTATTTATTTGTTTGATTTCTCCCATATCTTTCTTATTTAGGCTCATCAGTTGATTTGGCTATTTTCAGATTACATTTAGCAAGTATTTAATCAAATCCTGAGAGCCTATGTTTTATCGCAATCCTAATTAATATACGAGTCCCAGGAATGTCTTTATATCAAACCCTGTTATTTGTATAAGATGTTGGAATCGCAGCACTTTTACTGTTTTTATCGTTACGAGTTTTATCTGACTCGTTAATAAATTAAGCAGCATTTGTTCTTATGTTGTCTTTCCTAGTCCACTGCTCACGACTCTGCATTATACGTATGAATCCTCCAAACAAACTACTAGCTCCTGTTACATTTGACGCAGTCGTGCGGAGCCAGAAACAAAAGGGAGGCCAATTACATTTCGAGACCACCTTTTCTTTTAAACTATTTTGCTCAAATGACACATTTTGCATGTAGATTAGTAAAACATACAAATATAACGAAATTATAATTGAAACAATACGTTATTACATACAAATGTTTCGTGTTTATCCATACATAGGGCTGCCGTGTGGCTAGGAGAGCATCTTCTTCAAAAACTATAACTATTCCCCAAATTGTTAACTTAATAAAAGGAAAATCCGGGCTTGAATATATATAATGTAATGTATTGCGTAAGGCTAAGAGGTGACTTTCCAAATTTTCATCCCCCCCTCCCCTCCCCCAATACGCACACTTGTTACATTTTATGTAAACGTGGTGACGCTATTGAGATGGTTGGCGCCGAAGCATGAAGTGACACTTCGTGGGTGGATGATACCCATTACCTACATGTGTACTGAGTACTACTTTCTGCAAAATAAAAAGCATTTGTATTTTTATTTGAATGCTTATATTAGGATATTTTCGATGCTTATAAACCTCTTGATGAAGTTGAAAATGAGGTCTATTGATTTACAGAATATCGCTAATTTTGATACATATACCACATTGAAGTAATTTAAATCAAAGTGTTCATTGGAAAAACGGTAGACAAAATTAATATTATTGCGCCTAAACGTTCTGATCTGTGACATTTGAAAAATGCCACATTACTTGACAAATCAAGTCATGTCATGTACTACAGCAACACAAGAACAATATTGCGGGAGTATAGAACATGCGCATTGCGCAGCGCATACACGTCGAGTCTGTTGCCGCTAAATAATCTAGTAGACATTTCCTAGAACGCAATGATGATTAAGACATTTATTGCTCTAAGAAGAAGTATTAAACTTACTACCTTTCTGAATTATACATCGTGTTTTTATCCCTCTGACTCTCCATTTGTTATTATCCCTCTGTTCCAGAAAAAATGTCATCATCTCGTTGATCGGCGATTACTGTTAAGTCCTGATTTAAATCATTGTAAATAAAATATGTGACTTATTGGCAATTTCTGACGTAAAACTAGTATAAATCACTTCCACTATTCTCTCGCTGCACATTCTGCGGAGAAATTAACACATCTTTACTATTTTATTGGAAATTTGTTGATTGAAAAAAGTTATAACTCTGACATCGCCTTAACTTTGACTACTAGAACAAAATTACGATTACGACTGTCAGACGACTCTCAAAACTCATAATTCATCTCTTTGCTATATACTTCGTCGGTTCTTTCCTGGACAGTCGAACATTTTACTTCCACGCAGCTCTTGACAGCAAACCTACGTGGTTGATTTTAAATCCTCTCCGCTTATTTTTCTCCAATCCTAAAATGCCTCTAAAATGTATTCTTATTAAAGATTCCAAACGTGTTTAAACTCAATTTTATTGAAGTTACTCTACCCATATTTCGACGACAATTAAATAGTATAATTTACTTAATTATTTACTTTCATTTGTTTCTATGCATTTTTCCACGAATAATCTTCACATTTAGTTACTCGCCATTACGAAATGTGAAATGTGAATCTTTACATTTTTTGCCTCTAGATATTGTTCTGTATCAGTTCTGGGTCAGTTGTCTTACTAGTCGCGTCAAAACCTTTTACAACTTTTGCAAACAATTCATATTTCTAGCTATCTACGAACACAGTTTTTGTTGCCAGTGCAGGATGTTACTTCCGATTCATCATTTATTTTTGATCTTGACTTCTTTCTGGTATCTTCCTTTTCTTCTTTGGGAACTAATTAGGTAATTTCTTTCTAAATAACGGTGGGCCACGTTCCATTTCAGATCGTCGGAATCCTCGTCGGTGGAAGAGCTTGGAGGAATTGCCGTGCCCTTCAATCTCGCGTAGTGCATTCTTGGTCAGCAAGGCCGACCGCGGGACCCATTTCCTTCCAGAAATTCCCGAGTGACGAGCGTACAAATTAGAAAGCCCTCTCGCTTAAGGTGAATACCGAAGGCGTCGATTTCGTTGCGGTAATAAAGCCCGAGACACAATGAGGGTATTGTAAGGATGCGAGGTGCTGCTCGATATTGATGGACGGCGGAGGACGGGACGGGACAGGAAGGGCCGGGGGCGGGGCGGGGACGAAATGGGGCTCTCACGATGTGATCGCGTGGATCCGGCTGTGGGGGTGGAGGCGATGGACGAAGAGGAGGGAGGACGGCGGCTAGACTGACTCAAGGGAAAGTGACGAGAGTGGTATTAGTGTGGGTGGTAGAAATTGTGAAAAATCTTTCTTGTCGAGCCCCACGTTGGGCTAGCTGTGAAAATTTGTGAAATTTTTATAACATTAAATTATTAAAATCACTGCCAATCTTAACCATGGGTTTGACGTACAACATACGACTCCTTACCTGTTGCATGTGGGCGTGTAATTCTATACAGAATCACGATTCCTGGAAGTTCTATTGATTGAAATCAATTATTAGGTTGATGACAACTACTATAAATTATCAGCCTTTTTCAGCAATAAAGATTTAGCATTTATTCTTATAATCTATACATTACAATTCAATTAATTTTATGTGAATTACTTTTCACTACAAAACATTAAAGCACTGTACGGGTTTGACTATAGTTCGTGACTATAGACTATAGTTCGTAAGCTTACTAAAATGTCTTGATCGCTGGCTCCTCGCCTGACTAGCGGAATGTTCTCCCTGGAATCATTAATGTACCAATTCTACCCTCCTTTCCTAAATTAAAAAATGTTCCAAAATGTCCTCAACGATTGATATTAATAGGACTTAATATTCCCACAAATTAAATACACGGTCGCGACTTTCTCGGTTTCGTATGAAACACCTACTCGCGACTAACTATATTCAGCTTCTTATTTTTAAAAAATTCTTCCATCTACGGAGCTTCCCTAATATACATCTCCTCGAAACATGAAGTCTATTTAATTCAAACTTCCAACTATTACATTAATAAAAATTCCCAATTACAATTTAATATCACAATTTACACAAGACCAATTTCTCAAACCTCAAACTAAACATAACTTCCCGCCTCCCTATCATTACTTAATACCCAGCCTGTACTGAAAATCCGAAAAAGATCGAAGGAGAATTCTTTGGGAAATTTCGTAACAAGTATACTGCTATTCATAATCAATAATTTATATGTTCCATTTTGATGACGTGCATAGTCGACTTACTATGGAATTGATTTGCATCCTCATTTGCTATGTATTTGCATTGTTCGTTCATTTTCTCGTGATTTTTATGAGGAAAATAGTATTACATAATTTCCACATCGTATTTGAGTATTTTCTCTGTATTATTTCTTTTATGTGAATGCAGTATATACTTAAACGCAGAAATTTATTTCAATATTTTGAAGAAAATACATGATTTGGGCCCCCTAATACCGAAAAAATTGGTTTTTTACAAAACATTTCTCAGTCTGTCTGTCCGTCCTTCTGTCCGTCCGGATCTCCGTCTCTCTGACCTTGTGTCTGTCTGTTCTCCTGTCTGGCTGACCGTCAGTCTGTCTGTCTGGCTGACAGTCTGAGAACAATATTAGCACCTGTATCATTCATAGGATTTCCCTCAAAATATGTAGTGTACTCTTTTATCAATCTGGACCATCTCGATGCCACAAGAATTTAAAACGAAGCATTTCATTTTTTTGGGGGGGGGGAAGAAGAGGGACTTTTCATGAGGCGTTTATTAGTTTCAACATTTTCTCAGAACTTGCTCCATATTTTTAATTTAAAATGTTTGCTAGAATTGAAAGAAATATGCTCATAAAGATGAGATAGTACCAATTTTATCTGCCATCTTTTAATTTTTGAAAATTGCAAAAGTTTACAAGTTTTGAACTTTTATATATAAATAACTTATTGTGATTATAGAGGTGTTTCTGAACGAAATTTGTTCTTAATAATTAGATCTTTATTCTTCTTTCCTTCCTCACCCTTGTCCTATCCTCACCCCTTCCTTACACACTCTTGTACTAACATGTTCTACATTACCACACATGCCGGAAGACCGGTCGGGAGCTTAGAGCTTGTCGCGTCTGTGGTGGTGCCATGGTGATGGGAGCTATCTGGTTGTGGAAAAGCCACTATCCGACGGTAGGTCGACCCGAGATTTCGCCATCCAGCGGGTGAAGATCACTGCCAGCTCCCAAAGGGAAAACATACATTACACTTACGAAACTAATGACCTTAGCAGCTTTCGCGCCCGTAGTCACTAATAATTAACTAATTAATTAATTAATTAATTAATTAATTAATTAATTAACCATAACAATAGTGATGATAATGGTAATGGTAATAGAGATGTCGCGGATGTTGATATTAGCAATGGAGTGGTGATAGTGATGGTGTGGATGATGGTCACACTAAGAGAAGTAACAAAAAAATGGGTTGCAATTTTGTAGGTGCTAAATCTGCGAACCGTAAATGCGGTGAGCAACCACAGTAGCACAGCCAATGACGTGGTGCATGCCATCAGCGATACCGACGGCTCCTCAACCTAAGCAACGGCGGCTGCGTCGAGGACCGCTCTCGCGGTAACCCTGCGGGTCATCGAGGGCCTGTGGGAAACTGGAGCTGGGGGCGCGTCTCACGATGCGGTCTCGGCGGCGGCGGCGGCGGCGGCGGCGGCGGCGGCGGCGGCGGCGGCGGCGGCGGCGGCGGCGGCGGGTGCGAAGGGCTCGTCTTCGGCCGCGCCGGAGCACCTGGCCCTTCCTTTGCCCTCTGCAACAATGCGCGCTCCGCGCCGCGCCCTTTGTGCGCAGGGCGGCAGGTCCTTCAAAGTGCGCTTACCGGAGTGTCGCGACGGCGGCGGTGGAGGAGGAGACGCTAATCCTGTGTTTTGGAAGCACGCCTTTCGCGAACGCTGCTCCGCCGGCGCGCCCGCTCCGGCACTTGCCTCTAGGGTGCACGAGTACCCCCTCGGTGGGGGTTTGCGACTAGCTGGCAGTTTTAATGGACTCAATTTTCGCCCCGCTGTGCGGGAAAAGTGGTGCTTGACGGCGGAGTGAGGTTTAGGCGAAACGATTAATCAAAATTAGTCGTCGATTTGGCACGCCGTATCTTTGCCTTTTTGACGGGAACGTCTTTTGGGATTTTCCGGTGAGAACTTTCACTTTGTAACACTGCCTTGGATCTTTTTTGTTTCGTAAAACATTTCTCGGTTAAGAATATGTAATTGAACATCAAGACATTTCGTAGTGGTGACAGTTAAGCTACTTCAGATTTAAAATCTTTTCTCCTTTAAACATTGTTCTAAATGGGGAAAATGAGAACAAATGAAATGCTCATCAAAAAATAAAAGCTTCAAAAGTAACTGGTGATGTGGTGTTCAATTTGAATATAGTATTTGCCACTTAAAATAAAGAATTGGAGAGTATTATAACAGAATTATAACATGTAATATTTTGGTAAATTATTTCTTTAAATTTTTATAGTGTGTGTTTTCTGACATTTAATTTGATTTTGAGTTTGAACGTTGTTTTTGAGGAATTTTGTCACGGTAGAAAGTATGTGTCGTAAGTATTTTATTTGCAAACCATTGTTTCTCCTTTTCATTCGAAAATCTCTGAAGTGTAAATAAAATATTCGTGCCCGAACCGGTTCGGAATCGACATCCTTATTCATATCGCGAATCGAACATGTTCCGTCCTTTGTTCCCACAGCAGCCACACATTGGGCTGACTGGTACTCCCGACGACGCGGCAAAAAAATCGAAATACCTAATACGGTTGCCGGGTCCCAGCCACAGGACGTCCGATGTATCTCAACCCTGGGAGAAAGAAGAGGGTTTGCAAACAACTTTCTTCTCGGAGGCACAAGTCCTCGTTACACGAGGCGCGTGTGTGGACTTCGGCAGGTAGCTACCGAAGGATTCCCCTCGTCGTCGTCCCCTCAGGGAAATGCTAGTCAGAGGCGTGACGCTGAGTCAGTAAGGGGAGACGAAGCGTTTGCTCAATGTTTCTGGCTTTATTGAACTTTCATAATTATGTAAAATATTTAAATTCGTATTAGTTAAGTGTGTTTTAATTATTGACGAATAACACGTAATTATAAATTAGTAAAAGGTTATAAAAAAGCAACAATTAAGAACAGAGGCGCTACCAAGGATGGGGTCTTGGGGTTTCAGACCCCCAGAAGCCAATAAAACGTTAAAAAATAGAGTATTTACTAATTTTCTATACTAAATTAAGTCATTCAACATATCAAATGTTTATGTTACAAATTTCAATCATAAGTCAACAAATAAAAATAAATGTTATATTCAGCAAAATTAAATTTATAACAAAAGTCAGCTACTTGACTGAACAATATCTGTAGCCCCCTCCCCCTCCATTCACCGAAAAATCCTGGGAGTGCCTGTGATTAAGAATAGCAAATAAGTTCTCATTTCATTCTAGACAATTATCTTCAAACATTCCTCGAATGTACCTCTTTGGACACCATGGTTTAAGGCCAAGGGAAGCGCCACTGTTATGGCATCTTCCGAGGTGCGGGAACTTGTTACATTTCGTTTCGATGAGTAGAGGGCTGATGTGTGATACTTGAATATTGACCGTCTGAATTTTCTATGTGGCAGGGACTCTCATTTTTATGAGGGAATTGTTGGTATGCCTTGGCAGGCAAGACAGAGTGGAATCAATCGGGGCTGGGCAGAGAGGAACTGGCGGAGCACAAATACATACCTGGGCAACGCTAGGTCCTCCAACTAATAATAATAATAATAATAATAATAATAATAATAATAATAATAATAATAATAATAATAATAATAATATAATTATGGTAATTATGGTTATTATTATTATTACTATTATTATTATTATTATTATTATTATTATTATTATTATTATTATTATTATTATTATTATAGAGCACGGGCTTCAAAATTACTAAACGATTTCATACGTCTTAAATTAATTTTAGCCTCGTCCCAACAACCGAACGGACTAAGAATCGCGCGTGGAGTTGGCTACGAGTGTCTTCGTGTAGCAGGGTGCTCCGCATCCAGGTGCCTCCGGGGAGGCTGCGGTTCCCACACCCCCGGGGGGCGCCTGGGAACGGACGGGTGGCGGCGGCGGTGGCGGGCGCCCACCCCGACCCGCCCAGCCATCGCTCTCATTCAACTTTTCATTCATCAGCCGCACAGGTTCATCAGGATCTCCACCACCTTCTCACACTTGTTTGCGCGCCCACCTCGCTCACACACACACTCACACACACACACACACACACACACACACACACACACACATCTTCTCACGCAGGTTGGTGGACGCGGCGCTCACCGCAGACTCGCGTTCTCATACCTGTTGTGCGCGGAAGGCTTCCGCACACGCACAAAAGACCACTGAGGACCTATGTCCGAGAACGGTTCTGATGAGAAAGTTGCATTCGCAGAATCCGGGCTTGTTTTCGAAGGACCCGTCGTTCCGCTTGGAAGACTCCACCAAACTCCGCAGCAACCCGGTCCGCGACCAGGCTGACCCCCCGTGAACCGCGAAATTCGGCTACAAATCCTTTTGTATTGTGATGCAAAGTGAGGAAGGTTCCCTTCGACGTTGGAGTTCACTAGGAGGATTGTTCGGGCTCTGATTGTTGTTCCGTGGGTTATTGGCTTCGAGAGAATCTTTACAACGCCCAATGATGATGCAATTTCTCTTCAACCTGTTCCGTCGTGTTGCTTCTTCGGCCGTGTCGTTGGAATTCGGGATGTCCTGTTGGGATTTCTGGTTGGAGTCTCAAACATGAGGCAACTGGACGAAATATAGTGTTATGCATACTATCATAATTCATCTACAAGAGCAAGAGGGAAGTAAATAAATAGTTCAACGTCGAATTCGAAATTCTTCGTAAAGTATTAGCACGGGTGCTGCGGTTTTCAATGTAATAGTTTTAAAAAATTATTATATTTTTTATTCAAAATAATTTATGTCCAGGGATGACTTATGATTGTGATCTCCTTCATCACTACTCTCTCAATTGTAAGTGTAAATACATTACATTTAATTATATTCAACGTTCTTTCATTACTACCTCTCTACAACGATCATTTCATTATTGTCTCCTAAAATGAAACAAAGGCATTCAAAATGTTGGCTTTACAATATTGTTTTTGTCAATTTTTTCCTACCAAATTGCTAATTCAAAATGGTCAGTCAATAAACAGAAATGTAAATGAGCTTCCATGTATGCCATTCCACAAAGACAGCAGACATACAGTGCAATATATGTCTTCCATATTTCTTTTACATTTCAAGAGATTATTTGTGTTTTCCAGACAAAGCAATGCAGGTGGAAACACAGGTGGACAGACCCAGACAGACACGCAGGCACTGATCAAAAATCCTTTTGAAATAAATAATAGGAATGCAACTGATGAATAGGTTCTATCCAATAGTCGAGTGATTTTGCATGTTAATACCATGTTTCTTTCTAGCATTCAATATATGTAGCTATACGTTTCAATTCCATATTTAAAACTGTTACTATTTTAAAAACAAAATAGGCTTGGAAAAAGTTAGCTAAAGCAGTATCTTGTCAAGCAACAATGATTAAAATAAACTAATGAGACATTATATTTGTCAAAGTAGAAAAAGTTAATGTAATTACATCTTGTAGGCATTCTACATTGTCTTAATCATTATTTTACCAGCGATCATCCATTAGAATATATATTCTCTCGTCTTAACACATTCCAAGCATGAAAGTCTTATCTTTCATAGTAAGCTCGGTAACCTCTGCATTTGCCTTGACCCTCAGAGACCCAGAGACATGTATCCATTAAAACTATATTTTACGGGAAGCATTTGCGAAATGCTCAAGGCCCGCTCCTCGATCGCTTCGCCGTCGTCCACGTCGTCGTGTCGCCAAGCGCCGATGAGAGAAGGTCGGCGCCGGCGCCCAGGCGTCGCACACTGGTTCGAAACGAAACCGAAGGAGAATATATCAATAAAAAAAATATGTTAACTCGTTCCCCGTTCATATGAAAACATGAAAATATATCCGCACGTCCAAACGGCTTTAGAATGATTTTATTGAAATATTCCCAAAATAAAAATATTTTTCCGCACGTCTAATTTCTAAATTCTATGACCAACCTGGCAAGACCAAACCAAAGTCTGTACAGCTTCGGTGAGTCCCGTGGAAAAATTTGCTATAGAAATTATAAACGTCTGTGACCCATATGTGGTATTTTTATAAGTATTTTTTCTAAGGCTTTTATCCAGCTGACAGCCGGTTACCCTTACGTTGCATTGGGACGTAAATTCAACCATACACTAGACACCGACACACTTGCGGGCTCTTCTGATCTGGGGTCAGAGGAGCCCGCAAGTGTTTTGCACATTTTATTACACATTTTATTTTTCTTCCCTTTAAGGCCTGCGAGGAACAACAGCCAATTTTTCTATTCTTCCTCGTGTGATTCTTCCACTCTACACTCCTCCTTCTCTTCCTGTTTTCTCATTATTCTTCTTTGTCCTTTCATTATGTTTCTTCTTTCTGCTCTCTCATCAATTTATATCAGATTTCTTTTCTTCCTTCAAATCCCTCCACCTTTAAAACATTTCTTATGATTGTGCATACTTACAGTTTCGTCTTCTTCTTCTATGCATTCCGAATCTTTTAAACCACTTTTTACTATTTATATTAATATTTTATTAATCACATAACAGATTCCTAGTGCATGTACTCTGTGGCATATCTGCAGAAATCTAGATTCCCTTCCCCAGTGGAGAATTATGCCACCTCAACACCGAACTGCTGCCCCGGCGGCGGCGTTGGTCGCGATTTTTATCACATCGCCCAAACTTGATTACAACTTGATTATCAAACTTGATCATATAAAATAAACCTGTAGCACCCTCTTAGCAAGAAAGATTACTGTATGTGAATTTTAAGTAGATTTAAACAATCATATTACATGAAGAGTATAGTTGTTTTTATACTATGATCTTGTTTTTGTACAAACCCAAAAACAATTTTTAAGAAATCAACCGCAGAAGATTTGATTGATTAGTGATTACGGACGCGTGAACAGTTAAGTCATTACTCCCATAAGTGTAGTTCATGTTTTCCAAGAGAGTTGGCGGTGATCTCGCTTGATGGTGAGATCCGATGCCGACCTAGCATCGGCTAACGGGGTTTCTCTCAACCAGGTATCTCCCACCAGCGGGGCCCTTCCCAGCCGGGACAAGCTCTAAGCTCCCGACTGGTCTCCCGACATGTGTAGTAGTGTACTGCATGTTTGTGTAAGTGTGCGTAAGTGAGGAGTAAGGATAGGACAAGGCAGAAGAAGGAAATATCGCGCGTGTCCATGAGCGGTTTGCTACGATGCCCCGGCATTCGCCTGGTGTTGACTGGAGAAAATACGAAAACTACCGATCAGAGCAGCCGGCCGCTATCATTCCCCTCCAGACTGTGGCTAAATTAGACCAACCTATGTAGCTAGAGTCGAAAATCCTGCCACCTTTCAGAGTGGAACCCTAGGACCTACCTATCAGAGGCACTGCGGCGGCATCAGTTGATACTCTGGACCACCTCTGCCGGTATAGCACAAGGCATGCTGGGAGTGGAATGTCGGGCCCACTGTGCATCGTCTCGCCGGCGCCCGCGGTCGATCAATGGAAAGCGACCCGCGGTGTCGGCCGCGTTTGCAGCACGACGCGACGCGGCGTCCGTCGACTGCGCGACCACCCACCGCGGACGGCTGCGGACAGTGCCGCCGGCCACTCGCCACGCCACGTCACGCTGCCTCCGTGCTCGCTAGGTCGCCACAATCCGGCGCGCTCGGAGAAAATCGGAAAATATTAGAGAAAAGGATTAATCAAAAATGTGTACTAACATTCTTGAGTCGATCCAGAACGTGGCAACTAGTGCGTCTACTAAATATATTCCAGTAGATTTCTTGTTTCAGACTAATCTCCATTGTTGCTGTTGATTGATGAATGTAGGTTCCCCCGGAGTTCTTCAGGTTTTGGTTCTCACTCATATCACCTCTCCTCCCAGCATCATCTTCGACATCTCTGCATATGGCTTCGTTATGTGAAGATAAAATTTAGTTAATAAGTATTTGTATCAGTACAATAAATCAATTTCTCAGTCATAACCAATATGCTCTGAGAAATAATGAATCTCTTCTGAACATCGAAATTGTTATGACCAATAAGGTTAGAAATCAGGTTTTTTAATAGACAGCACGGACTGTAGAGGCGAATATAACGAGAATATTGTTTACGTTTGAGATGTGATGCTATATAAAAAAGTTTTTAATTCTCTGGGTTGTAATAGTATATAATGCAGTTGTATTCCGACGAGCAGAAGAAATACCAACACTATTGATCATGCAAGACAAGATCAATGCATGTACTTGAAAATTTATTACGGGTCATAATTCAAAAGAAAGTGAAACGAAAGCGTGGCTGCAGTAGGCAAATTAATATCTAGAACAAAGACGATCCATAAAAGCATTCATAATGTGTGTTAAGAAGATTTACAGAGATGTATGAAAAGACTGTATTGCCATCTAACGTGGCTGCTGATGACAGCAGAGTTATAGGGAACAGCAGCAATTGTGGCAACACTGGTACTTACAGAGTTCGTATTAACTCTACTAGCTTGTGCTGCTATCTTACGGCGTTTTCTTCAAACATTTCTTCAACTATGTTGAATTAGAAAAACATCTGATATAAATCCGAGACATCAGAGGCTGGTTAGGCCGTTATGGCAGAATTGTACCTACGTATTTGATTCTAAACACAGTTTAACCAGTTTCCTTAAACAATAATTCGCATGCACTCTTTCACTACTTTAGCTCTGGTGTTGGCGGGAACGTTTAACTCCTGTGAGTTTAAGACACGATGTATTATAATAAAACTATTACCATACAAAACTGTTAATGCAGCGGTTGTTTATTCTTCAGTTTTTATGTCAATAGTTTGCAATTCAATGAATTCTAACCCACAACAGCCAATAACAGGGCATATTAAAAAATTGTTCTGCGCAAAACACTTTCGAACCGTTAACTTTTAAGAAATGACAACTTAGCTGTTGAGGGCACATCTCTAGTGCACGGTCTTTGTGACAACTCTGCAGAAATGTGGAATTCTTCCCCAAGTAGAGACTGATGCTACGCCAGCATCGAACTGCTACGCCGCCTATTGCGTTGAACGTAATTTTTATCCCATCACCCACTTGTGATGAGCGCTGTCATAAAACCTCATTGCATTCAGGAATTACAAAACCTGTCTGTTTTGTTTAGGATGCCTGTGTCAATTGACGAAATAAAATTCGCAATGTAATACATTTACGATTATAAAAATGACAATATATAGGAAAAATGGACGCAAATAGAATTCATTTGGCGACGCTCTATGGATCAACTGGCAAAAGAGCTGTCGGAAGACCTAAGAAAAGGAGGCAATATCAACAAACAAAAATGAATATTGAGAAGATGTAACATGCATGTGCTCCTTAAAGTAAAGAAGAGAATATTAAAAAACGTTGAAGTTGCCTGCCCCGTTTTCGGGAGAATGGGCATAAGTACGTTAGGACACATTCTTTGGGACTCATCTGTAGCAAGAAGATATTAAGAAGAGCACAGTAGAGATGAACTTAAAATCCATCCTTTAATGAAAGTTATCAGAATGACAGTTAACATATTTTAACAGCTAAAAATCTCAGTTGATGTTAATGCTCGCAATCTAACGTGGCTGCTGGTGAGAGCTAAGAGTACAGCGAGCAGCAGCAGTTGTGGCAATCTACAGACGTTCCGTATTAACTGTACTAGCTTGTGCTGCTATCTCCTGGCGTTTTCTTCAACCATTTTTCAAATATGTAGAGAATGAAAAACATCTGATATGAATCCAACACATAAGAGGCTGCATGTTCTCTTCGGCATTAGTATCTGCAGGAATCTAGAATCCCTAACCAATGCAGACTTATGACAGCTCAACACCGAACTGCTGCTGCTGCTGCGGCGGCGTTGGTAGGGACGGCAAAAAATCATTGATGTTTTCCACCAGAAACATCGATATATTGACATCGATATTTTACTTTCGATGTTTTCTTCACATCGATATTTTGTTGCAAAAACATTCACACACAAATGTTGCACAACATTTTTCATTTTTATTTTTTTAAATTTTGTTTTAAATAATGGGATTTAGGCACGTTGTTGAGTAGCAGCAATCCACAGCAAATTAGTTGATTCTTGTCATCCTCTTTATCACGCAGCACATTTCGCCTTTAATCTGAGGGAATTTTAGACGCTTTTACTTCGATAGAGTATGAATGGAAGTGACTAAAGGGAAAAGTAGCGAAACAAGATGTTCTTTATTGTTATTTTTATTCTTTATATTGGATAATAATTTGTATTAATATACTACTAACATACTGGTAACCAAACAATAAAGTATATCCCTTTTACGTATTGTAAATAAAAATGTATAGGAAAATAGCATGTTTATTGGTCTATAATTAAGACATCGATGTTTTAAACATCGATTTTTTCGACGATGTTTTCATCGACATCGAAAACCCTTCAGCGATGTATCGAAATATCGATGTATCCATGTTTTGGTAAAATGTGTCATCACTAGGCGTTGGGTGTAATTTTTATCCCATCGCCCGCTCGTGACGAGCGCTGACATAAAACCTGCGTACTTAACCTTCGATGGGCTTAGCGGCTTCACGAAGGCGGTCCGCGCCGGTTCGACTGCGAAGGTCCCATTCCCTCTTTACGGCTCCTTTTACGCTTCCCAGAAGTCCCCCACGGAATGGAACCGCTCCGCTGGACGCCCGTAACGATGATATGGAGAGGTTGGGCATCATGAGCCTCCGCTTTCGACAGGCCGGAACGAGTGCAGCTCATCACCGGAATGGTCGGGTAAGTGGTCAATGCAGACGTCAGCGACGATTCTTCAGGGCACGTTATATGGCCTCTCGGTCGTATAACCGCGTGATTAGATTTATGGCAGATTACTGTCCTGCTTCTTCTTTGGAACTTTCTTTCGATAGATAGGTGTTGGGCTGTCTGTAAAGTGTATTGTGACATTACTTCCTCTCGGCTTCCTTCTTAGAAGTCTGGGTGGGTGGTCCTTTCTTCCTAGGATGAGCGATCAAACGGTGCGAGGGATTACATGAGGCAAGAGAAGTTGTAAATAATGCGTTTTCTTCTACTCTTGAACTATTGAACTTAAATGAACAAAGAAGCCTATTACTTGCTACATACAAGCAGAATGATTTATAGAACGACCGTGTTCCAATTTCTTGCATTTTTTCGTGGTCTTTTATAGCTTTATATTCAAAGATGTGTAGTTTATATGGTTAAAAGTAAATATTGGTATTATGGACAAAGATGTTAGTGTAAAAAAAAATCAAAATTTTGTAAAGAATAGTATCAGCTTCGATATGATTGTCAGCTACTGCCATTTCTTAGTTAAGAGTGAATATCATCCGACTCGTAATATCATCTAGTAATTTATTCTTAGGTCGTATTGTATAATCTATTTCATTCTTATCTTATATCTACAAATCTATCAAATCTTTCAATTATAGTCAAATAAATTAATTATTTTGACACTTATTAACATTATTTTCGTTTACATATAAATAAAACAATTTTATAATATGTAAATCTTGCAATCACTTGCAAATCCAGTTTACGAAATTTTCATATTATTATTCGTCAACCTTACTTTTATTATAGAAAGTTCGACTTTCTCAGCAACTTCCCTTTAAGAGCACAGGACTCCGAAAACGGCTACGAAGAGAACATTTGACAGCTTCACAGCGCATTAAAGGGAAGAAAGAGCATCATCCCGTGGATGCCACCTCTCTATTCAGAAAACCACCTGCAAGACCCTCACACGCAGATTTGTTATCCTCTTCCCTTCAAATATAAGACAAGACCCCTAACCGCCGCGGTTCTTCCTACTTCCCGGAATCTTTCAACTGGTCTCGTTTTTTTTCTCGCAAAATTCGTGGGAAAAAACTTGTCCGGTAGGAAAAAGAGAAGTAAAGGGCGGCGCTCGTGGTTTCGCACCCCCGAGATGTAAATTCCCTGGAGCGCAAGGCGCGACAGCGTAGGGGAAGGGCGGAGGAAGGGTCGGCGTAAAGGCCAGTAGTTCCGCTTTCCCTCTCCCCCTCCCCCTGTGGGAACCTGCGTGTGGTTCCGGGGGCAGGTGAAGCGAGGCTGCGGCTGAAGAAGGGAGGACGGGCGTGCAGCCTCCCGCGGCGCCGCCGTGGGACCTGCGCGAGACAAGCGGCAGAAGGGGAGTTCCTCAAGGCTCCGTTCGTGGCCGTGACCTACGGCGGGCGCAGGGAAGGGCGAGGAAGTGGAGGTGGCGGGGGCGGGCGGGGCAAGTTGAGAAGACGGTGACCCTGCATCCGGGCGAGGGTAGTGGGACTGGAAACGAGTGCTATCTGTACGTGCCTTTTTCTCAGTAAGAAGAATGTAGTGCGTCACTTATTTTGCCTTAGAAAGGGAGATGACAATATTTATTTATTTAATTAGTTTATCGGTTCAAGTATATTATCAACTTTTTTAGCAGCGTTTACAGCATTTTGATTTGATGTTAACTAGAACTATTATTGTAACCGAGTCAACATTTTTACGTAAAATATTTTAACTATTAAATTATCATATTAGCAGGTAATTGCAATTTATCACTTTACCATTGTTTACAAGCTTATGATGTGACACTAAATAATCGAATTCTCTTGATGAAAATTTTGTAGTTTCCTTTGATGCCATTGGATCATCGCGCGAGATGAGGCATGTGCTGAGCTCTTATCTTGTATTTTTCGGACTACTATTAACAAACATAGTTTTGTAGTTCATTGAGGAGTTATTAAAGAGTACTTACTCACCATTGGCACGCTCGCTCGCCCGAGAAAGAGAGAGAGAGAGAGGGGGGGGACAGAGGAAAAGGGAGAGAGAGGGGAGTGAGTGAGACTGAGAAAGAGAGAAAAATGGACACAGAAATAGAAAAAAACGTAAAGAAATTAAATGTAGTAATAGAAAATTTTCAGTGAAATGTGTACTGCTCGTCTGCGCGATACGCATTCAGAGCCTTAATCAATGTTATTTCATTAGGAAAATAGTTTGGTCCACATTTCGTCAATTTGGATCTCATTCAGAATGGTCACGTTTTCGATTATACTTTTCAATTTAATTTCACTTCGCAACAATAGCGTATATAAGAATGTAGAGCACCTATGTGTTATTTGTTATTCAACTTCTATTAGCTGGAAATTCTTAACAGCCCCCACCATGGTAGTTTCAGTAACAAAGACTTGAAGTTCCCTGGAACATAATCCCAGTCTTGACAAGAATTAGGTAGTCCAGCTGTTCTAATCTGTATGATTTACCCAAACATTTTTCTGAAGGATATTGGAATGCGTGATGATTGGTACGCGTTTTAACGTGTCTGCAGGTGACGCTAAAAACACGTATGATCAATTTTTCTCTGGCTTATATAAGAACGACTCGCAAATATAACTCCCAAATTACAT
This sequence comes from Teleogryllus occipitalis, assembly GCA_011170035.1. Classification (NCBI taxonomy): domain Eukaryota; kingdom Metazoa; phylum Arthropoda; class Insecta; order Orthoptera; family Gryllidae; genus Teleogryllus; species Teleogryllus occipitalis. Next base: position 205,434 of record BLKR01000088.1, on the reverse strand, counting down.
TTAATTACATGTAATTACATTTTTATAGAAGAACGAGTTTTAATTACTATATCAGTACACATAGATTTTATTTTTTATACACAGTATTACTATTCTAACACGTATGAGTATTTATTCCTAATTTGATGCACATTAATGTATAAAATAAATAGCAAAACTGATTAGAGAATTTTCATTTCATCTGACAATTCTACCAACATTCTACCGTTAGAGAGGCAATCGTGAAGAGGAGTCAATTAAGAAAACAAGTCACTTCCAAGAGACACAACAATGGCAACAAGTAGGAAACTAGCCGCGGCGCTCATCCCCCCTCCCCTTCCCCCCTATTGAGGCAACCCCGCGATTCCGCGCACGCCCATGCAAAGAAATGCCGAGCGAGCAGGTTCCACTGCATCAGCGGTTGCAGCTCTACCTGCGCCGGCGCCTAGGCCGTTCGAGTCCCACGCGTCGACGGCGGCGGCGCGGTCGGGGTACACGGTGGTTTGAAATACGCCAAAAGGGGACAAAATTAGGTTTTTTAAAAGTGTCTAATTTATTCGTACATGATTACGCCACATATGAAAAAACAGGTACTTGATGTTTCCTATTAAATGTTCTTGGTTTCTGAATTATACAGTAGAAGGCTAGCAATGACTAAGGGTTTTTTTAAAAAGTCGAATGATCATAAATTCTTCTGTTTTTGAGAAGCAAATTTTACTGCAGTTATTAATTAAAAGGTACATTTTTCTCTTGTTAATCGCCCTTCCTTACTACAATACTCGTTGAAATATATATTTTGGTAATATATATTTTGGTAATATTTGTAGTTATCGAAATCAGGGAGCGTCATTTTATTTTGTATTATTTAACCCATTATATGTCGTTAAGAGCAAAAGACTCGTAAAAAAGGGAAACAAAATAACTATTTCCTGCTAAGGAATGGTTAGGTTGCCTATTAACATCCATACAACACAATTCTTAGTCATAATTCGCAATTCACAGTTCTTAGTCGAACTGGTTTGGCGTGGTTCACCGATTCTCGTTTGCGGTCTTGTCTTGTGTTCTAAAGTCTTATTGTATTCTTTTGTCTTCTTTTTTATACTTAGGTAAATCATTACATTTGTTCAAGATTTTCAAAAAGCACTAATGTTCGTTGATTTCATCATCATCATCATCATCATCATCTTCTTCTTCTTCTTCTTCTTCTTCTTCTTTATTTTATTCATCCCCTCATCCCCTTGGGTGTCTGCAAATACTAATGAGACGGAATTGAAGGGATTTCAGCAAGTATGTACCGGGTGAGGTGCCTCAGGGCATATGACTGCAGTGCCTCTGATCGGGAGGTCCTAAATTCAAATCCCGACGGTGACAGGATTTTCGCTACATAGCTAGGTCGATTTCCGTCAGTGTCGGGAGGGGAATTCTACGGCTGCAGCTCTGATCGGTAGTTTTTTGTGGTTTCTCCTATCAATACCAGGCGAAAGCCGGTGCAGTACCCTAACAAACGGTCCACGGACCGCGCGCGATCTTTCCTTCCTGTTCTTTATCCTATCTTCACACACATTTACACTAACACGCACTACATTACCACATTTGCCGGGAGACCGGTCGGGAGCTTCCTCCGAGTGGGGAGATACCTGATAGGGATAAACCGCGCTAGGTGACGGTAGGTCGGCGCCGGATCTCTCCATCTGGCGGGGGAAGATCAACGACATCGAAATAAATCATGCACTACACTTGCGGGACTAATGATCTTAGCAGTTCCTGCATCTGGAATCACTAACTTTCAATCAACAGAAACTAATGCGAATGACGCATAAACGTCAAGTGCGTTTATGCATCAACACTTGTCAGACGAGATTCGTGAAGGTTAGCTAATGTTATTACTGGATTTGTGCCCGCTATTTTCCCTATGGGGACCACTGTACGGCGGCGGTGGCGACGGCGGCGGTGGCGTAGGGGCGTCACCTGCCGCTGGACCGCTCCCACGACCCTGGCGCCTTCCTTCCAGCTGGCCAGCTTCCGTCACCCGCCCGAGAATCCTCTCCTTTCCAGGTTTCCCTTTCGTTGACTGGGCCCTCCGGTTCCCACAGGACTGCCCAGGTTGCGGGACAGATCGATTGTGGAAGGTTTGGAACGTGTTGAGAATGGACATTGGGAAATGTATCAGTCAGTGAATACTTTGAGACCTATTTTTTAAGATATTTTTAGAGAGATAAAATATGTATAAATTCCGTTTGTGATGAATTGTACAATATTTTTAGTAATAACGGATTTTAACTATAAAATTTTTAGTTTAGTCATTATTTTTATACATTTCAACATGTATCAATTACGTCATTCCAATAATAGAACTTATAATTTTAACTAATGTCAATACATAAAGTGTTGACATTATTACCCTAAAAACGTTACAATTAATTCGTGATCGTATTTTCTCATAATACTCACATACGCAATGTTCAAACAGGAATGGTTCTTTTAATGAAGCTTTTGACAAAAATTGATGGGACATTTTCCCCCTTATAAACTCACCTGATAACTAGAAATACTGAATTTAAAAATATTAGCAAGATTTATTACGAAGTTAATCTTTTTTCGGTATCGACTCCTTCACAATGAAATTGAGATTGCCTTAAATAATTAAAATAAGCTTTAATTCAGTAATAGCTTCATATCATTTTTCACCACATTGTTAAATTCTCTCCCTCCACACTCTCTCCTCAGAATAAAAGGGCTTTTCACGTTGTTGCTGGTATTGTCACAGTGTAACATAAAAAGTTATCTGCTTTTTATCTTCTTGCACCTACCATTTCTTTTTCATCTTCCTCTTCGTTTTATTCTTCATCAATATGACTCTTCTTCTTTTCTGCTGCTGCTGTTTCTTTTTTCCTTCTTTTTTAATATACTAGTTGTTTTAGGTATTGCCGCTTTGGAGTCTCTCTGAGCGCTGTTCATTCCCACCAGAGTTACTAATTGCTTTCCCAAAATTGTCGCGAACGAGAAATTAACAAATTCTGAACTTACTCGATAATGTTCATTTTAAAATTTGAATTGAAGACAAAATTATCTCACGCTTTTCGTCAGGATCTAACCTAAGTGAAAGTGGAAAGCCAAAATTTTAATAGCCAACTTCGGGAACCCGAATTCGAGACAAGAATTTCATCTCCACCTCCACAGTGCCAATTCCCACACTGCGACGAACGTCGTTCCTGCAATCCTCTTTCCACTTCCGGGAAGCACTTTTACGAATTCATGGAAAGTGATCAATCAAGGAAAGGTATAGCTCCTTCGCTGACAACTTATTCCGCCACTCGCACGCAATTATGGTGACCTGTCGTGAAGGGCAACCTGTCCGATCTCGTTAGAGCAGGAAATACATGTGCTTCCCTACGCGGTGCGTGTGAGCCCGCCTCGCGGCCACAGCGGCACGGACGCGCTCAACATGGTCTTTACCGTGTGCCACTTCCTCAGGGTAATGGACTGGGGGAATGTGCTAGTGTTGTTTACTGTGCTGATTTTGATTTCTACGACTGCGTATTCGTTTTCGTATTACTATAGTGTTACATCGACGTCACGAAATCGAAGTTACTCTTAAGGGCCGGTGTGCATTAATGATTTTAACAGTCTGCAGTTCATTAAGAACAATTGAAAGAAATTAGTTAAAATTAAAGGTGGCTGTGAGTACTCACATCCAACGGAAAGGCATTTTTGATTTAAATGCATTTTTCTTATAAGTAGGGATTTCTTATAAGGAGGGATAATTGACCGACACCTGGCCGATATCACAAATATCGGACTTGGTGGGTTACAAACCTCGGGTATGGCCTCGTTACACAAGCTTCAAATGCGTGCATCATTTCCTCTATGTCGGCTTCATGAACTTAATATCTGTTATCAGCCATAAATTATGGCACGAAATGGAGTTATATATTTTTGTCTTAAATCGCACATTAAGTACTTGTACCCAAAGGTTTCAAATTTTACTTGCTTTTGTATTGACGAACGAGCAAGGATCGATTTGTTTCTTTGTACTGTTTAAAATGTCTCGAGTAGATCTGACAATTTGACATTTTCTGATACCAGGAGAATTGTTATATTCTGAGGTGTGAGTAAGAACGTTTTTAAACATACAAATAAGGTTTGGATAATTACAGTTTACTTTTAAATACAAAAGAATACACGTTATATTTTATGTTTAATTTGCTGCAAGTCAGGATATCCTTGTAGAGCAAAAATTTACGAGTATCAACCCCACACACTGTTTTCAAGGGTCGTGAATTCGATTAACGTACTAGAAACGAATGTGTGTATTTTATTGTTGTCCATGCCTAGCACGATTCTCCTCTCCATAACCAAGATGTCCACAAGTGTGTTTCTATCTTTTAGGTCAGGGAATACTCTTTCAAAATGTGAGGTTACTGGTGGGAGTTAGAAAAATTAAAAAAAAAAAGAATGATTTGAGTCATGTAAACTCATTTTTAAACTCCATTAACGTGCTTCTACAATCACACTTCTCAATTTGTTTAAGTGTGCCCATATTGCCGACGGACTTAAAGAGGAACTTTCACACCGCAGGGATTAAAGTGGCATCAGACAGTAAAATAATTATGCCTCTGTTCTTGTACTCAAACTCTCACTGAAGCTAGAACAGTTGATTACTACTATCACTGCCTCCCACACGCCTCCTACATGCTTTCTAAATGTGGGCGAACGTGCAAATATCAAGTCATAGCCGTAGGCGTGCGCATTCTCAAACAAGGAGGAGACCAACTACATTTTCGGGCCGTTATGGAGACTCTTGTCCTTTGAACATTTTATTTGCATACTTCATTTTTTCTAGGAAATAAATAACATACATATGCAATTGATTTTATCTCGAATCATTTACTGGATGCCTATTGGTTTGAAGATTCTCTTCCCTAAATGTCGTATTCCCTCTCCAAATTGTCAGCTTAGGAAGAGGAAAATTAGATGTAACTCATATTTACGGAAATGATATGTATAAAGTAGAGCTTGGGTGCACTTCCGAAAATTTCAGAGGGGGGGGGAGTTAATGAGGTAATTTGTCCTGTAAGTGTAGTGCATGTTTTATCTAGGGGGATCGCTGTGATATTCCCCCGCTGGATGGCGAGATCTGGTGCCGACCTACCTTCGGCTAACGGGGTTTCCCGCGACCAGTTATTTCCGACCAGCAGGGCACCCCCCAGCCGAGACAAGAGCTAAGTTCCCTACCGGTATCTCGGCATGTGTAGTAGTGCAGTTCATGTTAGTACAATTGTGTGCAAGTAAGGGGTAAGAATAGGACGAGGAAGAGGAAGGAAAAATCGCGCGCCGTCTGTGGTCCATTAGACACGGTACTCCTCCGGTTGATTGATTGATTTTCTCGTGTTTCCGGGCGCGTCAACTGCTTCGGTCATTAGTCCCGTTAGTGTAGTGCATGATTGTTCTCGGGAGATGGCGGTGATCTCCTCCTGCTGGATGGCGAGATCCGGCGCCGACCTACCGTCGGCTAGTGAGGTTTTCCCCTAACCAGGACTCTCCCACCAACGGGGCACCGCCCCAGTCGGGACAAGATCTAAGCTCCCGACCGGTCTCCCGGAATATGTGGTAGTGTAGTGCATGTTAGTGTAAGTGTGTGTGTGAGGGGAGAGGATAGGACAAGGAAGAGGAAGGACAGATCGCGCGCGGTCCGTGGCCCGTTTGGTAGGGTACTGCGCCGGCATTCGCCTGGTGTTGATCGGAGAAACCACGGAAAACTACCGATCAGAGCAGCCGGACGCTAGAATTCTCCTCCAGACAGCAGCTGAATTCGACCTAGCTGAAAAGCTAGTGTCGAAAATCCTGCCGCCGTCGGGACTCAATCCGAGGACCTCCCGGTTAGAGGCACTGCGATGACATCAGATGATGCACTGAGCCACCTCTCCCGGTGTCATTTTGTACTTGACACAAAGTTTTATTGAGTTTTCCTATATTCCTATTTTAGAATTACGTCCCTCGCACTATCGCCCTCGGAACCTAACTATTCTCGCTTTTCAGTAAGCTCTACTTCAACAACTATTTACTTAAAAGAAAGTATTTGAAGTCTCCGCCCACGCTTTGGAAGAATCTAAAAACGTTCTGCGCCCAGAAAATCGGCCTGCGCACAGTGACCCTGTGGATCAAGAGCTGCATATCGCTTCCTCGAGAACCGTCATCGCGGTCATCGTCGCGCCGTCGCCGCCATGTTTAATTCATCCGCGCGCCAGTTTCCGCAGTGGACAGCCCGCCCCGCCACGCTCCGCTTCGCCCTCCGCGCCGCGCCGCGCCGCGCCGCGCCGCGCCGCGTGCGCTGACGTAACCCGTATTCTTGTCTCTGAACCTTTTCGCGGCGTCGGCGACGACGCGGCAGGTTCCGCGAAACTTTTGAATATGCATCTAATGCTCGCCCCGCGCCACCGAAGGGGAGGCGTCGTCGGTTGGAATCGACAGAGCTACCTGCCGCGGGAAACAAAAGCCGCGCGCGGATCGGTTCAGCAAATACTCGACCCCGGCCTAGATCGGTCTATTTACATTTGAGACAGCAAGCGAGAGATAGAGAGAGAGGGGAGAGAGAGGGAGAGAGAAGGAGAGAGAGAAAGAGAGGGAGAGAGAGAAGGAGAGAGAGGGAGAGAGAGGGAGAGAGGGGGAGAGAGAGGGAGAGAATGAGAGAGAGAGGGAGAGAGAAAGAGAGCGAGAGGAAGATAGTGAGAGAGAGACAGTGAGAGAGAGAGTCCGAGAGGGCCAAACTGAACGAATGAGATCCAGAGAGAGAGGGGAGAGAGATACGTTCATCATATCCCAAGGACCTTCCTCCTGTCGAAATTTGAGTCGACGGGAAGCGGTGGTTTAGGAATTTGAATAGAGTTCTGAAACTCGACCGTGGCGTCCGTCCTTTTCGATTCAGAGGCCTCCGAAAGTGATTCATGCTATATCCTGCGAGATCTGACGTTTTTTAATGTGGCCTTCTACGTGGTTCTTTGACAGAAGTGCGCGGTGTGTTCATAAATAAGAAAGGAAGGCGATAACATTGTTATTCTCGATTAGTTTTCAAAGCAACGCACGGCCTCCATCCGCAGCTCATGGTTAATGGTTGAATCATCTTCGGAAGTATGAATTGCAAAGTATGATTTTGTATAAAGTGGACCGTGATTACCTTGCTATCCTGTGGAGACCTGAAGCAACTTAAGTAAAGGAACTATTAGTACCCACTAGTAGAGGAACTAGTAGAGGGCACTAGTAGATGACGTGAGATTGGAGAGAGGAGAAAACAATAAAATCACATCAAGCCGCCTAAATTTATTACCTCAAACACAGTAAAGCAGAGCAAGTGTTAGCAGGTGTGTTTCAAGTTTGATACATTCATTATGTGTTTAAAGGTTAAAGAGTCGAATACTCAATTATCTTCAGAATCATTAAGTTTCTATTTGTAGGTTTTTTGTCCAGATTTATTTTGGACACTCATTTTTATTAAAAGCAGGAACATATTAGCCAGAAATCATATTTTAGATTAAAACTTGGAGTCGATTACCCTTTTTAGAAAGAGGTGAAATGAAGTAAACAGATTATTGTTAATATTTCCTTGACCTTCATAATACTTGTTGGAGAATGTACAACACTTCAAAATATTTTTCTCGTAATTTAAAATGTAAGTATTGATATGTTTGACTCTAGCGACATGAGAAAATATTGCTTTTACCCTTTTATTTGATTGGTCAAGTTTTATTTGAATTTATTCTATTGTTGAATTTTTTTTCGTCTACAAATGTTAATAGATTTTAGAAGACGAAATGACATGAAATTTGTGGAAAACTAGTACTATATGTGTTTATCAGCAACTTCTGCTACCTTCTCTGCTATCTCGTGTAGTATAAGTAAATATTTAGTCATAAAAGCGCGTTGTCACATTAAACTCTGCCTCTGAGAACATAGTCCAGGAAAGACTTATGAGCAGTAAAAGAACTAACGATTGAAGGAAATGCGACAAATAAGCTGAAATGCTGGGCATTGCTTCGGATGAGAATGGGGCATATGGATATAGAACTACACATACGAGCTCCTTAAATCCCAATCAACATTTTTTTCGGTATCTTATACGAGTAATCTTTTGTAATGGGCTATAGTCCTCTAGCTTTCTTTGAGCTCTGGTACATTCTTTTGGTACAGTTTGAATATTCCCCGCAGAATGAAAAAACAAACCAGTTGTAGGTAAAATGGTGCAATTCTCAGCTTCATCAATTTGCCTGTCAACAGACGGATGGCTCCGCAAACGGCATTAACTTGTATTCCTAATTACACTGTTGCTTAGTAACGTTCAACCGCGTATTTTGTGCTGTTAACAGAATGCCACATTCTGAACACGATTATCACGCAATTCTAAAATATACGACAAATGGAGTTACACCCTAGACCACACTAGTTACACACTATTAATTACGAGTAATTAATTAATTTAAAAAATGTTTTCTTTCCCGTATGAAATTTTGGAATTATGAAACCCACAACTTCATTTTTAAGTAATAATGGGGGAAAATATTTACTTTAAAAATCCAAATCGCGTTATTTTTAGAAACAACTTAAATCTAGTTGTACTTGAGAAAGTGAACGTGTTACTTTTACAATCAACTCAAAGAACAACGCGAAACTATAGTCACCTCAACTCTTATAGAATAGAGCTATTTTGTACAGCTGTACATTCTTCGCGAATATCCATGTAATAAGCGAGGATTCTGAACACTTGAGATCACGCCTCCCTATAATACGACCGTGACTGAAAGGCCATTGCGGCACCGCGCAGCCTCGACAAGTCCCCTCCAGCGGTCGCTAAAATTTCACGGAGAAGCTGACGAAAGACGTTAAGAAGCTTTTAATGCGAACACGACTCCTTATTCCAAACAGCTGCCACCGCCTCCGCCCCCGCCCCCGCCGCCGCCGCTGCAGACTCCTTTTCTCGGGGCCGCTGACGCGATGCTCATTTGTCACGGGCGAGCGCCGTATCGCCGGCGCGCGAGCGCGCGCGCTCCCCGCGGCCGCGTCTTGCGTCACGCGCAGACAGATGAGGATCGCGCTGCGGGCGACAGTGACAGATACAGATCTGCGGGGAATTAGTGTCGGGGTCCCCCGTGAGGACACCTGCGGTCAACGCAGGGCGGCCCGGAGCGTGGGAGGGGTGCCTACATGCCGCAGCGGCGCCGACGCGATGCTCGGTGGTTGCGCGTTGTGTAATGAGATTTTGAAGACAGCCGCTTGTGGAGATGAAACAATTCTATCACGATTCTCCGAAGATTGGGACGATCTTTGGTACAGAAGTCTGACTACTCGCCTCGCACCACTGGTTTTCAATCCCGGTCAATGCATGTGGAATTTATAGTGGACAAAACAGGCGGAACATTGTTACAGGTATCGATATTAACGTGTTCCCTGTCACTCATTCCACCATTTTTCCATTCAGGCATAACATGTCTTCATAGTCATCCTCCCACGAGGTATTTGGATATTCGATATATATGAGTATATCAGAAAATAGTTTTGTCAGAGGTATCATTACAAAGATAAAAAGAATCCCTGAATCAAACGTCAAATATTAAATGAAAAATTAAAAATAATGAAAAGTGTAAAGGTTTGTATCTATATCACATATTAAATGCATACTGTATCTAATCTGATCTGTGCCGAGAGATCTGACATGATTGGTCAGATAGTCTACGTGTTATAAGGTTATCATTTATATTATTAACATCTTGAGCAATCAGGAGATAACCTAGAAGTTCACATTGAAAGGCACACAGTTCAGAAACGATCAAACCTAATCCCTACTTTCTTCACAGGGATTGTGAAAAAACTGGTTCACCACCATTCAGGGTGTTTTTTTATATATTTTGCTGAGAGCACCAGAGAGTGTCTTGTCTTTCTTTTATTCAGTGATCTTGAACAAAGTTTTTTCAAGGAGCAAGCTGCTGACTCGAAAGTCGGTCATGGAAAAAAAATGGGTCGTGGATGTAGGACGATTTCAGAGTTTTGAATGAAAGTTCATTGCGGCCATATTTACTACAGTCATGTAAATACCTGCTCTGTGATTCATCTACAAGCACACATCATTTTATGTTGGGCGCCACGAATCTCAAAACATTATTGGATGAATGCGGATGTGATCCAGAATGTATTTAGAGGGAACGAGGCAATTTCATTTTTGAACTTCATTTGTTCAAAAAATATGCTTTTCAATGATATTAATTTATTTTTGATAAGAGTCCGGTCAACCTTAATAAGAATAATTCTTTGAAATATGATGCTATCAAAATGTGGCAATAGTGTTAAATAAATTAATGAGTAAAACTACAAAAATCGTTTTTGGTTAGCATCATGGCTTGAATGATCCCTATTATGTAAATAGCATTGTACTTAATTATTTTCTCTACAATTCATGTAGACAATAACAATTAGACGTTATTTATATTATGAAATGTTTGGAGTAAACCGTATCTTCGTCGCATCAATTAATAAATCTACACTTCAGGTGTCTGAGTGAGTAAAGATTCACTGAATTTGCCCTGCTGATCATATCATTGTCTCGTGCAGACATTACAACTGCCTTACCCGACCAAAAATACTGAAAACTGGTTTTTATAAATTTATCACTGTGATCTTCCATTTTTATTGCGCCTATCTTTCTTTCTTACTTTCTCCAGAAGATTTTTGAAATATTTAATTTTTATCGGAACTCTTTCTAGTATTTTCAGATTCGTCATTTTACTTTATCGCACTTTCTTCGTGAGAAGAGAAAGTTATGTAATCGTGCACCGTCAAATGATGATTTTTCTGCCAAAAATAAACTCTTATTGCCAGGCCCTAGCAACGAAAAGTTGGATAAATCCTGATGCAATTGTATATAGTTAATTATTTTCGCTAACATGTGATGTAGCCAGAATTCATGTTTTGTGGTCCCTTGATACCGAAAAATTGATTGACGGCAAAACGTCTCCGTCTGTCGCCAACACTAGCACCAAAAGCGTTCAGCCGATTTTCTCCAAAATGAATATTTCAGGATCGTTCTAAACGAACTCAAGGCTTTGGGAATTTCAAAAGGATTTTTTGATTTTTGAGGGTACTTTACATGAAGCTTCAAAAACATTTTGAAAACTAAAAAAGTGGCTCCAACTTTTTTGATAAACTACCTTCGGATACCGGACGCTTAAGAAAGTAGTGTAGGTCTCATGTTCATTAAAATCTCAGAGTTTTCGAAAATTGCAAACTTGTAATTTTTTAGGCCTCTTCGTACAACTAAAATATTGAAGATAAGAGATCTTTTGCTTAATAAAACCTGTTTCTTAAAGACAGGTCATAAGGTCTTGTATAATTTTTCAAAAGTATAAGTAATTTTTCGAGTATTTTTTGCGTAATATAGGAAAGTTTTAGATTTTTAAACAAATTTTTCTCAAACATGGTACCAAACTTTTTCTTTAAATTTTTTTCCTCGTATGTATCAAGAGACGGTAAAAAAATGTTGCAATTCACTTTTTCGGCGAACTCTCAGTATTTTCGAAAATTGCAAAAGTTAACGTTTCAAAACTACAAAATTGAAGATAGCAATTTTTGCCTTCGACAAAGTCTGTTGTAAAAAAATCAGCTCTTTAAATAAGTTAATGTACAATTTCTTCCAAAAGCAAGTATATTTCGTGTTGTTTGTGTCTGCAATTTCTAAAAAAGTTTTTTTTCTAAAATATCTCTCCAAATTTTGTCACTAGATTTACGTATGTAACACCGGGCGGTAAAAAAGATTATGCTAGTCCCACTTTCGGCGATCTCTCCGCATTTTGGAAAATTGCAAAAATTACATGTTGGAAATATTGTTTGAGACAATTCTATTTTTAAGCGTCGGCCCGAGTTAAGTCTTCCCGTTTTTCTGTAGCGTAGTGAGAGGGATGACGGCGAGTTAACTCTGAGGCGTTGAGTTCGACTCTCGGTCGAGCCTATATTACACTACTATATAAACAGGCGAGAAGTAATGCGAGAAAATATGTGCTGTTTTAGCAATACTAATTTTAAATTCCATTGGGTTTGCTTTGATGTTTTTGAGAGCTGTTACATTTTACATTCGTTGTACAAATGTGTGTTGTGTTGAAGAACGTTTGATAACAGTTTTTGTGAAAAGTGTATTTTCAAATGAATGTTGTGAATATTGTGTGTGTGTGTGTGTGTGTGTGTGTGTGTGTGTGTGTGTGTGTGTGTGTGTGTGTGTGTTTTATGTTGAATGTCGAGTTATTTTCTGTCTAAACTTTATTAATGAAATTATTTCTTTTTATTTTCTTGTATTATAATGTATTGACGTTTTGGGTTAATATGAAGGTTTTTATACTTCATAAATTAGTATCATATTTTTAATATTGGTTTTGTGGATTTTTATTAATAGAATTTGGTATAAGTAACCGCCGGATGTATTTGTATGCATTCCTTAGTAGCAAATGAACCATAATTACAATATAATCATGGTTAATTTGCTACTGAGGTGTATAATAATAATAATAATAATAATAATAATAATGATAATAATGATAATAATGATAATAATAATAATAATAATAATGATAATAATAATAATAATAATAATAATAATAATAATAATAATAATAATAATAATAATAATAATATTTGGCTTCGAAAAGCTTCTTTAGTGCAACCAATCCCAGCGACAGTCGAGCCGATCCATGTTGTTTTTTGATTGTCGTCGCAGCGAAACACAAAATTGATCACTGCCTTATCGCGTGCTTCCCACGGCCGGCGAGAGCGCCAGTAGCCGCCAGACTTCACCAATTTGCATAAACGCATGGCCCCGGAGGTGGTGCACTTAGTCTACGTCCGAGTCTACCGGCGGCGTCCCCGCAGTGTCCTGCGACTTCTTGAATTAAACACGAGACTCGTAGATGCGACAAATGAACTATCAGAAATTCTGAATTCTGGCTGTGGAGGGAACAAAAGGAGCCCTTTCGTTGAGGACTCGCTCCTGATTTAATTAGGACCTACCGCAGCTCTCTTGTAGGTCAGGGATGTCAAGTTAAAAAAAAGGATTAGACACTTGGAAATTTGTGACAGGAGTTTTAGTGAACGTCTATTATTTCTTTTGATAATAAAGAATACAGATTATTCCAACGGCCACTATCCAACTATGAATCTTTCTTGTGTTAATATGAAATATAATTTGTTGGTAATCCACATAAAAATATAGAAATGTTGAATCGAGCAGACAATATTTTTCATTCTTTAAAAATCTCCTAAATTCACAGATAATACCAAAGTACAGATAATATCAAAGGTTGAAGTGCGGTAGCTACCTAAAGAGTCGCGCGTTCGAATTCCGCCCGGGCATGGATGTCTGTGTGTGTCCGTATACTGTTACTCCAATGTTTCTTAAAATGGTCGCTGACCTTAGTTGTTGAAAATCGACTTAAAAAAGTTTCGAAAAAATATTTTTTTAAAGCAGAATATACCACTTTTGAAAACAGGTACTACAGATTTCCAATATTCATATTTCATCTGTTATATAATTATTTTTATTAAAAAATTAAATGTCTTTTTAGATTGGGAAGTATTTTTTATCTAAACTTTCATAAAATGTGTTTATTTTACTTTATTATTTGAACATGATCATGATAATGATCCCTTTTTTGAACGAAGATGAAGATGGAACTGCCTACAGAATTAATAAAATCATTATACGCCACTCATTAACATTTAAACCAAACACAAAAATGTTTCTGGTAATGTCACAATTCAGATTAAGGCTGAATATGCTCACGTCACCTGAGTAAATTGACATTACGGTTGCAATTAGGAATATTGGGCTGTATTAATAACATTGTTTGGAAGTGCTAGATCGTTTTAGGTCCCCCATTTGAACTTGGTTCAGTGATATTTCTTGTATTTAATTTTTTTATCAACTGCTCACTTTGAAACAATTTCATTTCTCTTCTAATCAAGTTGTCCTCCATCTTTCGTTCCTAGGATGTTATTCTCCTACCTCTTCTTTACTAAAGCTTTCGCCGCTCCTTTTTACATCCATAATGCCCTTCTCTCACCGTGACGAGTCGCCTTTCGCATTTGGTTGTCAGCAAGATTTCGACGCCAGAGGTACAGGTGAATAGAAGTGTCACGCACTATTTTGACCCGCCTACGGCGATGATTCAGAACAATGAAGTAATTTATTTCTTGCGACGCAACCGCTTGCACCTCGTACACAATTTTTTCGCGTTCATACTTCGTTTAACCATGTAGGACAGGCATGCCAAGGTCACAGGCAAGGATAGCTTACCAGGGATCGCACGCACTGCTCTCAGAGCAACTTGCGCGAGATTTAAAAATAAGGGTTGGACAAATTGCTCAAGAGGGGCGGTACATTACTACATTGCCTGGTCCAGTATGACAGATTTTTGGAGAAGTCAGTTGGCAGTTATTGCCCAAAATTTAGCTATATTAATTCCCATATCTTCTACTAAAGGAAATCAATTATCAATTAAAATGTAATGATATATCAGACAGATTTCGAATTGTCAGTTGAGAGTAAAATTAAACATTTTAATTCGAAAGTATTTGCTTTTGTAATCATATTTATTTCAGTGTAATAATTGCATTATCTTAGTACGTTCAGGTTAGGACGTATAACAAAGATTCTTGACAGTTAAAAGAGCTGTAATTAAGAATTGTTACATTGTAGACTTGTTAGTTAATTTCCATTATTGCTATACGCAACAAATAACTGATGCATTTAATAAAACAACACTAAACGAAAACAAGAAAAAAACAAGGCATTCAAACATATTCCTACCTCTTAACAAAAAATGTTTGAATGCAGCAGAATTTAAAAAGAAAATAAATGTGAAATAGTAATAAGTAGTAATGAATATAAATATAATTAAAACCTTTGTGTTTGATAGAGCAAATCGGGCTAACGTGTTTCAGAATGAATCCTTTATTCCCCGCCTCGCGCCGCTTTACTCTCCGCGTATGCACCTCTTTCTGGATTTAGAGAGGAAATGGGAACGGGATCAGAGGTAGTTTCCCGTGCTTGCAGGAGCGCCCGGAATCTCAGGCGGCAAGTAGTTCGTTGATTATTTCGCGTTTCCGAGCGCGTGAACGGCTGTGGTGATTATTCCCCAACATGTAGTGCATGTTTTCCCCTCGGTAGGTGGTGGTGATTTTCCCCCACTGCAGGGCAAGATCTGGCGCCGCCCTTCATGATGGCTAGTGGGGTTTTCCCAACCATGTATCGCCCGTCAGCGGGACTCCACCCCAGCAGGGATGAGCTCTAAGCTTACGACCGGTCTCCCGGCTTGTGTGGTAGTGCATGTGAGTGTAAGTGATGAGGTTAGGACGAGGAAAAGGAAGGAAAGGTCGCGCGCGGTCCATGGCCTGTTTGTTAGGATACTGCTTCAGCATTCGCCTAGGTGTTGATCGGAGAAACCATGGAAAGCTACCGATCAGAGCAGCCGGCCGCAAGAATTCTGCTCCACACAGCGGCAGAATTCGACCTCGCTCCGAGTAGCTCGTGCGGACGCTGTTTGACGTGGCTGATGTAGGACATGGCGCGGTTTGCCCGGCGGCAAACGCAAGTCATGCCCTTCGCGCGATCTGTCACGCCCGATTTCTTGGAGAGCATCCCGCATCGGACACTATAGGAAACTGGCACCTGTACGCTCTCCTTTCTCGTTCGAAAAGAGAGACGTGAAATCCAGCTGTTTCTCGTGCGCCTTCGTTAGGTATTCCCTGCACGCGATTCCTCTCGTGTAAATGTGCGACAGCCGCGAAGGCCCCAGAGGAAATACGGTTCTCCCTGCTTCCATGTGACTTCTACGTAACGATTACTCCTCTCCATAAAAGCTAATGTCAGTGTTTAGACGCGTTATTCCTGTTGCTAAAATGGTTATGAATTCTTTATATTTCAATTACTGGATTCTAAAGACTCCCATTATGCGCTTTTAAAACGAGTTTACAATGTGTCTGCTGCATACAAAATGCTCCTAAGAGACGGTTTTAATATTTACAGTTTGTGTACTTATATTTTTGAAGTATTGTCACGTAGTGCGTGCACGAGGAGTGCCTCTATGAGATTCTTAACACTTAAATATTTACGTCTGCGTGGACTGCGCTGCCCCTCCTCTCGTGGGGGATATATTTATCTTCTTGCGAGCTAGAGATACTGTGATGGCTCTCGGAGTACTCCTAATACGCCGAGGACTTGCTTATTGGTTTCGTTTTTCTCCGCCAGGGCGTGCGTTGAGTACTCGTTACGAAGCGTTGGCAGTCTAATTAGAAGCTGCACCTTCGTTCCTTCGACAAACACGGCTCTCCGCGCGCTCTGGTGAGATTTGAAATGCAAAACTTCCGGGAACGGCTACTTGAGCCACAAATCACAGGGCATGAGCTGATGCAATATTTAATAAGCGTGTCGCCCCGGAGTCCTTGAGAAGAGATTTGGAACCCGCGACTCTGCAAAAAAAGAAAAGTGCCCGGTTCTGCAATTCTGGAATCATTTAAGTTAATGGATTAATCCTTGATTTTCGACGAGTGCAGCTGAATGTACGACCGCGTAATCAGTTTAATTCCAAATATTACGTCGGCAAGTGTACTGCAGTAAGATATGAACTGCGCAGAAAAAGAAACAACCAAACCTGCTGCACAGCATCCTGGTAGAGAAGTTCGACGCCGTAGCCCAAGGAAACGTAACAAGGTTTCCATGCTGTTCCGAATACATATCTTGCCGCGGCGAGAACCGTTAACGCACCATGGCGGCATGTAAATCTGCATACACAGCGATGTTCCCTATCTGATTACACTATTTCACAGCCTGTGTAGTACGTCTCTGGCAAAGCTTTTCTCGGGCCGTGATCTATAATTTACCTTAATTTCGCGTCGTAAACCTCCCCGAGGCCCTGGCCGGCGTTTGGGAGTGCGAGGCTGCGCTCTGTTATCAAGCACCTCGCACCAGATCCACGGAACAAAAGAGAGGACTTGGCGCGGCACTTGGAAAAATGCGGAACAAAAGCTGCGGGTCGCGGTAGGTGCGGGCAGCCTATTAGATGCACCGAGACGCCCCGAGCGTAGAGAGCACAACTGTAGGCCGAACGAGACTGACACTTGACGCGCTGTATTCAAATCGCGGTTCCAGTGCCGGACGTTTCATATTCTGGGGAGGAATAAGCGGGACGTTTGGGAAAAGGCTGAAAGAAGTTTCACTTCTCTTTACGTTCAAACAGAACGGTGACATGACGATCGAAGAACTTTAATATTTCACAATTTCTTAATTCGAATGTCTTAATGTTAAAGCTCTTAATTCTTCACACATTTTAAAGTTAAATTGAGCCTTAGTAGATCCAAATATTCCATTACTACGATTTTGTTTTCTCCTGTAGTTAGAGATATCAAGGTTTCTGTGTATCATCCATACATTTCATGTTTAAAGTGAAATAAAAATAAAAGACTTGGTATGGCAGAAGATTTCCATTTATCGCTTTTCAACTCTAGATATAAAAATATTTTAAGTGCTATAAATAAGTTATAAACATAGTTTAAGCTCTCTTTTGTGTACTTAAAATATTATCTTTCACACTAAGTTTGTCTTGTGAATAAATTATGCATTGTTCTTATTAAATTATATAGCACGAAAAACACATCGTCTGATCACTTCGAATTTCACGTGTAGCACACAATACCCAAATAATTCTGACTCCACCCTTCTCCTCGGGAGTAATCATCCTATTTAATCAATATCCGTATATTTATTTATTTATTTCTTTATTTATTTATTTAGTCAAAAACAGTCAAAAACTGCATGTGACGTATGGGGGAGAAAATCATCTGCGCACGCTTTCTTGAGTTTCAGAATCCCCTCCCAACAATTTAACTATTAATAGTTGAAAGAGGAAAAATAAGTATAGTAAATAATAATAATAATAATAATAATAATAATAATAATAATAATAAATTTAAAAAAGCGAGAGATGAACATTTCAAAAACTAGATATTTTCGTTGCCAATTATAGAAAAATTATTTTTAACAGTAAACGAACGAACAGGTTTAATTTTTCTGTATTGCTAACAAAATAGAAACTCACCCTAAGCTCTACTACCACTACAAGTAAAAGGAAAGCTCAACAAAACGTGCGCATAGTGAAGCTACATTTACGTCCAGAAGCAAATCGAGAGGCCATCTCAGCATTTGCTCAATGGATCAGGTAAACTGGATAAAAATCCGATCGAGATGGGGGTCATTGACCCGGAAGTATATTATTTGTTACAGGCATATTGAGTCTTTTTTGAAAATTATACAATGTAAATGTAAACTAATTCATTATACTATATCATTGTTTTGTTAAAGTATAGATTATTTTTCTTTTTGACGATCAGTATAGTCTCTAATTGTATAAAAACAGTTTTACAGCAGAAAAGATTTTACTTTTAACTTAAATTTGTGTACCAATTTTAATTGTTTAATTTCATCTGGCAATGCGTTGTAAAGTAACGTACATGTATTGTATGTGGATTTCTTGTAGTGAGCTGTTGATACTGACACTTGATGAACATGATTTCTACGTCGAGTGTTGTAACTATAAATATCAGTATTACATGAAAATATGTTCCCACCGTTAAGTAAGTCAGTTTTGACAAATACTACAGACTCATAAATAAATAGGCAAGGCAATGGTAATATTCCAAGCTCAATGAAAAGAGGCTTGCACGGATCACGTGGATGGGATTTTTTCATTATTCGGATAATTTTCTTTTGCAATCTAAATGTCTGGGCACTAAAGGATGAGCTTCCCCAGAATATTATGCCATATCTCAGGCGGGAATGTACATTTGCAAAATACACGCAATGAGCTGCATGAAGGCTGACAGAATTAGAAAGAATTCTGAATGCATAACATAATGAGCTTAATTTAGTGTTCACTGTAATATCTAAATTAAAAGAATGAATTAAATTATTAAAATCTCCACATATAACAATGGATTTAAAAGAGAGATTACTAATTTTGTTCAGTTATCTCTAGATTTTCTAAGAAATTGAAATAATCTAAAGTTCTCTTTGTTGGAGGTCTGTAGATGAAAAGTAAGGTAATTTTGAGCGTAGTAGGATGTACGACTGTTATTTCAGAAACGTTTTCAACTGCATATAACTTGAATTTAATATATAAGAAAAATAATTTAAGTACGAACAAATATCATTCTACTATCACTCAACTGGAAGATGGAGAAAATGTGGGAATCCGCAACTTAGTGAATTACATGTTTTCTGTCTCATTAATAGGTATTGTGGTAAATAAAACGATTCAAACAGTACATAATAGACAAAACTGCAAAAAAATCGTAGGGATAAAAGCAAATTAAAAGTTATATCACAGTTTTCCACTTGTAGAAAACGGCAGTTTTTCGTATTTTTTTTTGAAAGGGATACAAACTTTTTCACGCACCCCCTCAGTTACTGACTACCTTGTTTCTATTTTAGAATTTTATTCAATATTTGAGTTGCGTGTGAACAAGTAAACGCCACTTTAATATTTTGTCAAACATGGAGGCTAAAGGAGTTAAATTCAAAGTTAATTGTTTTTGTTTGCCCATTTCATTGTTGGTTGTATTTACATTTAGGTAAATCTTTGTTCCTGTAATAAATATGAGAGGACTCTGGAAGCATCCAGACAGACGAGGCGACAGGTAAAAGCCCAGCTGTTTAGTTAATGTGACCAGGTAAACGGGCCCCGTCCACAATGCCGACGGTTGGCGCGCGTTTCACACTGGGCCGAACTGGACGGAAGGGCTTGAGTGGCAAAACAACATAAATTAGTGCCTTTTAAATAAATAAAAACATTGATAATAGGCAACGTGTTACGTGAAGAACTGACAATTACTATTTCGAAATGGATAGGGTTGTTAACTATTTAACAACTAACCTTGCAATCCATGGGAAGACGAAAAGAAAATGTTATTCATTAACGGATTATTATAAATCTAATTGGAGAAAATACTTAATTAGTTGTGACGGACTTGATTTTCGTAAAAGGTAGTTACTGATAAAATTCACATTGCAACTAAAATCTGTAATAGAACATCTTTGTTAGAGAAATAAATAGGTCAGGAAGAGAATGAACATGAGCAAAACACCTCTTTAAGCATTTTTCTTGTGAAACAGGTGAAATAATTGAAGAAAAAGACGAAAGTCCACGTAGTAGAGTATCATCCTAGCAGCTCACATACAATAATACTCCTACTTTCTTCCCTAATCCACTCCTCTTTTTAACTTGATATCTCTAGATATTTGCCCCTTTCCCATTTTTGGAAAAATTAAAAATATTTTGCTTGGAGTAATAATAAAACTCCTACGCTTTTATTTTAAAATATTTCATGGACATGCATTACCGGATGGAAATGAATTACATGAAGTCGCGGAAAATACAATGTACTCTCATTCGGAATGTGTTGGTCCACTGTACGCCATCGTAAGGCACGAGGCTCCTCCTGCAGCTCCCCTCGCCTCGCGTCACAGCCCATGCTTGGCCCAGCCGCACAATGTGCGCGAACCGGTCTGGGCCTCCTTGGCACGGGCCCTTCGTCGGCCTTTCACCGCGAAACGGAGACGTTGAGGCGGTGCCTGCGCGGCCGGAAGTGGCGGTCCGGAACAGCGGAAGTGTGCGCACCGCTCGGGCTGTTTGCCACTTCAGACTGATTTTCCGTTTGCGAAACGAAGCGATGGTTTCGTTGATGGAATGGGGTGGATAAAGCATAAGACATCTAGAAATTATTGTTAGGAAATGAAAATGTGAATGACGTAAAGCCTTAGAGAAGAGGATATGAGACAGCTAGCATATAGGGAAACAGCAAGGGAAGAAGGGGTAGAATAATTGCAGGTAGTTTTCCGTGGTTTCTCCGATCAACATCAGGCGAATGCCGGAGCAGTACCCTAACAAACGGGCCATGGACCGCGCGAGATATTTCCTTCCTCCTCCTTGTCTTATCCTCACCCCTTACACACACACACACACACACACACACACACTAACATGCACTACACTACCACATATTCCGGTCGGGAACTTAGAGCTTGTCCCGGCTGGGGCGATGCCCCGCTGGTGGGAGAGTCCTGGATAGGGGGAAACCCCGCTAGCCGATAGTAGGTCGGCGTCGGATCTCGCCATCCAGCTGGGGAAGATCACAACCATCTCCCGAGAAAAAACAACAACATGCACTACACTTTTGGGACGAATGACCAAAGCTGTTGGCGCGTCCGAAATCACAAATCAATCAACCAACGAACCAATTGCAGGCTCAATAGTGAGAATGTCCCATGTTATTTGTTGTGAGGATGCTCCTAATTTCTTGCTGTCTTCAACAAATTTACATTGCAAATTTCTTAATAAGATGACAAGCATGGATAGTAAATTACTATTTTACGCTTTCTCTTATCAACAATCGCCATTGCTAAGTATGTTTCGTTCCAATCACCTCACGAATGATAGTATACAAAATGTTATTTCGATCATCTCCATCACATCCCCTCTCATCAGCTATTAAATTCTAAGTCGTTTATCTGCTCAACTTCACGATGTTCATTCACATTGATGCTAACATACATTGTCATTACATCACCAGGTTTCTTGGTGATTCTCAAACCTCATATTATGCTATAAGTGCTGGAAAAATCTAATTATCTTTCGTTCTTGTACAAAATATCAAATCGGCTTCTCCTGAAAAAAGAGCCTGTTTCCTGATAGGCCGTGATATCTCGTGTCACTCCAAGACGCGCTGTAATACGTAAAAGGTCGTGGGAGATTCCACAATCACTTTAGATTCTCAGCTCTATTTTGACTGTCAGGTTTGTCATTACTTTCCCTTTTCATTTTGGTTTGCTTGTGCACCATTACAAGTTATTTTTTGGCAGTTACCAACGCGTCCACTTTTTTGTTTTGTTGTCAGTCTCCTGCAGAATTGCTCCCTAAATCTTTATCAGCACCCATATCATTGGGAACCCTTTTGAAGTAATGACAGCGAAAGAAGTATTAACAATATCAAACGGCCCAGTGTATTGAATTCGTTGTGTCATGTATATGATAATATGTTTTGTGTTAATCCGTCCTTGCTTTCACCCTTCAAATATTCTGTTGAAAGGTAGAGTGATGAGATGGTATCTGACAATGTAATTTCGTCTCGTTAGCGCGCAACTTGTCAAAACTCAGCGGTTGTGAAAGTTCTCACCCGCTATTTCTTTGGTTTCTCACCACCCTTTTCCGCACCATCGGACCCACACCTTCCGGCTTTGTAACAACCACCACCGTCACCGCCATTACCCTCGCCACTCCCACCGTCACTGCCCCGGCCGCTACATTCTTAGCGCCAACACCCCCTCAATCTCCTTAGCCGTTGCCGCCGACATCATCTGCCATAACCTCCTCCATTTCCGCCTCCATCACCCCCCACCACCACCTCGGCGCCTGACGCAAAACGACTGACTTTTCCACTCCACCTCCCTCGGGTCGCCGCCGCGCATTGTACGGTACACCGGCCCTCCAAAAGACGCCGCTGTTTAATGAGTGAAAATACAGGGCGACCCCACAATAGCACGGGCGCGTCGGAACAAGAGCCGCCCGGTCCCCCTGCAGCGACCTCCAGCGGCGTCACCTCTAGTTCTGGAGGAGCCGGTGGCTCTTTCCGCAGCACGTTTTCTTTTGGGGTGCATTAGCAATTACGACTTCCTTCCGCAGCGCAGCGACTTCCTCCCCGCCACGCCGCCCCTCACGCCTCCACGTCACCGCGTGCGCGCAGCGAATCTATTCTTCGCCTGTGAGTGACGCGGGTCGCAAGGCTGCGATTGTCATGATATGCGCGGTGTTGAGGCCGGAACAAGTTTTGGACAAAAGGGGCTGGGCAGGATGGCGAAATGATTCCGCGTTGATATCAGCGGGCGTGGGGTGTAAGGTTGGGCCCTTTGTTGGAAATCCCTTCAGTGGGAATTGTAGGTCAGGATTTCGAGCTCCGTTTTCCCCTAAGTTCGTTTCAGGTGACGCGTGTAAAGGGATTCTTTTTGACGCCTGAATAGTGTTTGCGTTGTTGGAACGAATTCGAATTGCGACTGGGGAAATATAACGCTGGATTTCAAGGTGGTTGCGCGGGTCAAGAATTTGCATTCATCAGGTTCGCTCCAAGAAATATGTCACTACTCTTACTTCATTCATTGCCGACTCTAATTCCCTTACATTTGACAAAGCGATTGAATAACCATACTCCTCGGGGAAGAAACGGTGCAGTATAAAGTCGCGTTGAAATTGAAAATCCATATAGTGAAATGCATACGTGTTTTAGAAAAGGATTTTCAGTCTGGGGACAACAACCGTTCGTGTAGAAAATGCCAGAATCAGCTGAAAATTCTAGCTACAAAGAAGTCTGGTGTATGGTCTTTTGGATGATGTTGGTACATTTAAAGCATTACAAGAGAAGGTTGTGTAATTAATGATATTTATGTTCCGCTGTCTACCTTATGAAGAACATTTTAAATAGTTATTGCAATGACTATGTGTATTTGACTCATTCGAAATTCAGTAAAATCAATCAATGAAATTGTGTATGATCTCAATTTTTACATGTACACCTAGTTTTTACTTCCGTAAAACGTTATGTATAGATCTAGAATATAATTTTATTATATTATTATAAATATATGAATTATGCATTTCCTTTCATTGAAATAACTGCTTAACATGGTACTATTTGTGAGGGTAGGTTTGTATATAATTCACACTGACATTGTCTATCTGTCTCTCTCTCTCTCACCGTCTCTCTCTCTCCCTCTACCTCTCCCTCTCTGCCAATTCGCTAGCTTCGAAACATTTTTTAATGTTTCTTAGTAAATTATTATTTTATGGTGCGTGATATAGCATGTGTATGTTAAGATAATAAAACGCGAAAGTAATGTAAAGCGACTCTATCTTATTCGAATTTTTCATCCAATTTCTCTTCCAAAATTTCCCCATTCCCATCGAACAAATTGTTTTGATGGTCCCTAAATTTGCATCTTGGCAGTAAATTAACTTTCTCCTCCCAAGAATCTCATACTCTTTTACTACTTACGACTTTCATAAATAAAAAAATAAATAAAATGCTTGACTCGTTTCCAAACCCTCCTGCGCACAAACCTGCCAATACGGCGCTTTAGTCACTTCCGCCACCGCGCTTGCGCACTCCGCCCCGCCCCGCCCACCTCGCCCTTCTTCCCGGCACGCCCATCCCGAGTGGACGCGCGGGCGCCAGCGCTGCTCCTTCTCCGTCGCTGCTGCCGCCGCCACCGCCTTCGCCCCCGCCGCCGCCGCCGCCGCCGCCGCCGCCGCCGCCGCCACCGCCGCCGCCACCGCCGCCGCCACCGCCGCCACCGCCGCCACCGCCGCCACCGCCGCCGCCGCCGCCACCGCCGCCGCCACCGCCGCCGCCACCGCCACCACCGCCGCCACTGCCGCCACCGCCGCCTTGGCCTCCGCCTCCGCCTTCGCTGCCGCCGCCACCGCCACGGAACAATGGCGTGGCCGGAACAATGGGCGAGCGCCGCGCGTTCAGCGCCCAGCGCCAGCGCGCTCCGAGCGTCGGGGGCGCCCCGCCCGCCCGCCGCCGCCGCCGCCGCCGCCGCCACCGCCGATGAAGATATTGCGAGGCAGCCGCCCGTGTATCACCGGGTTAATGAAGAACAATACGAGGGCCGCATTAGGGCTTGGCGCGCTGGGCCCCAAACGGAACGCGTGGAGGAGGGTCTGAGGAGGCGAGGTCACAAAACGAGAGAAAAACTGGTCAGATGAACTGGAAGGAGGAATTACAAAATTGAAGAATAGATGGAGAGGAGAATGATATGCGAGTACTAGTCAGAAAAGCAGGAGGTGACTTAAGAAAAAAAATGAGAGAGGAGGACACGAAAAAATTGATAGAACTAGGAGGTGAGAGTCTAGTAAGAATGATTCCAGAACTAAGAAAACGAATTAGGGGATGGGAATAGACAACAATGACGAATAGGTCAAATGTAAAAAAAGAGATTAGAGACCTAAAATATAACGAATTAACATTGCAATAATTATTAAATTGAATTAAATATGCATGTTGAATCAATAAAATCGAAAAGTAGAAGTTACCTTTTGATTCAAATTATAACAGGAGGAGTTATATTACTCACGCCGTTTCAACACCGGAGACAGAAGTTACGAAAACACAAAAGGTGTAAAGAACAGACTTGATTTACAGAAGCAACTAATTAGAGTCAAATCTGTTGTGAGTTCATAAATAATAATTATGCGTCGAAGGTGAAAACGAAGTAAGCGGTGAAGAAAAACTAATTATTGAGAATATTGGAAAACAATAAGAAGAACACGCAGGACATGATGCGACAATGGAAAGAGAAACGAGATTTTGTCTTGAAATATCGACCTTTTCTTGCCGCAGCATTAATAGAACACTTTCTCTAGTAAGAAGTAAACGAACAAGTACAAAGGAGGCAGAGAATGAAAATGAGTTGTTGGAGATGACGAAACTGGAAATTCACTTCATAACATGTCATGATTACCATAAGAAGAAGGTAAGGGATTAGTAGGTGAGCAACAAAGAAAGTTTTACGTGTGTGATGACAACACTGAAACCCATTATGGAATGGCGACGATGGAGATCTGCGATGAGGCTGAAGTGATACAGAATTGCTGTGTGCTAGAAGCCGTGTGCACCACCGACTGAGACATCTATCCCGCGGCGGAGACTGTAGTCCAAGGAGGGGTTGGGCAGGCGAAGCATACGAACAGAAACGATCAACTGGACGAGGAAACACAAGGCGGGATTCAGGAATCAGAGGAAATTTGAGAAACAGAAACAGAATGAGGCCATCCGGTCTGAAAAAACATAATACGAATTGAGAATGAATGAGGAAATTATGTCAAAGCCGGGAGGTAAACAGAAATAAACTGGGCAAAGGAAATAATGTAACAATCGGATCAATCAAAGAAGAACACAAAATAATTATAAACATATCAGAGGAAATTGACGAAGATATTAAGAAATCAAGGGAAGGGCGGAGATTTCAGGAATAAATGATAATCTGGTCCGATTGATTGATTATGATTCAGGACTCGTCAAGTACTAAGATCATTAGTCCCGTAAGTGTAGTATATGTTCTACCGAGTGGTAGTGGTGGTGGTGGTGGTTGAGGTGGTGGAGAGCTTCTCCCTCTGGATGGCGTGATCTAGCGCCGAACTATCGTTGGCTAGCGTAGTTATCCCAACCAAGTATCTCCCACCAGCGGGGCACTGCCCCAGCCGGGCAAGCTCTAAGTTTCCGACCGGTCTCCCGGCATGTGTGGTAGTGTAGTGCCTGTTAGTGTAAGTGTGTGTAAGTAAGTGGTGACGATGGGACGAGAAAGGAAAAGGGAAGGTAGCGCTTGGTACGTGGCTCTTTTGTTATAGAACTACTCCGGCATTCGCCTAGTGTTGATCGGAGAAACCACGGAAAACTACAGATCAGAGTATCCGGCCGCCAGAATTCTCCTCCATATAGCGAATGAACTTGACCCAGCTGATGCGCTAGTGGCGAAAATCCTGTCACCGTCAGGACTCGAACCTAGGACCTCACGGTCAGAGGAACTGCAGTGACATCAGTTGATGCCCTGAGCCACCTCTTCCAGTAATCTCGTCCGAGAAGAAGAAATCAGAGTTTGAAAGGAAGAATGACGAGTTATAGCAGCATCACTACGAAGAGTGACAGGAAGGACGGCAACCCCGTCGGGAGAAGGGCAGCCCGCGGACCGCGCGCCTGAGCAATTTCCCCGAAGAAACGTATCGACCATCTTTCTCCCGCGATTTTTCTTCCCTCCGCCGCGCCACGCCGTCGCACACAAACGGCGCCGGCCGCCCCGACGCCGGTATTCGAGCCGAGGGCCATCACGACGGAGGTTTATGGACATCTTTCTCT
Source organism: Teleogryllus occipitalis (assembly GCA_011170035.1). Classification (NCBI taxonomy): domain Eukaryota; kingdom Metazoa; phylum Arthropoda; class Insecta; order Orthoptera; family Gryllidae; genus Teleogryllus; species Teleogryllus occipitalis. Next base: position 178,470 of record BLKR01000088.1, on the reverse strand, counting down.
CTCTCTGGGGGCCTGTCCGAGAGAGGCCTGACCTCTGGCCTAGTTCCCCGCCAAACAAACGCATGCCGGTCGGCTGTCTAGCCGGGACTCGATCCCAGGGCCGGCACGACCCGCCGGGCATTCCGCGCTAGTTCGGCGTGCTTGACCCGGTGTCGACGGCCTACTTCTCTTTTCTGGCCGCCCCCGCCCCGCCCCGCCCCCTGCCCCGCTGCCGCCGCCCCCACCGCGCCGCCCCGGGCGGGCCGCCCGGGCCGACCCTCCCGCGCTTCCTTGGCCCCAAATTAAGCAATTAAAGATATTGTTCTGAACGCTATTAAGCGGCGGGCGTCGGTGGACCGTTTCGCAATCTGTAAGGAAAGCGAACTCGCTGCGCTGCTGTAGACGGGCTCTGCTTCTATACAACGTGCTTGCCGGATGGATTTCGATTCCTGGAAGCGCTATTTAATTGCAAGGAAATCGTAAACAACAATTTATCGCATTCAGTAATTTTTAAGCGTCTTTTTTCCTCCTATCTTACTAGTTCAAGAATTACGGACGGAATTATCTTCGTCATCACTATCATCTGTGATTAGTGCATTTAACGTGGTCTGACTTCGCCTATATTGCAGTGGTTCCTTCAAACATACATTCACATAAACGAAATTTTGTAAAAAAATATGAATTTTACTTGAAGTGACAGTTAATTTAATGATGCTTTGTAATTAGCGTTTGTATTATTAGATTCTAAACTATCAAATTGTGGAATTTAGGGTGTCTTGAAATGTAGTTATTGCTGCATGTACGAGTAAACGCTTTGCAATTACAATGTTATGTTCACGGTCGTCAAAAATTACCAGAACTAGATGGAAATAATATTTTTAGAAAATTGCGTCCTCACATTTGGGATGAGCTCGTTTTTTGTTGTACAGTAAATTTCTCCTCGTCGAGTTGTCAAACTTCTTTTTTCATTTTCTGTTAGTTTCTTGTTATTTATTCATTGCCATTTTGTTATTTCAATCTGTAATAAATGTAATAATAAATATAATAATATATAAATATTGATTTGCTTCTGGACGTAAATGTAGCTTCACTATGCGCACGTTTTGTTGAACTTTCCTTTGCTTGTAGTGGTAGTAGAGCTTAGGGTGAGTTTCTATTTTGTTAACAGAAAAATCAAGTCTGTTCGTTTCTTTACCGTTAAAAATAACTTTGCTATAATTTGGCAACGAAAATATCTAGTTTTTGAAATGTTAATCTCTCGCTTTTTTAAATTTGTTATTATTATTATTATTATTATTATTATTATTATTATTATTATTAATCTTTCAACTACTAATAGTTAAATTGTTGGGAAGGGATTCTGAAACTCAAGAAAGCGTGCGCATACAGTTTTTGACTGTTTTTGACTAAATAAAAATAAAAATAAAATAAAAATAAATACAATAATAATCTTCTGCGTTAAAAGGGGAAATAGAGAAAGATTTTATGGATTGTAAGAATTTTTTTCTATATCACTGAAATGGTTGTTTCCTGAAACGTAAGAATGTTTCTATTAAGTTGTATCATATTTTATTTGATTAAGTAACAAAATGGATACTTAATGGGACTGCAGACCTTGCAACATACCGGAAATTTTCAATTAGTTAGGCCGAACAAACAAATTTCATTCAATCAGGACCCAACAAACAAATGTCCACTGTGTGTTGAAAAGTTGTTGTTTTCACCTGACCCCGCCTCTAAAGGAGCAGTTCAGTTCGCTGACACAACATGGAGCGAAAAGAATGGCAGTCTGAAAAAGGGCGGCTGCCCCACTCAAGTAGCGTGGAGGCGACTTCTGTACGAGCGTCGAGCGGTAAAAGTTGTTGCGTAAGATCACAAACTATGCCTTGTCTAGACGCCACAAAAGGAACTCCCCAGTTGCCCCTGTGCCCCACGTAATACGTGTATTCGCACATCCAGAGATGTTGTTAACAACCCTAAAAGCTCGTTGGTGGAAGAGTAGATGCTTCGAATGCTTGCTGGCCGATTGCTGCTAACGTAGAGTGCTCATCGGTTCAGAATCACCAGTGTTCTTGACGTGCGGTTGGACAGAACAGCTTCCTGAAAGCGCCGTTCATTAGGCAATTACCCGGCAGCCTATATAAGCGCTGAAAATGGAGGAAACCGCGAAAATGAAAGTGCCGAAGTAAAGGTGAGAACTTTCTGGGAATTAACAATGGACTGTGTGATATGATGGGAAACGATGAGATATCTTTTCGATCTGTTCTGTACTGTAGACGACAATACTATTGGCTACGTTACGACTCCAACATATCGTATAATATTGTTAGCATGCATTGCTTACCAAATATTCAAGTTATTCTTAAGTCATCACAAAGTGTAACCAGTTAGTCAGCCACCACATTTTCGCTGATTCAAGCTTCTCACTCTATTGAGCTGTTATTGTCCATGTCTCCGTTCGTGTGCAAGAGAACTGAAATCGCTGTAGTACTGTAGAATATAAAAACAGTTCCCTTACTTACTTTCCCAAGCAGAGTGTTCTTCATTGTATCTAGTTACTGTAGGAACATTGAGAGCTTTTACTTTTGGAAAATTGTTGTAGCTTTTTATTTTGAATATTTGTAATTAATAATAGTTGTTAATTGTAAAGTAGGAGACACTATAACCATATGAATATTTCACCCTATTGACGTGCAGAAAAAGATGAGAGTATGGAAATATTTCCAGTCAATATGCACAATCAGGTCAATCATTACTTTTTAATTTCCCAATTGTATAGGAAAATGACATCATCTATGAGTCAACTATTCGCAATTATAACAATGAGGCAAATATCAGTTCTCTGTGTTTTGTTTTTTTACTGAAAATGCAGCAGTATTTTATGAATGACTCCTGTACATCTCTGCCTGTGCTAACTGTGCGAAATGATTGATCTGACACCAGATCAAAACCCAATTCTCAATTCCTATGGTTAGTCGGTATCTCACAGAAGTTTAATCGTCAACATCAGAAGTATACAGTAAAAGAAACTTTCCTTCATTGGTAATTGATTGATTGATGTTTCCTCGCACGTCAACTGCTATTGTCATTAGTCCCGTTGGTGTAGTGAATTCTTTTTATGCCAGAACGTGGCTGTGGAGATGTGGGTGAGATCCAGCTCCATCCTCCATGTCGGCTGGGGAGAAATCTCCCCCGCCAGGTATCTCCCACCAGCGGGACACCGCCCCAGCCGCGACAAGTTAAATAACCGACTGGTGTCCCGACATGTGGGGTAGTAGTGTATGAAAGTATAGGCTCGCGTACGGTAAGAGTTCACGCATGGCCCATGGAGCCATTGTTAAGGTACTGATTCGGCATTCGCCAGGAAATGATTAGAGAAACCATGGAAAACTCCCTCTCACAGCAGCCGGTCGCAAGAATTCCCCTCCAAATAGCGGTTGAATTCGACCCAGCTGTACACCTAGTTTGGAAAATCCGCCATTGTCGGGACTCGAACTCTTGGACCACCCGATCAGAATCATTGTCAATGATGGTATTAAATTTCATACACGTCCAGTAAATTTCATAGTCGCCAACATCAGTTAGGATTACGCCACCAAAAGAAACTTTCATCATTGGCAAGTGACGTATCATCTACAGGAAACTAACATTTTAACTATAACCCCACCTGCTTTTAATGAATGACTCGTGTGCATCTGAGTGTGTGTCACCGTAGCGGGGCGATCGATCTGGACCCGGCGGAGGAAGCGATGAAGCAATCAAGCGCCCACGGGGCGGCGGCGACGGCGGCGACGGCGGCGGCGGCGGCGGCGGCGCGTGCGGAGGCGCCCGCGCTATAAATCTGGGCGTCGGGTGGGCGGCGCGGGTCCGGCGCCCGGCGCCGCGGAGACGCACCGCCGCGACGCCACTGCGTCGGCGTTGGCGGCGGCGGCGGCGGCGGCCGGTTCAAGCACCGGACAGTCACCCGACACGCCGCCGCTGCCCCGTCCGCGCCCCGCCCCCTTGCCTCTTTGTGGGCCCACCGGCCGTTTCAGCGATGGTCCAGGAAACAGGAAATCGAAAGGCGCAGCTGCGCTATTTGCACGTGGAATAAGATGGGCTACGTTAGTGACAGGGGTGACTGACTTGCCATTAAGTCGGTAATCATTTAGCGTCAGTAATTAAGTCAATTATCAGATATTGCGGTGAAATTTGTGAACGTTTCCGAATGTTTTGATGTCTAGATGTTTTGGACCAAAATAATGATTTGCTTCCTTTGATGTTTAATTGCGTTTGTCGCTTGATGTGCAGAATCTTAACATCTCTTTTTTTCTTTCACAACTTGATCCAGTAAAGAGGTTATCGAAGGCAGGAGCTGCGCTATTTGCACTGTGAATAAGATGACAACCTTATTGTGAGAGGGGTGACTGACTTGCCAGTGCATCGTTAATTACTAGGGAGATGGTTTTTACGTTCTAAAAAATCTTGAAATATGCTTTTCAAAATACGCATTTATGACCTAAAAATTCCGAAATGTGCACATTAATTTGCAAATAAAATTAATAATATTTTATTTCCTGTCTAAACCTTTCTTGATTTTAATTTAGATAAACTATGTTTGGAATGAAAGGTTGTATTTTTGTGCAAACATAAAATAATCTACCGTAGCGGTAAAAATAATTGTTGTAAATATTCATCTTAGTAAATATTTACCACAATTATTGTAGTAAATATTTACTTTGGTGAATATGTGAAGGGTGTCTTGTTGCTTTTCATGCCTGATTTAAAAAATATAATATCAAGAACTATGCGCCTATATTTACCAAAATATGCATCAACATGAAAAATCTGCCAAATATGCACAAATATGAGCTAACATAATAATCTAAATAGCAACTAATTCTAACGAAATGTCAAGAAATTTCACTAAGCTACTTAGTTATGCCCTGAAGCATCGGACAAAAATATGCAAAATCACAGAAATCGGCTACATATTAATTACTTTCAAACGATTCTTATCTGTTGAGAAGAATACAAGTGTTTCATAATATTGTTTCTTTCTATTCTAATTTTTGTTGCCTAAAAGTTTCTGAATTTACAGAAGGGATACAAAATATTCTTGCTATTTCTGACAACCTAAGGTACATTGCAGATTTCATTTTCAAGTTTTCATGTAATTTGTACTCATTGTTTAAACGTTTCAAGTTAGCGGCGCCTTTTATTTTGCGTTAATACTTTTGAAATCGTGACTCTACTGGTGGAGTCACAAGTATCTTGTGTCAAATCTTGTGTCAAGTATCTTGTGTCGGTTTTCTCGGTCGAGCACATTTCGCTTGTGACAAGGGAAAACCTGTCATTCTGCACTGCTATCTAGCGGATTTTGGGTTAACTGCCGAAATTTCCCCGGGCAAGACAAGTGTAGCAACTAATCTAGTTCCTTCTGACAGCGCCACAGACCTCCACACACTGGTACAGGAAGGAGGAAAATGAATGGATCTGCGGCCTTAGTTGTACAATAGGTTGTACAATAGACAAAGTTGTACAATACGAAATAAGAAGGGTTACTGTTATAAGTGGTGTGACTAACCCATCACCAAATTTTTAATCATATAAGAAAGATTTATCAAGAGTGAAATTAACTGATATTTCTATGTCGTATCTACTACAGACACTGCGACTTAATTAACTACAAATGTTGATCTTCTCATTAATTTTTTCTGTTTTCTTCTACCGAGAGGATACGCTTTGTATATTTATAGTGCTTTTCTCTTCCTTCAAGATAGGTATTCCATTGGCGTATTTTATTGACTGACATTTTATCGGACATTGTAAATGAATATTTACATCTAAATCCCGGAGACCAGATGAAATCTAAAACATTTTTTATTCCCAATCAGTATTTTGTTCGATCATATTGTGATTTTGTTTGACACACCATCAGGAACCCACTTAGGAAAGTTAAGAAGAATTTTTCAACTATCTCACTCCCGCTTACTCAGTCTTGTACTGAAAACACTATTCATTGAAAAAAATCCTTAGTTCGATATTAATTTTTTTACTTTCTCGCATACTACATGCGTAGTATAGAAAACATTATGTAATGCTGCAACAGAAAATTACACTAATGCAATTTTTTGAAATATCTCCCACGTCGTTAATACTTACATTGTAGGTATTTTTGTACATTGTTACATATTACAGCTTATTTTTATACATTATTTACATGTTATTGTGAAAATGAGTTTAAAATTACGCATTTTCAAAAACGTTTAATCGGTATTTACTCAAGAACGGCTCCAAATTTTTCAGTGAATATTTGCAATTCGGACTTTGTTGTAGTCTTATATAATATTCTTAAAGTAATACTTCAATTCTACTATTAGGGGACCGAAAAATTGAGAAAATGTGCAAAAATGCGTTTTAGTCGTCGATAGGTAGCATCTTGAAAGAGGATGCGGCAATACAAAAAGCTAACCTGATCTAAAGAGATTAACAAATAACTAGTGCGAGAAATTCTGTGCTTTTTTGTAGCACCACTAGTTTTATTGCGATGTTTTGCAGCGTTTTTTCACCCTTTTTCTTCGATGCAAACTCATAGGCGTTTCGACACTAACACAGGAAAGACGAAATCGAAAGGAACATCTATGCCAATGCCAGCTATAATTAGATGACCAACTTTTTGGCGAGAGATGTCTGTTTCACCACCAGACCAAGTAGGTTATTGAGGAAAAAATATCCGGTGATCAATGAGAGATAGTGAATATGTATCAACACAAAGTGTTGTTTATGTACTTAAAATATTCTTTCATTAAAAGAAAAATTCCATCGTTCGATGTTTGATTTAATTAACCTGGAAATTTTCACCACCTTTCCTCGTTGTGGCCTCATTAGCCATCACTGATCTCATCGAGGAAACAGGAAATAGGAACGGAACGTGCTAAATACTTGCGGATGGAGAATGGCAGGGGAATAATTTCTAGTTCGGTAAACATTGAATTGAAAAAGATCAGTCATATACAGTGCCAAATATTTGTCCTCCGCAAAACATGTTTGTTTGCTTGAAAGATAATTTCGTCGTTAGAGTTTACTTTAATAAATCTGCGAGTTATGTAAGAATATTTTTGAAGTAGAGTTCGGGTTGAAAATTAGGTTTGTGATAAATTAAGCAAAGCGGCGATGAAAATTAATATGTCAAACTTCGAAATATAAAATATAGACAAATGATTACTGCGATCTTGTTGCTTCGTATGAAACACTTTTCCCGAAATTTGTTCCGTTTTCGTAGATGTTTGCAACTGTATCGTATACTTTAAAGCGTGGTCTGCTCTTAGAATTTCTACGCATCACAAACCCAGGACACACACCCTAGAAAAACGCAAGAGGTCTAACAGTAGATTAGATATAGGCACTGATTGCTGAAATAGGCATAGCTGTTACAGATAAATTTATGAGAGTCTTTCGCTGAAAAGTGCTGGTAGCAGAAGATGAGATCACTAGAAATTCAAGCGTTGAGAAATGTTACAATTATGAAGGGTAATTTACTTTTTTGTAAAATATCATAAATTACACTTTCAAGACACTTCTAACGTTTGAATTACTGAAACTAAATTGGTACAAAAAAGCTGTAGATTATGCCGACTGCAATATTCTGAATCAAGATATATACGTTGACCTACACTAAAATTCAAGAAGTAACATTTAATATCTTAGTTCCACTGAATTGTGAAAGCCATATAGTCAACCAACAACTCAAAAATTGACGACAAAATTGCTTACGACTTCTCTGTCCGACATGCGACGACGACACTGACAACGATCCAGCCGAAGAGGAGGGGTCGGCGTCGACCCCAGTGACCCCGCGACACACATTCGCAGGGCGCGGCTGGTTCTACAAGAAGAATCAAAGACCTTCTCGTAGTTGATCAATGAAATCAAGTTTGTCCAAACCATCACACACAATTGAATGAATTTCATTATCAAAACCTACACCGTAATATTCATGAAAACACTCAGTCAATTTCTTACGTTCATTGAATTAGTATAAGCCATCAGAACAGCGAATAATGCCAAAAAAGGAGACAAAACATCGCCAAAAAAGTTTCTGTTCTTACAACACGTAAATACTTAATCAACCACTAATTTCGTATTCTGAATTCAAATCGTGGGAACAAAATCCTTAAATCCACAAATTAAAAAGAAATTCACAGGCTAAGGAGTATCCTGACAACAATAATTCCCTAAACCTTTACTTTTCTGCAGCTTAATAAAAATTAAATAAACGAATCAACACTAAAGACGAAAGCAGGACTTCAAAACCGTTAACATGCCAAAAAATTAATCTATTCATTAATGGTTTAATCTATTTCACCTGAAATATGAACATTGAACCAACTAGCATGAACACTTTCATTTATTTATTTCACTTTATTTTATTTCATTGCAGCCTCGGCCACCGGCAGTGCCGACAAAGATGCCGCAGGAGGAGACCGCGGCGACCGCAGTGACCCCGCGACACACATGCGCGGGGCGCGGCCGGTGGCGGCGGCGTGGCGTGGCGTGGCGTGGCGCGTGGGGGCGGCCCGCGGCGCGGGCGGGGGCCTCCACCGCCCGCCAAACGCGCGCGCGGGCTCGCTGGCGCGGGAACAAAGGGCGCATTGTCAAGCGGCGCCGCCGCCACGGGGCGACAACTCGCGACTTCCTAACATCGCGCCGCGCCGCGCCGCACCACCGGACAGTGGATGGGGACGCGATTCTTAGTGCAAACACTGCCAAAGTCAATAAATGAATTTCTAAATAAACAATCAAGTAAATAAATCGCATGTCGGTCAAAGATGATGTGATTGATTGTTGATTCCGGGTCATTAACGGCTAAGAACACTTGTCCCGTAAGTGTAGTGCATGTTGGTTGGTGATACCGCGCGCGTCTACAGCTTAGGTCATTATTATCAGCTATTGTCATTAGTCCCTTAAGTGTGGTGTATATTTTCCTTGGGGAGATGGTGATCTTCCCCCGCTGGATGGCGAGATGCGGCGCCGACTTATCGTCGGCTAGCGGGGTTTCCCCCTAACCAGGACTCTCCCACCACCGCCCCAGCCTGTACAAGCTCTAAGCTCCCGACCGGTCTCCCGGAATATGTGGTAGTGAAGCGCATGTTAGTGTAAGTGTTTGTGTGTGTGTGTGTAAGTGGAGAGGATATGACAAGGAAGAGTAAGGAAAGATCGCGCTCGGTCCGTGGCACGTTTCTTAGAGCATTCGCCTGGTGTTGAGCGGAGAAACCATAAAAACTACCGATCAGTGCAGCCGGCCTCTAGAATTCTCCTCCAGACAGCGACTGAATTCGACCTAGCTGAAAACCTAGAGTCGGAAATCCTGCCGCCGTCAGGACTCGAACCTACGGCCTCCCGGTCAGAGGCGCTGCTGAGACATCAGTTGATGCAGTGTGCTACCGCTCCCGGGATAAATGAATTTCTAAATAAACAAATAAGTAAATAGAGGCTTCTGGGATGGCTCATGGGCACCGGACTACCTTTACGTGCTGTGGTCCCGGGTTTGATTCCTGGTCGAGGCAAAAATAGTTGTAGCTTTCCTTTCAAATCGTCCCAGTTTCTGTGGCTGTGTGACGAAGAAAAGCTCAAGCAGGCGGATCTTGCTAGTTACGGTGAAGAGAATACGTCATGTTCACATCATGTCGTTCTTACTCCCAAGCATGAGAATTTAACTATGTCCATGCATGGGTGACAGTGACAGCTGGCCGGCGAAGTCCGACCCAATAACGCCAAATACACACCTAAGTAAATAGTTAAATAAATAAATCACAGTCGGTCAAGGACTGTGATTGATGCTTCCGGGAGCGTTAATTGATTAGATCATTAGTCCCGTAATTTTAGTGCATTCTTTATCGCGGGAGGTTGCGGCGATCTTCCCCCATTCTTGTTTCCTCGATCTTTTTTTCATTGCCTTCCCACGTGAAGTATTTCAAAGGAACTCATGTTATTCTGGACTCACATCCGAGGATTCGGCAAGAATCAAGGGGATGTTTGGTACACGGAATTCTATTTATAAGTAATTAAGTACGTCGACCATACCGAAAAAAAACAACAAATGAAGCCACGTTATATCATATTGCTAAACAGACGTTAGTGAGCCATATCTGCACCTCATTTCTTTCGTTTCTCCCGCTTTCCGATGCTCTTTTTTCGCCAGTGCATATTTCTGAATAATAATGTTAAATGTCACAAGACATTTGTATTGATTAAAGTGACCGAACATTTTTTTTATTCCTAATCCATTCTTACTTGTTCATTCGGGACTCTTGGATTTGTTTTATCATTATTCCTTCCTTATACTTCGTTGAAACAATTCAACCGGAATATTCTGATCGTGTAACTGTTTATTTTGAACACTGATGAAGTGCAATACTATTTCTAATTCATTATTCCATAGTGTTCCTAATTCTTCATTACTATTTTCCAATGCGCATAGAAATTGAAAGGAAACTATGCAGTCTCTACCCTTTTGCTGTGCTCGTAGTTTTGTTAGATACCCAGGAACTTGGAAAAATCAAAAAGCAACTAAACAGTTTCGATTAACTGAAAAATGCAAAGATTTTATTACGTTACTTCGCCTATTCACATATTTGCCAAACGATTATATTGTAAAACTCAGTATTCCTCAGCTGGCGACACAGCTGACATCATGCGACAACAATGCTCCAAGGAAGAGATTGACCATCATTAAATATTTGCTACTCACATGTTGTGTTAAGGAACATCACTTTTTAAATATTTTTATTACATAAAGAACTGTTCAAATTTACTACATTATTGCAGTATTCGTGAAGACAGGCTTTTGTTAAAATATTTAATTTTTTTGCAGATTATATGAGAGTATTTTATTTGTTGTCATTGAGGAGTGTGCGTGTTACATTTTTGAAAACAATTTCGTGTCCTTTGGTTCAGGAGCATTTTTGCTGCTGTAGGCCACAAGTACGACACACTTCTCATTTGGCCAGAATCAACACTCCTTACCACTGTACCTAGCGCCACCATGACATCATCCTGCCTTCCCCGCGCGGGCACACAATGCGTCTTAACTCGCCATCCATGCTTGCTGAGCGCGCCCCACCGCCACCTTGAAAATGCACTTAAGTTATGGTTTGATTCAGATATGGGTTAAATTGAAATCACTTTGTGGGCGCTTTGTGGTACGCGGGTGAAATTACAGGTTTTGCGTGCGTGGTCGGCCACTGTTCCGCCGGCCCGCCTCAACACGATCCGTGCCCTTCGCGAACTTTCCAATTGCGTGTTCGTTACAGCGGCCTTGTCTCTGTCCATGCGGGCATCCGCGTCTGTTCTTGGGGCTTTGTGATGGTACACCAACGCTTTTCTGAGTCATGGGACGCACTCTTTCGTCGTATATTTGGGGGACAGAATGTAAGGAATGCAACATGGCGTACAGGAAGATAGATACCATGAACAAAGAAATAAATCCTCATTTACTGTCGTTTCGTACGTTGATTAGGTAGATTTGGTACTATCCAGCTATAAATCTGCACAAACATTGTTGTAATATTCACTTTGATGTCATGTTTGGAGTTAACCCTAGTAATGAGTAAAATTTACACACTAGTATAGTTTATTTTTACGGATGGCGTCATTGACGTGGTGTACAGAGATACGAATACTACTTCCTAGCACTGTTGTATTTACTCTTTGGACGTGAATATCTCCGCATTCTCAGTGTTGTATTGTATTTGTTTTCTTAATGTAAGTGAATGTGTGAAGTCTGAATAAAATTCATTTGCTACTCTAGTACTAAGGAGCAGAGTTCCACAGGGCCCCAACGGGAAGTTTGTGAATAAAATTGTTAATCGTTAATGTAAATGTTGCTACATTATTTAATTAGAAGTTATGGGATGTTTTGATAGAGTTGTGGAGCGATGTTTTATTTACTAATCACCGAATTGACAATCATTTTATTGCAGAAATTATTCACTTTTGAAGCGAGTAAATATACACCTCTTCACTTATAGTAAGCAATACATTTCAACACTAGTCTTCAAGTATGAATTACATAACCTCGATTTTCCTTATAATGAAATATGTGTATATAAAATGATAACAAAATTTTGTTGTATGATAGTATTGCACATACGTGTTGCCAAAATGGTCATAAAAGTAATACTTTGGAGGACTTTTCTGGTATTTTTGAACACACGCAACACAGCTTATACCACTATGAAAATTGTGACCTATGATTTCATTTTCAATTTGTTAATGGAAGACAGCTAATTACCCTAGGATGGTACACTCATCTGCCTGTACCTCAAATGAAATGAATGCATTGGATGTAATTTTTGCATCTGTATTACTTAGATAATTAATTCTTGGCAGAATTTTTTAAACGTACGCCTTTTTCTCTCTCATGTAAACGGTAATTATTCGAAACGTTTCTGAGCAGATGCCACCGAAGATTGCAGGTCTGAAATGACCTGATACGAAGGCAATGGATATCACGCTTCTTTCCAATACGGTACGACAATCGTTCGTTCCTTGTCATGACATACGAAGAATGTATTTGCCATATGAAAGTTTTATATTAGAATAACAACATAAAATAATTTTTAATATTTCAACACGGAATATTATAAATTTGGAATTTTGAATTAAGTGTGACAAAGACAATATCATACGAGCTGCTGTCTGTCTTTCGGCGCAACAACCTCTGACGAAGTCTGGGCGTACCAACCGCGTCCCAGGTCTTGCGGTCGTGAATTACAGGGTAATAAGAGCTAATACATTATATTTGAGTACGAATTAATGGTAACTTACATGTATTTCAGTCTTGGGATTATTTTCCACAAGCAAGACGGCAGCATTGTTGATTCGTGTTGCCCCAGTGTTTGTTTAATTTGCAGTACCCGATGGCTTCATACGGCCACGACTTCTTTGAGGTATGCGTACGGCAATGTCCATTTTTTCGTACACGTCCTACAAAGTAACACTTTACACATAATAAATAGTGAAAACGAGTAGTACCTTGCTTCCAAGCATGAAAGATAAAAATGTTTTTGTTCGACAAGCATTCGTTTGTTAATATGCTAAATTTATTATCGTTATTATAACTACTTACCCTCTTCCATAAATTTCCACCATGCAACACTCAATTTAATATCTCTTCAAATATTGACACGCTTTCCTCCGACCACTTTCAACTCCTCCAATTACCGCAGGTGTGCCGACATTCGTACTGCCAACTCTAGCAGAACGAGAAACACATCTCCTGCTCCACCCACTTCTGACATCTACATCACCACCGCTTCCATCCCATTTAAGCGATCGATTTTTCAAGATTGGATCATCCTCGTGGCATCCTCCATTTTCATCGCTTCGCTCTCGTGACGTCAGTGCGATGAGGCTGTCGCATACAATGCGACTCCGCTGGCGCGCGCCGCCCTCCTGCATGAGATGTGGGTTTAAGAGGCGGTCGTTTGAATGATAGGGAGCTGTGCTAGCTGAAGCGCGAAGACGCTCCGCTATGCTCCGCCACGCTCCGCGGCCTCTGAGCGCACGAGGCGCGCGTGCTCTCTCCCCTGCGGCCGGCTGCGATATCTCAGACGCAATATCCTGGCCTTCGCAACATCGTTAACAGTTTACGATGTTGCGGAGGTAAGAATGTCCCAGTTACTGGGATATACTAGGGGCCGAGACCAGGGCCGGCGATTGGTGTTAAGTCCGAGTGGGTAGTTGACCCCCCGAGTGGGGGTCCCCCTTCGCCGCTCCATCTCCCGCCGCACGGAAAAATACAAAATAGATTTTTTAAATTGTCATTTTTATCAGTAAGTTGTCATAAAAGTGTTATCAGATTTATTTGTCATCACATACCGAGAACGGTAGCTCAGTGCATCAACTGATGTCGCTGCAGCGCCTCTGACCGGGAGATCCTAAGTTCGAGTCCCGACGGCAGCAGGATTTTCGACTCTAGCTTGTCAGCTAGGTCGAGTTCAGTCGCTGTCTGGAGGAGAATTCTAGCGGCCGGCTGCTCTGATCGGTAGTTTTCCCAGGTTTCTCCGATCAACACCAGGCGAATGCCGGAGAAGTACCCTAATAAACGGGTCACGGACCGCGCGCGATCTTTCCTTCCTGTTCTTTGTCCTATCCTCTCCCCTTTCACACGCACTTACTCTAGCATGCACTACACTACCACATATTACGGGAGACCGGTCGGGAGCTTAGAGTTTGTCCCGGCTGGGGCGGTGCCCCGCTGATGGGACAGTTCTGGTTAGGGGGAAACAAATCCCGCTAGCTGACGGTAGGTCGGCGCCGGATCTCGCCATCCAGTGTGGTAAGATCACCGCCATCTCCCGAGGAAAAACATACACTACACTTACGAGACTAATGACCGAGGCAGTTGACGCCCCGGAGTCACTAACCAACCAACCGACCAACAATTTGTCATCATTGTTATTTTATGTAACTTCAGCAGTTGATTTCTGGAATGCAAAAACAACGTTGCGCTATGCTTTTTTGATAAAAACTCATTTAACAAGTTTTACAAATCGATTTTGAATGTCATATCGCTATAAACATGTAAAATCGCAATACAGTTGATCCGATCATGCAACCTAGTTGGTTGCATATACGTTTTCAGTCGACACAATACCACGAAACTTCGTTCATTTCTGGAATTTGACGTTTATGAAATATTCCTCTCGCCCTAAATTCGGGGTGGTATTTTATTTCACACGGAATTTTTCGTGTGGGTATAGCTACCACCCACACCCACATTATCCGTGGGGCCTGGCCGAGGTCCGAATCGACACTAGCTGAGTCGAATTCTACCACTTTCTGGAGAAGAATTCTAACGATCGGCTATTCTCATGGGTAAACTTCCCTGTTTTTTTTTCGATCAATACCAGGTGAATTTCAGAGAAATAGATTAATAAATTTATCCACGGACAGGTAAGGTTTTTTCTTCCTCCTTCTTGTCTTCTTTCCTGTTCTCCCCTTACAGACACTTACAGGCAAGAAACGGATGAAATTGGTTGCTGATGATTTCCGGAAAACCTCAACCTAACCTCTCTAATGCAATAGAAATGTCAAGATAGGCCTATTTTTATACATAAAAATAAACTTTTACATAATTACATGTAACATGTATTAAACATAATAAACATTACGCTCAGAGAGCAGGTTTGATCTACTAGATTCCATTACTTGTCAGCTTCAAGTAATGATTTGATGACGAATGTCTGCAGTGTTAATATTACCATTTGATAGAATCATTTGGCTGTTCGATAACTAACAGCCGGCAGTTACAGTTGACAGTAAATAGTTCTGTGCTATTCATAATTATTATTACATCAGAGAAGTTTGAATCTATTGTATATTTCTTTGTGTAATAACGACGTCGAAATATTACAACTTGCCGGTAAATTTGAGCATTATCTATTTTTTATGCTGCTGAGATCGTACTGCTGACATTTGGAACGTCATTTTACTATTTTTCACCCTTGAATGCTGTCTCCACTCTTATAATTTTACTGAAAGCTTACGAGAATGGTTTCTTGAGACAAATAGTCCATTACGGTATTGTAACACCTTTCTTTCTCCTTTGACATTCTCATTGAGAGACAATTGTTACCTTCAGTACCCTGCACGATGTCGACATTGGTCTGGTTCAAATGATGCGTAATTCGCGGTATTGCAGCTGGATAATGAGACGTATTCCAACTAGTAATGTGGAGTTTAAGCATTTAATGCTCTTTCTTCATATTTCAGAAGTCCTTGATGCAGTTCTCAGGGCAATTCAGCATAAGCTGTTTCCGACTCGTTTCTCATCGCAATCAAATGTTTAATCGAAAACTAAATTAAGGTCAGTCGACGATATAAAAGGTTAATTTGGGGGAAAAATTCAAAAGCTATTCCTTTCTTAAAATAGCTGTGTGTCATTGGAAACCCCAATACTTGCAGGGAAGAGAAGGGATAAACCTTGTGGTGGATAGGTCTAATCTGCGTTGTACGTTTACCCTTATGTGGGCTCCTGGGCTTCGCATGCAAGTGGATTCGAAAGATTACACGCCGTTTACGCAGGCTGTGTTCATCTCATTCTGGGAGGACGCTAGCGTGCCACTTAGGAATGAATCATTGACGCCGACATCTGTTCTTATTGCATCCACCATGCATTTGAGATAATGACTGAGATGCCCAAGGCTTCACACACCGACAGCGGTAGCTCAGTGCATCAACTGATGTCACTGCGGCGCCTCTGACCGGGAGGTCCTAGGTGCGACTCCTGACGGCGGCAGAATTTTCGACAATAGCTTTTCAGCTAGGTCGAATTCAGTCGCTGTCTGGAGGAGAATTCTAGCGGCCGGCTGCTCTGATCGGTAGTTTTCCGTGGTTTCTCTGATCAACACCAGGCGAATGCCGGAGCAGTACCCTAACAAACAGGCCACGGACCGCGCTCGATATTTCCTTCCTCTTCTTTGTCATATTCTCTCCCTTTACACACACATTTGCACTAACATGCACTACATTACCACATATTTCGGGAAACCGGTCAGGAACTTAGAGCTTGTCCCGGCTGGGGCGGTGCCCCGCTGGTGGGAGAGTCCTGGTTAGGGGAAAACCCCACTAGCCGACGATAGGTCGGCGCCGGATCTCGCCATCTAGCGGGGGAAAATCACCGCCTTCTCCCGAGAGAAAACAAGCACTACACTAACGGGACTAATGACCAAAGCAGTTGACGCGCCCGGAAACACGAAAAAATTAATGAATGAATCAAACGCAAGGCTTCACATAAGTTTTCCTTTGGATGCGTATGCCTAGACAGGTTTCCGGTGAATTGTAGCAGAGGACTCTTCATTTATCTTTTCCGTGATGCATCTTTAAGATTTTCTGTGATCGGGTTTCAATTGAACTCCTCTATGTTTCTTTCCCTCCAGCAATGCAGAATTTAAATGGCAGTGAAACTTATATCAATACGAGGAATCCGCAGACTATTGTCACACGCAAGATATCTGGCTCCAAACGATCATCTGCACTACACTCGCTCCCTCGCACGAACCTACGATTCCGGTCAGAATCAAATCTTCCTGCATGATGCACCCTCGAAGACTTCGTATTAAATGCCTTCCTCTTTTTTCATAACATTTGACCGTCCTTCTCTCACCCAGCCAATCCATGCGTTCGTTATATTTTGATGTAGCAGACCTTTCGATCGTCTAAACTTCTTCGCTCATCTACTTTCGGCATCCAGCCACCTCTTAATGCATTTACAAAAAACAAAAACTACATTGTTTATTCACGTGCTCTCGTGAGAGATAGCATGACATATAGATATGTCACAATATATATATATATATATATATATATATATATATATATATATACCAGAATTTAACAGAATTTTCTCAGATTTTTTAAAAATTATTATTATTATTAATTAGTATTACAGTTTTAGTATTATGAAAATGATATGATGAAATTTGAGAAATAGTGTATTTGAATGAAAATGATATCGAGCTCTGTTTATAAAATTAAAAGTATTGAATAAGCGTTATTTTCTTATAAAGAATTTGCAATTAAAATTCTTCCTTAAAACCCTTCTCCATCAATCTGTTTTTACAGGTGAATCAATTTATCGCCCTTTTTGTTTTACACCTCAAAAAATATAACGGTATGTAATTCACTGTAACCAATAATCAGATTTTGAAATTTATCAACAACTATTACATTCTAAAATTGTGATAAATTGGCCACTACGTCTCTGGAAAACTGTACTTCACTATAACCAATAATCAGATTTTGAAATTTATCAACAACCATTACATTCTAAAATTGTGAAAAATTGGCCACTACTTCTCTGGAAAATAGCATGAGTTTCCTGTGTCTTCTTGAAATTCAAGAACGTTTTGATTTACCTGCAATGTTGGCTCATTTTCTGAGTGAACACACAACCGGTTCACACTCCTGCGGTAGACTTTCCACTCCCATTTCACACGCGGGCTCAGAGCTCGGGGCGGCCTAAACGAACTGACCTGTATCAAGTTTGTATTTATAGGCTCTTTTATTAAGACGCAGCGGATCCAGTTTTGGAGAAGGGCAAAAATAAAGGACGCGTCGATATGGAAAAAAAGAAGACTCGCGTGGAAAAAGCGACGACGGAATTATTCTCGAATTACTCGTAGGGAACCAGAACCAGGGCGGCGTCCCCGAAATATAAAACTACGCACAGCCTTGCTGACCCACATGGGCGTTCTGGAGGGAACTGAATTCGACTCTACCTCTCAGCGGAGTGACACGGGTCCAGCACGAGGCCTGCCATTTTGCAAACTTTACAGTATTTTCTCAGGCAGGGTTGCCAGATGTTCACTATTTGAGTGAACTGCTCACTATTTCTATTTCTGACTCACTAATTAATAAATGAAAATAGTGAACATGTAAATAGTTCTTATCAAATGATAAAAAAAGTTATGGTGTAAGAGAAAAAGTGTTAGTAGAGCATTTAGTGTTAATTGTGGCATGTTTTTAATCTCGATTAGAGTCAATTTTGCTCTGATACCAATCCTGGCTATTATGCTGGTCCTCGCAGTTGTCGTCTTAGTTTGGTAACTATTCGCAATATTTATGTTGTTCAAGTGCACCGCACTGCGAATGTAACTTAAAAGTGTGTTTCATAAATGCCTTTAATGCACATACTACCTTAACGAACTCCTGATGAATGCTGGCCCTAATGCAGCATAATGTATTATTCAAAGATCCCCTCTCCCCCCGATTTACTACTTTCTAAAAACATTTCAGGCAATCCTAACCACAGAATCTTATGTGAGGAACAGTAATGTAGCTAAATAATAACACTTCTGAACACACGATAACGTCTCGCCTCTAATACAAATTCAATGTTCAAGGGACTTCTATGGCTTCAGAAATTTGTAAATTCTATTTGGGCCTCTAAATCCAGCAAAACAATTCTTATGTAGCCCATGTATTATTTTACGTGGCTGTTCACTTGCCGCTGAAGACTCTTTAACTAACCTTAAACCATTCAATTTCATAAAAAATGTCATGTAATTAATTTTAAAACTAGTAAATTATTATTTGCAGCTTCACCAGAGGCGAAGAGATTTTTTGGCTAAAGCTGAAGAAATTCGGAAATGTTCCACAAAAGTGTTCAGAGGATGAGATTTAACTTTACTTGAGCCCACCCACGGCGAGTACTATCCCACGACACTGAATCACCTGACCGAACTATTTGTAAACGTGTTATTGTTTTGTAGCATATCAAATTGATAACACTAATACAGTAAACCCTCGTTAGCACGAACTCGCTTAACACGAATTTCGCCGTAACCCGAACTAATCTTTGGTCTCGGCAAGGGATTATGTTACTACGACATTTATAATACTCGGAAATCAAGAACTGTTATAACACCAACTCCGATTATTTCGGTGCCTTGGAATTCGTGTTAATGATGGTTTACTGTAATATAATCGAAAGGAACATTTTTATCCATACGTCATTGCATATGTGCTTTTCGTAATATGCATTGAATATATGTATTTTAATTACATATTCACCATTCCTTTCCCTAATAACATTAATTTAATTAAAATAATTAAATAATTAAAATAAAATTAAAAATAAAATAAAATTAAAATAAAATAAAAGGAAATGGCTAAAATAATAAACACATTAGGGGGCGAAGGGAAGTGGGAATCAGAAATGTAAGGGCAGAGGCGTTGGTGCGGACGATCTTCTGTGGTGCTGTTTGTTTTCAGGTGCTGAGGAGGCCAAACACTGGAAGGAGAATGTCTGACGCCCGCGCCAAATAAATAAATAGTTTTAAAAAAAATCGGATAGATTAGCATGTACTCGGCTTCTGACGGCAGGTTTTTCCCCCTTCAGGGGTTTTTTCCTCAGCCGTACCTTATGGTCTCTTTTCCACGGCATTGATGCGATGGAGAGACCATTTGGGGTGAATACCAGAATACGAAAGGTTAGAACGCGGTAGAATGTGGGTATTGTAATGGCTTAAAGGCCTTCGGCCTAGCCACTTAGCACCAAGTTCTCTAATTTGTATGTAATAATTACCTATTAAATAAATAAAATAAAAATATTAATGTCTAAGTATCGTAGTTGTTTATGCAAAGTTTATGCAAAGTAAAATCCTTTCCCTAAGAACATTAATTTAATTAAAATAATTAAATAATTAAAATAAAATTAAAAATAAAATAAAAATAAAATAAAATAAAAGGAAATGGCTAAAATAATAAACACATTAGGGGGCGAAGGGAAGTGGGAATCGGAAATGGTAGGGCAGAGGCGTTGGTGCGGACGATCTTCTGTGGTGCTGTTTTTTCTGGAAGGAGAATGTTTGACGCCCACGCCAAATGAATAAATAGTTTAAAAACAAAAATCGGATAGATTAGCATGTACTCGGCTTCTGACGGCAGGTTTTTCCCCCTTCAGGATTTTTTTCCTCAGCCGTGCCTTATGGTCTCTTTTCCGCGGCATTGATGCGATGGAGAGACCATTTGAGGTGAATACCAGAATACGAAAGGTTAGAACGCGGTAGAATGTATGTATTGTAATGGCTTAAAGGCCTTCGGCCTAGCCACTTAGCACCAAGTTCTCTAATTTGTATATAATAATTACCTATTAAATAAATAAAATAAAAATATTACTGTCTAAGTATCGTAAGTAAAATCTAGTTGTTTATGCAAAGCAAATTCGGAGACGTTTTTTGAGGAAATTTCGTTTGAGAGTTTCTGAAACTCGCATTTTAAGCTTATTTTCACAGAAAATTTTTAAGTTTCCGTGAAACTTCATAAGAAATCATTTGAAGCAAATCCACTTATACTCAAAATTTCAGTAATATATAAAAACTGAGTATTAATAAATGAAAATTGATAATAGTACTATTTAATAGGATAAACAAAGTTTTACATGGAAGCTTTTCTTTTTTGTATCTTCAGAACCACTTTTCACTTCGCATGTTCAAACAAATGCAATTTAACTAAGACACAGTACAAGATATCAAAAACCGTGCTAGTTCATTTGTTTAAGAATACTTTATTCCCTATCTTTTAAAACCAAAAGAAAAAAGATAGGACTAGGGGTTACAGAGATAATGTATTATGTTATCATCAGTTATCTCACACGGCGTGCGCGGCGTCTCAAAATAAACCACATTTGGTGACACCCGGCTTTTTTACATAAACTAAGGTGTTATAATTAAGAATTAAAAAGGTAACAGCGTCCCAAGTTTTTGCATACTCCTACGCTACTTTGGTCTGTTCTGTATTGCTTTGATGATACGGAATATCAGGGATGGGGCAAAATATGCCACCCAGGAAAGCATTAATTCTATACAATTACACCCCAAAAGTGGAATGATTGTGTAGTGGCAATTTACCGTGTTAGTAATAAAATCAAAAATGTTATGTATATAGTTCTGTATTGGAAAACTTATCTAAAAAATGTCCGCTCTTGGTACTTCTAGCGTTAAATTTCACGGAAAATAGAAGAGTCAACTTATTTCACACATATTTCAAGATTTTACTCGTTTCTAATCAACCTTTCTAGATATTGCGGGTAACCACAAGGGATGAATCATTTTAAAATGTAATACAAGATACAAAATCCTTTGATTTCGCAAATTCCGGTCTTAAAACGTAACTTAAAATATATCTTATAAATCTGTCAAAACCATCACATCTCATGATCTTCGATATATAATTTGTTTTTACATTTATTTCAATATATTATGTGCAACCTCTAACGTGATTGTTCTTCAAATGACTTACTTCTACCCTACGTAAGCATCACCATCTACGATAATACCCACAGGCACTTTTTTAGCTTTTTTAATTATTTTATCGAAATGTTTCTAATTCCTTTTCTTCTTTACCTCTTGACCTCCCTGTCTCAAGAAAACCGTACAAGTGGGGTCGCGACTCTGGGGTGGATAGTATGTATTAATTCTGAGGGTCTCTGTGGCCTGGCCTCTCTCACTCAATGCTTCATAAATCAGCTCCCGGATCCGAGGATGGGGCGAAGGCTCCAGCTATAAGCAAACCGATTTCCGCGTAAGCTAATTTTCCGAAATAATTAGTTTTTTGATCAGACGTGGGTAATATTTTATGAGAGTCTATTTTTAATAGCAAACCGTAATTAAATTTTGTAATTCATCATTGGTATCTCAGCTCTTGGTTCCGGATCTCTTCCTTGTCTTTCATTCGTTGTATCATTATTGCGGTTACTCTATCATTCAAGCCATAATAGATAGTGATCTTCAGCCTTCTGATGTTAAGAATAAAATAATCATGTTCATTCGAAAATTTTAGAAGTACAACCTAGTAATAAATATCTGCATAACTAATTTCTATTTAGTGAGAAAAAGAGGAAAGAAACAACACTTCAGGCATTTGCAGATGACGAAATAAGCACATAATGGTTTTATTCGATTTACTTGTCGAAAAATTGAGCCGTTGATCCATTGATACCATTCGTTGTAATTATAAAGTATTATATACTATTTCAATTCTGAGATTCACAGATAGGCATCACCTATATGCCAGGGTTGTCTAACAGGAGGCCCGCGGGCCACATGCGGCTCACGTTGCCATTTACTGTGGCCCGCGAAAGGTTATTTAGTCAAATGTGAAAGCCTCTTGCATCCATGTAGAACGAGAACATTGTGTGCCTAGTGCACTCGGTCTGTCCAGATCAACATGCCCTTAATGTAACAATAGGTTAAGTTTAGATTTAAGAATTTTTTCTAGTAAATTTAGAAATTGAAAGTCTCTTGTGGAAGTCTTTTGCATCCATGTAGAGCGAGAATATTGTGTGCCTAGTGCGCTCGCTGTGTCCAGGTCAACATCCCCATAATGTAACAATAGGTTTAGATTTAAGAAATTTTTATAGTAAATTTAGAAATTGGAAATCATCCCAAAGTGTTTCCAAGTGTTATGCATGATACGGCCTGATTTCACGAATGGTTCCATTCCTCCCCCCTCTTTCCAGAGCAGTCGGGCAAACTGCCGAGGTCAACAATTTGGGGACATGTGTGGATTACGCGAGTAATGAAAATATGGCCCTCACCATATTAATGAATTTAGTTGTGGTCCCTGAGGCCTTGCAAGTTGGACACTCCTGACCTATGCCTTCAGGATTATTCTCGATTGTAGTGAAATGAACAATATTTTACTGTTGGAATCATATTGAATGAATAATTGAGAGTTCAATTAAAATAATTAACTGAAACTATGTTTGCTTTACTACCTTATTTGTCTATCTTTATTTCTTCCTCCCTTCAAATGGAAATAAAGGAGTTTTCATCATTCACTTCGTCGTATATTCTGAGGACAATGAAATATGTTACGGCATATGACCAATTCTTAACGCCATTAGTGTATAGAATATTGTCTCACCTTCGCTCTACAATGTGCCCTCTTCGCTCTTACGTCATCCCATGCGGCTTATTATTCTTGTCGCGAATCGCGTACTCTCTACGAAAGAGCAGTGACCGTTCTTGCACCATTACTTATCTTTCTCCATTGTTTGTATCTGCAGCTGTGCGTGGCTTATACAAGACAGTGTTAAGTAACCATGGATTGTTTTAGTACGTACATAGAAATAGAAATAATCCTTGGTTACGCAAATGTACCATTTGGCATTATGAGTATAACGACTCAATTTGATAACAACTTTGATTAACGCCCTTCTTAAAAGTGATGGAAAGTTTGTTCCTAGAACAATACAAGGAAGTTGTGATGAATTAGTTTCTATGATGTACAGAGGGAGCACAAGAAGTTACGAGCTAAAAGCTTTTTGTATCATAAATTTATAAATTTTAAAATAAATTATCTGTAATTTACCGAATAAAATTGATATTACTTAAACAGCGCTGACAAACTATACATAGTAAAATCATTATTCCTTCATTGTATTTTAATATTTTAAAGTTACCATTGAAAATGTTAAAAAATGATTCATTTGCGAACAATTTTTGCTCAAAGTTAATGTAAGTTAACCTTAAGTTTAGAGTCTGCCCCGGCTGGGGTTGTGACTCGCTATGGGAGATACCGAGAGTGTGAATTTTCTGCAAAGTTCGTGCCGGATCTTAGCATGTAGTGAAAGAAGGGCTCCACCATCTCAAATATTAAAACATGCACTATACTGACAGGACTAATGACCGTAGCAGTTGACATGCCCGGAAACATCGATTAATTTGTAAACGACTGTGTTCGAAAGCCGTATTAACAAACTGTCCTAAAAGACTACCTCTTTTTTATTTGATATAAATTTACCAAGGTAATATTCGTGAGCTCGCACGAATTAAGGTGCCTACTAATTTAAATGTCAGTTCGTTCAATAGATATTTTAAACCCGTAAGTAATCATATTTAAAATTATTTAAGTTAATGTATTGTGCTAAAACTGTTACGTTTACGTTTTAGTTACTAATGAGTCAATTTTAGTATTTTATATATTGAAAGATTTTTTATTTTAGTACAAAAATTGCTGTAAGTAGTTTTGTTATTATTTTTTATTTAATTCAGCATAATATGTAATAGTCTGATCACCCGCCAACTAGTCTAAAATTCGAGTCTCCACGGTTGGGGATTTTCGTCCCTAGTTTGATAACTAAGTCGGTCAGTTGTTCTGACCGGTAGTTTTCTGTGGTTTCTCTTGTCAATACCAGGCGAATTCAGCAGCAATGTCTTAAAATACGGACCGTGAGCCGCGCGCGATCTTTCCTTCATCTTTCTCCCCTCATCACTCCTTATAGGCACACACACGCATACTTTTATACACAACAATAATCCACAAGATGAGAACTTAAAGCTTGTCTCAGTTGGGGCTGTGCTCTACAGGCGAAGAGTCCTGGATGGCATTACATGGTGAAGTGCATGTGTTGAATGTCAATGTAATAATATTTATGGATAAAAAATCAATGGAATTTCATTAAATTCATCCTAATAAGTGAACGTTTTGAAATTTTGTATAAAACGTGCACATTCCGATAGAAGATTTTTTAAAAATTTTACTGCAAATATTCAAATGTTCATCATTGAAAGGATCATTTTGAATTTAACATTTCTATCGCAGGTAAATATAAGATAGATAATTCTTTTAAGAATCAAACTTGAATGGAAGTAGATGATGCAACGTGACTTTTTGTATCTCTGAGGAGGTTCAGAAGCATTGTAGACGTCCGCCAAGACGCTAGACCATGTCGCTAGAACAATAGCAGCCGAAGCACGCCTGCTAATCGTACGAGGAAGTGGGGCCGATCCCTTGCGCTGTTAAGTGTCGTTTGGTTCGTGGAAAGCGTTTCCCCTTTTTACGCGGCGTTTCGCGTCGTCTCGACGTGCTGCGATCGAGAGCTCGGAAATTCCGCGCGGCGCGCTGCCGTCGCGCCGGGCGGCCATTTGCCGCAGCAATTAGTTGCCACCTTGCGGTCGCCGATCGCCTTCGCCACGGCTGGCTTTAGAAGTGCCTTGCGGCCGTGGATACGAGGTTCGGATCTCTCCAAGCACGAATTTTTATAAGGTGATGTCATTATTTGGGCAAAATTGAAAATGTTTTTGCTGTGCCTCACTCACTGTGTTAAAATGTGCCATAAATCGTTCGTCGGCTGAAGTAGTGGCATTACTAAAAATATCAGGTGTTGAGATAAATGAGTTTGAAGTTTCAACTTGTATTGAAATGCATAATTCTTGATATTGGAAGATAAACTAATCTACGATTGTGGATAGTGCATTAACACAAAATTCGTATTTTTTGAGTAGTGCCACTATTGCAGCCCAGGCGCGAAATGACTAGTACAAGTGTGTTTCTGGAATATTTATGGAATTAGTGATTGCGTAGGTAACAACTATGTACATGTGTATCAAAAGGCCTTTCCTTTCGTTAAAATTGAAGTTTTTTCTCGCACAAATAATTATATTTGAAATAAAAACTGGCTTCGAAATTAGGCCGACGTAAAATTAAAACTGAAATTACTTTTTGTCGCACCCCAGTATTTAGTCCATACAAATCTGATTCCGACTAAATGTTTTTTAAATATGATCGCGAGAAAATTATCAAATGTTTTTAAAGGTAAGGTCTTTTAAAAAAACATTCACATGATTATCAATGATATCTCTATTTCTACGTAAAGAATTAGAAGAAATAAGTACTCTAAGATATTTGAAGATGACATGGCTAGGAGACACATTTTGTTAGTATATTTTCGTCCAGAAAACTGTAACGATAAAATGTTTACCAATTAAGAAAATACGAGTGGAATCGAAAGTAGTCCAACTTTGCGAAAAAAACTACCGTTTTAAATACATACCCATTGAGTCGAGTTCCAAAGCACCACATTTCGGGAAGGATATGCAGTGGACATTATAATTTCTCTCTGATTCCCTTGGTATTCCCTTGATGCTAGTAACATTATTAAGTAATTTTGAAAACAAAATAATAAGAAGCACACGTAAGAGATGACAAACCATTACCTGTATTAATCTTCTTCATTCCTCTTCATTTCACTACCAGGAGTCATTTGATTTAGTATAGCTTAGACCAAGGTTGTCCAACTGGCGGCCCGCGGGGCCATTTATTGTGGCCCGCGAAAGGTTATTAGTCAAAAGTGAAAGTCCCTTGCATCAATGTCGAACAAGAATATAGCGCATCTAGAGCTCCCGCCGTCGAGGTCAGCACTCCTTAATCTAAAGATAGGTTCAAGTATAGATTTAAGAATTTGTACTATAGTAAATTCACATATTCAAAATCATCCCAATTTGTTTCATGGGGATGCATGCTACGGTCTGATATCACTCATGGTTTTATTATCCCCTCTCCCCATTTCATAGCCGTCGGGCCAACTGCCGAGATCAACAATACGGGGAAGTCAGGTGCGGACCGCCTGACAAACATAAATACGGTTCACAGTCATATTAAACACTTTAGTTGTGGCCATTGAGGCCTTCCAGGTTGGACACCCCCGACTTAGACGGTTAGAATTATTTTTTTGGTGTTAAATGCGGTTCCTACTATTTCCCTACAGAAAAATGATTTCTGCTGAACCAATATTTAAAGACATACATTTTTATCATACTGAATGCGGAAGTTTCTCTTGTATCACCAGCTTATTCGCACGATCTTCACTGCAACGGTCTTGGACTTTTTAAATCGTCATTCCGCCGAAGCGACACATTCAATTACACTTGTGTGCCCTGGAGACACTCTCGAACACCCGATCACTCACCGCTCACCCACCCGCACGCGCGCCCATAAATCACCCAGCTGCGCGGCGGCGTGTCGATCGACGTGCGTGACGGCTCCCCCTCCTCACCCTCTCCCTCACCCTCACCCCCCGCCGCCCTCATCGGCCTCCTGCAAGGGTCGAGGCGGCCCCCTCGGAGGGAAGCCTCAATTTATGCGCGCACCAAGTTTCTGTTTATGGCACCTGCCAGAATCACCCGGGCGAGGGCCAAGGTTCTCTCTCGCTGGCTGGCTCGTCGTTTTATCGCCGCCGCGTCTTATTTGGTGCGCGGGAAGTTAAAAGTTTACAGAGGTGCTCCGCGCAAAGACGGTCAGACTTCATTCACCGGCGACTGGGTTTTTGCCGGTTGGCGCTCCCCCCACCCCCCCGGGTCCAGCCGCTCGTTTGTTTCAAGTGTTCTCGCTCCTGAATACAAGGCGCAGCGAGACGGCAAGAAGTACGGCTGGTGCTTCAAGAAATAAAGGGAAAGGATTACGTTCTTATTCTTTTGGTTATTGTCTTTTTCAGGAAGATTTTGAATTTCTTTCATTTCATTGGGGAATACATAAGGTTTTTAAGTACAGAAAATAGTTGAAAGTTCTCGTATAAAACAGGTTGATCCATTTTCATCGGTACAACTACTTCTTTTTCTCACAGTGTTGGGGTTATCGCTTTGATATGTCTCATTGCATGCTATTAGACTGAAATCTAAATCAATACAATAGCTATGAGAAGTACTAGTTAAAGTCACTTGATATTTTCTCAGTGTTTTAATAACTTTATCATCGTACTATTGAAGCGTGATTGAAACAACCAAGAGTTTTCATTAATTTTCCATTAATCGAATCCATTTTATTTGTTAAACAATGCAATTGAGAATAGAAATTCGCATCCGATTCTTGTCGGAAGATGAAGCGATTAATGGTGGAAGGAGGAAGCTCACAGTTTTCTATAACTCTGTATCTGAACTTGTATTTTGTGACTGTTAAGTAAAGCATACTTGAACGAAATACATACTTCTTTCGTAAGGAAAACTTTGAAATAATAAACTATGGCATATTTTTAAATATGGCTGTCTTAAATCTCTTTCATATGCAAGAATTTCACCTCATATTAAACATGCCACGTAGGAACTCCTCAATTTTACACGAAGACGGCAGAAGTTGGAATGTTGTCGAATTTCCTTTCTAATAACTTTTTAGTCCTGATTCTAAAACTTTGCCTTGCGCCAAAAGTATCATAGCGGGTCGAGAGATATGCCGAAGAGGAAGTCGAATGTAGCTCACTAGTGGTCTACGACTCGACACAGCGTGTTGCGAATGCATCGCTCGTAAAGGAGCTCTTTTATTATTCTTGAGCACGGCATGTCGGCATCGCTCAGTGCAACTCTGGTCTTACAGGTCACCCGGAAGGCAATTTTGATGAGTATTTCCTTACAAAGTAATGTACCATTTGAACTCGTGTGACTATTTTCGATATAGATCTGCAATAAAAATGAATTTATATGTGCATTAGAAACACTGGACTGTAGCTTCGATTTTTTGAAATATAGTTTTTCAGAAGGTATCGCCTTTCCTTATATTTCAAACTGAAGGAACTTGCCTTCCCAGTTTCTTGTTTGAATCTTACAAACGAATATTCTGGTAAATGTGTCATAGGAAATTCATGTTATACATTCATACCATTATACTCTGATAACTTATCACTGATAATTTTTCCTCCTAAACCTTTTCTCTGAAACGTTAATAAAGAGTATTCTTTCAAAGTTCAAAAGTTAAATCTTAAAAGAAACATTTATTCTGTATTTAATTGTTCTTTCATATTATCTTTGAACATATGAAACGTTAGAGGATTTTTTGGAGATGGCATAATGAAGAGAAGGTTCCTCTTGCTCTTCATTTAGAACAATATATACAAAAGAATTTTTACAAAGAGAAACATATTAAAAAACACAAAATTAATATTTATTCTCTGAGATAATGGTGAATTCGGGCGAGACTGTAACTGGTGAATGAGGAAAGGTTGCGATTCAGCTTATGCTTTGCGGGCTGCCTATTCTACTCTTTATGTACGCGACATGATTATTTCCTCATCTGCTATTGATAATTCATTTTAACCAATCTGTCAGCGGCTGCATAATTCAAAATTATTCAGACTTCTTTTTTCGGTGCCAAAACCCTCGACGAGCTTTGGTCCGATATCAGCGTGCTCGCAGTATTGGTGGATTCTTGGGGGAATGAGCCATGTGGAGCCAGGTGACCATTCACTATGTGGAGATAGGGAACCATAGTATTCTGTGGAGTTTGGTGCTCGGCCGTAGGAATGGGGCAAGAATTCGGTGGGGGAGGGAAGGTCGCGTAATTTTCCATCTGTCATTGGTCGGGCAAGCCATAGAGACACTAGCTAGTCTCAAACAATTCTAAATAATGATCAGCTTCGTCGCAGATATTTTGCAGAAGTAGTGACAATTTATTTAGGCGGGTTCGTTCCTCTCTCTCTCCCTCTCTCTCTCTCTCTCTCTCTCTCTCTCTCTCTCTCTCTCTCTCTCTCTCTCTCTCCATTCTGTACTTCGTGGTAATACCGACTTGTTCCCGACTCTATTCGCTAATGCGAAAGTTGGACGATTCCTACTAGTGTTTAGCAGAGGGGAGAGAATGGAAAACACGAGAACGAGTGCTGAGGAGACCTTGTGAATGACCTTAAACAGCCTAAATTTAATATTCCAAACATTGTGTCAACAATCCACATCCATCGAGACTAGTATAAAACCTTTCGATCTGAGATAATCTGTTGCAAACAACTACCACATTCTGTACGCAATACAAATAGCATATGTATCTCTTGCAGATAACCAGGGACGATCAGCTGGAGCTACATGCCCCAGACCCCGACTTAATTGGAGCTTCAATTTTTTTCATTCAAAAGAAATTAAAAAATGTATTAATCTCTAATCCAAATTTAACGTTAAAAGTTATTACTGATGCATGGAGAAATGAATTCAGTTTAAGAATTGGGGGAGGAGGGAATGCTTTCTTTTAAACGAGGGATCCCCGTGGATCAATTGCACCAAGACCCCGGTTTTCTCTGGGTGCCCCTGCAGATAACTGCGCTGTTCATTCGTCCGCGAGTCTGCACACTTGTGCACACGGAAACGCCGTCGAATGCGGTTCGCGTGGACGCCGGGCCGGGCCGGGCCGGGCGGGGCCCCGCAGGGGCTGACGCATCGCCCATCGGAGCGCGCCCTCTTATTAAGGCGGAAGGCGGCGCCGCCGCCACCCTGACCCCACGTAACGGCCCCCGCGTGCGTTTCCGCCGTGCAGAGGGACACCCACGCGGACGGGCACGCGTGCAGCACGGCCAGCACTGTGCGCAGTGGCGGACAGTGGGTCGGAATCTTCATTAAGGGAGAAAAGAAAATAGCGTGTTGTTGTACATCATTTGAAGAGTTCCATTTCGAACATTATTTAAACGGTTTATGTGAATGTTTCAGGGTAAGAGATATTCGACTACCACCTCTACTTACATTGAATCAAATTTATTTTAAAGACTACACTAATACACTGAAGTTACTAATAATGTAAATTTATATTGGACGATAAACTTACGTAGGGAGTGCGTTAATTTTCGTATGTAAATTCACTGTTTTTTTCTTTTGCATAACATTATCTCATACTACAGTTTATATTTCCTCTTCTTTTGCAGAAGGATGAGAAGTGGTTTCACAAATATTTAAATTATTTAACGTTTTAAATTTAACAATCTAGTAAATAGGGCGTCTAACATGTAGTTTGTCGAAACGTAGATGAATTATAAAAAAATACGGTTGTTATAATGTTGAGATGCGTCTGTATAATTTTGGGGATGACACTAATGAGATGACTACAAAGAATGTAATATATTTTAATAAAAAAAGTAGTAGAAACAGTTTTAGAGCGTTTCAAAACCAAACCGATTGCGGAAGCATAAATAACAAATTGACACCTAATACCGAATGAACCGAAAACGAAATGTTACTAACGAAATAGTTTGACACCATGCAGTATTACTTTTTTGCATTCCCGTTGTTCTTCCCAACGCAACCACTGTGCTGTCGGTGCGGCGCCGAAGTGGCCCTCGCTCCAGGGCGGCACTGGCGTGCGGAAGGCGAACCTGCAGAGCCTGCGGCGTCGGCGGCGATGACGGCAGGTGTCACGCGGGGGCGGTCGCCAGGCAGCCTTGACCCGCACGCCGTCCCCGCCCCTGCCCCCCATCCCCGCCGACTCCTTAGTGTGGTCCTTCGCGTTTGCCTCGTCACTGGCTCTGCAGGACCCGCGAGCAGCGAAGTGGATTTCTGTGGGATGCGAAGGCGCGCGATGCCCTTTTTTACACAACATGTATCGTTCGTATTTTTTGTTTCTTTTCTAAGGTATTTTCATTGAGAAAAAGTGTTGTTCCCTAGAAACAATTAGTGAATTCGACTACGTCTCTTATTTTGCACCAACAACTTTCTATCTTTATGTTTCGTATTGGCCGTAATGTCAACATGTATGTATAATCTGCGGTGACGTGGATGGCTGAGGTGGCTAAGAGCGTGTACCGACTCAGCACCTCGGTCCGTATGGTCACGGGTTAGAGTCCCGCCTTGAGCATCGTTGTTTTCCTTTGCCTCTCACATATTTGCTGCCATGGAGGGCTTCGCATTGTGCTGACCCCAGATCAGAGGAACCCGCAATTGTGTTGGCGTCAAGTGTATGGTCGAATATGTGTCTCATCGTGAGGTAAAGGGTAACCGGCCATCGGCTAGAAGAAGCCCTACGAAAAGAAAGTATAATCTGTACTTAGATTTTTTTTCTCTCTATGCATCACTTACGGCGTACTTTTGCTGCATGAAACTTATTCTATTTTCCTCTTTCTCTGACAATCACTGTTCCTTAATCATTTCTTTATTATTGTGCCTCTCCCGTAACCCCATTGGATCTCAAAAGCTAACTCAAAAATTCACCTCTCAAGTACCATCTCCGCTCTTTTTACTTCACTTTGCTACACGTTTGCTTTCCCTCCTTTCTCTTCCGACCTCCCCCCACCCCCAACCCATGCCTTCTCCGTCGTCACCGCACGCGCTCATTCCTAAGCCTCTGCCATCCCTTCCGCCCCCGCCACCCCCGCTTCCTCCACCTCCTACGCCTCCGCCGCCGCCGCACGAAGTTTCCGCTCCAGTAAGCCTCGAGCCGAGAGCGCGCTGCAAGTAACGGTCACCCGATAGCCATCGTCTCCAACCGCATTCCAATTAAGGCCACTGCCTTCGTTTGGAGCAGTTTACACACAGGTGCGGTGACGACGACGCCGCGAAGTGTCATCTGGGGTCAGCCGCCCGCGCTCGCTCCCGCCCCCGCGCCGCCCGCGCACGCTGCGATACGCGCTGCGCGGGGCGAGCGCTTTGTTCGCTGGAGGACGCGTACGGGAAGCGCAGTGGTGAGAACCCGTGTACGTTTGCGAACGTGTGACAGTTCTTTTGGCATAGGCTTGCTTCGACACCGTTAGGGCCGTGGTGAGGTGACATTGTAGCGGACGACGAACTCCTAATGGTACACCTCTGGGGTTCAAACGCTTTACACTCCACGTGGGATTTGTGATTGAGCCATTGATGCTTTTTTGGCGTGGAAACTCAGGTGCGTGCCGCGGCTACGCGTAGCGGTCAGTGTATTCGTTTTCCAGCTATGGAGTTTACACGTTAACTGCCATGTGTGAACATTTTGTGCACAGCAAGTTGTTCACACGAGGCCACGTGTGTCAAAATGATCCACACGTTTTTCCATACGTGTATGACTTTTATGCACGACTCTTGCTTTTTTCAAATAGCGACCGGGAGTGGTAGCTCAGTGCAACAATTGATGTTACTGCAGTGCCTCTGACCGGGAGGTCAGAGTTAGAGTTCCGTCGGCGGCAGGGTGAGCTAGGTCGAATTCAGTCGCTGTCTGGAGGAGAATTCTAGTGGCCGGCTGCTCTGATCGGTAGTTTTCCGTGGTCTCTCCGATCAACGCCTGGCGAATGCTGGAGAAGTGCCCTAACAAACGGACTACGGACCGCGCGCGATCTTTCCATCCACTTCCTTGTCCTATCCTCTCGCCTTACACACACACACACACACACACACACACACACACACGCACACACACACTTACACTAACATGCACTACACTACCAAACATGTCGTGAGACCGGTCGGGCACTTTAGAACTTGTCCCGGCTGGAGCGGTGCACCGCTGGTTTGAGATACCTGGTTGAGGAAAACCCCGCTAATCGGTGGAAGGTCGGTGCCGGATCTCGCCATCCAGCGGGGGAAGATCACTGCCACCTCTCCATGAAAAACGTACATTACACCTACGGGACCAGTGACCTCTGTAGTTGACGCACCCGGTATCACTAATCAGTCGATCAATCATTAAAATTCAAATAGCTTGGTGTGTTAATTTGGCCTCCAAGAGTAACGTGTTGTTTAGTTCCTGTAAATTATGATAGATAGCACTTGTGAAAGTACCGTGATGATTTCAACTTACAAAAAACATTTTTTACTTAAGGGTTGTTTTTCTACATCACTTTTTGTGTATTAAATTAATATTTTAATACTTTTTAATTCTGAATTCTCTATATTTTTCTATTAATTAATGTTTTCTATTCACATAAAATTTGTATTATTTGTACACAAATGATCTTCAGAGTAACTTGCATGTATCTTGATCCTTAAAGTTTCCGCAGTAGGGCGTGTGTATAACTTCTTTTTTCTTCTTCTTCTTCTTCTACTCCTTTTTCTTCGATTAGCGTTACGGCGCTTGTAGCTTTACATTCGCTTCCTTCATCACAGTAGCCGATTCCTCTCTGTCTTGCGTTTTCCTACGCCATCTCTTCACTCCTAATGTTCTCAGGTCTTCCTCTACCGCGTCAATCCAACTGAGATGAGGGCTTTCTCTTCTTCTCCATCCTCCCCACAAACGCCTTCTTTGGTACTTGATTGTCACCCATTCTACGAACGTGGCCAACGCACTCCAATCTTCTAATTTTAGCACTGACAACAATAACTAGGTGTGTATAACTACTATACACCTCTTCGAAAGCATGCATGGCCTCCCACAAAAAATACTTCAAAATATAGGTGGCAGTTAAATCTTAAAACTCGACCAATCAATGTAGAATAAAGGAGGAACTAAATGGGTTCACAGCTAGTTCTCTCCGAGTTCTCCGTTTCTTTCGCGCCTTTTATCGATTCCCTCAGGTTAATTTTCTTTCTCTATTCATCACGCTTTTAATCGTAATCTACTTCTTGATCACGCATCTTCTAAACGTATATGTTCATCTGGAGAAATCTGGCGAAGCTCTGACGTCTTCGGAATTGCTGCCAGTGTGCGTCGACGTGCAATTTTATCTAGGCCTGTGGCAAAATAGATGGGAATGCTTCTTCAAGCGTGTCAACAAAATATTACTCCACCTCTTCTCCGGCTTTGTTTAGCCCAGAGCCAGCATTGCTGCTGACATTACAGAGGATCTCACCGGGATGTCCTAGGGTTCGAGTCCGGACGGTGACAGGCTTTTCGACACTAGCTATATAGGTACTCCAATTCAGTGCCTGTCTGAAGGAGAATTCTACCGGCTGTCTACTCTGGTTCTTTTTCATGGTTTCTTTGATAATTACCAGGAGAATGGTGGAGCAGAATGAGGACCAACCAGGCCACGGACCGCGCGCGATCTTTCCTTACTCTTCCTTGTCCTTTTCTCTTCCCTTACAAATGCACTCATACTCGCAGGCACTACCGCACAGTTCAGAAAACCAGTCGGGAGCTTAGAGCTTGTCCAGACAGGCGCAGTGCCTCATGGGGGAGATACTTACGTGGCAAAAACCAGCAAGCTGCATGTCGGTCACTTCCGGATCTCACCATCCAGTGGGGGAAGAATACCGCCACCTCCCAGAATAAACATTCACTACACTAACGGTAATAATGCTCTTACCAGTTGGCGTG
Source organism: Teleogryllus occipitalis (assembly GCA_011170035.1). Taxonomy (NCBI): domain Eukaryota; kingdom Metazoa; phylum Arthropoda; class Insecta; order Orthoptera; family Gryllidae; genus Teleogryllus; species Teleogryllus occipitalis. Next base: position 143,262 of record BLKR01000088.1, on the reverse strand, counting down.
CCCGGAAACAGCGATCAATCAACCATTTTTGCATGGTCTTCTACGATCCCGCTATTCTTTCGTGCAGTAGTCCTTCGCAATCTAATACAATCTTCTGCCTTGTAGGTACGCAATCATTTCAAATTTGCTTTTATACGCGGCTCCATTTCACAATTGGTTCACATTGTGACCGTACATCTTCCCTTATATGTTCATTTCTTGCAGTTTCTGATATTTTTTTCGAGTTTACCGTGCGGTTGTCTCTACATCTGATATACAACGCTGCAAAATACCCCTGAATGTTTTCTTGAGGGCGTGTGCATAGAGAGACATTCAGATCGTATCATACAGTTTGTAGAAAATACATACAAAATGTATTTAGGTATTTTCCATAGCAGCCCAAATTTAATTGTGGTTATATATTTCAGCCAGTTTCGGTGGAAATATTGATCACTTTTGCAATAATTTGGATCATAGTATTTGTTCATGAGTCAGTGTCCAACCATGATGATGGAAGTTTTCTATCCTCTTCTTTTTAATTCGTTCTTTATTCCTTCGTTTTAGCGTTTTAATTCTGAACGCAGTGTAAGTGTTCTATTCTTCTGTCAATCTTTCAAAAATTGCCTTAAATATCACTAGTCACATACTCTACAGCACTTCCATTCATTCTTTTTGGCAGTTCCCCCCCTTCAGACTAAAGAAAGCAATTACTTATGTTGAAATTAATAAGATCTACTTACCGATCAAAATCATGACGTCGAGAATAAAAAGCATTGTGTAATTCTCCTGAACGAGAGAGGACGAGTTAGTTCGTGTTAGAGGCGGTGTACAAAGGCCGTAGCCCAATGAAGCATGGTCGCTTCTCTTTTAAAATACTTCGTTTTAAAGACACAATTTTTCGCCTGTGAGCTAATTACAAGGTAGACATTGTTAGCTCAACTGAATAAAACGATCAAGACAAGCACAACATGTTTGGAATATTATAAACTCTCGTTTTTCTGTGTGTCCTGCACCTTTTAGAGTGCAGAATAGAGTGCGAGTTAGTTTGCATAAGAACAGCACACAGGCCGGAACTCAATGAAGCATGATCCCGTCTCTTAATGTCAGAATCTTTGATAAAAGTCATCATATAAAAATATCTGTTTTTAAAGACACAATTTTTCGCCTGTGAGCTAATTACAAGGCAGACATTGTCAGGTCAATTGAACAAAACGATCCCAATCAAGACAAGCCCAACATGTTTGGAATGTTACAAATTCTCGCCTCGCGGTGTGTCTCCAATTCACCGGAGAGAAACTACCATGTACCTTTTAGAGTGCAGTAAGAAGTTTGTTCGTATAAGAAACATTACACGGAGGCCGGAACTGAAGGCCGGAACACAGTAAAGCGTGAAACCCTTTTCTTTACGTCAGAATCTTTGATAAGAGTCATCTTATAAAATACAGGTTTTTAAAGGCACAATTTTTCACCCGTGAGCTTATTACAAGGCAGACATTGTCAGCTCAACTGAACAAAACGATTCCGATCAAGACAAGCCCAACATGTTTGGAATGTTACAAACTCTCGCCTCGCGGTGTGTCTCCAATTCACCGGGCAGAAACTACCATGTACGTCCCCACCTTTTAGAGTGCAGTAAGAAGTTTATTCGTATAAGAAACATTGCACGGAGGCCGGAACTGAAGGCCGGAACACAGTAAAGCGTGAAACCCTTTTCTTTATGTCAGAATCTTTGATAAGAGTCATCTTATAAAATACACGTTTTTAAAGGCACAATGTTTCACCTGTGAGCTTATTACAAGGCAGACATTGTCAGCTCAACTGAACAAAACGATCCCGATCAAGACAAGCCCAACATGTTTGGAATGTTACAAACTCTCGCCTCGCGGTGTGTCTCCAATTCACCGGAGAGAAACTACCATGTACCTCCGCACCTTTGTAGCGCCCCTTGTAAAACGCGCAAGAGCTCGAATTAGAGCGGCGATTCGTCGCCGAGAGGGGTGGGGGCGGGGGCTGCTGCCACTGCGCCTCGGACCACCTGTGCCCCGCATTCCAGAGCGCCAGTGTAGCGAAGCAATTTGTGGAGTACCGCGCGCGCCCCGCTGGCAGTGGCGGGGCCGCGTAACGAGTTATTTCGAGCGAAGGGCGCTCTGAGGTGACCCGCTGAAAGCGACGTGTCTCCGCGGTCCCCTCTGCATTTCGATATCATGAACCGTTTAGAAGTTATGGGGGTGGCCCATGGGTGGTGGGGCACCTGTATATTAATAGGGAAAGGATTTTTATGACCTAAAAATCTTAAAATGTGCTTTGAAAAATATGCGTTTATGACCTAAAATTTCTCAAATATGCACTTTAATAAGCAATTAAAATTAACAATATTTCATTTCCTGTATAAACCTTTCCTGATAAAATTCAGGAGGAGCGTGCTTCGAATGAAAAAATATATTTTTGTGCAAACATAATACTACCGAGCTGACTTCGCGGGAGAAATTATTTAAGTAATTATGAATCTCAGTGCAGTACATTCTATGTTTTGTTTCGTTTCTTCTGCCTAGTTTAAAAATATATCAAGAAATATCCTACATTTGCACAAGTATTTGATGAACTATAGAAAAAACTGTGACAAACTCATTCTAATTAATGAACTGTTATAAATAAATAGATTTTGTGAAAAGATGAATTGTTTTAGAAATATGTCTCTTTTTAAACGAAATATGCGAATTGTGCAAAATATGCTCATACAATTACACGAATATGCGCCAACAAGAAAAATCGTCCAAATATGCAAAAATATGCACTAAAATATTACTCTGCATAGTATCTAATTCTCATCAAATGTCAAGAAATTTCACTTAGCTATGCCCTGGAACAACGGACAAAAATATATAAATCATAGCAATCCGCTCTCTATTTATTAATGATTGTGATTTTCTGTACCATATCTTCAATTCTGCAGTCCGTTATGAATCACCGAATACATCTACGCAGCTTAAAAAAAAAACCTACTATATCAGCCTTACTCGACATTGTACAGGCTTATGCCAGAGTTAAGCATGAAGGTAGTCTAATATTCAATCTTTCAATCAACGGTACACCAAAATATTTAATCAATTATTAATCCCTTCATAAGCAATAGAACCTTATATGTTTCAGAAACCATGTAAACTACATAGAATTAAAATAGATTGTAATTTGTTTTGGCTTCATTAATCCACGTTTGCAGTGCTGTATGGTAGTGCGGAAAAAATTTAATCAAAGATTAGAAACTTTTATGAAAAACTTTCACGTAGTGAGGCTAAGACGCAACCGAGAGCTACGTTTCTCGTGAGCTTCATTGATGGTTATCGAGCGCATTTTCAATAGGTCATTCGGAGCCATAACTGTAGTTTTGTTTAGATCAGTGCGTATTGAATACCAACGCAAATACTCGTACGACGAACTCGCTTTAAACTTTCATGAACTTATTAAATTTCAATAAAACGAACTTTCTTATTGAATTTGTTTTAAGAGTATATTTGAAGAATAACAAAAAGCTATTGCAAAGTAGATTGCGCCCTAATAAAGCTTGCTCCAAAAATGTTTTAAAAAAATATTATCATTCCTAATCGTCTATAAAACACTGAATGTCAAACAGAAAGGGGAAGAAAATTTCACAAAGTTGACGTAGAGTTCTCCTGTAGAATTCACCTAATTATATCATCGAATTAGAATCGTGTCCTTAGACTAAACTCAATGCCTTTTTCATTTTTCTTGTCTGCAAGAGAATCAGTGCCTTATACAAATATTAAATTGTCGTGGAAATTAAGAGCGTAAGAAAGCTTATGCTGTCTATTCTTACTAGAATGATTTTGATATTAGGCAAGGCACAGGTCTCAAGCCTTAAACGCGTATGCGAATACTGATAGCCTTCACGAACGTCACGGATATTATCAAATCATTCGTTAGCTTCTGAGATCGTAGGAATTGATGGAGAAAGCTTAAGCAAGAGTGTTCGTGCAATCTAATAATGTAGCCGGAGATTGGTTCGTCTCACCTTATATGACCCTGAGCTTTACGCATTCCCTGACACACCTCATCTGGGATTTAGTAGTTAGAGGAAGGATTATGCAAGAACATCCATTACGTGTATTGGAGAACACGTAGTCAAAGGTTGTTTTATCATTAGTTGCATGTCGAGATGTAGCCTAAGCATCGATGACGAGGTCGATAAACCGAGTGGAAAGCCATATGGGACCATACCAAATACGACACATGATTATATTGTACAAGTCAAAGTACATAATCTACGCAGATAGGGAAATGTGTTTTCTTGGCACATTGATGCTTAATGTGGTAGCATATCCGGTTGAAATACCCACCATCTGCCACTCGAAACATGCTTATATTATGCTAAAAGATATTTATGGTTATATAACATTAATGTCATGAAAATGAAACAAAGTCTCTGCAAACGTCAACACAGCTGTGATATATCTCATTCTATGAGTAAAAAGAAAGTTTCAAAGTTATTCAGTGTTTGTCAACGGTGTACTAAAACAATTTTATAAGGCTATGAGTTATATATTTAATATCTTTAATCAATGACGATTCCAGAATAACAGCCATGGAAGAAATAAAGTGTTAAAATTTATTCATAATAATAAATTAATTCATTAAAATAATTTAATTAATTTTGTTAATTATTATTCAAGAAAAATTAATCAAGGATTAGAAAATACATTTCTGATCGTGTCTGATTGTAATTTTGGATTGTAATAGAAATTTAATTACAAAGTGCCATTTCGTGGCTCAACCGCTTAGATAACGTGGAACATCAAAGTTTTTTTGGTTTTTTTACATGTTTGCATTATGAACAATGCAATTGGACTCAAATTATAGTACTTTCGAGGGCGTCAGGAAAGCGAACATCTGATAACAAAGCACTTTCAATCTGTGAGTATAGTCTGACCTTCTTTCTACTTTATACATTCCCTAATTTATTGCTGACTCTAGAAATTTAACGAAGCGTTTATATGGGAAATAAAACTTGTTTTACCTTAGTGAAAATGTGTACCCCACTCTTCTACATACATTTTCAGGAACTCTTTGAATTTAAATGAATTTGTCGGAAAGGTATTACTATATTTCACAAAGATATTATTGATGGAATGTTTAAAATACACTTTATTTCAGTGAGTCGGGTGTCATGATATCATTTCAAATGAAACTAATGAATGATACATTTTACATCTTATTCGTCATGAGCGAGTTCATATATGTTAGTACGTGCACAGTAAATCCGTATATCAGCAGCTGTGAAATTGACTGTTGACGGCATGACTTGAAATACCTACCTCAAAAATCGTTTTCGTAAAATATTATGTTATTCAATATTTTGTTCGTTATTCGTAAGACTCAAGTTTTACTAATTACAAACTGATTTTTCATTCTTGTTTCGATTTACAAGGAGATGGTACGAATGAATCATGGAAGACTTTCAATCAAAACTAGTTGTGATTAGGGCTTCTAAACAAACTAGGGGATGCAGTTTCTGGCATATCGAAACGTCTCAATATTAATAATGCAGGATTCAAGTATTGTAATTATTTGGAAAAAATGTAACAATTTAAATATTGAATATTTCAATGGTTTCACAAATGACTATAACTTGTATGAGTATTCGTGACCAATGGTGTTGTAAGTTCCAATAGCACCCGGTGCGTGTTTGTATGGTATCACCCTACCCTGGCCGACCACACTGCTCTTAGATATTTTAGATTTATTATAAGTTTGCTTGTTGCTAATAGTCAGTGGCAAACATTATTACAATTAAAATATAACAAACGATTACAATTGTAAGGTATATATCGAAGGCGAATAAGATACATAGTTCATAATGTGTAATACATAATGTAATATACTTTTTACCTTATTTGATATCCGCTTTATGTAAAACATCATACCACTTCACTTCACTGCCTTTTAAAAGACTTTAAAACAAAAATGAAACGTGCTGAAGGAAAACAAATCTATATTCTTCTGGGTACATTTTACAACCACTATTCAGAAACACACTTCATAGTATGTGCGCCAATACTAAATTATTAAAAATAGAACCAATAATAATACCTGTAATAACAACCATAGTAAAAGACGTTAATAGATAATAATAATAATAATAATAATAATAATAATAATAAAGTAATAGTAATATGTTGCTATAAGTATTAAAGCAACAAATGTGGACATAGTACTTCGGAAGGAAGACCCTCTAATACTTAAGGATGGAGATTGTTCCAGTCTACTAAAGTGCGATTCACAAAATATAACTACATCAGTTGTTTGGCTCCTACATCATATTTTTCGAAACGTTTTGGCACAGCCACCTGTTCCAGTCTCAAATACCTTTGGAACGACACTAGCAGATCTCACTGATAAGTCTGTTCAAAGTTAGTGCTCGAAAGCTTCTTACCTTCACGAAATACGTTACATGCACATCCTTTCGCATCAGCATCGAGGTAAAGAACCCTTTTTTTCTTGCAATGAACCCTCAAATCGTATTTTACCACCGAAATCTTCACCTTGAATTTTTAGACCGAATCCAATACTTTTCTAAACTACTGTACTCCGTATTACCGAGGAGAAATAAAAAAGGCAAGAAGGGAAACCACAGCAATGCTGAAGTTCAGTGTCGAGGAGTCAATGATTGTGAAATTCATATTACAGGAGTCAATTACGGCCGTCTGACTTTAAAGCTACCAGCATCGTTCATACAAACTCGAGGGAGTTGAGTCGGTGACGGAAAGCGAGGAGAAGAAGAAGGTAAAGAAGAAGAAGTAGCAGGAACGAAGACCATTTGATGAATAGATTACATCGTGTTTTCGTGCGCGTCAGCTGCTACAGATCATGAGTGTAGTGCATGTTTTATCCCGGGAGATGACGGCATCCCTCGCTCTAGAACGCGAGATGTGACGTTGATCTACACGTCGGGTTGAGGAGATGTCCTCCTCCAGGTATCGCTTCCGCATCTCAAGACGGGACACAATGATTAATTGGGAGCTTGTGTGTTGTTGGTGTTGTTGGAGTGTAGTATACGTGTATGTGTGTGAGTAATGGGAGAAGAGATGACAAAAATGAGGAAGGAAAGATAGGGCGCGGTCCATGACCCGTTTGTTAATGTACTGCTCCAGCACTCAATAGCTTTTAATCTGAGAAATCAAGGAAAAATGTCGATCAGAATATACGACCATTACAATTCTCCCCCATACAGCTGGTGAATTCGACATAACTCTCTAGCTGTTGAAAAGCCGACACCATCGGTAGTATACCTCGTGGGAAAAGATGCCCTACCGTTACCCCGAGCAATTTCAGCTGGGAAGAAGAAGAAGAAGAAGAAGAAGAAGAAGAAGAAGAAGAGAGGGGAGCTCGGAAGGAGTGGAGACAAAAAAGAAGGCAGAGAATGAGAAGACCAAAAGGAAGAAGAGAAGGAAAAAGGGCAGAAAATGAGGAAGAAAAGATGAACAAAAATAGAAGGAAAGGAAGAGGAGGAAAAAGGAACGCAAGGAAGTAGGCAAGTAAAGAGAAGATCGAAGACATGAAGAAGAGTACGAGGACGAGAATGAATACGAAGCTCCTTCACAGATATAGATCGTTAGACCCCTAGGACCTGCCAGAGAGAAAAGGAAGATGAACGGAATGAACTGTATTATACTCCAATTTAAATATAGTAGCACTTCAATGTCACGAGCTGGAAGTAGAGGGAGACAGTGTCATCCAATCGGGAGCTCCAATACCAAACTCTTATGCATTAACGAAGCTTCCGATTGGACAAGTGTCCCGTTCTCCGTCCATCTCATAACCTGTGTCACTGTGTTTGTACTTGGGTTTATCCAACGTGTCAGTTGAGGTAAATCAGCTGTTACGGTGTCATCCAATCAAGAGCTAAAACGTCATCACGGTGACGTCACTGCGGTGACGTTTACGCTCCCAATTGGACAAAACCGTCAACAGCTGATTCACGTCAACTGTCAGCTAAGAAAAACCCAAGTATATATGGGAGCATATAGTGCCTAGCAATCCGGGTGCCCTGAACGGTTCTTCCTGCAGCAGACGGCGTGGCTCCACCCACGTGCCCACGCGCCCGTGCGCCTGCGCGCGCGCGCAGTCTGGCCCGCGGCCGCCCCCGGCGCTTCCGCCTGCCGGAGCGCTCGCGCGCGCACGTCCACCGCCCCACCCCGCCCCGCCCCGCCCCCACCGCCCCGCATCGCCGCGGTAATTGAGACGAAGCTCATAACGGCCGTAACAAGACGTAATCCGCACGGGGTCGTCGGGCTGCCCTCGGCTTTCACCGCGCCCCGCGCCCTCAGCGTCCCCCTCTTCGCCCCTCCCCGCTTCTCGCAGCACCCTCCCCCGCCACCGCAGCACCCTCCCCCGCCACCGCCGCCCCGCCGCCGTCGCCGCCGTCCCCACCGCTGCCGCCGTCGCTGCTCGAAATCGGGATTCGCAGTAAATTGAAGTCGACTAATGGCGGGTTGTCAGCGGCGCGCGCTCTGACGGGTTTCGCCGTCTCCACCGCCGCGGGCAGCGCGGGGCCGCCACGCGCGCGCCAGCAGCCGCCACCGCCTCCGCCGCCCCCAACGCTGCAGATACCCGGGGCGCGTAGCCCGATGAGAGCGTGAAGCGCCGCGACTTCGGTAGACAGCGACAAATTCACCTCCTCCCTTTGGTCCTTCTTCTAATCCTTTTGTCTTCGTCTTCCTCCTCCTTGTTCTCTTGCTCCTCCTCCTCCTCCTCCTCCTTCTTCTCTGTCGTCTTCTTCTTTTTCTTCTAGGTATTTGGTATGTTAGTCTTTCTGGATTCTGTAACTTCATTTATATTTTTGGTTTACGAAGCATTTACCAGTAATTCCTCTATTTTGCAGTGGCGGCTGGGGCTCCAACAAACTGGACGTTGCAGCTCCATCGGATGAGAGAAAGGTAATTTCCAAAATCCAGAATATTAATACATAATAGAACAATTTACGTAGTTAATAAACAATTCATGTAAATTTGGTCATTGAAACTACGTTTAATAAAAGTCTATATTGAAACGTTATATAATTTTATGCGTAGTGTCCCTGCCAAGTATATTCACCTCGTGCGCACGTGGTTATGCATTGATGCAATTGATGATAGTAAAATTCATACAAAACAAAAAATGAACTTGGTTTCGAAATCACGGTGATCGCACTCCAGCACTTCTCAAGCACTTTTGTTGGGAAACGTTTTACACAAATAAAATTATTTTATTTCGAAAATTTCACAACCTAGGTATATAAGAACTAATGAACTCGGTATATAGGGACTAATGAACTCGGTATATAGGGACTAATGAACTCGGTATTTGACGCGTCCGGAATCAGTAATCAATCAATCAAGCGAGATGACCCAAATTTCGTGTTCAGACAATGGCAGATTTTCGACAATAGATAGCTACGTCGAATCCAGACCGCTGTACAGTGGAGAAACATCACAGTGTCATACTGGTCGTTCCTTTAAGCCGGAATATTGCACATCATTGTAAATTAATGATGAAAGAAATGGTGAAACTTCCAATTCGATATCTGTTCATCTGAAAGATAAGTAGGTATTTCTATGAATAAACCGTTGTATTTAAAACCATGGTTAAGTTTAAATTATGTTTTAATGAGGTGAAGTCAAGTACAGATTTTAAACATTGAAAACAAAATTAAATATGATAAGAAACACATTAAACCAGTAAAAAAACATAATCGTTGGTCAACACTCGACTCTCGGATTATAATAATAAAACGTCCTACTAGTAATAACTGTGACCCAAAAAACTTCCATCAAAAACCCCCATCAAACTTCCTGTTCGTTTTCAGAATGGAATTTTTTAATGTATTTATTGTTGACATATACTAAATGCTTCAGTTTTCAGAATCAGCTGAATGTGATGTTTCTGCAGTAAGTCAATTACGATTTAATTGACAAGAGACGTTCTACCGTGTAATCGAGCAAACTTCGCAGCGAAATGAAAGCATACATTTCTGAAACTTTAATATATTTAGGCTAACCAAATGGCTTTTCGCCTAGTGTTACGTACTGTTTCATGAGAACTTCCCATGATATCATTTTGTTGTCTAGACAATTTGAGTTCCATCAAATTAGAAAAGTTTTACTCGCTATTATATGTGGGGGTTGTAATGTTTTTCAATAAGTTACTCTGTATTCTTGGCCATGTGTTCGGGTTATAGTTCTGTCCGTGATTGGTTGCGAAGCCTGCGACTAGTTCGAATGTCAATTTGAGTGACAATCGGTGTACTATTAGTTGATATGGAAATTCATAACTCAAGTTTGTTTTATTTATTTATATTTTTTTTCGTTTTGTCCTCAGATATAGATCCAAAAGATATTTCCGGATTTCTATTCTACATATTATAAATACGAATATAAAAATCAAGACGAAATTCTTTATTATTTTCAATTTTATTAATTTTGTTTGCAATAATTTTAGTTTAGTTTGCTTCATCCATTTTGATTGAAATTGTAATTTCAGATAATATAACTTTTGATTTAAATTATCACAATTTTTTGAAATTGATGAATCCTAAATCAAGATTTATATCCTTATCCCTGAACTCAGAAATGGTCATCCTTTCTTAAGAGTTCTCTTTTCTTGATAGGAATAGATTTTGAACTCGTGCCAGCAATACAAATAACAAAATGATAATATATTTGCAATCTTTACTTTACAGATTGCAAAATTATGTGAGAAATACCAATATGCAAAATTATGAGAAATGAAATGAATAATAATGAATTAAAATTCAATTTATTGAAACTTACATCACAAGATGTACAATAGTTTTGAAAACTTTTATTTATTTAGAACATCGCGATTTCTCTATTCCTTAGCATTACTTTATTCATTTCCTGAAAAATACGAACTACTAAAACACACATTACTCATGCAGCAAGATACTTTTCAGTTGAGATACGCACGTAAGTCATATTTTAGACGAAGGATTTCTCATTAACAAATTTCACAAAGTGGCAACTTCTAGGTCTTCTGCAGCTTCATAAACTGAGAATCGCTATGAATTTTGTCAACGCTATCGACAATTGGAGTAATGTGCCAGCGAGATCTCCGGCGTCTGTTGGATTAGAGAGAAAGAGCACGGACGTGTGAGTTCGTTTGTGTGATAATGCGCTGTACAAATTTTCAATCAATTAGGAAGCAGAAACATCAAATCTATTGGAAAGAGGTTCACTTTTTAATAAATAAATTTCCATTTATGGTATAATTTATTGTACAAAGAGTAAACCAAGATTGATAGTTGTGAGGAAACAAACTTTAATTTTTCTTGACATCACTCAATAGAAGAACATGAGTATTTGAATTCACCATCACCTAGAGTTTATCCACTGTGATCCTGCTACGACAACTGCAAGAGTTGTCATTACTAAGGTTCCGACGATCACCACAAGCACGGACATAATTATCCCCAAGGTTATCATAGCCAATTCCATGGCCACCAACACCACCACAAACACCTTCGCTAATGCAGATGTTGCGCTCTCCGCCACTGAAATTTTAGATGCTGTTGCACTTTTTGATACTGAAGGTAAAGTATTTACTACATTCTTACGATTTGCTCCATTTTTGGCTATCTTTTGACTAATAGCTTCACTTTTCATTGTGTACTTATATAAACGAAGTCTGCAGACATTAAACCTTAAATTCGTCAGAGATAGATACATTTTCTCATAGTCTATTTTTCTATTTGTTGTATTATTTTAGTATTGCAGTACTTTACAGTGCTTTGAATTCTAAAATTACTAATTAAATTATTAAAAAATGTTGTTACATTTATAAAATTACATATTAAATAATCAATAATCATTTCGTTCCTTCAAACGTTTTAATTGAATTTGATAGCATTTCTTTGAAAATATAGGGATTTTTGAATGATATTACAAACAGAATTTGTCTCTTACCTGATACGTCATTTTCCAGGTGAAGTTTCATCAGAGATACTGTTGTTCCTTTTTTCTAATCTCAAAATATTCACTAACAGATACAGTACACAAGCAAAACACTAGTATTATTAGTTTTCAATATGTACATCGACTGTCATTTCTTTCTCCTGCAACAATAACGGGTCGACGCATGACTGAAATATGAATGCATTAGATTTTTATTTATTCACTTCAAGAGTAAAAACTTTCTCTTAAAGCTGGAAATTTATATTAAAAAATACAAAATATTTAATAAAATCCTATTTTACTCGAATATATTTTTAAAATAAAATCATAATTACCAATAATTATGATATGAATTTCAGGCATCTCCAAAAAGTTCTGTATCATTTTATTTAAAAATTAGGAAAAAATTATAGAAAACTGAACAGGAAATAAATATATTTAAAAAAAGAGTAAAAACTTTTTTAGGTAATATTTTTGGAAAATGTTACTTCGTATATAATAGTGTGTTTTAATGTCTTTCATTAAAATAGTTTATAAACTTTTTAAAACAGTAAGCAACACGCTCTATATGATATTTATCAGACACTGTGGTGTCCACGGAAACCACTTTCTCCGTTGCCGAAGGGGTTAGACTCAAACCTGACCTGGTAATAAAAAGCCGGGAGGGGGTCTACGTGGTCGATGTGACTGTCTGCCACGAGGATGGATCTAACCTTCCAAAAGCAGGGGAGGAAAAAGTGGTAAAGTACCAACCAGTCATTCCCCTGGCAGCCCAACTTCATGGAGTGCCCAACGCCAGAATCCTGCCTGTGGTGGTTGGAACCTCTGGGGCTATGCCACGATCAACAGACAGTGCCCTCAAGACGTTGGGGATCATGTCTCGGGGAGATTTACTGACTATCTCGTTAATTGCTTTCAGATGATCTATTAAGATTTACACACAATTTGTAAATTACGATGGAGCAATTTAGCATTGCTGGCAGTAAATGCAGAACATGAACTTCTTGGTCCCGTGGGGAAGTCTAGGGAACCCAGGAGATCCGACAATGCCTAGAATATACCTAGTTACCACGATTTTAAGTGGGAAGTGTATGCTATTTAATGTAGCATATAGAAAAATGTACTACTAATTTGTAGTGGATTGGAGATATCGATTTCATTTTGTTGGCGACGTGTTGAGTCGGATCTTTTCATGAAAAGTTGCAATCTCGTTATTTCTTTATCTCTCATTTTTCTTTTTTCTACTTTATTAGTGGATATGGAATGCACTTTTGGGGAAAGTGTTATTTTGATACATTTTCCCCGAAGTGCAAAGCAAACAGAACGTAATAAAGTTGGCATAATAATGCATAATATAAATTTAAACAAATATCTACCGTACTTCAGAAATAGAAAAAGTTTTACATTATCTACAAACATTTTGTACACAAATACTTAGAATTGAAGGTCTTTGAGTTTCTTAAACTGCAGCACATACTGAACTAATAATGTTGATAAATTGTGAGCTATTAAAATATATTCAATTCGCGTCTCGTATTAATTCTTCTTGTAACGTGTATGCCATTTCAAAAATTGTAAAATTTGGAAAAGATCGAGTGTTCTGGGATTCAAATAAAAAACAGCGTTTGATGATCCATTTGATGACACGTTTGATGATCTATTGAATTTCATTTTAAATGTGTAGATGACGTACGCCTTTTGTGGTGGAAACCTTCAAATCATTATTGGGTATTGAGAACTTGGCTCTGGTATTTCAGTCTTCTCATTACATCAAGTTAATGATTCTCTAGATTAAATTTGTTTTTCTCTTTTCGATCTATTTCAACAATTCGCGTTTTCTGTCACTTCATTGCACTAGAACTTAAATACAGCTACGTCGAATTTGAAAAGAATTTGAAAGATCTCCGATTTATTGAATGTGTAGAATTATCAGTGTTAGAGTAATCGACCACCATTGTTATTAAACTGAAGGAAATAGAAAAAAACAGGTGGGAAAGATATTTGCCGATCTCCCACGCTTAGGCGGCTCAGGGCATCAACTGATGTTACTGCAGTGCCCCCTGATCGAGAGGACCGACTGGGTCGAACTAAACTGCTGCTCCCTGGAGGCGAATCATAGCGGGCGGCTGGTCTGATTGGTAGATTTCCATGGTTTCTCCAATCAACACTAGGCGAAGGCCGGATTAGTACTCTGACAAACGGGCCACAGCCAATGTACGGATGTCCTCTTCCTTATCCTAATCTTACCACTTACTTACTCTTACTGCACTACACAACCACACATTTCGGGAGACTAGTCGGGAGCTTATTAGAGCTTGTCACGGCTGGAGTGGTGCCCCGCTGGTGGGAGATACGTGGTTGGAAAAAACCCGCAGTCCCACATGTATGTTGACACCGAATCTTGCCATCCAGCGTGCGAAGATCATCGCCACCGCTGATGATAAAAACATGCACTACTTTTACTGGACTAATGGCCGTAGATTTGACGAGTAAGGATCCATAATCAATTAATCTCAATAGTGTATGGGTTTGGAGCAACGGCCGTGTACACGAATTTGAAAGCTTCGGGTTCAAATCTAGCAAAAGGATTTGGTGCTAGTGGTTGTGGCGGAGTTGGCTTCTTACCCAACCACATATTCTATATTAACCATAACCCCACACTTCATTCGTCTTTCACCCTTTATCACCATCCATTCAGAGGAAGGCTTCCGTTCAGAGGAAGCGGCTGCTGACCATCTCTCTGTGAAGTCTTACGGATGAAAGCGTAAGCCTACTCTATTCCCTACATTCCGAATTGAGTATGGCATTCATCAATCAAAGATTTTGCATAATTGCGGTTTGAGATATTTAAGAACTTTATACCGTTGAAGTCACTGATACGTAACTGTAATACATATTTTCTCACGGGAGGGGGCGGCGATCCCCCTCGCAGCAACATGTAAGCCGGTGTCGACGTACATGTCAGCTTGCTGTTCAGATACCTCCCCTAGTGAGACACCGCCCCAGACGGTAGCTTTAATCTCTACACTGATACCCCGTTAAATGCGTTAGTATATTTTGTTTGTTTGTTTGTGTGTGTGTGTGAGGGAGAGAGAGAGAGAGAGAGAGAGAGAGAGAGAGAGAGAAGAGAGAGGAGAGAGAGGAGAGGAGAGGAGAGGAGAATTGTAAGGGGAGAACCATCGCGCCCTGTCCGGTGCCTGTCTGTTAGAGGTTTGCTCCGACTTACCTCTGGTATTGATCGGATAAACTGTAGATATCCACCAATCAAAGCCGCTGACCGCGGTAATTCTCTTCCAGACTGTGGTTGTAATCGATCAACGTACGTACCTCGTCGAAAATTCGCCATTATCAGGACCCGACCCTTGGAACAACTGGGTCACCGATGCTGCAGTAGGAAATGTTGTTGCTCTGAGCTATCACAGTGGATAGGAGTGGCAGACCTGAAGGGTGCCAAGTTTCCTCCGTCTCTGACAGTTCCGGGCCACTGGCGCAAGCTGGAGGTGCGCCTCAGGTGGACGGAGCTACGGGACGACCACGAGGTGGCGCCGCCCGTGGGTGACGAATGAAGCGCTGCCAGCTGAAATGCGTCAGGAATGTGTGACAGTGTGGAACGGGTTCTCGCCGAGGCCCGCGAAGCCGGGCGATCATTCTTCGCAGACGGCGGACCCCAGTTTTGGCAAACGCGACGGGAATCCCTGCCGGCGTGGAGGGAGGGGGAACGCGCGCTTCACATACTTATTTTTTACTGATTAGATTACTGTGTTTAGAAATACACTCACTCCGGTTATAGTGAACTTCTGGGGACTCACATGTTTGGTTCGCTATATCCGATGATGTCAAAATTAAATAGAATTTCTCCACAATGATTGCTTTTATTAATAAAGAGATACAGCAAAATTCATTAACCACCTGAAAATGTCAATATCTTCACTTGTCCTTAAAAAATAAATTATTTTCGGTTGTTTGCTTCCTACATTTTTTGTATAATTTCTCTAGATCCTCCTTCTGCCAGAGTTCGTGCTCTCTGCGTACTTGATTCTGCATTGTCCTCTGTATCTAAGTATTGTGATGTAGTCTTGACTCTCTTGCACTGTTAGAACACAGTACCACTCTCCGAAGGCCCTTTTACTCGCCTAATAACATCCGAGATCCAATTAACTTCCAGAACGTTGTGTTTCGTACCTTCACTATAGGCCAGGTTCAGGTTCATTATAACCGAATCTTCTTACGCTTATTTGTAATGTAAGTGAAACGGAATCAGTAACTCAAGTTCACTATAACCGAGAGTTCATTATATCCGAGTTCATTATAACCGAAGTGGACTGTAGTTCCCCAAAATTTTAAAATTATCCACTCAAAATTTTCCGTTAAATTTTCCTCTCAATAATCGCGCGCAACGGGTCCTTTCCTGGCGAGTTTTCCTCCTCGTATCCCCGTGTCCTCCGTTGGTCGGGAGTCGTGCGGAGTTTTATGGGAGGCGCGCGCCGCGGACAAGCGGTGCCAGCGATAGACGCGGACACCCTCTCCGCGGCGGCGGCGGGCGCTGTTCGCCTTGTTTATGGAGATGTTTATGGCGGGCCTCTCTGCTGACGCGGCGGCGCGACGGCGGCAGTGGTGCGTTGCCCCCGAACCGCCGAAACGCGCGCCGCCGCACTAAATCAGGCTATCCGGTAGGGGTGCTCGATTGTTTAAGAATCGATTCTTGGAGTGAATTGAGTTTTCAGCGGTGGAGTTGATTCTGTTAGTCGCATTTTTGTTTGTTGTTTTAGTAATATGGGAAATAAATTTGTCCGAGTAAAATTGAATCGATAGGTTACACTCAACGCAAATAATGGCACCATTGTGGAAAATATCTGACCTTTATGCATAATATCTAGTCATCTTGCGTTATTTCTGGACATTATGTATAATTTTTGATGTGATTGATGAATGGTGATGATGAATGTATTTATCAAATAATGAAATAATGTAGTTTTTTGTGTAATATTTTCAGTTTTCTAAGTTTGTTTCTTTGTTGGAAGTAATTTGATTTTTATGCGGTTGGAGTAAAAATTGCAACATTTGAAGTCTAAATTACAATAAAAATTCGAAAACGTGTTGTGAACGTGTTGTGCCAAAACGAATTGTTGTGAAATGAATCAATAATATTTTTTCATAATAATACTATTTTGTCCAATTTCATATGCACAGTTCAATATTAAATGGATTCTTAGTTTGGCAGAATATTACGATTTACACCGTTCATTTTTCGCATTTGTTTGAGGAACGGTGAATAAGTATAGAAAAAGGAAAACTACAAACAAACTAGTACAGGTATATTATTATACTAGTGGACTCTGCAATGCTTCGCTCTTTCAATGTCTTACACATTACAAACTATTGGTTACGTGATCGTTAACCACGTTTTATGCTACGCCGTGCAAATATTCTACTAAATGTAAGAATTTCTCGCAAGTATGGATTTGTTCAAAGTCCTGGTTCGACATTGTTATCACGTATTCTATTATTAAAACGATCTACATCAAATTTGTGCATGGGTTCGCTATGACACTGCCTTGGCGAAATTTGATTTACTTGTCCGAGATTCAAGTAATAATTTCAATATTTCACAATACCAGGGACAGAATACTTGTTGGCAGTGAAATCACACTTCCTTGACTGTTTGGCGGTTTGCGTCGGGATCAGAGTCATAAACAAATAAATCATCATCAACAATATCACA
Organism: Teleogryllus occipitalis; assembly: GCA_011170035.1. Taxonomy (NCBI): domain Eukaryota; kingdom Metazoa; phylum Arthropoda; class Insecta; order Orthoptera; family Gryllidae; genus Teleogryllus; species Teleogryllus occipitalis. The sequence continues at coordinate 125,598 of BLKR01000088.1, read as the reverse complement.
TGCTATTCAATTCAAATCGTCTTTTAAACAGCCCCATTACTAATAAGAAAAAAGTGCGAAAATTTCAACGAAATTGGTCGAGTAGTTTTTGCGTTTATGTGCAATATTCCCTTACGCATATTCCCTTTTATTTATATATAGATTAGTTTATGTGTATCGCGTACACGGTTATGGCAAACGTCCGAAACTGGCTAATTTGCAAGTTAGCTGGTTAATGTTTAAATAATTGAAAATGGGTGAATAAATTCCGAAGTATGATCAGCTTCGAAGCATACTTCGTATATAAACCGAGTGAAATGCACTTTAGTCAAGACGATGTGGTTAGGGTAGATTAAGTATGTAACGATAAGGAAGATTATATGAAAAACAGAAATCAGTCTTCTTATGGGAAGTTTTTAAGACTAAGTAAAGACAAGATGTGTAGTTTCGAGTTCCAATGAGTCAGTTGTAAATTACTATTGGCATGAACCATCACACCACCAAAACAATATAACCTCACTACATACCTCCGTTAACATTGCACTACACATCTGCGGGGTTACGTTGATAATTCTCCGCCCTTCGGCAATCCTAACTTACTTTAAACTAACTTTTATAATATATATAAAACTACGCAGCCTCCGGCCATATGAGAGGTGCCTACTGTTTCGTTAGATGGATCGTTTTCATAGTAATTCGTTATCGGAAAAATCCGAAAACAATGAGTTTCTATTTTGTCAGAAAATGAAAATATTTGTTTTACCTTGTCTAGTCTTATACTATTGGTATCGAGTGAATTATCATACTCAGTTCGCCACTGCTTATAAGACACGGATAAGGTCATGCAATAGTAAGGTTCTAAGGAAGGGGTTCTCCATCATTAAATATTTGCTTTTCTCGTGGTGCGTTGTGGAGCAGCCACTTTTTCGTTGTTTCCGGTAGGTAAGAAACTAGTTATATGTACTATTCTACGTTATTGCAGTAATAATTAAAACTGTTTGTGTCATTTTGGTGCTATACGAGTATTTTATTCGTTCTTTACCATTTTGCGTGCTACGTGTTGAAAAACCATTTATATGGTTTTGTTCAGCAGCACTTTAGCTGATTCAGGCCACTAGATTTTTATTTTTATTTTTATTTTTCACTTTGTTCGTTCTACAGCGCTAAACTATTTCACATTGACTAAAGCGCCACGGTTACAAACAGATATCTCACTATCTGACCACGTGAAGCGAGCGAAGTGATTTGTGCGTTGGACAATGGCAATCGCGCTCAGCGCCGTAAGGTTGCCTGTTATTGTAGAACCACCTGGACCATCGCGGAGAGCATTTCTCTGCTGAAAGGACTGTTGCTATCAACGCCCTGAGCGCGCTGGGGCCAGGGCGTGGCCGATGCCGTCGCCGAGGATAGTACCGCTACCTAAGGAGCGCAAGCTGCGAGGCATAACTCCCGGTCAGTGCGATATCCGTGCGACTTGGCGACGGCAGCCGGCTAACGCATTAGGGTCACCGGGACGGCGTGCACTGAGGTGATGGCCAGAGAGTGAGAATTTATGAAAATCCGAGCAGAAGGAGATGTGAATAAGGACAAGGTTTGTAAGGATGATAGAACTAGAACTGTTTCGTTTTCGATTCGAGAAGACAATATAGAACAGATAGGGAGAGAAGACCTTTAGATCTGAAGAATATGCATATTTTTGCAATATTCTTTACATTGCATTAAATATTAGCATCCTCTCGATGTTAACAATCAACCATTCTTTTAAATTATGATTGTGAGATGGAAAGCAACGAAAATCACTACGTGAGGTATTTCATTTATCATCATCGTCATGAATTTACGCCTGATTTCAATAGTTTTTCAATCGTAAAACCATTGCCCAAAGGAAAATATCCACAATTTCCATCCTCTTGAGAGACGTTGTTTGAGTGTGACATATTTTCGAGATATTGAGAGTAGCAAGTGACTTGTTTTCGAGATTTACTTCATGGCTGAAATTAGTCAAGAATTATGAACATTGAAATGATAGCGAACTAGCTTCTGTGACAGTGAAGGCAGAGGGGAATTTATTAGTCATATAGGAAGTCACTAAAGCCCACAACTTCCCTTTTGAATAATAGATCATTAAATAATGAAACGATCGTTCAACATCTATGACAGGTAATTGACACATTATTCAAAGTATCATTCTGGGTTAGGGACGTTACACTTGAAGAAGTAGAAACAGAAGAAGAAGAGGAAGCAGAAGCAACAGAAGAAGCAACAACAACAGCAGCAGTAGATGCAGATGAAGAAGAAGAATTAATTGAAGAAGATAGGATAGGAAGATAGAAGGAGCAGAAAGAGAAGATAGAAGGAGCAGAAAGAGAAGAAGAAGAAACCTTAGTTGAAGATGAAGGAGCAGAAAGAGAAAAGGAAGAAGAAAAAGAAGGAGTATTTTCGATTAATTGTTAGTGATTCCGGGTGCGTCAACTACAATGGTCATTAGTCCCGTAAGTAGTGCGTGTTTTTGCTCGGGAGGTGGCGGTGGTCTTTCCCCGCTGGATGGCCAGATCCGGCGCCGACCTACCGTCGGCTAGTGGGGTTTCCCCCTAACCAGGACTCTCCCACCAGCGGGGCACCGCCCCAGCCGGGACAAGCTCTAAGCTCCCGACCGTTCTCCCGGAATATGGGGTAGTGTAGTGCATGTTAGTGTAAGTGTGTGTGTAAGGGGAGAGGATAGGACAAGGAAGAGGAAGGTTAGATCGCGCGCGGTCCGTGGCCCGTTTGGTAAGGTACTGCTCCGGCATTCGCCTGGTATTGATCGGAGAAATTACGGAAAACTACCGATCAGAGCAGCCGGCCGCTGGAATTCTCCTCCAGACAGCGACTGAATTCGACATAAGTGGAAAGCTGGTGCCGAAAATCCTGCAGCCGCCTGGACTCGAACCTAGGACCTCCCGGTCAGAGGCGCTGCAGTGCTCAGTTGATGCACTGAGCCACCGCCCCCGATGAATATTTTCGAGAATGTTCCTCGGTGAACACGTTGCCCAATACCTTGTCCTACTGGGCGTATTCACAATGGCGGGGACGAAGACGTGGCAGTAGAGCTGGAGCAGTAGACTCTGTGCAGCATCATCGTCCTGCTGCTTTGCGCGCGCCCCGGCCGCTGCGGCCGTCGCAATTTGTACGACCGTACGCTCCCTCCTGCGGACCCAACACTCGTTACAGTAAGAAAAACCAAGGGAGCGTACTAGTGCTCACTTCATTTGGGTCATTTTACACTAAGGATTCACTCAAATAGTAATTCATCTTTGGGTTTGACATTTACTTATGCTTTTTTCGTTCTGATTCCTTCTAGGTATTTTTCCTTCATTAAAAATTTCCTTCGCTGTACTCTATTACGCAATTAATACTTCTCCAGTAGCTACTTAATAATTCTTATTAATTGAAATTTCTATAGCCTATGGTTTTTTAAAAATACCTATATGTTGTTCAGGGAATTATCGAGATAATATTTAGATGTTGCGTTCAAAAAGTTCAGTACAATAAGATACTGCAAGTTTTTGAAATTGTGCAACATTTTGATTACTTTACTGTTAAATGAGAGAGCAGAGAAATACAAATGATCATGATATTGTAATTTAAACAAATAATCTAATTAAATAATGAAACCGCCGAATCGTAACTTTACAAACATTTTGAAGACATTTGTGAACGGTAAAAATATCTGGAAATAATGAAATAAAAAGGTTATTTTAAGATTTGACGACATCTGTCAAGTTCGAACTATTAGGAAGGTTCTGCCTTCAAAATTGTCAACAGTGGAATACGATTAGAGTCCATAAATACCCTGTCTGTTCCTAACACGAACCGATTAGTTGAATGAATCAATTTAAACAGTTTGTTAATGTACTAACTAATTAATAGACTCAATTATAAACATACAAGTTAGAAAACAACTTGCAACGCTTATCTTTCGAGGGGTGTTGTAAATAGTGTTTGAATGCAACAAGTATCCGTGAAGACATTTCTCTTCATTCTTACTCGACTCCCTTCTGAGTTCTACGTTATTTATGAGAAGTACCCTGTGTTGAATGTTGCGTCCTTCCGAATATAGAGTGCTCCATGTGTCTGTTCGTGTGTCGGCCGTCCATCTTGCCAGTCATGGATACCCGGAACGAAAAGAATGTTCCTCCACCTCACACGAAGACCATGAGGTGTCGTTGCTACATCTCGATGGCACGTGCAATCGTCGAAACGAAATAATTCTCGACATAGACGCATAGCATTCAGAGAAGAAACGATATAATTGTCTACTTTTGAAGAAACGGAATTTGTTCCAAAAAGTCGTTTTTGCTCTCTAAGTTCCTCTTCCGTTTCTTTAAAAGAAATCAGTGACCTTTAATAATGATAATTAATGCTCACAAACTGCTTTCATTATTTTTGAGGCGAAATCAATCCACAGCGCACTTGTATTACTTACTACGTCAGGAAGGGCATGGTTGTCCACCCAAAATGTTAAGAAAATTTCATCAAGATGTTTGCTACTAACACGGTAACTTATTCCATTATTTATCAAAATGCAGTGTTTTTATTTTACTATGTTTAGAAGTTCTTTTTATAGCTTCCGAAGAGATATAGTTTAAATCACGATTATTGCCACTTAACATGTGGCAAGAACATATCTCATTCTTATCAAACCATATGTAAACTCGGGTATATTTTAGAATTGAGTTGATTTTGATTACAGAATCATCAAATACTTGACAAAGAAGTCCACTACAATATTGTTTTGATATCAAAAACCCTATAATAATGTTGCAAGTGCTTTTATCCTACACATAAATTATCCATAAAAATACTGAATGCAGCATATTTCTGTCGTATTTGGATTTTCACAATGTGATCATTTCATATCTCATATATTATTTATATCTCAGGAAATATTTTACATGAAAATTGTTTAATTTCGTTTTAGTGCTTTACAGTATGGATGAAGAAATATAGTAAATGAAACTGATCAACTCAACGTCACGCAGCTAAAGTTTATTTGGTTTTCTTTTCTCTCATCCGGCGTAGTTGTTTTGAGGATATTTTAGGATTTCTTCAGAACTACATATATCAGTAACTATCCGTCCAAATTGTAACATGACCCGAAAAAAGCTCAATGAATGCTCAAAACATTGATAGATGGAAGAAAAAGTACATTTGATCCAAATTTACGAAGATTAAATTTATTTATATCAAAAAGAGTAGAACTAAATTTTTCAATAATATTTTATTACAAAATATCCCTTGTAATTCAGATTCTATAAAACAATGCCGAACCAATCTTAATCTTTGAATGCATATTTGGACTCTCAATGAAACAAACAAGAAACTGTAGCCGTTGAAATATGATTTCTTGAACCATTACCAAATTATTCAAAACTAGACCTTAAAACTTTGGAGATGAAAAATGACCTTTAAATTAACAGAAAAAATAGACGCACAAAGTTGAAATTCTCATGATCGTTTGACGAGAGTTACAGAGTATTGAATACCGAAAACCATCTAAAACTATAGTTCTAACAGGGAAAGCAGAAGGGACAGACAGATTAGGCTATGGAAAGAAATTCTTGAAGACGGAACAGGCTCAAGTCGAAACTTTTTGAAAACGCAAAGGTTGAGGTCGAGCAGTTGAAATGTTTTTAAATCATCAGACCACAATTTTCCAATTCAATAATAAATCCAAAAATTGAAGATATTGCGGGCTAATAGGACAAACCGTTTAGTTAATGATCATTATTATTCATCAATAGACCACGATTACCATTTTCGATTGAGACGTCGAAGAATTAAGGCAGAACGGACTAATAAATTCAATTGAAGCAATTGATGATGACTATTCCTCACTGGAAATTTAAACCACCAAGGTTTAAGTTTTTCTGCTTTGTGAACCAATCAGAAACGAATTACCCGCGTTTTATCGCTGATGAATCTGGATGTATCTCTTCGACGTGCAGTTGTTTCTTTACAAAGTAAACAAACAAAGGTCGCCACAAGGAACGTAGGGAGATTTGATCAAACAAGAGCTGTAGAAATTGTTGGGAGATAAATTCTATTTATTTAACATATTCTTATAAAAGTATATAAAATTTCAAAGGACTTAATACATACCAGAGATGCTTTGAAAATTTGGAGTTAAAATACACTCGTCTGCAATGCATAGGCAACGGAAGGCAATACTTGAAGACAATCCAGGTCAATAAGGTTTAACACTAGAAATTGATGACAGTTTTTGTTCATCATCAATCCACAATTATCAAGTTTGATTGAAAGATCCAGTACTGAACACAGAACGGGCCAATAAGCTCAATTCCAGCAGTTGATGATAATTTTTGCTCACTATAAGACCATAATATAAAGTTAGATTGAAAGATCCAGCATTGAACACAGAACGGGCCAATAGGCTCAATCCGAGCAGTTTATGATAATTATTGCTCATCATAAGACCATCATATCAAGTTCGATTGAAACATCTAATATCAAGACAGAACTAAACAGACACTAGGCTGAACCCCAGCAGTTGACCATAATATTTTTAAAAATTTAAAATCGCATCAATATCTAGGTCATTATCCACTATTGGACTTATGGTAACTGTGAAGATGAAACGATATGGTGATGATAAAGGGGTGTAAGGACGAACACAAATACAACAATGCCCGAGGCGGGACTCGAACCCGCGATCCATCGGTCCGTGATCACTACGACACTAGTACCTTAGCGATCTCGGCCACCTGATCGCGACAGTCATTTTTATTGATCACCAGAGTCCAATATAAAGTTCTCTTGCGCTGTCGCGGAACGGCGGCGCCTGCGGCCGGAGCCACTGCGCGGGAGCGCCGTTGGGCGGGGGCGGGGGCGGGGCGGAGGGGGCGTGGCGGGCGGCGTCCGCGACCGAGAGGAATGCGCGCCCGCGTCGCCGCGCTTTGTCCCTATCACGCGGCGACGTGTTCCGCTAAAGTGGGCGATTCTTCTTCTGCGGGCGCGGCGCGGAGCGGCACACCGTTCCGCCCCCGCCCCCACCGCCACCGCCGCCGCCACCGCCGCCGCCACTGTCGCCGATCGAGATCCGCCGCTCCGCCCCCGCCAACGCGGGACGGTGGTCTGGAAGAGGCAAAATGAGGACAAAATTATCTTTTTCATAATGGTTTGATGAAGTGGTTTAAGCACGTATGAAAGGAAAAATTTCCAGATCTTCATAGTACATTTTGTACGAACCTTTTACCGCCCCGCCCCCAACACCGCCACCGTCCCCGCCACCGCCGCCGCCACTGTCACCGTTCCACATTTGCCGCTCCGCCCCCGCCGACGCGGGACGGTGGTCTGAATCTTCTTCTCCTTCTCCTCCTTCTTCTTCTTCTTCTTCTTCTTCTTCTTCAGTATCAAGGATTGGGCTAATAGCGTGTTCCGTCTTCTTCACTCCAACCATCTTTTCCTTGGACGTCCTATTTCTCTTCTTCCTAAAGGTTTATAAGGTAATACTTATTTTATTATTGTTGTATTATCCAGATAAGACAAAACTATCTTTTTCGAAATGGTTTGATGACGTGTTTAAAGCACGTATGAAAGGAATAATCTCCAGTGCTTAATAGTACATTTTATACGAACGTACCCTTTTTATTCTTTTAAAACATATAGTTTATTTTATGTTTTCTTACAGTTTATCTACTATTCTGTAAAAATGTGGGAAAAGTACAGTAATCCATCATATAATGTCATCATAAAATTTATCTGAATTCGAGACTTATGTGTATCAGTAATAAGTAATGTTACAAAATTTGCGTTCTTTTTACATTCTGATGTATTTCTTATAAAAATCGAACCTAATTATTAAATTATTTTTTATTATTTTATTTTTAAATCAAGTCTGGTTGTGGCAAAATTTCACCTTACTTTTTTACACCTGTTCCATTACGAATGATAAGAAAAGTTATTACCAATGAATGAAATATACATACGAGGCGGCAGCCATGTTGATTCATGCCGCCCATGTTTCGTTTACATTGTAGGGTCCAGTTGTTTACATGGCCATGACGTCTTTACAGTGCTCGTACGATCACAGACTTCGCCTTAGGCGTACCGGGAAGAATAACTTTCTAATCAATAAACAGTTAAGACAAGGATTCGTTTCCCTTCTTGAGTGTCGAAAAGCATAGTTTTGTCCGCTTGTTCTCCCAATCCGGACCACAGCGCGCCGCCACTACCAGCAGCGACAAACGCGACACCGCCGCGTTGCACCGCGCGGGGCACAAACGGTGGGGCTCAGCGATTTATGGCTCCCAGCGCCGGGGCACGCTCCAGTACTGTGTCGGGCGCTCTGAAACACTTTGCCCCGTTGACCTGTGAATGTAAGTGGACGACTTCCTAGAAATCGGACAGGCGAATTTGGGGCTTCGCTACTTATTTATGGCTATCGGAACCATGTTGCGTGTCGCAAATTTCTTCTAATGTGTAAAGGGTTACGGTGAGATCGTTGATCAACATGACTTGAGAGGCTTTACAAGGTTCCTGTTTTTCAGTTTGTTTATGAATGTACAGAAGTATGTAATAGAATATTTTGCTTACCGGATGAGTTAGCTTTAGTCTGTCGCTGACTCTGCAGTGACTTAGCGGAGGTCCTAGATTTCCTGTTCCGACGTCGGCGATTTTCGACACTAGCTCTATAGCTAGGTCGAATTCAACCGCTGTATGGAGGAGAATCCTACCGACCGGCTGCTTTGGTCGGTAGTTCTGGTGGAGCAGTACCGTAACAAAAAGTCACGGACCACACGCCATCTCTCCTTCCTCTTTCTTGTCCTATCCTCACCTCTTACTTACATGCACTTGCACGTACTTACACGTACACGTACACGTACGCATACACGTACTTACACGTACTTGCATGCAGTACACCACCAGACATGTCGGAGCTTAGATCTTGTCGCGACTGGGACGGTCCACGCCTGGGACGGACGCTCACAGGGCAAGAGGGCCTCATTTCTGGCATTAATTCGAGTAACACCTATAACCCATAGTATTGCATATCACTGTAAAGAGAAATTAATGTTGAAAGAAATGGTGTAACTTCCAATTCGATACCTCTTCATCTGACAAAAAAATAGTCGATTTTCTAGGAATACGCATTGTAAATAAAAAGAACAAATAACGTTACATTACGTTTTATTGAGGGGGGAGCAAAAAATGAAAGGTTTTACTAATTACATAAATTAAAATCAAAAATAAATATAATGAAATTATATTAAATCATGAAAAAATCATCATCATCGCTATCAATAGTATGAACTGTGTCATCGCAATCATCATGCTCGCGGGCCTTATAATTTTCAGAATGAACAATGTGTTCGGGTGGATGAACCAATAGTTCCTGAGCTTCTTTTGGGAGGCTTTGCACATTTTTCGTAGGTAATTTTCTCTTGTTGGTGATAAGTGGATCTGATCTTAAGATCAGTAAATTTAAAACATCACTATTAGTTTTTTTCACGGGAACATTTTCGGGAGAAGTGCTCTGTTTTTCTTAAAATCATTGTTGAGTGCTTCTTGAGCTTCCTCTGTTAGTTGCCCAATTGGAAGGAAAGCTGACGAGACAATCTCAGGTCAATGAATAAAATACTTGTGCAGTGTAGGTGACATGTTGTACCATGGATATTTTTTAACAAAATACCGAGCCGTGTTATGAGCAAAAGCCCGAAACTTTTCAACATGAATTTCACAGCCACTTGATACGACAATCATAATTATGTGCATCATTTTAATTAAATTTACATCAATGCGTGTTCTTTCAGCAGATAGTTCAGGGTCCTGAAAGAACCGTCTAGCTGTATTTCCGGTATTTGTATTACCGGATCCTGGTTTTGGCTGATCCACAATCATACCACTGCGTTCTCGAAACTCTCTCTGAATACGAGCTTTATTTTCAGTTACAATGTTTTTATCATTCCCTTGCGCTTACCACTTCTTAATAGGTAACTTATCAATACAACATAACTTATCGTAACAACCAAATACAATAGGCACTCAAACATGCGTATCCACCCATGTAGAATTGACAAACCAAATTTCAAATTTTCTTTCTTAATTGTCCTCTCAATCATTTTATTCACATTATTGAAATTTTTTGAAGTGGCATTACATATGTAACACTTTTGAGTTGAAGCAGTTTCAGTCAGAGCATTACATATTTTTCAATCAACCATGGCAAATATATTGTGATCAACTTGTAATTCTCTCTCTAAACATTACCTTGCTTGTTTGAATATTTTTGATTTCATCGTCAACTCTCATTTTTTCCTTAATACATACTTCCTTCGATTCCTTTATAAACTGTATGTGAACAGGTCTACAATATCTTGTCGATGCAGGTCGCGGATTTTGCCAAACAATCTCTTCATTACAAAACAGACGAAGAGGAACAATACTTGTAATGAAAACAGAAGAATCATCAGCATCATTATTTTGAAATACCTGCTTGTAAGATATGTGTCCCGAAGAGCCATCAAACCCCCATTTTGATATCAGAGTGAGTTGATGAAGTACTGCATTTGAGAGTGATTCAATTACAGATTCCAGTGACATTAGAAGGCGCTTCACAGTGTGATCAAGCAAAGCTTGCAATGAAATGAGAGCAAAATTTTCGGTAATGTGCATACTTGTAGGGTAACAGAGTTTTTTCGCATCCTGAACTATTTTATATGACGGAAATTTTTCTGGAGCACTTGTCCTTATGATGCGATATTGATGTCTAGTCAATTTAGCTTCCACCAAAACTGATAGAGCATCTTCGCCAGCCATCTGGTTTGGTTCCAATGATTTTCTGTAAGCTGCTCTGTAGTTCTGGGCACGTGTCGGACTTGGTCATTTCCATCAGTAATTTCGAAGCCTGCGGCTGTCCTTCAGCTCTCATGTTCATTTGGGTGGCGAATATTAAAATATTAGATGGTGTAGCATTTCGCAATTCTTTAGTTTTTTGTCGCTTTGTTCGCACAGAACTGGATTCAAAAGAAATTTCCCGGCGCCCACATCTCTTCAGTGAATACTGGTTAAACGAAACGAAACTTTCAAGCCATTCCTCATTATTTTTATCAAATTTTTCACGTATTCAGCAAGCCTTCATCCATCGCAACTTGAATTGGGACTTGAGATGACTTACTTTTTGCTTTATATCACTAATATTTCGTGAACCACACTTTGTTCTTGTCTTCAGTTTTCCAGTCAAGAAATTAAGTTTTTTGTCTATTTCTCTCTTATTAGAACTCCGCATAATATCTAAAAGTTCTTTTCTCTTGATATGAACAATATTCGAACTCTTGCCTGCAAAAAAAAAAAAAAAATAGTCACATAGTACACAATTCATTTCCGGTATTTTACGTGCAGACACTTCCGTAAAAATTCATTCCGGTGAAGAAAGTAGCAAAAAGTAGCAAGAAAAAACGACTGTATAATATATTTGGAACATTACTGAATAGCGAGAAACAAAGATCAAGGCTTGATGACCTTTGATACATAATTAAAAAGTTATGTATTTCACAAAATAAGACGTAAGTTTGAAATGTTAAAAGCTATTTATTTGTAGTTTTATTTCTATTAATATTAAGTCCTAGATTTTGTGTTTGTCACATGCTAAATAACATTAAATACCTAAACTTGAAGCTTCCATTGCAAAAAGTGGGTTTTCTTTACACACACTGACTGAAAAACACCACGAACCTAGAGATAAATTCTCACTAATGAAAAGCACGTCCGATCGCCAATACAACCCTGCACGAACTGAAAGCTCTACTGCGCAGACGGACAGCCCAAGCGGCGTGACATGCTAGGACATGTTCCTGCAGGTTCTTCTTTGCACGAAACCATAAGAAATTTTCACCCTAAATAATTTTGGTTTTTTTAATTTCTGCCAGGTTTTGCTGTCATTTGCCCCATAGTGCGCTGGTGGGAGATACCTAGTTGAAGAAAACCCCTCAAGCCAGACGTACAGATTGGCCCCGTATCTCACGATCCAACAGGGGAAGATCACCACCAACAACCTCCGAGGAAAACATGCACTTACGGGACTAATGGACTTAGCCGTTGACGCATCCGGAAACACGAAATTCATGAAACATCGTATCATCAATCTAAAAGCCACTTGTAATTGAAGATTAATTATTATAAAAATGTTATCATCTAAAAAGTGGGGTTCTAAATCGAAGTGTCTCTTAAGAACTCAACTTTAATCCAATTTAAACTTGATTATGGGTCAGTTGTGTATAGTGAGCCCTCTAGACACAAGTATTTACTGCCACAATTACATCCAATCAACACTGCATGTCGTCTATGCCCCTTTTATATCTAGCCCCTGCAATAGTCTTTTAGTGGAAGCTGGACTAATGCCATTGAACATGAGAAATAAACTATTATGCCTTAAATAAGCATATTCAAGACTTTCTTCTGCAAACACATCAATTCAATACATCAGTAGTCATTCTAAAACAAGAATATATCAGTCTCGTCCAGATTTTCCAAGTCACCTTCGAGAAAGACTTCTTGACTTGACTATGAAAAAGATTTTGATATTGAAAAATCACCTCTCCTTCCAAGACATCTTCACCCGATTTCTTCATGGGAAGCCTTAACTACGAACATAGATCATCAATGGAAACAAACCATTCTTCTTTTCCAATATTTACATCACAATCTCTCAATGTTTGCATTAATGAGAAATATGAAAACTATCAAAAATGGTTTACAGATGGATCAAAACGCGACGATAAATCTGGATGTGCTGCAGTTTCTACGACATAATCAAACATTATATCATACCGTCCTCCAGATTTCCTCTATTTTTTCCTGAGAGGCATGGGCTGTCTTCAAAGCCATTGAATATAGCACCCAAATTGCCTTTTTTTCAAAACAAGAAAAAAGAAACAGGTTTTAACATTATACTGTCATGGCTCCCTTCCCATAAGGGAATCACTGGGCATCAAAAAGGAAATGTATGAAATATTTAATTCAAATGATGGTTGCAAGTCAATTTTAAAATATCTTAATATTACTAGTCTTGAAAATTTTATCTGAATTATTGTAAATTTCCTGTACTTCTGTACTGTAGTGTTCTGTTCTGAACTACCTTACTGTTACTGTATTTCTGTGTATTCTAATTTATAAAATGTATCTGGTATAAATAAATAGTGATCACTAATGATCTTTGATGTTTCTAAAGCAACCTAAAATAAATAATTTTAAAAAAGCGAAACGTAAGTATTGTTAACCATTCAACTTTTCTTTTGGAGCTAAAATTTTGGAAATATGTCTAGAAAAAAAGAGAAACATTAATATTATTCAAGAAAAAAAGTATATCATAAATTGCTTGTACAAGCAGAAGTAAATCACATTGCAAAGCCATTCGTCATGAGACGTGAAGTTGTTTTTTTCATGCGTCCTTTTTTATGAATGCGGGATGTGGACACTAGGCAGAGAAGGTAAATAAATGGAATATTCAATAAATATGTGAATTTGGAGTAGAATTGGTTACACAGAGTGGATTAAAAAGAACGATGATGCTCTGAAGGATGTAAGGAGAATAATGTGCCTGCTAAAGACGAAGAAACGAAAAAGAAACTACAGGAGCATTTAATTTGGACAAGTTTATAGGACGTGTTTTAAAGGGAGATGATCTAATAGTAGAGAGAAGTGATGATTGTCCCTTACAGACGGAATGGCATGTGTCTGATTTGCAGGAATGAAATGAGTGGTCAAAAGCATCAAGACATGGTTAAAGCGATGGCTTTAGAAAACATTAATGATCGTAAATTTCGTTTGGAATGGTTTACTGTAATTGTCGCATCTTTATCAAGTTAAGCAACAGCGTTCAACCCAAGGAACCACTTCTGTTTCGCTTTCTACGCACCAGGAACAGTCTGGCAGTTCCCTGTCTGACGTCATAATTCGGGCGTATTTACGAGCAGCGCGGTCGTTTAGAGTGGCCGCCACGGAGCGCGCACAAAGGCACGCGAGTTTCAGATTTCGCGCGGCATCTGGAGCAGCGCCCGGGTGAAGCATGAGGTGAGCCACCGGCGGTGATTAGTCCCTGACTGTCTCGCGGGACCTGACCGCCCGCCCGTCACATAGTGCAGAATCTGGGTTGGACGAGAATCAAAATTCTGCCGCGGGAAAGAATAAAACAGCTCCCTGCCATTCAATTTAATTATTACGTTTAAACTTTTTTATTAGTTTGCTATTTGGTTGATTGATTTGATTGACTGATTGCTATTTGGGGCACGTCAACTACTATGGTCATTAATCCCATAAATATAGTGCGGGTCTATGTTCATCGGGTGATGGTGGTGGTGGTGGTGGTGGTGGTGGTGGTGGGGGTCTTCCCCCGCTGGATTCCCTGATCCGGCGACGACCTACCGTCGAATACCGGAACCGGTAGCGGTAGCTCAGTGCATCAACTGATGTCACTGCAGCGCCTCTAACCGGAAGGTCCTAGGTTCGAGTCCTGACGGCGGCAGGATTTTTGACACTAGCTTTTCAGCTAGGTCGAATTCAGCGGCTGTCTGGAGGAGAATTCTAACGGCCGGCTGCTCTGATCGGTAGTTTTCCGTGGTTTCTCCGATCAACACCAGGCGAATGCCGGAGCAGTACCCTACCAAACGGGCCACGGACCGCGCGCGATCTTTCCTTCCTCTCCCTTGTACTATCCTCTCCCCTTACATACACACTAACATGCACTACACTACCACATATCCCGTGAGACCGGTCGGGAGCTTAGAGCTTGTCCCGGCTGGGGCGGTGCCCCGCTGGTGGGAGAGTCCTGGTTAGGGGGAAACCCCACTAGCCGACGGTAGGACGGCGCCGGATCTCTCCATCCAGCGGGGGAAGATCACCGCCATCTCCCGACAAAAAACATGCACTACACTAACGGGACTAATGACCGAAGCAGTTGACGCGCCCGGAAACACGAAAAATCAATCAATCAATCGAATACCGGGGTTTTCCCCAACCAGTTATCTCCCACCAGCGGAGTACTACTGTCCCCGACTGGTCTCCCGGAATATGTGGTAGTGTAGTGCATGTTAGTGTAGGTGTGTGTTTAAGAGGTGAAGTACAAGGACGAGGAAGAGGAAGGAAAGATTCCGCGCGGTCCGTGGCTCGTTTGTTAGGGTACTGCTCCGGCATTCGCCTGGTGTTGAGCCGAGAAACCACGGAAAACTACCGAACAGAGCAGCAGGCCGCTAGAATTCTTCTCCACACCGCGACAGAATTCGACTTAGCTGGATAGCTAGTGACGAAAATCCTATCGCCGTCGGGACTTGAACCTAGGACCTCCCGGTCAGAGGCGCTGCAGTGACGTTGTTGCACTGAGTCACCGTTCTCGGTTTGCTGTTGGGGAAATCAACATATCGTAAGACGGAAAACTCCAATACTCGTAGTAAAGGTAGAGATTAGAAATTGGTGAAATATAGACAATAACTTCTAATAGACAATATTGTTCACATCTAATGTTTCCAAGAATTTGAAGCTTCGAAAATGTGTGGCAAAGAATATAACAATAAGTTATATTTATGATGGTCGCTTCAAAATGATTTACGTAATCCAGAAACGGGAGAGAAAGTTCATAAATTACAACTAATTTGATCTAGTTAGCTTTCTCACAAACGGAATCGTTTAGTTTTTTTAACGAGCAAAACGCTGAGATATCTTTTTCTGTGATAAATTCACAACTTGATATATATGATATTTCTTATTATCGCCTTCTACGAGTGTAAACCACATTTTAGCCACGACAGGGGACTGTTATAGAAGAAAATTAATTTTAGATAACATGTGGACTCTCCACATAACACTCCTTTTCGTGCAGGTGATGTGGATGGAAGGATGACGACACCGAAAGTATCAACTATGGAAAGGCGATGGTTTCGGAAGGCTGGGAGTGAGGGGGAGAGAAGACGTTCGCAAGAGCATTGTCGGTGTGGTATGCAGTGTCGGCTGGCGATGCTGGTGTTGTTTGAGATGGAATTGAATTAAATTGATGCCTTATTTTAGGTAGCGAGACTCAGGCCATGAGGCCTACTATTCCGTCTGACCACGCAAATTTCGCTACGCTTCTTTCACCAACTAGGGGAGAAAGAAGGTATTACGTGGGCGACGAAACAGGCAATTTGAATTTAGCTCAGAGTCTTCATTTAGGCTTGAGGATCTTTTACAAGCAGTAAATCGACCAACACTACTACTACTTAAAAATCGATCGTATTTGAACATCGAACTTGGGTATAACAGTCTGATACGCTAACCGTTACACCATCGACGACCGACCGATGTGAGGAATCTCAGCGGAACGGCAAGAGCAGTAGTCACAGTAGGTGCAGGTTATGAGTACTACTAAAGGCAAGACGAAGATTAATGGGTGGCGGGAGCAGAGGAAGTAGTGAGGACAGCAGAGGCAATGGGATGATGGAGTGGGGGAACGTCGGAGGCAGAGAAGCTGACATGGACAGTGGAGGTGTAGTGGTGGCGGGGACATCTGAGTCAGAATCACGGCGGAAAGGTGGGACGAGAGATAGGGACCGGCGAGGTGGTGGAGGCTCGGAGGAAGTGGAAGAGGTCTGCCGGGATGATGGCAAAGCGTGCAGGAGGACGTAGAGGGCGGTGAGACGGATAGGGATAGGCAGCAGGGATGGCGGGGACTGTGTAGTCGGCGAAAACGATAGATTTACAAGATGGCGGAGTGACGGGACGGCAAGGTATCGGCGTGTCGGGGCGGAGGGTCTAGGGATTGGGAATGGTGGGGCAGTGGAAGCGCCAGGGCTAGAAGACACGGAAGGACGGTGGGACGATTGAAGGTGGCGGCGGGTCGAATGGTGGGGACATTGGAACTTGCTGTGGGGCATGGAACAAGTGGTGAGAGCGGTGGGGCGAAGGGTGGGGACAGTGAAGACAACAATGACGGCAAAGACGGCGGAGAGGATGGGCCATTGGGTTGGTGGGCGGCGCAGTCGGAAAAGGGATGACAAAGGCGGTGGAGAGAGTGACCGAGGCGGGGGCGGGGAGATGGGGAGGCGGGGGCCGGGAGCGGGGACAAGGGGCGGCGGGGGCGGGAGCAGTGGGCCCGGGGGCGGTGGGGCCGGGAGATCATGCGAGGTCAGGCAGCTTGGAGGCGGCGGGGGCGGCGGGGCGCGGGGGGCAGCGGGGGGAGGCGGGGGGCGGCGGGGGCGGCGAGGGCGGCGGGGGCGGCGGGGACGGCGGGGACGGGGAGAGGCGAGCCCGGGGGGCGGTGGGGCCTGGAGATGGTGGGGTCGGGGAGCAGAAGGGCGGGGGACAGCGGGTTCGGGAGGCGGCGGGGCCGGGTGCGGTGGGACCGGATGGCGGCGGGGTCGGGGGGCGGCGGAGCAAGGGGCGACGGGGCCGGGGGGCCACGGGACGGGGGGGGGACAGGAGGAGGTGGGACAGCGGAGCGGTGGTGCGGCGGGGCGGCGGCAGCTCGGCGTCGCGCGAGCGTCGATTCGCGGGCGGAGCAAAGTAAGCGCGACGAAAGCGCGGCTCGTGAAGACCGGCCGCGCGTCGTCCGCTGCCGTCCCCCGCCGTCCCTTCGCCCGGCGCAGCCAGCCGGAGGGCGTCCCCCTGGTGGGCGATTCCACAGTCACGCGGGGAGAATCGCGCGCGGTCGCCGCCCGCACGGACGCGACGCCGCAGAACAAATCCACTTTGCATCGCAATTGAGATGTGGGTGCTGCACCCAGGAGCCCAACACTTTCAGCTCGCTTTGTTTGGAACTCGTCCCCTCCTAGGGCTAACTCCCTTTTTTTTATAGTTGCATGCCTTCGCCTCGTTATTGGTTACGCGACATCATTGATTTGCGTTAATTTCAAAATGGCCAAGCCGATAAACCATATTTTAGATTTTCTCAGAAAATCTAAAGTTCTCACTTACATTACAGTAGTAACTGTTACTTAAATGTTAAATAAAATCTTTTAGTACCCCCGTTGTTTGACAATTTGCAAACATCAATTGCATCAAATTGCCTTTTTTCAAATACCAGTTAAAATCATTTGGTTTTGCTGAAAATGACTGAGTATTCCTTGCCTAAAATCCCCTCTGTAGTGTTGCTTTTTTCAAGTGATAGCTTTTCAGATGTAGAATGTCGCCTGATTGGTCTCTGCGTTGATCGGATCGAGGCACATCGAGACACAAGCACTGGTCGTGAATACTAAAGGAGGCAGTGACCACAATACTAACAAGAGTAGTTTTGTTTTTAAAAATTAACAGATATATGAATGTACATTCACTTATAATAAACACGTTAATAATTATATTTTTCAAAAATTTAGATCTCTGCGTTCACTTGAATGCATTTCATCTTTCCTTTTTACAGCTAGGTTCAGGAATGGGAAATGTATAAACATGTTATGGTCTTCGGAAATATGTGTACAAGCAAACCATTGTACTCAGGAAGACGTGTATAACATAGACATGTAACCTTCTTAATCCTAATTGTACGTAAGCTCCCTTCAATAAAATGACTTTTTGCCGGAAGACCGTGTGTTCCCTGTGACAAAATTGCTCACGGCAGTCCTTAATTTTCCATTTTTTTCTAAATCTCGTAACTGCAATAGTTTTGGAGCGATTGGAGATGAATATTGTACACGGTTTTAAATTGCATTGTAACTTTATGGATCAGTGGAATAACATGGGTCGAGGGTTACGGTCATGAAAATCACGTCGTAACTCTTTAGGAGCGGGGTATCAGGGAGAGCTGTCATTTTCGTGTCATAAAGCGGCAGTTAAAGCTGCTGTTACGATGCCACGACAGTGCAGGGCGGCCGTTGGCCGAGTCTAACCTCATAATGCTATTCGCTCTTCAGTCCGCCTCTTAGTGTTCTAGCCAAATTCTGCTCTGGACCATTGTGATCTATTTTTCTCTCTTCAACTCGCGCATCTCTTCAACCCGCGCGTGAGGTTCTTTTTCATTGGAGTGACTACCTGGACATTTGTCAGCTCCAAATTACAGAATACTATAATGGAAAATATGCTTCATACTTGCTATTATGTATGAAGGAACATCAATTTGCACTGTGGATGAATGGATGGATGGATAGATGGATGGATGGATAGATGGATGGATGGATGGATGGATGGATGGATGGATGGATGGATAGATGGATGGATGGATGGATGGATGGATGGATGGATGGATGGATGGATGGATGGATGGATGGACAGACGTGTCATGGACAACTTTGTTAGATTAAAAGATTTTGAGCTGAAACTTAGTAAACACATCAGGATTAAAATTTAGTTATGCTGTTCCGATGATTATTAAGATCTTTATTTTTTGGAATTTAATTCAAATGTAGATCTTTAAAGAACATCTAAACATTATTTTTTTTAAACATCTAAGTAACTGTTGCGTAGTAACACTAGGAGGAGGAAATATTTCAGTAAACGCAGTAGTTCAGTTGCGCTTCATTTCATTTACTTAATTGACCTTGATAATAGTACTTAAGATTACATTTCAGAGTAATTGGAACAATGTTCCATTAAACTCGTAGATTTGCGACAAGTTATTTTTATTTTTGTAGAATACTTACAGGTTCTTATAAAAAATAACATATTTGCTTCCAGAACAAGTTTCAAAATTGGCAACACGCACACGAAACGCAGTGACATTAGCAAATCGTTAGTTTATGAAGTTAAGCGCATTTTTTGACAACATTCTTAATTTACCTCAATAATTAAATACTGCTTGATGGATCACTTATCTCGAGCAATGAAAATGTAGATGGTTATCGGAGGAAGAAGCGAGTATATTATCGCCCGCGAATGGTGTAAGAAGTATTACTAAAAAGTTATCATTTTTATGGATTGGGAATAAATTATCATGGCACAGTTGCAGATACAATATACGATGAGAATATTAGATTCGCAGAAAATATTTTAGAAGGAAATGCAAATCGAACACCTCTTGTTTACTGTTTCCAGCAATGTTTTGTCTTAAGTCGTTAAATATCTCTGTCATGTGTTGTTCATGTGGAAATACCAAAATATTTCCGGCAGGAAACATGTCGTTTTTGCAACTCCTCTCCGTAATTGTAGCTTCTTCAGTAGTATCACGTTTTAGCTGTCAGTATATCACGTTTTGTATTTAATGTCCCTGCCATGCAATGGCATCGCTGGATGTTCTTTCCGAAAAACAAAAATGTGCAATTTTTGGAGAAATTTAAGTGCATACGTAATATTAAATCACATTTACTGACAAGATAAAGAAGATAAAAGGAGTTATTGTCTGTTACGAACATACTGTAGAGAACTTAAATTTATTAACTTCTTGAATTTTTGTCGGCAATATTTTTCCCTGAAAGACACTTAACTTGCAGTATGTACTATTAAATATAAAATTATCCTTAAACGTACAGTTTCGTCACAGCTCTTGTAAATTCAAGATTTTTGGCAATATTCTTATTTATTTAATCAAGTATTTCATAGTGAATTTGACAAAAGACTTTTTTTTCACATTTAGATAAGCGTTTCTGAAATAAGAATGGGAATAATATATTAAATTTTGAAGTTGTATGACGTATGATCTTATTTTATCTTCTTAAAATTTAAAATGAAGCATAGCTTACATATATGTCAGAAAATTCGACCCCGCCTTCACCAATAAAATTATTTTGAAACATGCTTATTAGTCATTTTATTGTGCGCCGTAAGGCCTTAATGTTTTAACGGAAGGTCTAGAAGATTTATATCATCAGAAGCTCATGTTTTCTTTTATTACGTAACTACCACAACCCGGGAAGACTTGTCCAAACTTCTTCCAAGAGTGGATCCTCTTGAGATTTTTACCTTTAAAGCCACATGCCCCAAGGCAATTCAGTGGAAGACAAAAAGGGAACTTTTCTAATGTTCAATAAAACGATAGCCTGGATGTTCGTTATCAAACTCTTCATAAACTGTAATATACTCCAATAAAGTATTTTACAAATAATCATCTTCATATATAACACACTAAGAATTTCTAACATTTATGAGAAACCATGTCAACCATACTGCTGAATAGAGAATTATCCCACAGTCCTGCATCGAATAGATTTAAGACGAAAACAATAGTTATTCGAAGACTATTTTGAATGTTCTGTATCTTATTCCGTAATGTATAAAACGAGTTTTTAGATACTCTAATACATTTTTGAAATATTCTTCCACTCGGTGCAGGAGTTATCGGAAACATTCGAATTTACGTTCCAGTTCGACGCTATTTTCACTGTTAAAACATTGATCTTCAAAGTACGGATTGTTAGCAAAGTTGCATCCGGTAAAGTAGCATATTTTTACATTACTGATAGTGATATTACTTGCTACTGATATTATCATATAGATTCGGTTTTTTACAACAGTTTTATTTTATTTAGAAAACAAAATCATCCCATAAATAATTAGTGAAGCTTGGCGGCCTTGGCGGGAGAGGGACGTGGGAGGGCGACAGGGCCAGAGCTGTCTTCCTGCGGGGCGCCATCTCCTATATCCTTCGCTCGCAGGCAGTTACGGCGTCGAGGACCCTTGCCACGAGGTGACAAAGCAGTAAAGCTTCGGACGCGGCCGACTTCACACAGGACAGGACACGTTTACGTCCCCACGGTGAGCGCACGCCCCTCGCTCCCCAACGCACCCCGCACCTCACCCTCGATGCAACTGTGGAGAAATAGTAACAACAACAACAACAACAACAACAATAATAATAATAATAATAATAATAATAATAATAAGAAGAAGAAGAAGAAGAAGAAGAAGAATAGGCAAAATACGAAGAAGAATATGAAGAAGAATATGAAGAAGAATATGAAGAAGAAGAATATGAAGAAGAATATGAAGAAGAATATGAAGAAAGATATGAAGAAGAATATGAAGAAGGAAAAGAATATGAAGAAAAAGAATATGAAGAAGAATATGAAGAAAGAGGAATATGAAGAAGAATATGAAGAAGAATATATGAAGAAGAATATGAAGAAGAATATATGAAGAAGAATATGAAGAAGAATATGAAAGAAGAATATGAAGAAGAATATGAAGAAGAATAAGAAGAAGAAGAATAAGAAGAATAAGAAGAATAAGAAGAATAAGAAGAATAAGAAGAAGAAGAAGAAGAAGAAGAAGAAGAAGAAGAAGAAGAAGAAGAAGAAGAAGAAGAAGAAGAAGAAGAAGAAGAAGAAGAAGAAGAAGAAGGAGAAGGAGAAGGAGAAGGAGAAGGAGAAGGAGAAGGAGAAGGAGAATAGGCAAAATACGAAAATCACGTACATAAATTGGAACACTAAGGATGTTAAATAGAGTTAAAGTATATGCCTTCCTGATATCTGCTGAAAGAATTTTCTCCAGAAACATCCAGGAAATTTTACAGATCTTGCATTGCTGCGGACAGTTCTTGGTACCGGATAATGTGCAGTCTTAAAAAGGGAAGAAGACAATGTTTCCCAGCAATTATGCTAGGTAAGGTTTCGATTTTAAAATAATAATGATAGTGATAATGATGATAATAATAATAATAATGATAATAATAATAATAATAATAATAATAATAATAATAATAATAATAATAATAATAATAATAATAATAATAATAATAATAATAATAATAATAATTTGAAGCAAATATCATTACTTCACTACTTGTATTTTGTCACTGTATACAGTCTATTTATAATTTGGGGGAGACAAAATTAGTATTATCGTCTATTAAAACTTCCAACAAATAAGTAACGGAATTTCGTCATTTGACACTTTCAACTCAATCGATTATGAATATTTTGTCTTCGGATCGAGATGTACAGATCTGTGTAGGAAATTATGTCTATACGATTTTCCTATAAAAGATTGAAAATCTTTTATATATACAGATTTACAATGTTTGCGATATATATGTAAATATGTCTCACTATATATTGAAATATTGTTTTATACCCTTGTTATTTAATTAAATTATCTAGGTTATTTTTGCTTTCATCCACCGAGTGGTAATAATTCACTATTTCAAAATTCCTTTCTGAATTATCAAAGCCATGTTTTGTCGATGATTTAGCTGCCCTTTTTTTCCTTTGTACAAGATCTTAACAACTTATCATTTATATCTACAGACTTGATTCATAGATTTGTTCAATTCTTTTGTCCACGTTCGTTTTAATGCTTTTTATTGTTGCTTCCCTCGAATACAAAAAATATTTCTCCAACGATTACCCTTGGGGTGAAACAGACTGAAATAAGTAGTAGTTTGACTTGTTGACTCACGACCTGTTTTCCCCTATTTCAGCTTTCTTAAAAGATAATTGTTTGTGGATGTATACTACACAGCAAATGTGAAGGACACTTGAATTCCCTATTCTTTAATAACTGAATTGAACTCTTAATCACTGCTTTCATACGTTCTTTCCAGTGTGAACTTTCATTTACCAATAAAACCACTTCTGCAAATTAACGTTGTTGAACGAAAAACACACTAATCTTCCGTTGTCACGTAAGGACAATAGCGCTCCTAGGTATAGGCAACTGCACACAGCGTCGAGACTGTTAATCTGCGGATAACGAAGGCCAACCAGTGCGTTACTTATCGGGTGAAAGCCGTAACTAGCCCTCGGGCGAGAAAAAAGTAGTGGTTCATTAGGGAGCAAATACTATTGGGGTTGTACAAAATACTCAGTCCAGCAACAATTGCACGATCTATTAATACGGATTACAAATCTCATTTACTTAGACCCCGCTGAACTTCTACTTATTGGATCGTGTAATAGAGCAGGGGTCCTAGACAAGGAAGAGAATCCCGTCTCTCGTGCACGAATAACCATAGCAATTATCCAAGAATTGCACCTGCATAAGACACCACATGTTGATAGTTGAGCCATTCAACGCTTGGAGATGGATTAAGGACATTTAGAGAATCCTGAACATATAGTCATAGTAAAATAATAGGAATAAAACTAAGTGGTTTCTACATATGATTAAATTGTCGTTTTTCTCCGGTGATATTGTTTTTCACAAAATTTTTCGATTTCTCTCCAGTCGTATGTCTCCCTTTTTTATTTGCTCCTTCGTTCAGATAAGTTAATTCTGTTTCATTTAACAACCAATAAAGCTAGTGGCAGCATTTTTCGTACGACTTTTATTGTTTTGCAGGCATTCTTGTTCCTGTACTCGCTCAGCTCAAGCATGAACAAGTCCGGCCTCAACTCGCAAATGCAGCATTGAATCCACTGCTGAATGCTTTCCTCAGTGATGCTACATTTAGCCGCTGTCGGAACATCCGCTATCGTCTTATCCGTAAAGTTACGGAGCTCCGGCCTAAGGATAACAGCAACCCGCCACGAAGAATCGTGTACAAGAAGATAACGAAGGGTTATGTAAAACGCTTTGCGAGCCTTTTCCTTTTTACGTAACTTCCATTTTACACCGCGACCGGACCTCCGAGAAGGAGGCGGACGTTTACGATGAGAAAATACAGATTTACGTGGAACTCTATTGTTCGTTGAGTAGCTTACGAATTGAAGGGAAAGTAGTCTGTTTTTTTCATTGGTGAAATATTGCGCGTGGACCTTCGCCACGGGAGCATCTGTCCAGTAAAGTTCGTTGAGTCATCGAGGATCACATTCCATCCTGATGTCGGCGTGTGCCGCCGCTTTTGTTCGAGAGAAATCTCTTAATGCCGGCATGTGGTCGCAACCACAACATGGCCGATCCGCCACCCACCGAGTAGTCGGTGGTTGGTTGCTTGTTAGTTATACCGGGCACAGCAACTACTAAGGTCTCTAAGTAGTCCCGTAAGTGTACTCCATGTTTTTATCGGGAGGTGGCTGTGATTTCCCGCTAGATGGCGAGATTCCGGTGCCGACCTACCGTCGACTAGCGGGGTTTTTCCCAACCAGGTATCTCCCACTAGCGGGGCACCACCCCAGCCGGAACTAGCTCTAACACGTTCCCTGTCCCTATGAGAACATTACAATATCTCCCCACATCCAAACCTTCCCGACTGTAAGAAAATTTTACTGTAGTATTCTCAAAAATAAAAATATTTTTCCTCACGTCGTGGTGCATTTCTAAATTCTATGAACGTCCTAGCAAGTCCACGCCAAAATCTGTGCATTTACGGGGATTTCAATGAAAATCTTTGCCGTAGAAATTGTAAACGACTCTGACCCACATGTGGTTCACGGACTTAGCAAAACCATCGAGTGTTATGTCTTGTGAACCACATATGGATCCCAGGACAGTGGACGTGCTAAGCTCCCGTCATGTCAGGGCGGCGAGGGCGGCGAGGGCGGCGAGGGCGGCGAGGGCGGCGAGGGCGGCGAGGGCGGCGAGGGCGGCGAGGGCGGCGAGGGCGACGTGAGTGGCGGGGGTGTGTATTTCTTCACGTTGCAGGGCGTCGCATCGCGTGCAGTGAGAGCGTCGGTGCCCCGCGTCGCCGCGACGGCAGCCGGCATAACTCAGCGCTTTATTGCGGAGTGATTCGTGTGGCTGCAGTCGGGGAGCGTGAGGATGCGTAAATCACGGTAAGCGACGTGCGCCGCCCCTTCCACCGCCGCCTCCGAGGGCGATTGGTGCATTGACCGCTCGTAAATGTTTCATTGATGCTTTTAAAAGAAAGAAGTTCGTTACTTTTGGTGCATTCTAGTCGCTGCTTTGTTGTTCCGTACCTTGCGTACTCTCCACATGGGATGCGTAGATGATAATTTCGTGTTAGGTATGCAATAGGCACACAGCGTAACCACCTCATTTTGAAATATAAATATTTTACTACCTGTGATTGTAGCAGACATTTGCAGACAGATCAATGCTTGCTACAATCACGGTCGTAAAAATTACATATTTTGAATAAGTAGTGCAGAAGTAAACATGCTGTTCATCCAACTTCGACTCTCACATGCGTCTCCAACGTCTTGTACAATTACATTGTCAGCCATAAGTTATTCTACCTCTTAGTATTGTTCACTGTTTGGGTGAATTAGGAATCTATTTAGGGCGAGGGTTTAATTTTGCCGGGGATCGACCCAAATTGTTACTCATATAATGTGATTACGACGTACACACTAGATTTCGTCCATCCTTCGTTTCTCGAGGTGCGCAGTTATCTCGTTGTATTTTAAGTTTATAACAATTTGCAAAGACTACTGTACTCAACGTTATTGCTGTGGTAGCTAATAAAAATTGGGTAATGCAGAGAAGTCATCGCAAAGTAAATAAGACGAAATAACAAATTAAATTGATAAGAACAATTATAAAAGTATTAACGTATTAATACTGAAAGTTGCCATTTCCAGATGTCGATTCGATTATTAAAAGTAAAGAAATTATTCCCTGAACATTATTTTATTACATCTTTACAACGCCATTTAATTACACTAGAAGGCAAATTCATTAGTTTTGGTAATTTAATTTACATTTTGATCATGTTCAGAACTCTATCCTATTACATCACTTAATTAAAGAAAACAACTAGCTTAAAAACTTTGTACAACTAATTTTTAGATAGACTTAGAAACAGCCAGGATATTTTCTTCACGTCAATCGACTTCTTGAGGGAGATCATGTCGATCTTCGGCAGGTCTAATATCGCATCCTCCGACACCTGTCGGCCTGATGGGAATATCCAAAGGTGCCCAGCGCTGCTGGCGGACGTTCTATTTAGTATTCAGTCGGAGCGACTGCGAACCGGACGGAAAGTCCGATCTCCGGCGCGCTTAAACAATTTCTTTTTTATTGGCAGGCGGCGTCTGACACGGCAGAAATTAAACCTGCCGCCTCCTACGAGAGTAGCCGCTTCCGCACTTAGCTACACGGACGCAATTTTGAGCAGAAGAACGCGCAGTCGTATATCATCCAAGCGGCCGTGAGTGCTTGAACAAACGAAGGAGGGCTCTGAAGGCAGAGGGCAAACCAGAGCTGAAGAATGTACTGTCGAAAATTGTTTTAGAGTTCAGGAATTACGTTCGTGTTCTTGTTTCAAGAAATTTGTTCATAGTTGAAGCAGGGTCTGCTGAGAAAGTACTGAAGAGTCAATATAGTAGTGAATTAAATATCTGAGAATATTTGAATTAGCTATATATGAATCGTATATATGTGTAAAATTTAAGATAACTCGTTTTTGCAATGTTCCCCGTAAGACGTGTTTTATGAAAGTATTCAATGAAACCAACTAGATTGCTTACTGTCTTTTAGTATGAGTGCCTTTGTTCCAAGAAGAAAAATGCCGTAACTTTTCGTAATTTGTCAATTTTATATGGCAGGGAATTGGAAACAGAAATTTTTTGAGTTGGCAGATAAATAAATAAGGGCACATACTATTTATTGTCAAAGGTGTAATAAAATCAACTAAATTATTAATATTCCAAATACTGTCCTTCGTATGCCAAAACAAGAAATGCGCATTTTTAAGGAATAAGCGATTGAACCTTTGAAGTCCATGAAAATTAAAAATTTTAAAAGTATATGGATATTTGTGTTTTAGTTCCTAACTACTAATATGACATTGCAACACAATTATTTACATACATTTTAAATTTGTGATTTTAAAGGAACTTCAAAATCTTTCTTTTTATCAAAATTGAATATTTGTTGCTTTGGCATACAGGGGAGACATGTTACAACTTCTACACTGAAGATTTCTTGCAAACGGAAAAAAATGAATGTTTGTAACGAATAGTGACAATCGTATTTATGTCATGCATCCCACGACTATCCACAATGAATCGAAACTTTTGAAAGAGACGACCCTTTCCAGAAGATTCTGGAAAGGAAAAGGAGACTACCAGATCCTCTCATCATTAACCATCCTTTATTTTGTATTAATCGAGGCATGAACCAACATTATATGTTTGCGACAGATTCAGGGCAACTGAGAAAAGTTTCCTTTTTCAGATACTGTTATTAACAGTCGACAGGGCGTAATACATTTTAAGAGCATTTTCCTCGTTATATTATGACGCGAGAAATAATATGAGTAATTTTCAAAAAATATTTTGTACCTCGATTCAATTTTCTTTTTCCGATAGATGTTTTCCTCCTTTTTGTAATTGCTATTTGAAATTCGGTTCCCAAAAGTTATACATCGCGAGCTTCATTATATCAGTTGATCACAATTCCGCGAAAGTCTGCATCCAGGTGGTGCTTCACATCTCTTGTGGTTTTTCTGTGGCGGCCTCAGGCCGGGCAACGGGTTGTCGGCGCGGTGGTTGCCTGGCCCAAATGTGTTGCGCGCGCGGCCTCTGCTACTGGACCCCGCTCCGTCCCCACCGCCGCCACCGCCGCCCCACAGGAGCCCAGCAGCCGCTGATGAGTTAATGAAGGCCACTCCGAGTCGTGATAGTTTTCAACACAGGCAATCACTGTTAAATGAACTCGCGTAGCGTAGTTTTTTCCTCGCCTCCGCCTTCCCACCGGCAGCCTCTGCAGCCGTTCTTGTGAGTGAAGGCTATTACTGGGTTGCCGGAGCCCGCCGCGCCGCCCGCCGAAACAGCCTGCTACTGCCCGCGCCCCCTAGCGCCGCTCGCTACCGCCCTCCGCCGCCCGCTGCCGCTCATTGTTACTGCCTTCTGCCGCTCATTGTTACTGCCTTCTGCCACTCATTGTTCTTGCCCTCCACCGCTCACTTTTACTGCCCTCTGCCGCTCATTGTTACTACCCCTCACTGTTACTGCCCTCCACCGCTCATTGTTACTGGTCTCCATCGCTCATTGTTTATGCCCTCTGCCGCTCATTGTTGCTGTCTTTCGCCGTTCATTGACGCCCATTGTTACATGGCATCTACTGCCATCTGTTGCCGTTAACTTCCCATCATCAACTGCCCATCATGGCACGCCGACAGACTCCCATTATCTCTCGCTGCCCCTCCCCCGTCTTCCATTGTCACCAGGTGTCTCCCGTCATCTCTCGCCGTCCATTTTCCGTCTTTCACTGACTTCCATTCTCTCTCGCCGTCTCCCGCCGTCTCCTTCCGTCTCACACCGTCTCCCGCCGTCTCCTACCGTCTTCCGCTGTTTTCCGCTGTCTCCTCGGCGTTTCCCATAATCGTTCACCCTTAACGGTTTCTAAAACCCACTAACCGTCGTAAAGTCATCGCGTGTCATTGACTCTACTTGTCTTTTGTCATCTGCCATCGTCAGTTACTGCCAACTTTCCCCGTAGTTACTCGCCTCCTCCTGCCAATAACCACCGATTTCAAACACCTTCCCTGTCCGTCGCTTACCACCATCGACTTTTAAACAATGACTATCACAAGAGACGATCTGCTCCAGTACATTCAACTCAGCTCGCCCCGTATGCATTGCCGCCCCTTAAGCATGCCCGTCCCGTAACATTGGATGTGATCATCTGCGTCACCATCAACTCATAGGACCATTTGTGCTATTTGTCACCAAAAGTTGACGTGTTCTACGACGCTAACATGTTCAACGACTACCACCTTACTTCGTTGGCACCCGCGCTTTATTCCACGGATCTTTTCTCCCAGTATCGCTCTAAATTGACTTTAACTACAACATGTCATGTCTCTCAGCATCAAAACCATCATTAACGCTGGGGCTACCAACGTGACTTCTTATGTTAATGGTATTCGAATGGTCACTTATTCCGCCTACGTCTTCACCACTAAATCTTACGAACCATAGCCTCAGTTGATACCTCTGATAATTTATCTCCACCACCACATCTCTCTCTTCCAACATCGACGCCTCTTCTTGAACCATCACTGCCTCCTCCTTCACCGCCGCCATCACCACCTCCTGCAGCCAGGACCGCCCCTTGGACAGCCGCCTCCGGAGGCAAAGTACCCGAAATTTCTCGATAATTAGATTTCTGGAGCCGGCCCCTAGTTGCGCGGTTCATTTATACCGGTCCGGCGTACGAGCCCATTAATTATACCCGTATCACGTTACGTTCAATTTGTAATCAGCCCTACAACTCACGTTTGCTTGCCCAGGTAACTGCTACTTGGTTGCAGAGGCGCTCCAGAACTGTTTATGCAACGGGAGCGTGTTTTTCTGCCGCTCTCGTGACGTGGAACAAGGCGCCTTCTCAATCGCAACGGAAGCGGAGAGGCGGGGTACACGGCGCCGCGTCAATTACGAGTGATGGCTTATTAATTAATGCGAATGCGGAGATGCGTACGCGGCCGCTGGGGTCACGCCCCCTGCTGGAGAGGCAGGAGGGCGGGGCGGTCTGTCGGCGCCGTCACAGGTTTTCGGCCGGCAATCCGGCGGCTCCCATGAATGCCGACTCCGTGTCAGTGGCTTGTCCAATGTCCTGACGAGTTGACCATCACTTAGGTAAGTGGACACTTTAAAAGATATCGTAGGCTTCCGCGGCCAGAGTCATGATCTGGGCTGTTACAGACCCGAAGAGGACCGCGATATGTCGGTCGAAACGTCGGCACCTCAGCCCTCGACGCGGCGTCACCCGGACAGCCCAGATCAAGTGGACACTTTGTTCTGTGAAATCTGAATTCGATTCTGGAAAAGAAAAAAAATTATCTTTCTCAAGTTTTTCGAGTTAATCCTTCGGTGGTTGCATGCCAAATGGGATGCTAAGGGTTCCATCCGGTATTGTTCTTCCTCAGAACGAAACTGCATCTTCAGAATGATATGTACCCGATTCTTGAACTTAGGCTAGGGACGAGACATGTTCTCTATCCCTTCCAGGCAGATGATTACAATGGTGGTTTGCTACTGAATTCCACTAAGTGGATGGTAGTAGTATTAATTATGAGTAAAGAATTATAAAAAAATAAATGGCTATAGATAGATAAAATGTGATTGGCAATGTTTTGAGAAATCAACTACACATATCCAAATGGTGAAAACACCCGTACAATACATGAAACTTGCATCCGCAAATTCCTGTTCCGACAACGCTCCAAGTTCCTTTATAACTGGGCCAAGTGTTTAGAATGTAATACACTTATAGAGAATGCCATTGCTTTTTTCATAATTTTAGAGTGCTAAAAACATTTTACATTAAATTCACATTTTCATTATCAAAAAAATCGAAGTAAAAAGATATTTTGAGAAACACAAAACTTATTGATGGAGACTTGGTCATAGCTAGTACTTTATCCAGTGACTAACATTATCCATTGGTAGACAAGTAAATGCGGAAATTCTTTTCTCAGAGAATCTGCAGTTGAGGTATTAGCTCGGTAAGCAAGGATCTCGACAGTGACCGCAATCCAATGTTTCTATGTATTTGTAGCACGAAGAATCTACTGAGGTAATCGAGAATTCTAACGTAGACAAAGAGGTTTGGCCTCGAAGACATTTTGTACTTTACTTTTTGATGCCTAAACGTACTTTACGTTTGAGAAAGGTAACTGAAGTTTCAACGTGTCAGCAATTCTTGTTTTATGAGAAATGTTTATGGTGGAAGCAGAAATGGAGTATTGTAATACTCCGCGCGGGTCCTAGAGGGATTAATTTAACCAGATTTCAACTATATAATGGAAATAAGTAAATTCTAGATTTAAAGAATTCAAGTGTTTAAATTTTCGAATTAGCGAGGGTTCATTGTTGTGCAGTTGTTTCATTTTCCAGTCAGTGCGCCCTTAATGTATTTGTACTTACCTGAATTTCCAATTGCTTTAATAAGCAAGTATGACCACCAGGACAAGAGATAAACGACTCTTTTTCTTAAATAGTACTGTTTAATGCCCATAAAGCGCCGGTCTAAAGGATAAAAAGTTAGTAACCATGCAAACGTGGAAGGAAAGGGGTCAGAAATGGTAAATTTTGTGGAATGGCAAAACATCAGAAAGAAAAGCGATTTGAAGGAGACTATTTGAGAACGTAGTTTGTGTACAAGGTTTATTCCCAAATTATTCCCACTAGGTCAGTAACAAAATATTTATTGCCATTATTCGAACGACTTAATTTTCTTCGAAGTAGTGTGCATCAATACACCACCTCCAGCGGTTGTGCCTCTCTAAAGAGCCATTCTCAAGGCGGCAACTGAATTTCTAATCTGCTGCTCTCCTCTCTGCTGCTCTCTCTGAAAATTACAAGATTACAAATTTCTGAACTAATATAAAAATTTCGTATTAACATCGTAAAAAAAAATTCACCTCCAAACTTCAAATAGTGTTGTTCTATTTTATTCGATTTTGGACTGAACATTCTTTCAAATCATTAAAAACATTTTGTACGAATAGATTTTTATTTTTTGATTCAGTTTCAAGTGGCCATTTTTATAGGTTCATTTCGTGTAACATTTTTCTTTTCAACGTTTCTGTCCAATCGGATCTCGATCATATAATTTTTATCTAATTGTCAATTTATTTGTTTCTCCGATTGTCAGTTCATTCGTTTTATTGGGTCAACATATAAAAAATTACCATCAGAGATCTGAGATTTTTTGTGCTTGAGGACTACTGTTCACAACGCTGTTAGATATATATTGCACTCGTGAAAGCGCATTCTAAACTGGCGAGTATCTTTTCATCTTCAACTTTTCTTCTAGATCACCTCGTATGGCAGCATTCTGTGAGGGAGAAATTCCGTGGGCTGTAAACAGAACTCGTAACATGAAACCAACCGCAAGAAACTATCGTTGCAAAGGTTAGTACTATCGTGAACGTCTTCCAAGACGGGTGACTGACCCTTGCTTCAACACTTCTTCTACTTGTTCAATACCTAGAATAAAAGAACCTCTTAGAAAAAAAGATTACGGTCTCCTTGCACTAAAATTGTCATCAAAGAATGAGGTCTACATGCCCGTAAATGTTCCAGCGTTAGCCACAGGTATTACCTCACTGTGTAGTTCGTGGCTTGTTTTTCGAGCTTAGAGCACCGGATCGAATTCGTCTTTTAAAAGCTAGTGCATTTTCTTGCCTAAAGATCGCATTGCCACAAAGAACTATTGGAGACTGTATCTAGGCGCGGGCTGCCCCTTCACAGAGGGACCGGTTCGTGCAGCAATTGCGTCAGTCGCTCAGTGGCGGTCGCTGCTTGCAGTGCACGACGGAGGCTCTTATTCAAGTAAGACAATGTTCCGCGCACGGCCTACTGGATCAGTGCCGGAGCGAAGCACTTTTGGGCCCGACAAAATGCTAAAACGTAGCGCCCTCTCCCTCGAAAAAAAAAAGAAATTCGAGAAATATGAATTTCAGAAAAACCTATTTTAATGTTAGCGTCATTTAATTCATTTGTTAAAGGTAAGAATTTAATTAAAATTTTTATGTAATATCATACTACTGTACCGCAAAATTACGGAAAAAAGTTTATCGGGTTCTAATTTCTTTTTCAATTTCTTACTAATTTTTTCCCATCAGTCACATCAACGGACTTCTTGACGTACGGGACCCCGAGTGATCTCTTGGTCTAGCGCCGACACTACACTGGATTAAGCTAACGGTCGACGCTACTCGGAATAAATTCCCTACTAATCCCAACTACGCCACTAGCCTCCGGGCATCCATCGTCTGTAATTAGCCTTCCTTCAACCGGTTGAAAATCATCCGGTGTTTTTGCCGCGAAGCGAAGACTGAAGAGAGAAGGGAAGCGAGAAAAATCTCCTTAGATTAGCATCGCCTACCGGGCCACTTGTACGTTTTCGTTCTTCCTGGCCTTATTAGAAAGTAGATGGACATCATTATTTTCGCCTTAATTGAAATATAGACCTTTTAAGAACACAGTGAAATGACGTAATATTTAGGGAATGAAATCGCTAAGTGGGAGAGCTGCTTTCGAAGAAAAGTAGTCACGATTATGTTAATAAGCTCGTGAAAAAATCACTTTATTCGGATTAAATTTTATAATAATGGTCAATTCATAACTTTTATCATCCTGTGGCGTAGAAAATCGATTAGAAGGCGAGTATATGGTAGGGAGGGATATGAAATCAAAGGAAGCAGGTGTGACGGTAGGAACGATGTTGTTTCTATCCTTGCTACAGAGGAATAATGAAACATGTCTAGAAATCGTTAAGAATTCAATGAGGATGTGTTGAAGGTTGGGTATTCTGATTGTGAGTGCAGCATTGTACTCACACTTGAATTGAATTTTTTGAAGTGTTAAAAGTTGCAAATATTGAAATGTTGTCAAAAAGTGCAGCAGATTAGATGTTAACAAGGAGTTAGAAGTAAATAAGTTAATATATGTTTATTGTACTTCTTTACTTTTTTCCGCCATACTAGATGCGTCCATTTTCAATTTTGAAATGTTTAAATAATATTCGAATTAAGAGATTTGGGAAAACATATTAACATTTTCTATATAAATTTTGGGTAATTCAGTGAACCTTAAAATTTATCTAACCATCCGTCTCCAATCACCTACTTTGAATGTTATTGTTTGACAGATTAGAGTTCAGTGAAAAAGCCTACGAACACCTTCATGTTATCCTTTATCTTATTACAATAAAACGATTTTTTTTTAAATTATTGCCACTCTCCGATCCTCTTGATCACAGTGAACCATTGCAAACAGACTGCGCGTCGCCTGCACATAGCAGAAGGGGTGCAAATCAACGGAGTAGTCACGAACCCTACACGTTTCAGGAATCCCATTAAGTCGCTTCCTTGTTTGTTCTCAGAGAGCCTAACGAAGGAGTTAATGTTAGAGTAGGATCGGTGGACGTGACCCAACGTTTGTATGCGAAGGATGTGCTGAGCATCGGGTTTAAAGTCTCGTGATTTATAATTCGGTTTGCAATTGCATGTTTTGAAGGGTTTGCATAGAACTGATTCAGTGAACTTTTTCAACAAAAAGTAGAATATCCTACTTTGTCAAACGTTATCATTTGTTTTAAATTGTTTCATTGTGGATATCTTCTGGATTTGTCGAAATCGAAGGAGATATCTTAAATTTAATTTACGTGTCACTGAATTTGATGAATTACAACTATCTCGTAAAACCTGAAAAGTAGAAAATAAATCATCTTATTAAAGAAAAAGAAGTTTCCTTATTCCAAAGTTTAACGAAAATATGACCATACCTAGAACACTTGTGGAGGTGCAGCGGACAATAGAAAACCAACGAAAATGCTGAATTGTAAATCAAATGTGTCATTCTCATCTTGTTCCTTAACCAACCTTTAACAAACCATAAAACCATGAACACGGAATATTATTAATTTTATAACCTAAGCAATATTTTAAGCCGAGGCATCAGAAGTGAATGGTATGTAAACTTTCTAAAGGTCAGGGCGAAATCTCACATTGAATGTTGTGACAACCTCATATCAGAGGCGTATCAAGGAAGTAATTCAGTAGGGGGTATCATTCATCCTCTATATATTCAAATAATACTGTTTCAATTGTTAATATGAAATAAAAAAATATATTCATAATAAAATTACTCTCTTGACTTTGATAAAAGCAATATGTGGCAATTATATCGAATAAATGAAGTAAAATTGAAAACAAAATGTTTACAGGAAAGCTATGCCTCCCAACCCGCCACCGTGGATCCGCCACTGCTACACGTACCTTCAAGCTGAGAAGCAATAATTCATAAAGTCACTGTGATATTCCTCAAAATTTAGTTGTTCATTCGTCTGAGAAAAAATAGTTATTTATGTATCAAGGCCGAAAAATGAATGATTTTGGGTGAGGTGTTTACCAACCACAGCTCCGCCCGTTCCGTCCCGCCTCGGTTGATGCACTAACCAAGTCCAAAATTATTCTATTTCAGCCAAGGTGCATACAACTATTTCTCGTAGACTTACCTCTCAATTTTAGGTTTGAATTTTTAGAGGGATCTCATTTATAGTATGCGGTTCCGATGTATAAATGCAGATATTCTTCTACATTATCGCCTCTGAAGTTGTCAGGACTGTCACAATTGTTAAAGCGTTTAAAATTTGCGGCTGGTTTTGGCGACTTGTTTCGTAAGTATGGAGTTCAATATTCCAGAGATTATAATTGAGGATGCTAAAGCTGCTACTGAGAGTTTACTGCCTCAAAAATTAAAGGATTCATACGAAAGGGAGTATGAACTGTAATTAAAAGGGAAAAGAGAGAAACATGTAACCGTGGTAAATAAAACATCTATGCTCGCTTATCTCTATGAAAAGGTATTATACATTCGCACTACTTTCACACTTACACACTAATTTAATTAGGTAAGATAACTAACAACAATCCCAGACAGTGAAACCGTCGACATTATGGAGCAAATATTCAATGCTAAAGTGAACCCCAGGTTCAACCCTAGTATCACAGTTAAATCATTTTTAAGCCTAAGGCCGAAAAATATGAACCTACAAAATCGAAAACTCTTACCAAAGAAGAGTAAAATAATAAATATTGATTGCCAATGTGTCAACAGTCATTTGTACATTGTCTTGTTTACTTGACGTTGCTATGGTAATCATCTTCTAAAATTCATTCTTGACCTAGGCCACCAAAGCCCACCTTTGTGACGTATAAATGCTTTACCAAATACAGGTTTTAAAGTCAGAAAACGAAAAAGTACTTTATGAAGTTTTCTTGCGGAATTTCGCTCCTTAAAGATATTGGATGACTAAAAGGTTAATACGCAGTGGCCGTTCGTTGCGACATTTTCTGAGTTAAAGTGTTTGAGCGGAGGAATGTGAGTGGGAGGAGGAGAGATGAAGACGCAGGGGCTCTGCAGGCAGCGACTCTGGCGAAAGCGTTGACGTCGAAGTGGACGCGGCAGTGGGATGCGGTAGTGTTGGCGTCGGAGTAGCGTGGGTGGCAACGCCGGGGGGGGGGGCGGTGGTGACGTTGGCACTGGTGGTGGCGGTAGCGTTGGCGTCGTCGTGCACACAACGTGCCACCACGTGGCACACGTGGGTGGCGGCGCAGGCGGTGGCTGTAGCGCTGTCGCTGGTGGTGGCGTTGGCAGTGGTGTTGCCGTTGGCTGTG
Source organism: Teleogryllus occipitalis (assembly GCA_011170035.1). Taxonomy (NCBI): domain Eukaryota; kingdom Metazoa; phylum Arthropoda; class Insecta; order Orthoptera; family Gryllidae; genus Teleogryllus; species Teleogryllus occipitalis. Next base: position 88,757 of record BLKR01000088.1, on the reverse strand, counting down.
GGGTTGGCAGTGACGTCGTTGGCTGTTGCGGTGGAGTTGGCGGTGGCTTCGGCGTTGGCGTTAGCATTGGCGTTGGTAGTGGCGTTGGCATTGGCAGTGGCGTTGGCGTTGGCGTTGGCGTTGGCGTTGGCGTTGGCGTTGGCGTTGGCGTTGGCGTTGGCGTTGGCGTTGGCGTTGGCGTTGGCGTTGGCGTTGGCGTTGGCGTTGGCGTTGGCGTTGGCGTTGGCGTTGGCGTTGGCGTTGGCGTTGGCGTTGGCGTTGGCGTTGGCGTGGGCGTTGGCGTTGGCGTTGGCGTTGGCGTTGGCGTTGGCGTTGGCGTTGGCGTTGGCGTTGGCGTTGGCGTTGGCGTTGGCGTTGGCGTTGGCGTTGGCGTTGGCGTTGGCGTTGGCGTTGGCGTTGGCGTTGGCGTTGGCGTTCGCGTTGGCGTTGGCGTTGGCGTTGGCGTTGGCGTTGGCGTTGGCGTTGGCGTTGGCGTTGGCGTTGGCGTTGGCGTTGGCGTTGGCGCTGGCGTTGGCGTTGGCGTTGGCGTTGGCGTTGGCGTTGGCGTTGGCGTTGGCGTTGGCGTTGGCGTTGGCGTTGGCGTTGGCGTTGGCGTTGGCGTTGACGTTGGCGTTGGCGTTGGCGTTGGCGTTGGGAGTAGCGTTGGCGTTGGTAGTGGCGTTGGCGTTGGCGTTGGCGTTGGCGTTGGGAGTAGCGTTGGCGTTGGGAGTGGCGTTGGCGTTGGGAGTGGCGTTGGCGTTGGCGTTGGCGTTGGCGTTGGTGTTGGCGCGGACGGTGGCGTTGACGATGGCGGTGGCGATGGCGGTGGCGAGGGCGGAGGCAGAGGGGGCGGTGCCGCACTCCTCAGTTGTGGCTGTAGCCCCCAGCGGTAAATCACGGCGTGTAGTAACCGGGTGTAACTCTATCCCCGGCCAGCGCAGGGCGAGCGCTCCAGGCGTCGTGACTATTCCCCCTTCCTCCGCAGCCCATATCTCCCTCGGCGCCCTACTAGCCCGACAGTTCCCTCCGCCGACGCCCTCCACACCGCCACTGACCTACAGTTCCACCGCAAAGACATTCAGCTGCCCAGTGCCCCGCAACCCAACCATCAGCCATCTCCCTGCCCCGACTTGCTGTCCCACTACCCTGCTTTCCTCCGTCTTGCCACTATCCCATAATAATAATAATAATAATAATAATAATAATAATAATAATAATAATAATAATAATAATAATAATAATAATGATAATAATAATAATAATAATAATAATAATAATAATAATAATAATAATAATAATAATAATAATAATATCTCTATTTTTGGCGAGGACCATTTCATAAACTCTGTTCCGCCTAACTACATAAATATCTGTACATTTACATAATTACAATTATGGAGTTCGGGCGCAAATAATGATATTTCACAGTGTAAATGATAAATGATAGGATTACATTACGTAAGAACGTCCAATTCCATTGACTACATGAAATGAACTGCACATAAAGTATGTTTTCGTTGTCATTTGTCTGAACACGAAAGCAAATGTTACGTAAAGAAAGCATTTGCATCTCATTCATAAGAAAGAAGTATTATGTCAATAATTTCACAAAATGTCAGAAATCATTTCGTACATCCGAATCCTGTAAGTGTGATTAAATTGCAAAAATAAAGTAAAATAATTTTTTTTTAATTAAAAAATGAGGGAAAATTTTACATTTATAGACCTTCTCCTCAACTTCTCATCTGCGTTGATACCCACCGTTTCTCTTCCTTTCCCCACGGTTTCCAACCGCATTACCGCAACTTCCACTGTCCTGCCCCTTCCCTTCTCCATCACTACTCAACAGATTTCCCTGCACCTTCCCGCCGCTTTACCTCTTCTTCCCCCCACTATCTCAACTCTTCCCTGCCTCTTGTCCGCCTCTTCTGCGCCGTCCCCACCCCGTCGCCATACCGTCCTGACGCTTCACCTTCTCTTTACTTTTCGGTTGTCCTGAGCTTTCCTGCGGCATTACATCAGCTTCCTATCCTTTTCCTCGGATCGGGAGAGACGGCTCAGGGCATCAACTGATGTCATTGCAGTGCCTCTGATAAGGAGGTCTTAGGTTCGATTCCCGATGGTGGCAAGAATTTCGACACTAGCTAGATAGCTGAGTCGAGTGCAGTCGCTGTCAGGAGGAGAATTCTAGCAACCGGCTGCTCTAATCGATAGTTTTCCGTTGTTTCTCCGATCGAATGCCCTATCAGTACCCTGACAAACGGGCCACGGACTTCACGCGATCTTTCTTTTCTCTTCTTTTTCCTATCCTCACCCCTAACTTAAAACTTGCTTGCACTACACTACCCGCCGGGAGACCGGTGAAGCACTTAGAGCTTGTTCCATTGCTGTGGGAGATACCTGTTTGGAGAAAATTCCGTTAGCCGACAGTAAGTCGGCACCACATTTCACCATCCAGTGGGGGGTGATAACCGGCCCAGTGGAAAACATGTACTACACTTACAGGACTAATGACGTTAGTTGACTTGCAGTTGACGCGCCCGGAATCACTAATCAATCCATATCGTCACCACTTCTCGACATCTTCCCCACCAGTTGTCCGCTGCTTCTCCTCCGCCTCTTTGTCCTGCTGCTTCTGATGCTGTGCCGTCCGGCTGCCTTGCCGCCTGCCTCGCTACCTATCTTCATACATTGACGGTGCCCTCCAATCGCCTGGCCTTCCTTGTGCATCCTTGTTGCGCCTGCCTCCCTCACCATTGTGGCATGTCATGCCGTTTATCCATCTCTCCTCTCATTGCTGTCTGTACTTCGCACTCGCTTCACTGACTTAAGTGGCTTCAATTGATGCCTCTACTATGCCTCTGACCGGCAGGACCTAAGGTTCGAGTCCCGACTGTGGAAGGATTTTCGACACTAGCTAGATAGCTAGGTCGAGTTCAGCCGCTGTCTGGAGGAGAATTCTAGCGACCAGCTGCTGTGATTGGTAGTTTTCCGTGGTTTCTCCAAAAGCACCAGGCAAATGCCGGAGCAATACCCTTACAAACGGTCCATGGACCACACACGATATTTCCTTTCTCTTCCTTGCCCTATCCTCACTTCTTAGTTACACACACATACATTTACATGCACTACACTACCACACATGCCGGCCGGCCAGTTGAGAAGCTTAGAGCTTGTCCCGGCTGGGGCTGTGCCCCGCTGATGGGAGATACCTGGTTGAAGAAAATCCCGAAAGCCGACTGCTAGATCGGCGCCAGATCTCGCTATCCAGCGGGGGAGATCACTGCTATGTCTCACGATAAAACATTCACTATACACACGGTATTCTTGACCGCTGCGGGCCTGAAGACACTAATCAATCCAACCATGCTGCATCACAGTCTGCAAATCACCCTCCCTCACCGCCACCCTGAATGACAAGAACTCTGACAGTGTTTCCATCCTTCCTCTGATTCAGTCTCCTTCTGTACTTTTGCATTTCACCTGTCTTCATCCCGCCTCCATCGTTCCTTTCGATAATCTCTACTTTCTTGCTTTATTTGCAAAATTACTGCCCTTTTTAAACCTTTTACGACTCACATAGTACAATGTTGAAAGATGCCGAAACGGTTTGTATTATATGGGAACTCTAAAAAACGACGCCGAAATGGGACTTACCTTGTACCGTAATTCAGTTTCTATTATCATAAAGTAATTCCATGCCTCTCTACTTTTCCTCGTAGGATAAATAATTGTGAAAGTTTGAGTGGCTCAAAATTTCGGAGTCATTATATTACATGTTATTACCTCTGTTTCTACAAATCATTACTTCAGATGTATAATTGGATAATAATTTGGATGTTCCTTGTCACTGTCGTAAATGTCTTCTGAAAATTTTCTACGAATTGTCAAGGTTGAACACTTGGGAAATATGGAATCCATGAATATCAAATGAAAGCTGGAGAAAGATAATAATTCAAGAATAAAATATAAATTACATTTAAGTATGAATGTACTTAGGAGTAAAGGTATTTGGTGCAATAATATAACAACATATTTAGTTCACAAATAAATATTAAACCTGAGTTCAGTATCTTCAGAGGTGCTAATAATATCGGGTCTTCTGCGGCACTATCCTTCCGCGAATGTTTTTTTATAAAATATGAAGTCAATAAAGCAATTACTTTCAGAAAGAAATGATATCATGAAAACAAATATGATTCGGTCGTGTATAAATATTCTAAATGTAATAATTATTAGTAAGAATATTTACGAATTTCCTAAATATGACTGTTGTTACTGAATATTATATACAAATTAAAAGAAATGTTTACCATACTTGTTACGAACGACAAACAGCTATTCCCGTCACTGTATTTCTCACAACGCCTTTATTCCGAGATTCCATGGCCGGCAAGCAATTTCATTCCACCTCCCTCAAGATATTTCCATTCAAATCCTCGTGCTAGAATTGTTGCGCCTGTGGTATGCGACATCTTGTTAACTCGCTATTGCCTTCGTCGAGGGCGGGAACTTCCTTCCGCATATTTCAGCGTTATACGTTAACGAGCATCGTTAGACGTATAAACATCGTGTTTCGACGTCTGAGATCCTAATACCTGTTCCGAGTGGCTGCGACAGCATTTTATTGATGCTTTCCCTGACATACTTCGGGCGACTTATGTGAATAGAGTTGAAATGGCGTCGCCTCGGACCGGTAGTGGTAGCTCAGTGCATCAACTGATGTCACTGCAGCGCCCCTAACCAGGAAGTCCCAGGTTCGAGTCCTGACGGCGGCAGGATTTTCGACACTAGCTTTTCAGCTAGGTCGAATTCAGTCGCTGTCTGGAGAGAATTCTAGCGGCCGGCTGCTCTGATCGGTAGTTTTCCGTGGTTTCTCCGATCAACACCAGGCGAATGCCGGAGCAGTACCCTACCAAACGGGCCACGGACCGCGCGCGATCTGTCCTTCCTCTTCCTTGTCCTAACCTCTCCCCTTACACACACACTTACACTAACATGCATTACACTACCACATATTCCGGGAGACCGGTCGGGAGCTTAGAGCTTGTCCCGGCAGGGGCGGTGCCCCGCAGGTGGGAGAGTCCTGGTTAGGGGGAAACCCCACTAGCCGACGGTAGGTCGGCGCCGGATCTCGTCATCCAGTGGGAGACGTTTACCGCCATCTCCCAGGAAAAAACATGCACTACACTAACGGGACTAATGACCACAGTAGTTGACGCGCCCGGAAACACAAAAAATCAATCAATCAATCAGCGTCGCCTCGGAGTCGCGATGGCTGAGTTGGTGCAAGCCTTGCGCTCTATTCTGCGTTCCGTCCCACTTTCTTGCTTTTAAGGCGCGCGCGGTCTGATGCAACTTCTTTCCATGAATTCACCTTTCAGATGGGAGATTTATTTCGTGGTGTGGCAGTAGCGCGACCACCGCACCCCCTGTGGCGGAGACAGTAGCTCCCTTCCGGAGTTTGCTCCTATATTGCCGCACGCCGCCCCACCGGCTCGATCGGGTCGCACACGATAGCATCTTGTAGAGAGTGTACACGAACTACCGATAATATCACACATGAAAATACACTTTAAGTGTGAAATCCGACCACGCGTTTTTGTGTCTGGATGTAGAAATAAGATCTATGAAGCAGAAAGCGATGGAGGCTTACCCAACGGGATACTACGGAGAGTTAAGGTTGGGAACATGTGTTTCGCTGGTATTTTCCAAGTCACTTCCAGATATTCTTCTCGTATAGTGATGAAGTAACACTTGAGGATTCATACGTATTATGCGTTTAATCTTGTAACATTAATCGATCGTCTGAGAGACTGAACACTTCATGTATTATTGAAGATAATGACTTCAGGGAGATTACGATTCTACATGAAACATATGTTTCGCAGACGTTTCCAGGTAACATCTAAATGTACTTCCCCTTCTACGCTAAGGAATAAAATAATTTTCAATTGCTTAATTTGACCAAACAATCAAGCTTCAGAAGAGTGCAAAAATATAATGGAACTATTAAAATTGTCGAAACTAGCAATATTTATTTTTCAGATATGAAAGTATCGTCAAAGAAAAGAACACAAGTAGTTTACGTCGAAATTTTGCAAAATTCACATCAATTATATAAGATTTATTACATTTTTTAAAATTGAGTAAGACATAATCTTACTTGTTTTGATTTATATAGGTATTTCTATTCTTTACGAATATTTTGCATCGTCGGAAAATAACCCAAAATCTTGTGAATGCTGGCACTCGATTAAGTATTTATTGGAAAAGAATTATTCAGTCGAGATGCGATGCGCTTGATGCAGTGATTGGTTGCGTTGATAATATCATATAAATAAGACGATTTTCTGCATTCCAGACATAAGGGTAACCAGTTTTTGCCATGTAGTTCGACTGGAGTGCATAAGATAGAAAGCTGTAAGCATGCAGCAATGAGTACATTTTAGGAATGAAACTCTTGACAGGTAGAAATACATCTTCTCCTTCATTCCATTTTGTCCGTTTTTGAGTCGTTATACAATTACAGAGGTTCTCAGAGAACACACATTGACGACGTTTTTCTATTTCTGGACGCGTGGGATTGAGAATAGGTATGAGTCCATCTAAAAGTACATGACGGTTTTACCAGAAAAACAATATATATATATATATATATATATATATATATATATATATATATATATATATATATATAACAGATAAATGTTTCGTATGGAAAGAAATGTGAGCTTCCTACTGAACAGAAATTTGATTTTTATTCCAAACGAATGGTAGTGGGTGCCAGATGAATCACTTGCGCTAATTAACAGGTTTTATTGTATAGTATACACTAAATTTTAATATCTTTTAAAGAATAGAATGAACGCTAATCTACTCTCATTACGTCCGTCGTTTTCAAGATCTACTCTACTGCATGGTGTAGTTGGGATGTGGAAGGGGTCATTCTATTGCGCGAGTTGCAACTGATCTATCACAAGCAGAGATGTTTCATGAAATTATAGTCACCGAAGCGGAGAGAGAGAGAGAGAGAGAGAGAGAGAGAGAGAGAGAGAGAGAGAGACAAGGAGAGAGACGGAGAGAGAAGGAGAAGGAGGGAAAGGAGAAGGAGAGAAAGGAGAGGGAGAGAGACAGCTCTTGGAATTCTCAGATTTATAAATGACTTGATTATTCAGTGTCTAGCAACGTTTTGACCCATGAGTCCTTTTATAAAAAGTTTTCATTGTTTATAATTATGTGATGCATTACGTTTTTAAGTTAGAGCGGATTGCAGAATTCCCTGGTATAGCCCACTCCAACATACTCGTAATCGTACAGGAATTATTAAATAATCAAGTTTCAAAAATTGTTCATTAAAATGTTCAATTACATTTTCAGAAACATGTTAGTCTATGTTGATAGTGAAGAGTTATTGAAGTGTGTAAACCCCCAGTTGTCATTTCATTACTCTTGGAGAATAAGCACTCAAGGACATGAGACAATAGGTTTCTGATTTTCCTGATAGTGCATTTGTTGTACCTTTTTCATTTTCATGTTTTCTGTTGTGTCATTTCTACAGTTCTTTTGTGTGATGTAATCGCAAGGGTGTTAGGTACCACGAGAGCTTACTTATACTAAAGAAATCAGGAATGTCTTTGATTGAATTAGAGGCCAAAATATTACTAGAGGCGATAAATGACTGAAAAAACTATGAAGTGATTCTGAAAAACTAAAGAAACAATAAGAAAACACTGAAACAATGGGAAGAAAAATTAAGAAATTAGAATTTATAAATATTTATTTATCTATTTAACTTTACAAGGACAGGTATTTTTCAGGTCCAGTTATTAATTTGCAGTTGTTTAACTTTTATTTTCATGTCCAATCCTTGTTAATATTTGTGATATTGATGTGAGCTACGGACAGGAAATATTGCAAAAAATGATAAAACGGAAACATTCCTTAATTCTAAAGAGTGAGTCATCTTCCATCCCTTAATTCTTTCACACTTCCAAGTGGACCTCTGGAAAGGGGCAGAGCGCAGGAACATGAATCGTATTTTCCCCTTTCCGTGCAACTAAGAAGAGACGCAAGAGAAGAATGAAGTGTGTAAATGTTCTGAACGCGGTGGTTGAGGGATTTGCTGTAGTGGAGAGATCTCAGGAACAAGGAATGGTGGAAGAGAGAAAAAGGATGTTACGATATGAATGTGTAAATTTTGTATGCGTTATGTGTAACTTGTGAAAATGTACAGCTGCGAGAATAATCGGCATGGATCGTCAGTTACCATGGACATTGTTGATAGAACTGGGTTGAGTTTGCTAAAGAATGGACGCCTGAGTGTTGACCTCTTAAATAACCAATTAAAACAAACACTAATAGGAGCGAAACCTTGTGGAAGGAGATTTCCAAGTGGAAACGAAAAAGATAAAATTGTCGATTGATTCCTGATATATGAATTCATAATGAATATACTTGATTTGTGTCTAGAAACAAAAGTTTAACTGCAGTGCCTCTGACAGGGAGGTCCTAGGTTCGAGTCCGGACGGCGCCAGGATTTTCGACACTAGCTTTTCAGCTAGGTCGAATTCAGTCGCTGTCTGGAGGAAAATTCTTGCGGCCGGCTGTTCTGATCGGTAGTTTTCCGTGGTTTCTCCGATCAACCCCAGGCGAAAGCCGCAGCAGTACCCTACCAAACGGGCCATCGACCGCGCCCGATCTTTCCTTCCTCTACTTGTCCTATCCTCTCCCCTTACACACACTTACACTAACATGAACTACACTATCACACATTCTGGGAGACCGGTCGGGAGCTTACAGCTTGTTCCGGCTGGGGTGGTGCCCCGCTGGTATGAGATACCTGGTTGGGGAATTCCCCGCTAATCGACGGTATGCCCACGCCGGATCTCGCCATCCAGTGGGGGATGATCACCGCCATCTCCCGAGAAAAAGAACATGCAGTACATTAACGGGACTAATGACCAAAGCCTTTGACGTGCCCGGAAACACGAAAAAATCAATCAATCAAATCAGAAGTTTAATTATTGAAACTACCTCAAGAGAAGCCAACTGACAGCGACGTTTGGTCAGTGGTACTACAGCAGCAGTTGATTTAGTTATTGGCGTTACAAACAGTCGCGGCCACTTCATGTACTTGCATACGCTGTTGCAGGATCGTAGGGTTCAGAAGGATCGTAACAAAAGAGCTCCAACCTGCCACAGAGAACTGAAAATGATAGAGTCTTAGTATCAACAGGGGGCGTCGTGAATACCAAAGGCCGGAGTGAGCACAATGGGATTGCCTGAATACGTAAATGAAGCGCCGCGCCGACCGCGGTGGAGGCCGGGGCGGCGCGGGAGGGGCGTGGCCTGGCGGGGCGCGCGGCCGCGAGTGCGGGCGCGTGAGGCGCGGGAGAGCGTGCGCGAGCGCAGCGTGCTAATGAGCTGTTGGCGAGTTCCCACGCCGCCCACGGCCGCGCCGCGCCGCGCCGCGCTGCGCTGCGCTGCGCTCCTCGCGCGCCTGCACCTGTCCCGCGCGCCGCTTCTGCCGCCCCCGCCGATGCCATGGCGCGGCCCCTCCCTCCGGCCGCCAGGCCCACCTCCGTCATCCTTCCGCCCCGTCTTCACGCCGCCTCTACCCCGCCTCCATCCCACCACCACACCGCCTCCACATTGCCTCCACACCGCCTCCACACTGCCTCCATAACGCCTCCACAATGCCTCCACACCGCCTCCACACCGCCTCTACACCACCTCCACATCCATACCGCCTCCACACCGCCTCCACATCGCCTCCACACCGCCTCCACACCGCCTCGCCTCCACACCGCCTCCACACCGCCTCCACACCCGCCTCCACACCGCCTCCACACCGCCTCCACACCGCCTCCACACCGCCTCCACACCACCTCCACACCGCCTCCACAACGCCTCCACACCCACACCGCCTCCACACCACCTCCTCGCCTCCAACGTGTTTCAGCCCGGCTTCGCCCCGCTCTCCGCTTCACTAATCTCTCGCCCCTTCACCGCCTCTTCCACACATCTTCCTCGCATCTTTTCCCGCATCATCCTCACCTCTTCCCCGCCTTTTCCCCACATCTCCCCGCCTCTTCCCCGCCCCTTCCCCACATATTCCCCGCCTCTTCCCGGCCTGCCTCTTCCCCGCCTCTTCCCCGCCTCTTCCCCGCCTCTTCCCTGCCTCTTCCCCTGCCGCCTCTTCCCCGCCTCTTCCCCGCATCTTCCCCGCATCTTCCCCGCCTCTTCCCCGCATCTTCCCCGCATCTTCCCCGCATCTTCCCCGCATCTTCCCCGCATCTTCCCCGCATCTTCCCCGCATGTTCCCCGCATCTTCCCCGCCTCTTCTCCGCCTCTTCCCCGCCTCTTCCCCGCCTCTCATCCGCATCTCCTCCGCCTCTTCCCGGCTCTTCCCCGCCTCTTCCCCGCCTCTTCCTCGCCGCTTTCCCGCCTCTGCTTCGCTTCCTCCCCACCTCCTCTTCCCCACCTCTTCAGCTCCTCCCCGCCTCGTTCCGCCGCACCTATGTTCCGCCTTCGCTCCGCTACTGTCCCGCCGCTTTCTCGTCGCTGTTCCGCCACTTCTGCTGCTATCCCCGCACCCGCTACACTTCTGCTTCTACCTCGCCGCTCCTGGGTTCACTCCTTAATATCCTTCGCCGCTACTGCCCAGCACTGTTGCTCTGCCGCCTCACCGCCTCGCCATTCCAACATTCGTCCCTGCCGACCACCCCGTCCCCGCTGCCTCCACCACCCTCTCTCGACTCCATCCTGCCGCCCAGCCGCCACGCCTTCCACCGACCAGGGAACTCTTCGCCCCGCAGGTCAGTTCTCCTGACGCCCTACGCCTTCCCGACCTGCAGCTCGGCCCCTCACAGCCTCCATTTGATTCCACTAATTTTCAAGCACTCCTTGTACTTACGCAGACATCCGTTTATGTGAAGTGGTTGGGATAGAGGTTCCACGGTTTTTCACTTTCTTGTTGTGACAAACACCATTGTCTGGCCGCAGTGTTATCCCTCTTCTTTGCTCCATCATTGCGTCTTCGCCATTCTAATACATTTCTTTCCTGCCATTCTCCTCCTCTCCTCAGATCTTCTTTGTCCGTTTTTCCGGCACTTCGTCGCCACACCTGCTATCTCCATGCCTCCATCTCACATTGCACTAACGTGTTACCCAATCATTTCCTCTGACTTCACGCTCATACAGACTTTACATCCCATCGTCTCGCCGTCTTGCTTCGCCATCAATCCATACGCACCCAAGAAGTGTGTACCGTCTTCTCCGTGTCATGTTTTCACCATCGTTCGCTGCATTATTCTGCGACGATTTTATGTATCTTATTACTACACTTGCTGCCTTCCGCTGTTCTTGTGCCCGTCCGTGCCTGTGACCAACGTCTTGTCTTTCCTCTTCGCCTCTCTACACTTACGCTGCAGTTCATCACTCTCCCCCCCCCCGCCAACACACCACACCTGGTCCTCTTACTTCCTTGACGTAATATTAACATTTCTCCTCTCCAGACAGCTCCTGACAGGTTGCTCGGATCTGCTTATAAGCATAGATATATTCACACCCTTGTTGCTCCTAGCCCAGTTGCAGGACTAGCCGTCACTGGCCGTCTTGGAATCCGCCTTCCTGGCCTCCGCTCGTGTCATTGCCACTTGCAGTGCGGTGACAGTTGCGGGTGACTGAAGCTCGAACGTCGCATGCGCTCGCCCAGGCGAAAAATCTTGGCAAATGTTGTTGGCTGCAATAGTCCAGTTACCTGGTAGAGTTCCCGTTTCTCTTCTGCGTGATCATGGCATTGAATAAAACGAGAATATTATGAATATGGAACCAGTTATTCTTGAAATATTTTTATAGACAGAATAGAAAGACAACTAGAAATCGGATGAAAATTGATTTAATTTTTGGAAATAGTAAATTACCTTACAACTGTTAAAATGTGATATAGAGTAGAGTCGCATCGAAGAGAGTGGAGTCGCTTCGTAGAAAGCAGAGTCGCAGTGAGCCTACCATTGGTCTATATGTTTCTTACTACTTATATTGTGGTAGATATTTTGAAAAATATTTCAATTAATAGAATTTTTTAGAATAAATTACTATTTACAATTAATGAACTAATAGAACATTAAAAATAAAAAAATATTAATTATTTGACAAAGGAATTTTATTAATCCTAATTTTTAAACCATTTAGTTATTCATATATTTTGTGTGAAAAAATCTTCATTGCACAATGGTGTACGTGCAACTCTCACACATTCGAGGATACGAGCAAAGAATCTTGATGTTTTCGTGTCTTTACTTACGTAATCAAACTTCTTTGTACTCTAGTACCTCTAATATATTTTGATGTTATTTGAAAAGAAACGAATACTCACTAAATTGGAGAATAATTCGTCAATTTTCTCTCGTTGGTTAAAGGCACTGTGAATGAGGAAAGCAAAGAGCATTTGCCAAAAGTGACCTCTCACGGGTGGCAACGATCTTTTGTTATTTTCTGAGGAACAACGAATCATCAGCAACGTCAGTCGTGAGAAAAGTTGCAAATTCCCAGGTGCTACCAGAAACCTGTATAATGGTTACGTATTTAGTATACGTATTTCGAAGCGTTTATCAGATTTTACATTTTACATTGGCAGTAGATGAGTTTGTAAATTAATTTGGGATGAATTTCCGGTTGTTTCTGTGTATGTTGTTTGATTAGAAAACATAAAATTGACTAATGTTGCTTTTTTTAAATTCTTACCTACAAAATGATAAAAAATTGTATTTTCCATCTAATTTGTTCGTAATTGCTCCTATCGATCAATAAACACTATACGAAATTAAGTTCCAGACACAGAAAATGTATACGGCATTTCGTGGCTTTTGTTATATATGGAATGGCCATTTTTTCTTTCTTCAAAGTTTCTTTCCCTACATCGTTCGACTAGTTGAACGGACCATAGTGATTTAGAAATGTATTAATTCATCATTGTTAATATTCTTCCACATCTTACAGATGGATCTGTTCGATTTGCGAGGAAGTACCGTACTTGTTAATATTTAGTCTTGCCAATAGAATTTTTTCTCTTGAGCTGGATTCGTGCGTTATGACTTTTGAACACCAATTCTTTTCTACATCGTTGCATAGTTTTTCCATTGTTACCACACACAGGTTTTATATCACTTATTGGTTTAGCGAGACCACAGTTGAAACCTATTAAAAATGTATTTATTCTTTTTTTTCTTTTTCTTAAATTTCTACATATTTCGTTCGATTAAAAAAATTAGAAGCACTCAAACGCATTGCAATGTCAACGCTAAGTGCCCGTTCTTCTAAGTGCGTTGTCGTGTAGGCTCTAAAGAACGCCTTCCGCGCAGGCTACAAAATAGTTGTGCCCTGAAAAGGAAGTGGAGTGCTCTTCTCTACTGCAGAACGTGTTGACTAGCGCGCGAGTGGGCATTCCAGGAATCACAGACACCTGCCTCACACCCCTCGTCGGCGCTGCTTAACCACCACTTCTTCAATAAAGAAGACGTGGAGAAAAATCATGGAATTTGCAATGCACGCTAGCGATGTTGAAATATTTCGACTGTCTGGGTGCCATTGTAACTTAGCAAGACGCAAATCTTGTGGATACACCACATTAAATCATTGTTAAATTTTTATTGAATGCATTTAATAAAAATGAGAGCCGGTTTGCGATCGGACATCATTTCGGATAGAATCTGTGATTGCTGAGGCACGTCCAATACACCGGTTCAGCAAAACAAAACATGGGGAGAAATAATATTTTCATATAAATTTATTAGGAAGTTACACATATTATCCTTATTTGAAAATTCATACATTTTCATGAAAATGGCGCGTTTGCCATTGAATTCAGTGTATTGTGTTTTATCCTTACAAAACTTTTAAAGATAAAAAGAATTCCTTCGGCTGAGATTTTAACTAGACAGCTTTGATTTCCAAAGTCACTCATCGTTCAAAGTTCACCCATCGTGATGTTCAATTTTGAATAACCGAATCATTAGAATTCTTCTTATGCCTTTTTGTAATGGCACATGATAATTCTATAGGATTTCCTAAAACCAAACTACAACAATACCTTTTTTGAGCCAGGAATGTTTTTCAAAACTGCCCTATTCACCATAAAGTGTCTTTCTTCGGACGGGGGTATTTTCCTAGTATCTTTTTATTTGTTTGTTCTATCTCATTTTCATTCAATATTTCTATAAGCAATTAACCCGACAGTAGCCCGAAGGATGTACCGAGGTTGATTCGTAATGATAAATTTATTTGTTAGTCAGATCGATCATCTTTACGGAGACTCGGTTATGAAAATTTACGAATGCTATTTTTATTTCCTTCTCACGTGGGATTGGGAATTTTTTTTACTGCTACCAAAGAATAACAATACTTACATCAAGTTAAACAAGCATTGTAATCTGTATTGTACAGTGATCACAAATATCACATACCTACGTAGCATTTTATAAGTACAACTCAAAGAATGTTTGCAATAAAACCCTTATTATTATTATTTACTTTTCTTTTCCTGAATCCCTCCTCTTGGCATGGCCATTACCCTTCTTTAAATCTTAATTTATAAATCATTAATTTAATCCAAAACTTGATCTTCATACATTTATAGAATTTAACACGTCCCTCTTTTTTTAGTAACTTTCCTTTGGTGTCCCTCTGCCCTCTTGAACGTCCACTAAAAGTTCCATTTTGGTTAAAATCCGGTCCAAACCAAGGCATCTTCTTCTCTCACACACACAATTATAGTTTTTCTTTTCTACTCATAACTTTCTCCTAGTCATTACTAATTTACATAACGTTACCAAAACGTAATCGCGTCTCTGTCTTCCGAACGCTACCAAGCCATAACATCATCTGCCTCCGCACGGCACTGCATCGGAATGTCGTCTGCCCAGTTTGTTTGTGTTAGGCGCTCTTCCTTCTGTGTTCTTCGATGCACTGGATCATACCCAAATGTGACTCTCCTTCGTCCCAGTACGCAGGCTACAGTACGCACTTCTCACACATACTCTAATTTCTGATTGATCAACGTCGTTGTAGCACTTTGTTTATTTATTCTTTGTTTATTGATTCCTAATTACTTTCGTAATTTACTTCTTCACTCACGAAATTTGCTCACATGTCTATACACTATTTTATTTACTACTACATTCCCTATTTTCCTCTATATTAATAATGTCGCTATTTACTTGTATTTTCATTAGTTATTACTCTATCAATTGCTTCTCCTCTGTCCCTCGTTGTTGCTGTCGTTTTTTATATATTTTATCCGAATTTGTCGTTCCTTTGTACACTCCTTGTGATAAATCATCACAGTCTGACTCCAAAGACAGCAAAACAGGAGCAGAAATTTCGATGACTTAGCGAGCACATCGCGCAATGACCAATGATGAAAAAAGTGGAAGATCAGAGGAAAACAATGGCAACTCTTGCTAGACTCGTTTGTGGAATTATTTTCCGCAATTTTCTTTTAGAAAGGAAAATAAGAAACCTTGTTTAACATCAGCCTACTAAACATATGTCGGACGCGTTTATACGTTGCCAGGGCATTGAGGGAATAATTAATCAATATTATTTCTGGTCAAAATTTATTGAAACTATGACATTTTTATGAGCGTTTTGTAGAATTTTCGATTTAGCATTTTTATAAACGACACTTGAGTTTCGGGAGCTCATCTTAAACAGCAATGAAGAGCGATGGCACGCATTTTGAAACAGACTCTGTCCCCACCTAACCTTTTCCTCGCTCTTCCCCGCCCCTCCACGCTCCAACCCCGCCTCTTTCCGACACCGCCCACCCGTCTCTACCCAGTCCCGCCTTCTCCCACCCAGCCCCGTTCCGCTTAGCTTCGTACTTGCCAAGTCTCCGCCAAATCCTCGTCCAATCCCCGGACCGTCCTCATCCGTTCCCTTCCTCGACCTGTCCTTGCCCTTTCCTTGTCCTTTCCTTGTCCCGTCCTCGTCCTGTCATCATTCCATCCTCATCCCTTTCTCGTTGCGTACTCGTCCGGTTCTCGTACCAATCTCGTCCCGTCGTCGACCCGTCCTCGTCCCATTCTCATCCCGTCCCTGCCCCATCCCCGACCCGTTCTCGTTCCGTCCTCAGCCCACCCGAGTCCCTCGCACATCCCTGCAAGCCTCAGCCCCGCCTCTGCCCGGCCCTGTCCCGTCCCCACATCGTCCCCTCTTGTGAAGGCGGCTCCACACATTCGTTATTCGGCGAACACCGAGCAACAGCTCGCCGAATTCCGAATAGTGTGGATGAGTTGCTTACTATTTGTCGAGTGACGAACATTCGCCCATTTTCGTCATTTCGCACTACCCACCGCGTGTCGGTCTTTAGGACACACCAAAGGGAGCGAACATTCGCCGAACACGTCAGCTGCTCGGGATTGGGCGAGCATTCGGTCGCTGCTCGGCGAATGCCGAATGTGTGGAGCCGTCTTAAGACGAACAGGTGCCGTGGCGGAAAGCGGGGCCGGCGCTGCACGGCGCAGCCTTGAGTCACCAGGTGCCGCCTGGCGAGGCGCCGCCGTCCCCATCGGACGCTGATTGAGATGACTCACCCCGCAGCGCAGCCGCCACCGCCGCCGCCGCCGCCTCCGGAGGCCGGTTTTGCGCCGCCGCCGCTGCGAATACTTCCACCATCTCCTCTTCCGCAGCCACCCTCTGCGTGCTGGCCATGTCGAGTAACTAGAAGAGGCTCTACGCTGGAGGAAGGAGATCCAATGGTGCTTTCGGTGTTGCTCTCGCTGGTGCAGATGGGATGATAAGGGTGTAGGATGGGGAAGACGTAATTGATGAGAGCGGGGATAAGAGTAAGGGTGATGATTGCGGACCCTGGAAGAAAAAGGAATTGGAGGAACGCAGATTAGATTGAAGGGGAGAAGCAAAGGTTAGATTGGGGCCAAAAGATGAAAGTCGCATTCAACTCGCTGAGAATGATCATTTCTTTTTCCCCATCCCAAGTTACTATTTCCGTGTGTGTCAGGGCATCAACTGTTGACACTGTATGTCTCAGACCAGGAGGTTCTTGAGTTCATGTCCCGATGTGGTAGGAGTTCAGCTGTTTGCTGGAGATACCTAACGACCCGTTCCTATGGTCACTAGTTTTCCGTGGTTTCTCCGAAAAATACCAGGCTAATACTGGACCAGTACCATAACAAACGGGACACGAGCAGTACGCTATATTCCACCGACATCTCGATGTCTCCCACCACCTGTATTTCCACCGGCCTCTCACCGCGGCCGCCTCCGTCGCCGCCTCCGTCGCCGCCCCCTGCCTCCGCGGCAGCCGTACCCTCCGCCTCGCTGCCGTCGCCGTCGTCGCCGCTGTTGTCGCCGCTGACGCCGTCGCTGCCACCTTCGCGGCCGCCGTCGCTACCGCCGTCGCTACCGCCGTCGCCGCCGCCGTCGCTACCGCCGATCCTTTCGCCTCGCCTCCGTCGCCGCCGTCGCCGCCTCCGTCGCCGCCTCCGTCGCCGCCTCCGTCGCCGCCTCCATCGCCGCCTCCGTCGCCGCCTCCGTCGCCGCCTCCGTCGCCGCCTCCGTCGCCGCCTCCGTCGCCGCCTCCGTCGCCGCCTCCGTCGCCTCCGTCCCGCCTCCGTCGCCGCCTCCGTCGCCGCCTCCGTCGCCGCCTCCGTCGCCGCCTCCGTCGCCGCCTCCGTCGCCGCCTCCGTCGCCGCCTCCGTCGCCGCCTCCGTCGCCGCCTCCGTCGCCGCCTCCGTCCGTCGCGCCTCCGTCGCCGCCTCCGTCGCCGCCTCCGTCGCCGCCTCCGTCGCCGCCTCCGTCGCCGCCTCCGTCACCGCCTCCGTCACCGCCTCCGTCGCCGCCTCCGTCGCCGCCTCCGTCGCCGCCTCCGTCGCCGCCTCCGTCACCGCCTCCGTCGCCGCCTCCTGCCTCCGCGGCCGCCGTGCCCTCCCCCTCGTCGCCGCCGCCGCCACCGCCACCGCGACCGCCGCGCGCTTTGTTCCCACACGGAACAATTTAGCGCCATATCGGGAAACGCGACGCAACGCAGCCCGGCGCTACGCCAAGACGCGCGGGCGAGGGCGCGGCTCGCTCGGCGGAGATGACGTTGGCGGAAGTCAAGGGGGGATGCGCTGGCGGAAAATATGGCAGAATTTGTTTATTTTGTCAAAAACTGTAATTCGATGGTGATCGGGTAAATGGTGCTCGGTCATTTCGTGAACGTGTAGTTTTGTTGCATAAGGAGTTGCACAGGACAAAATATATATACCAGCTGAAATTAGCTTACTGTGCGGACTCAGTTGATTTTGCCGCTGCTCATTGACTAGTTCAATACCGCTGATTTTGTAGTGACTCTAACCGGGAGGTCCTATGGTTCGAATCACGACGGTGGCGGAATTTTCGATACAGCTAGGTCAAATTCAGACGATGACTGGAGGTGAATTCTGGTAGCCGGCTGCTCTGATTAGGTAGTTTTCTGTGGTTTCCCCGATCAATACTAAGCTAATGTCGGTGCAGTACCCCAACAAAAGGGACTGCAAAGGCATCAGTTGATGCCGTGAGCAAACGCAACCGGTCAGGAGGGGGGAGGGGTCTAGAGGAGCTCAACCTCCAAATATGTAATAGAATGATCAAAAAGGTATTCAAGAAGAATTGAGTAATACTACTTAATCCGGCGTCGATAATCGAATTGATATTCCATGAAGTCACGTATGTTAAGCAACTCGAGACACCGCGGTTTCCTGGATGCTTGGCCTTCTGGGTAGCCCGCGGATCTAACGGCGCCGATCCCGCGCAGAAGAGATAAAAGGCAATGACTGATTACGAATGACAATGACTTACTACCTTAACGGAGGATTACTCCATGTTCGGCGCGAGTACAAACGGTTACAAAACGTTGTTACGAAAATCTTAACAGATTTTTTTTAAAGAAAAGATAACTATGGCTCCATCTATTCTTGACAGCTCACCATACTATAACCGCATGTCTCCATTTCTCCCACATGTACCCACCTGGTTCCACAGATCGTTCGATATGTGTCCTCCAAAACCTCGTACGTGTCTAGGGACACAGAAATCAGGTTTTAAGGGCCTAAGATGCATTTTTTTTCGATTTATGTGCGTTTGAATTGAGTTGAAATAATTTGTTCCCTATATCAATATCTCCCGACTTCATTTTTTTGTCTTAAAATCTCTTTCATTCATGACTGCAAATACTTCCCTCTCTAAGAGCAGCACTTGAGCAGGTTGAATCGATTATTTCTTATAAATTGCAAAATTCTTCATCTATCCTAAGCGTATTTTACAAAGAGAGAATAGTCCATCATGTATCCTTGGCATATTTTATAAAGACGTACCTAATACAACCGATTGCGTTTGTGACCGAGATTGTTGTCTTGAGAGCCGCATGAGGTAGGTCACAAGATTATGGGGTTGAGTATTTCTTGTGAGGGGGTGTGAGGACGGTAATCATTAGAGACCAGAAAAATATGTAATATGAAACGTAAAAATATGTACATAAATATGTAATATGTAATAAATATGTAAAATCTGGTATCATATGTAATATTGAAATGCTCTAATTATAAAACACATGTACATCATTCGAAATTACATTTATAAATAATTTACTAAACAAACTTAAAAACTTATACAAACGTTATAAAAATCATTTGGAGAGCACAAATTGATGCACCATACAACCTTCTCGTTAGAAGTAAAAGCTTCATCTGGTGCTCTCCTGGACCGAAGTTTTGAGCCAAACTTGACCCAACAGAAGACATTGTACAAACTATATCCATGACCAGCAAACAATCACTACATCTTGCAGCAAACTCATCGAATTCATCTACGTCTGCGATTACCAAAGTTTCTCGGAAATCAAGGTTAAAGGGCAGGAAACGCGGCGTGAGTGATAAATGTCACGCCAAGAGGCGAAAATGATTTCAGTCGCTGACGCGCACTTTACGGCACTGTGAGACCACTGAAGCAGAGGCGCCGGACTGTGAAAACATCACGCATCATCACGTAGGGTACCTCGAGTAGATATAACGCAGTAATAATGTAGAAAAAATGCTGATTTAAAAAAATACTTTTCATAAAATATATGCAATAGAATGGAAGAAAACGGATTAAATTTTAAAAAAATATTTTGTGAAAATAGCAATACATGTAAAATATGTAATATAGTACTAAATATGTAGAAATATGTAACGAAAAACTTGCATATCGTATTAAGACCATGACAATTCGCCAATATTACAAATTAGAGTACGGTAAGTAGAAAGACAAAAGATATGTAATTACATCAAAATCCGGTCTCTAGTAATCGTAGTTAATCAAATGAAATGATTAAATACATTTTCTCGTTGTAACATCAGTGATTAACTTCAATATATTTTTTTCTGAAATATGCGTTACAATTCCACGTAATCCATACTTTGCCTAATAGTGGAAAAGTTAGTACTATTTTTATAATTTTACCGTTTCGAATACATGTGCTTCTGATTTGGCATAATGAACGATGCCACTAAAACGAAAGCCAATTCTACATCCGTGAGCTACACCGATTTCTGGACTGATCGATCATTTCTCGAGCTTCGATCATTTATCACGTCGTCATAATGACTAGATTGTACGTGACAATTTTTACGAAAACTATGTTTTGTTATTTGAGATCTCTCTAATGACAGGTATACAATGTATTCAATCTTTTTGCAAATAAGGCTTGTAGAAAAATGTTCATGAACAAAATGTTATAGCATTTCGCGTATCATTATTAGGCCTCTCCAGGAATTGAAAATACTCTCCTGTCAAATTTTCTCTGTCAGAATCTTGTCATTCACAAACTGCGATCCCACATTTACATTTTGAGAAAAATAAAATACTTAATACATAAACCTAAAATAGAGTACCCAAGCAGAAAAGGTAATTGCCGTGGGTGCACCATTGTTCACCTAATCAATTTTCCTCAAATGGATAAATCGATATTTCTATCTTCGGTGTTTTCGACGTTTTTACCTAGTATTGTTTCTGATTTGAACGTAATGTACGACGTCTCTAAAACAAAAGTCAATACCACTTACGTAAGACATGTCCGTTTTCTCGACTTATCAAACATCGATCATACATCACTTTGTCATGTCACTCAATTTCTTTACCATACAATGTCACCTTCACTTCACGTAATTCAAAAAACTTTCTTTTTCCATTTTCTGCTTGACGAATGCACTTAATTGTCGGGCGCTTTCCAAGTACAGAGCTGGACGATGAAATGTGGACCTGCACCTCCCGCGCTGGCAGCTGCGGTCATGCCAGAAGGAGAAGTCCATGAAGTCCATGATAGGGCATTACGCGGCCGCGCGTTGCCCGGAAAGGCCGTCCGTACGTCCGCTCCAGCTCCTTCCGGAATCTTTTTGAGGTGGAGGAGGCGGCGGAGGTGATGGCACAGGCAGCGGGGGGAGAACGTAGTGACGGAAACGCTATCGAAGGCAGATACAGATGTGGAGGAGGCGGAGGTGGCGAGAGCCGTGTGCTGGAGTCGGTGGAAGCTGTGGTGGAGTCGGTGACGGTGGCAGAGGAGGAGTCGGAAGCGGTGATGAAGGCGCGGGATTTGGTGAAGATGCAGGCGGAGGTGGAGGCGACGGCTGCGTCGGAGGCGGGGGAGCTAAGAGAGGAAGAAATGAAGGTGACGGCAGCGGTGATGGGGAGGAGGGTTGAAGTCGGAACTGGTGAGGTAGCTTAGGAATAAGTTGCGAAGGTGGCGGTGGAGGCCAGATAGATGGTGGAGACAAAAACGAAGAGATAGAAGAGTGAGTTGGGGAGTAGGAGACAGTGGGAGAGCGGAGGCGGAGTCGGAGGTGGAGACCGAGGCAGGAGTGAACACGAAGATGGAATAGGTGGAACAGGATGAGGAAGAGACGTGAAGGCGGAGGTGGAGCAGGAAGAAAGAGGCGCGAGCATGTGGAGATGGAAGCAGAGATGGTGGCGGAGACGGCGGTGTAGAGAGAGGCGAAGACAGGAGCGATGACGGAGGTTGCGAAGGCGGCAGCAACGGAGGCTGTGGCGGAGATGGCGGCGGAGAAGAGAGACGCAGACGCGGAGGGAGCTACGACTTTGAAGGCACGTCCTCATGAGAGTCGAGAAGGGAACCTGTTCCGATAGAAGGTGCTGCCGCCGCCGTTGCCGATCACTTACCCCCGCCCACAGACGCTTATCTATCAGTTTTATTCTGAATAGTGGAATTGGGTGAATCACAATTTCTAATTTATTAAATCAATAAACCTCCGAATATGTTTCAGGAAAAAGATTTCAGCAGCCACTCTGGATTTTCGTTCTAAACGGTTATTTTGGTCGAAATATGTAATAATAATTTATGGTAACAATGGATACTGTACTTTTCAAGTAGCGCAATTATTTAATTGTGACATTTATTTCCTGAAGATGTATGGTTTAGCATTTAGTTGAATTCATTCAACTTATGTCATATTTCACACATAATGTTACCATTGCCGACTGTCACACAAATGATTGAATGACTTTAATATGTTTTGCTAATTTATTGAAATTTTGCCGTATTGAACGGAAAGACACGTTATTTACTATAGAAGAGTTGGGAGGCACTAATAGTTACATTATTCTCATCATATCACTCGAAGGTGTCTAATAATTCTATGATTTTATTATGATTAGTTAATTTTCTGAGAACGTCTGCATGACCAATGTTGATATGCGAGAGTAATTGGTATATTATTTAACGAGACAATTTTGTTCACCTCGAAGCACTTCGTATTAATGGCATCTTATTTCATAATGAATACTCCGATTCAAAATGTCTGCTCCCAATTTGCATATATACGTTGGGATGATATCTTACAGCAACACCTAACTACCTTTCCCTATCCGGCTTCAACACCTCCGGATTTTGTTATGGAATAATGAATCCCTTGAACTTCAGTTGAGAGAATGACGAAAATTAAAAGAAAGGAAATGTATGAAGATAAATAAATATTTTGAAGATACAGTGCACTTTTATGTTAAAGGAAATGTTATGATGATATTTATAATAAAGGTTATATGAGTGAAAGGCTGACGATATAAGAGTGCACAGTAATGGAAGTTGCTGATTTAACATTGTATATTAGGTGTCGTTATAGACTAATGCCAAGACATGATCGAGACTAGTTGATCAGATTTCCGTTCTCATATCCTCTTTCGATCTATATATAGCAAACTTGTATTGTCATCCATCTCCTCTGTTAACTCATAGGTGTTGTTTTATTTAGAATGCTTCCATAACCACCACCTGTTTCGCTTCCACTTGCTGGTGTTTCCTAAGCATCCTTCTCCTCAACGTTAGCATTACGGCTGCTTCTGAGAACTGCTCTACCTCCACAAGCGTTTGCCTTCCTCGTAGTCCGCGTCCGCCAACCGCAGCGCGATTTCCGTTTGCGGTTCGCTCTCAGGTCCGGTGGCATGATGGACGCCGTATCGACAGCACGCTGGGCGACTGCTACCTAGGCCGCCAGAGACCTCCCGCACGCCCTTACCGTCCCGCCATCTTGCTCTGCTCCGACCCCGAGACACCCCCTGTCGCGCTCACCCTACTCGCCTCGCTCGCAAACCATCCTACTCACCCGCCCGCCCGACCGCCCACCCACCCACCCACCCGTTCGCCCGCCCGCCGATCCATTCTCCCGGCCGACCACCCACCCACCCACACGTCCGCCCATCCGCCCGTCCGCCCGTTCGTCCCTCCGTCCCTCCGCCCTTCCCCCTCTCTGTCCGTCCGCCTGTCCGCCCGACCGGTCGCCCGCCCGCTCCACCATCCGCTCTCTTGTCCGCTCCCCGCCCGCCCCCTCACTCACCAGCCCGTCTGCCCGTCTGCCCGTCTGCCCGTCTGCCCGTCTGCCCGTCTGCCCGTCTGCCCGTCTGCCCGTCTGCCCGTCTGCCCGTCTGTCTGTCTGTCTGTCTGTCTGTCTGTCTGTCTGTCTGTCTGTCTGTCTCTCTGTCCGTCCGCCTGCGCGTTTGTCTGCCCGTCCAACTACCCGTTCTCACCCGCCCGTCCACCCCTTTCCACGGTCCGTCTCTCCGACCGACCGCTGGCCTGCACGTCCGCCCCCCGTTTCCCATCCTTTTCCCTCCGGACTCGTCTCGTTCTGTCCCTTCCTTCTCTTTTCGACTCATCCCTCATCGCCTCTTCACCCCCCCTCTATCACTCGTCGCAGCTTCTCCCACTACTTCTTTCCCTGCCCCACCTCGCCCCGTTTCGCACTAAGCCTCCTTGCCCATCTCGTCCTTTACCGTCTCACTCCTCCCACCGGCGTGGTGCGTCATTACGATGAGCGATGCGGCAATCCCGCAGAATGACAATGCGATGGAAATGAAAATATACCGGGAAAAAACCCGTTCGGACCGGTTTCGTTCACAACAAATTGCGTATGTCGCCGGCGATCGAACCTGGCCATACACTTGGCGCTCCGGAGTCGATGCGTATAGAATGAAGACATTTTTGAGTTTGGGATGATGAAGTTCCAGGGCCGACGTAAGAGGCCTTATGTAAGGGGAGATTTATTGTTTGGGACGTGAACACTGGGAATAATATTTTTGTAGTTGCTGTGATATCTTGTATCTCTTTGTCTGAAAGCCCACTCGGGAGCGTGCTTTGCGTTTGGTATGTGTTCCTTCCTTCTGTGGGATCGGTTCGTCTTGTTCGGAAAGAAGCGGTAATAATGTAGCGGTAATTTGAAACCTACCTTCGGATGAGTCGGAGAATGGGATCTGTTTGGTAATGGAATGCTCGAAGAAGAAAATACTTTTTGCTGCTATTCAATTTAGAATTATTAATATTCACTACTACCTCGGAAATACGTTTCTTACATTTTATATTCACGCATTTTGTAGTTCACATTTATGTAATTTATGATTGTGAATTTTCAGTTACATGATTAATGTTTACAAATTTAAATATTGCATTTTTATTTCTTAAGATTCTGTCACTATCAGTGAAAAGGTCCACACTCTCTAGAGCAAACTATCGCAAGCCAATGTTTATATGAATACCTAGAGCATTTGTAGCAATTTATTTTACATTTTTAGTACAATGTTTGCATTTCTTTAGAATGTGAAATTTTGATGGATATTAAAATAATAATGATTTAAATCGGATTACCGTTGAAAGTTGTTATCGTTTTTAACAATTATTCAGATATATGATTTGAGGGGTATTTATTTGTATTTACCGCAGAAAATAAATTTGAAACTGACTTTAAGAAAGACAACGATATTCGAAATATTCACTTCAAGAACAATGTTAACTTCCGCTTGGGTAGTTGCAAAGATCAATGCGATCTGTTATGTGATTTCACAAACACACAAGATGAATTCTTGGGTCAAGGTTTAACAACACAAGCGCAAACAGGTATTCGCGAATTGCAGGAAGACCTTTGGAGAATTCAATGAATGCGTGCCCTCCCTTGGGTTGATGGTAGATACGGACGGGAAGAGACATGGGGACAAGCTCCGTGTTATAGATATTCAAGCGGAGTGCGTACATGCAGATATTATCAGCATTCCTGTAGATGTTAGCGCGAAAACAAATGACGAAATCGCATGGCTCGTAATTGTGATTATTTGTAATGCGCGAGGTTATGTTGTGAAAGCTATCACACTTTTTCACACGTGTTGCCGCAACGGACGAAGCAGTACTATCGAAAGCGAAGCATGCATGCACAGGTGGCAAACAGCCTTCATCAAGAAAATACAAGGTGCAGGTAGCTGTATCCAGTAGATTTAAAAAACAAAGCACACATGTATCTGTATAAAATATTTCTGGTAGCAATATTTTTCACTGACACTAAAATATTTCATGTTAACAGCATAGAAAGTTTCATCGTGACAACATTTTTCTCGCGTCCGTACAACCATATAAGGTACCTCATAACTTCATTCTAGAATTGAGAACGAAACAAAAACTAGGTCGAGAAAGTGTAGATTGCAGTACAAAGTAATGACGTGATTCAAGTAGATGCAGTATCATGTTTCACTGGTTCTTATGGTTTAGTATGCTGTTGTACACGTAGCGTTCTGTCGCGTACTGTTGTACAATGATCTTTCAACGCATTGTCGTTACTCATTTTTACACCACTACAATTTTTCGTGTTTTCATATTATCTTTAGTCATGTTTATGTTTCATGAACCTAGATTCGTGAAATATATTTTCTTTCTAGTGACAACAATTTAGTTTGAAAAATTACCCCAAATTATACAAGTTCTGTTTTGCTACGACGACCTTTGAAAAGTGACTTAACCGTAACTTAAATCCAAGTTAAAAAATCGAAAACAAAATGTGACCCTTCTTGGTTACATTCAGTATTTTGATTTTGAAGGTTTAAATATTTTTTAGTCACTTTCATCCTCGGTAACAAATTCCACGAAAACTTCGTGAAAAGTTGGTCTGTGTGGGTTTGTCTGTGTTGGACTGCGGATCTAATGGACTGCCTCCGATCGGAAACTGACTAGTTGCAATTCGCAACACTCAGGCCACTTGCAATCGAAATCCTGTGGCGAAGTACCAAGACACGCCGTTCGTTTCAGATTTCGAGGATCAATGCATTGGCACTATGCCTTCGTGGGAACTCCACATCCAAAATAAAGGTTAGCCTTCGTAATTTGAAATTTCCTCGAAATTGTGTTGTACGTTTGTTTAAATCCTAGTTCATCTTCATCCAATTCGTTGTAAACGCGATGACCGTAACCAACCTTTCTGCCTTCACCCCCGACCGTAGAATGTTGTCTTGGAATACTGAACCGTAGCGAAACTGATCGTGATTTTGTGAACTAGTAATACAGAGTAAATGATACATGAAGAGCATCTGCTGAATATAAATTATTCAATAGGACCCAGCAAAAATTGCAAGCGCTCTTACTGTTGTTATTTGTAAATAATTTGACTTAATCATACGTGTTAGGGACGAAGATACAAACACACTTGGTACAATCGTTATCCCACATTTCCTTGGACCTCTAGGAATTTTCGTCGTCTGGTAGACTGGTAGGCCAATATATGGCTTTATTGATTAAAGATATATATATTGGTTTCCAGTACAATCACGCAAATAGCAAACATGTTAACTAATTTAATATCACGCATTTGAAACCTTATGTTATTTGCTCTTCATTAAAAGATTTCTTGTATTCGTATAAAAACGTAGAAAGGGCCCCCCTTAAGTTATGCCCAAATGACTGCGATGCAGCCTCCTCCTCCGTCCCAGACTCCAAAAATACACTTTCATTTGCTTCCTCCTTAACAACTAGTAATAATAAATTTACCATTATCGTTAATATCTGATCATGCACGATACAACAATATTACTTTCTTTTTTACACGCACAAAAACGCATCCTCTTATCATTTCTTTCTTCTTTTTATCTTATGATATAATCTCCTTTATTTCCAATAAACCTATTCAGTCTGCATTATTTTAGCTTCCTTTTGAGGTATATAAACGCCTCAACTGCCCAAACTATTACAATAAATATCCTTTATTACTCATAAATGAATTTCATTAACACTAATGAATAGAGTCCAATTTTCTATGTAATTATATTTTTTGTGTTTCAATAATCAGTTCTCAAAATTGTGATTTTCACCAATCGTTGCAATTCTATAACCAATTTATTCCTTACATATTTTTGTGTTTTTTACGGTATTACATATTTTACGTATTTTGCTGATCTATTACATATGTTGCAAAATATATTCTACCAATTTTCTTGAATGTTGTCTTTTAACAAACATTCGGCGAAATTTTAAAATAGTTTTCATCTAAAATATCGGTATATTGGTTTCTTACGCTGATTTAGAATTGCGTGCTGACAATCGGAATTGCCTTTCGTGAAGACGGGATCGAATGCTCCCGATCGGTTTGAGTAACCTTCGTCTACATAGTTATCTATGTCGCAACAAGTGCGCAACAGCGCGGAGAATATGGAGAATATCAGTAACGTAGTGTGTCTTGATCTTTAATTCCCAGTTCCGAGAAATATTGATTGTCGCAGATATAGTACAGCAGTACGGAGAGAATGCCACACCAATTCTTTGCTGGCGACACAGTTCGCGCGATTGTACCGCTGCTCTCAAAGATAACATGTACCCTTGAATATCAATGCAGCCGGCTTATGAATATTTTAAAAAAATGTTTCAGTACATAACAAGACATATTCATCAGCAAAAATTCTGCTGAACAAAACCGCACAAAATAGTTTTCGAAAAAATAGCACGCATATTGCCAGGAATATGAAATAAATTGTAAACAGAGTTATTCCATGACACTGCAATAACTTAAATATTTTAAGACACTCTTCACGAATACCGCAATATATAAGTAGAAGATTTCTTTATATAATTCCAAAAATATAAAGACACTTGAGTTTCCATAAACACAAAACATGAATAGAAAATATATAATTGTGGATACCCCTCTTCTTTGGAGCTTTGCTGTCGCATGATTTCAACTACGCAGTAAGCAGTGACACACTGGGGATGGGAATTCAGACGATAGGCGGCGTGAAAAATAGGCGAAATAACGCAAAAAAATATTTATATTTTGCAGCCAAAATCAAAAATATTTCTTGGTTTTATATTTTTCCCGAGCGGAGGGGAGAATTGACTTGCATTTTCGATACAGTTGAAAGGAAGGGTAAAGGAGTGAAAGGGCTGGGCATAGCCGCAACTCTGGTCTCTACGGCCTCGGATCCATCGCCATCTGAAGCCTCCGCCTCCGTTCCCGCTCCCGTCCCGGCACCCTCTCTGGCTGCAGTGGCCCCACACCGCCCGGCTGCCACCTGTCGGCTTCCCCGCGGCCCCGGGCAGATAAGGCGGCGCTCGTTACAGAGCCTCTTCGTTTCCAGCTTTTTGCGCCCGACAGAGCTCCACTCCACGCCATGCCATGCCACGCCACACCGGCCGCGATGGCCCAGTGGCAGCATTGCCATTCGTGACCAGGACGTCCTGGGGATCCAGTCACGCCGATCATTGATTTTCGACACAAGCTGGGAAGAATTCACTGGAGAAGAATTCCAGCGGCCAGCGGAGACATGGCTCAGGGCATCAACTGATGTCACTGCAGTCCCTCTGACCGGGAGGTCCTAGGTTCGAGCCCCGACGGCGTCAGGATTTTCGACACTAGTTTTTCAGCTAGGTCGAATTTAGTCGTTGTCTGGAGGAGAATTCTAGCGGCCGGCTGCTCTCTTCGGTAGTTTTCCGTGTTTATTCCGATTAACGCCAGGCGAATGTCGGAGCAGTACCCTAACAAACGGGTAACGGACCGCGCGCGATCTTTCCTACCTCTTCCTTGCCATATCCTCTCTCCCTACACACATACGCACATGCACTACACTACCATACATGGGAGCTTAGAGCTTGTCCCGGTTGGGGCGGGGCCCCGCTGGTGGGAGATAACTGGTTGTAGAAAACCCGCTAGCCGACGGTAGGTCGGAGCCGGATCTCACCATCCAGCGGGGGAAGACCACCGCCACCTCCCGAGAAAAAACATTCACTACACTTACGAGTCTAATAACCCTAGTAGTTCACGCGCCCGGAATCACTAAACAATCACTCAATCTAATACACAGTGTTTCGTAGCCTCTCGGATCAGTAGCAAGTGAATGCCCTAGCAGTATCTTCCCAAACGGGCAAAGGTCGCACGTGATATTTCCTTCATCTTTGTCATCACAAATGTTGGGAGCTTAGACCTTGTTCCGGATGGGGCGGGGTTCCACTGGAGCGGGTACCTCGATCGGGAATTCCCCCTCAAGCCGATATGCAGGATGGCGCCGGATATTATGTTCCCGCAAGTGAGGAACACGACCACCTCCGGAATGTAACAAGCGCAATTCGTACCGAACTCGTTAAGTGTTGCCGTCCCCGGAAACACCGATCTATCAATCAGTGAAAATGCCATTTCGAAGTCAAGCGACTGCGGTATCAGGCAGATAGATGAAGGTGCTAGTGTTTTTCAGATAGAGGAACGGATTGCCAAAAAACTTCTTTTTTTCCATATCAAGGACAAAACGTGAGTTCTGACTACACAACCTATTCGAAAAAGAAATGTAATGCAAATAGAAGAGAAAAATACCCAGGACCCACATAACCAAAGTTTTTGACGAAAATCTGCATTTTTTCCCTGTCGTATTTCAATACTTTCTGTATGCTATTGAGTCCCGTACGAGAAATTAATATTGTACAAGTAAATAGTACCCAGAAAGTAATAAGAATGGTAGAATTATTGGACGACTAAAAATCAGCTACCGGTAGCGGTAGCTCAGTGCATCAACTAATGTCACCGCAGCGCCTCTGACAGGAAGGTCCTAGGTTCGAGTCCTGACGGCGCACACTGGTTTAATCGCGGCAAAAACCTGGCCATAATTGCAAAATTCAAAGTGCGCGTTCGGAATTCTGACTTATCAAATCCCGTTCGGAAGACATTGGAGCATACTACTTCAGCTTCAGAAATTTATTTCAATCATTTTTGTCTTCCACACGGTGTCGTAAAGTTGCCGTTGCTCGAATGGCTCGAATTCGTTGATTCTTGCCAACGATATTCGTGAAATTAAAAAAAGGGTTTTAAAATTTTTTTTAAGGATTCTTTTTGTATTTCCGAATATAAGACACTTATGGCTATAAGTTAAGTATATTTTTAAGAAAAAGTGTATAATATTTTTATATATGATGCGGTTGAATTCTAAACCATGTAGCGTAACAAAGTTAGTCGTATATATTGTAGATTATATTTTTTTGTCCTGCGTAGTCCTGCCTCAATTATTATTTTTATTTATCAAGTAGAATGTCCTTAATCAGAATAACACAAATTTAGCTGCACATATCTGCATCTTTTTGTTTTAAAGCGACTATACTACAATGCTACGTAGTAAGATATAACACTAGATCGCCCCCGATGGTTTCTTCGATGCCACAGGGAATTGATTTCTTGGAATAAATTTTTTACTTCTCCTTCAGATAATTACTTTTAGTAGTAAAATTAATAATATAAATTTTTGGAGGGATTAAACAATAATAACCAGAGTCACCGAGCACTTTCAGATTTTTAGTGTATTTTAAGGATTCTTCTTTTCTTGACGCAACAAACAAAACTATGGGTATCTAAGGTGTAAAAGTGAATTCAATGTGGTCACCTCAAAGTATTGTTGACTATTTTTTGATTCAATTATTCATAATTAAATATTAAATAAAATATTGTTTATTCAATAAGTGCCGACGAAATTAGATCAGTTTACATAGATATTGGGTTCCCAACAGATGGGTGACATTTGTTTGAATATATATATATATATATATATATATATATATATATATATATATATATATATATACACAGTTCGACAAATAAGAGACGATCAATTTAACTAGTACGAGAAAATCTGTGCGATGCTGTGGAACCACTAGTGATTTTTCACTAATAATTGAGCATCGCCAGTAATAACTGCATTATTATTATTATTATTATTATTATTATTATTATTATTATTATTCCCAATATTTTTGGACTACAAAACTCAATAGATTAACCGAATGAGCCTGTGGGTGACTTTTATACACTCGCTATCATTTGTGGCTTGATAACACAGCTTAGATTCGGTATTACTCCTTGCCTCTTGCAATAATTCCAGGTAGTGTCAACGACTTTTTAATTCGTGGAACTCATCACCAAGAACACATCCTGTTTCAGAATGTGTCACGTATCAGACGTCGGGTGTTGGGAGTTACATCTCAGTTGCTGTTCTGTGTTACAAGAGTGCGGTCGTCCTAGGTGAAATCTTTATTCGAATGCGAATCATTTGCTAATCAATTTTAGTTTCTTTCTTTTGAGTGAGTTGTTGAAATATGTTTCGGAAAGGACTCAATTCTGACGAGAGTCTCAGAATATTGTATGATGAGAATGATGAGGTTGATGAGATTTCGGAACAAGCAGAACCATTTTATACATATTTCTACGCACATTGGGCTCATTTTTATGAGTCAGTTAGCCATTTTGAAGCCGCCATTTTGAATTTTGAAATTTCATTATGACATTTGAAATCAATGACCTTCAGAGCCCGATATGTATATTTTTATATGCATATTTCTTTGTTTTTAAATGAGTCGATCCGCCATTTTGAAGGCGCCATTTTGAATTTTGAAATTTCGTAATGATATTCTAATTCCGCGACCTCAAAAACCCCTTGATACCAATTTTTACGCAAATCCACTGACATTTGCAATTATGACCAAGTTTTAGGCCCGATTAGACCAGTGTGCGGCGCCAGGATTTTCGACACTAGCTTTTCAGCTAGGTCGAATTCAGTCGTCTGGAGGAGAATTTTAGCGGCCGGCTGCTCTGATCGGTAGTTTTCCGTGGTTTCTCCGATCAACATCAGGCGAATGCCGGAGCAGTACCCTACCAAACGGGCCATGGACCGCGCGAGATCTGTCCTTCCTCTTCCTTGTCCTATCCTCTCTCCTTACACACTCACTTACACTAACATGCACTACACTACCACATATTCCGGGAGACCGGTCGGGAGCTTAGAGCTTGTCCCGGCTGGAGCGGTCCCGCTGGTGGGAGAGACTTGGTTAGGGGGAAACCCCACTTGCCGACGGTAGGTCGGTGTCGGATCTCGCCATCCAGCGGGGAAAGATCACCGCCATCTCCCGAGAAAAAACATGCACTACACTAACGGGACTAATGACCAAAGCAGTTGACATGCCCGGCAACACGAAAAAATCAATCAATCAATCAATAATCAGCTGAAAGAGATGACCGTTCTGATTAACATCATGTTACATTTACGTTAATTTCGCAGCTTGTCTAAAGCATAATATTCTCGCAGGCGCGAACGTTTTCGCATTCTTATACTCAATTTTAATGACGATCAATTGCGCAGCACAAGTGTTTCGTTGACACAAGGATTTAAGTGCTTATCAATCGATTTACAGATGACCTGTAATATCTCGTGATTTCCTTGTCATTATTTCCCCCTTCCCACAATCATTATTTTAATTTATAATTGAATGTGTGTCGTAACATATGTCGTTACAGTACGTTCGGATGGTGTAGAATATTTGACGAGGATCCAGAAGTCGCCACTCACTTAACTCCAATTCGAATATATATATATATATATATATATATATATATATATATATATATATATATATATATATATAGTGCATTGTGATCATATATTATTGTATATTTTATTTATAATATCTTAATCATAATATGCTTTTGAGGCATAAGTACAAACTACAATCATAGTGATCGAAAGCATTCAGTGACGCATCGTGGCAATACTGGGATTTTTACAATACTCGGACCAGGCGAAAGTTTGATTAGTTTGCACTACTGGTTTCGCACATGTCAATTTCTGTGTTCTTCTCTTAGTTCCGGTTTAGGCCTTGCTGTGCCTTGCGTGGGGCAGGCGGTCGGGCATGCGGCGTGTTGTTGACCCCGATGCCCGGCGCGGGTGTGCGGGGCGGGGAGGATGGTGGCGGCGCGGTGCCCATATGCTGCTCTCCGAGCTGCAGGTGCACGCGACGTGGGGCACGGCCCGCCCCGCCCCCGCTCCCGCCCCCGCCCCCGCCCCTCGGGGATCGGGTCCCGAAGCCACGCTCCCACACCGTTACTGACCGACCCGGCCCGCGCAACCTCTCACCATCCCTGCTCTGTTCCACCGCCTCCCCACTTCGCTCTTCAGGTGCTCGAGGTGCTTTATGCTTCCTACGCTGCCCATTTCACTCATTACGATTACTTCTCTCGCCGCTCTACGCCATTGTACTTCGTCTCATGCCGCACCATCCCATTCCATGCCGCTCAACGCCATACCGTGTTGCTCCATGCTATCTCATGCCGCTCCACGCCATCCCATGCCACTCCACACTATCCCATGTTGCTCCATGCCACCACATGCCGCTCCATGCCATCCCAGGTCGCACCATTCTTTACCATGCCGCTCCATGCCATTCCACACTATCCCATGTTGCTCCACGCCATGACAGGCCCCTCCATGTCACCACATGGCTTGGCCGCTCCATACCATCTCAGGCTGCACCATCCCATTCCATGCCGCTCCACGCCATACCGTGTTGCTCCATGCTATCTCATGCCGCTCCACGCCATCCCATGCCACTCCACACTATCCCATGTTGCTCCATGCCACCACATGCTGCTCCATGCCATCCCAGGTCGCACCATTCTTTACCATGCCGCTCCATGCCATTCCACACTATCCCATGTTACTCCACGCCATAAAATGCCCCTCCATGTCACCACATAGCTTGGCCGCTCCATACCATCTCAGGCTGCACCATCCCATCCCATGTCGCTCCACACCATCGCATGCCACTCCCCACCATCCCATGTTGCTCCATGCCATCGCATGCCACTCCATGCCATCCAAACCGCACCATCCCATCCCATGTCGATCCACGTCATCCCATGACACTCCACACTACCCCGTTTGCTCCGCGCTATCACATGTCACTCCACACTATACCTTGTTGCTCCAAGCCATCACACGCTCTCCACGCCATCTCATGCCGCTCCATGCAACCCCAATCCGTTCCACAGCCGCACCACGCCACATCATGACGATCCACGCGATCCTGTTTAAATCGCCCCAACCTAAATCACACAACGCATCACACCACACCAGCTGAATTGAGCTCAGAGACACCATTGCGTCTGTCTCTACAGCAGTTCTAATCGGGAGGTTCAAGGGTTCGAGTTTTGACGATGGTGAACTTCGATACTTGCTAGATAGCTAGGTCGAATTTAGCCGATGTCTGGAGGATAATTCTATCTGTCGTGTCCTTTTTTACGAACAATACCATGCGAATTCCGATGTAACAGTAACCTAACAAGCGAGTGACGTTATCTTTCTTTCCACTTCCTCGTCCTATCCTCTCCCTTTACATTTACATGCACTACTCTGCCGCACATGACGGAAGAAGTCTTTTATTGTAGTTTCTTTTCAAACCTCTATCTTTATTTGACGGGTTTATAGTTGCCTTTATATCATCATTCCACCAACTGCATGAAAAATGCATTATTTATAATATTATGTTTTCGTAGTTTATCGCCTAGAGATGCTTAATTCGTTTTCTTCCTCTCTCTCACTCTTTTTAGTTTCTCTCTCTCTCTCTCTCTCTCTCTTTTTCTCCTCACTCTATTTCCCCTGCCCGTTTTCTCTCTCTCCTCGCTCTCTTTCCCCTGCCCCTTCTCTCTCTCTTTCTCTTTCACACACACACACACACACACACACACATTCCCTATCTACTTAAACAGATTTATAGTTGGCTTTATCTCTTCATCCCAACACCTGCAAACTACTGGAACCATAAAACAAAACTCAGAACCCCACTGAATGCTTCTAACAGCCATTTTCCTCTCAGCGTCCATTTCGCAGCAATGCGATGCATCCGCAAGGTCGCATCGCGATTCGATGCCCGATGCGCCGATGTCTCGCGATGCCTGGCGCTGCGCTGCCCCGTGATGGATGAGCGGGGGCCCCGGCGTCCAGCCAGAAATCGTAATCCCGCCTCGCGTAATCGAATGACGAAACGCTCTTCGCGTCGCGTCTTTTTACGCAGCTTATCGCGGAATCTGTGAGGACATCCATGTCAACTGGTTTGTAAAATCCCCGTCCGCCGACAGGGAATTTGTTTGTCATCTCGCGACGGTTCGACCATAAATTATCATTAGCCGCCCGGAAAAGCGCTTATTCAATCGCCGGCCGACCGACGCGTCGCGACGTACTGGTGACGACTGACGCTTCGCAGGGAGGGGAGGGGGGGGAGGAAGGACGCATCCCAGGGGTGGGGTGGGGGGAGGAGGAGTCGGTGATGGAGGAGGGAAGAGAAAAAAGGTTGCGTGGCGATCGTCGGGAGCCGACGGCTTATCCGCTGGACGATCTTTGCGGACGCGCAGTTGAAGGGAGATGCCGGGTACGTCAGGGTGCTTGTCTCGCTGGCTAATTCTCGTAATATCTACAGGCGTGTTGATTCGCTGAGTCTCTCAGCTGTTTTGACAGGATGAGATGGACTCTGAAAACTTTCGAATTTTTGCTTTCATATGTTATTTCATCTTGCGCAGGCAACAAGGTTTTTCAAAACTAGCTGTAACTGGCTGAATTTGTATAGTGATTTGACAACAGAGTGAAAGGAAGGAGCAGTGTGAAACGCGAAAACTGAAAATTCGAATTCTTTAATTTAGATATACTTGAAATTCCACAATTTATATAACTTTCGCATTTTGTCCATCAACTCATTTCTTTTTTTTCGGAAAAAGGAAGAAAGGCCAGTTATTCCTCCAATCTGCTGAATTTTCACATCAAAATGTGTTACAAAGAAATGTGTATCAAAATGTGTTTCGACTATTCTTATTTAAATCTACACTTGTCGTATTACATTGTGAAACACCATCACACTGAGAGTCCGCACGTAGCAAAACGTAAATGAAGGGGGGAAATACCATTAGGGTAATGAAGGAACAAATCGAAAGTGCACAGAGAATGCTCAAGAATGTTATAAATATCTTAATAAAAATGTATAAAAATAGATTACCAATATTGTCACTTATATTTATGGAGAAAGAATTCAAAGTTTGTATACAAAATTAGTTAATTTAAGTCGAAAAATAGTATCAAATCAATCAATATTTTTAGAAAATCATAAAAATAATTCACCACCTTCATAAGTAGCTATTTCGTTCACTTTTCTCAAATAACAATTCTCCCTGTGCCGAAATATTTTAAGCAACAGTTGTAACGTAAGTGCTCGAGCGGGGCTGACAGTTCACAAGCACTGATTACTTCAAAATCACTAGACTGATCATCCAACTGGCGTAAGTAGCTCAGGACATCAATTGATGCCACTGCAATGCCTCTGACCGGGACGAGTTCCGAAACGGTCGCAGGATTTTCGACACTAGCTACATAGCTATTATAGGTCAAATTCAGCCGCTGTCTGCAGGAGAATTTTAGCGGCTGGCTGCTGTGATCGGTAGTTTTCCGTGCTTTCCAATTAACACCAGGCGAATACCGGAGCAGTACTCGTACAAACGGACCATAGAACGCGCGCGATCTTTCCTCCCTCTTCCTTGTCCTATCCTCGCCCCTTCCATACACACACACACTTACATGTGCTATACTACAACACAGGTCGGAAGACCAGTCGAAAGCTTAGAGATTGTTCCAGCTGGAACCACAGGTGGGAAATACCTGGTTGGGAAAATATCGCAAGTCGACGTGTAGATCTGTGCAGGATCTAGACATTCAGTTGGGGAAAATCACCGCCCATCCCGTGACACAATATGCGGGACTAATTACCTTAGCAGTTGAGGCACCCTGAATCACTAATAAATCAATCAATCAAAATAGGCTGAGCCAAAGAAAAGAATGGTTTAAAACAACTGATCGTAAAAAGATGTGGAGCTCCGTTAGAAGAATCGAAAAAAATGATGTTTACTTTTTAAGCTGTTAAAATAGTAGAGATTTTTCTCTTTAAAATGATGTATAAATCGTGCTTATTGAACATATTTAAGACAGATCAAGATGTTATTAAAATAATGTGGATGGGCGTGGTCAAATGGCGAAGTGAACGTCGTTTGACAGCTGATGTTTTGACGATAAGAAATTTGAAACTACCGCCACTTATATTGCTTCACTGTACCGAGGTTTGTCAGCCTGCTCGATGTTCATTTGTA
Source organism: Teleogryllus occipitalis (assembly GCA_011170035.1). Taxonomy (NCBI): domain Eukaryota; kingdom Metazoa; phylum Arthropoda; class Insecta; order Orthoptera; family Gryllidae; genus Teleogryllus; species Teleogryllus occipitalis. The sequence continues at coordinate 51,015 of BLKR01000088.1, read as the reverse complement.
TCTGTCATTTGTTTCTAGTTTGTATGTTTACACTTCTACAAAGTGTGGTACCCATGTGATTTTGTTTGTGAGTGTTTGGTTAGAGGTTAGTGCAGCAGTTTCAGAGTGTTTTGTGGTATCTGCGTTGAGTTTTTTATTCTAATTTTGGGTAGAAATTATTTGAACGTCTTCAAGAACACAAACTGTGGTGGGTCACAATACCAAACAATGTATTTGTATTCATAAATACTCTTCATTTTGGGACATATGATTCTGTATCCACATTCAGTGACAGTAATATTATTTTCTAGATGCAAAGTGTTGAAAAAATTGTGCAATAGAGTAGGATATATTTCTGTCAATGCTATGAAGAACATGGGCAAAGATAGAAAAGGGCATCTGAGAAGGCGAGGAAAGGGAAAGCAGGGTAAAAAGAAAAATTTTCAAGAGGAAGTTGAATATTCATTTCATGCAAATAAAGGAGAACCCAGTGATAGAGCTGGAATGTACTAACAATTTCAACTGCTGTTTCCGTAAGTTGTATATTTATCTCATATAGGTTGTGTATTTTTCTCATGAATATAAATTTTTAAGAAAAGAGTACTCTTTCGTAAATCTAACTCACAGAATTGCATGAAATTGTCATTATAAGCTTATTAGACATTCAGTGATACTTGAACATGTCCTTTTTGCAATTGTTACATAAATGTGCAAATTCGGATGGCAGATATACTAAAAAGATATATAAATCTGTTAACAAATAAAAAATTACAACATTTAAGAAACATTTTACAAAATCAACACGTTAAAGTAATCATTAAACTTAGTTATTGAAAAAGTACACTTAAAATTGATGATTTAGCATTGCTAGAATAAGGCCTACCGGAGGCCCTTAAAATCATGTAATTTCGAAAGTCAAATATTTTAAAAAGAAAGAAAAATAGTCATGCAGGTTAAGAGTCCGCGTGCGAAAACAGAATAGTTAAAACAATAGATTTAAGCAATGGATGCAAAACGCATATGTAAATAGAAGTGAGTTTCCTGAAGTATTTAAAGAAAGTTTGGGCGCGTTATTTAAATGTCTAGAATATTGGAACCAAATATTTTTCAGTGATAATGGAAAACTTCAGTTCGAGTTAATGCAAAATATGTTAACTTGATTTATTGGTTATATATTGGCTGTTTCTTTTTCAAAAACATTGCGATCAACTTGAAGTTCTATATCTAAATGACTCACTCCAAAATAAAAATGTTGCACTACTTTTCCACAGAATTACCACCAGAAAATAGACATTTGCGCACCATAGGATCAACATTTGTACCCCTAGGTCATAGAAGTCTGCTGCCTGAGGTATGCACTACTGTTTGACTACCACTTCAATTTTGCGTGACTGTGATAAGCGTAATTCTGACCGGACAGGAATTTCTTCGGGGAGAAGAAAAGGTGAAAGTAACTGGGAGACGAGATTCTGACTCTAAGCTGGGTGATAAAACATCTCCCAGCGGAAATGCTGAATATCTGTTGTGAGCCGAGATGTGTGTGGGCGACCGTATAGTGATGCGTTCTATAAATCTAGGAATAGTTAATGATTGTTGGACATTTGATTGAAAATTCCAAGTTTGCCAAGGTTTTGGAACTTTATTGTTCCATCCTCAGGGCTGTGGGACACATTTACACTATTACTACATAGGTAGGTTACCAACGTGGATGTGGACTATATTTGTCGTAACAATGTAAATATGTCCCAAAGCTCCGAAGTGAGAAGAATAATGTTGGCAAACAAAAATTTTTCAATTAAATGACCAACAACCATTAACTATTCCTAAAATTAATAGTATGGGCGTGAATTCAAGAGCTGTCCATTCTATTTAAATCACAGTGTAGGTGATTGTCAAACATCGGTACTTCTCCCAGGCGGAAGACTTCGGACAAACATGTTGATGCCCAAGTGTGACAAATGTCTGAATTCTGATAATGATTATGTGGGAAAATTGTGCAATATAGTGTAAAATGCATCTGCAACAATATTTCATTCCATGAAATTGTTTTTTCTATTTATTGAAGACTTAGGGAACCATACTTCTTGAATTCGCCTCCACATTCTCTCAACTGCAAAATAAAGAATATCTACAACCAAGAGATCCTTCTCCGAAATATATTGTTATAGCGAACTCTGGCAGTAATTCAAATTTCACCTTCAAATTTATTTTCTTTAAAAAAATACAGAAAAGTAAGGGTTATAAGGCCTGTTTGTCCCACGGTTACAACTACTAGGTATACCACAATATCTGAACGATATTATTAAAAGTTTTCTTTTGGACCGTCTCTGCTATGTCATAGTTAATACCATACTTATTGCTGAACAAAAAAATTATTTTAGGCATGCCTCAAGGTTCTTCAACAAACAACAACTACCAATTAAGTATCTTCAATTACGATTATGTAGAAATATCCCCATGACAACAATAGTTATTAATGGTCAAGACCAAACGTGAAAAAAGGGTATTTACTAATACCCCTGAACGCAGCAATGCCGAACAGATGAATAAATATTTTTAGAAAATGTTCCATCGTGGAGGCTACCGCCGATCTTCGACTTCCATCTAACACTGCTAAAAAAACACGAGCATCCATCAACCCGTTCCCACCACACTCCCCCCGCATCGCCACCCCCGCACCGTCTCGCTTACTGACGCGTCACCACCCCGCCGCCCCCGCCGCCCCCGATGCCCCCGCCGCCCTCGACGCCCTCGCTGCCCCCGCCGCCCCCGCCGCCCCCGCCGCCCCCGCCGCCCCCGCCGCCCCCGCCGCCCCGCCGCCCCCGCCGCCCCCGCCGCCCCCGCCGCCCCCGCCGCCCCCGCGCCGCCCTGCCGCCCCCTGCCGCCCTGCCGCCCCTGCCGCCCCCCGCCGCCCCCGCCGCCCCGCCGCCCCTGCCGCCCCCGCTGCCCCCGCCGCCCCCGCCGCCCCCGCCGCCCCCGCCGCCCCGCCGCCCCCGCCCCGCCGCCCGCCGCCCCCGCCGCCCCCACCGCCCCCGCCGCCCCCGCCGCCCCCGCCGCCTCCGCCGCCCCAGCCGCCCCAGCCGCCCCGCCGACCCCGCACGCCACCGCCGCCACCGCCGCCACCGCCGACCCCGCTGCCCCAGCCGCCCCCGCCGACCTCGCCGCCACCCCGCCGTCACCCCACCACCGCCGCCTCGCCGCCACCGCCGCCCCCGCCGCCCCCGCGCTGCTCTGCCGCCCCTGCTGCCCCCGCAGCCCCCGCGGCCCCCACCGCCCCCGCCGCCACCGCCGCCCCGGCGCCTGCTGGCCCTGTCGCCCCCGCCGCCCCCGCCGCCCCCGCCGCCCTCGCCGGGCCCCGCCGTCCCCACCGCCACCGCCGCCACCGCCGCCACCGCCGCCACCGCCGCCAACGCCGCCACCGCCGCCGCCGCCCCGCCGCCACCGCCGCCGGCGGGTGCCTGCCCGCGCTCCAGCCCCCGGGATTAGAGCTGCAGAGGCCGCGCGCCGCGCCCCGTGGCACGTCCCGCCCCGCCTCGCACAATGTGACCGCGACGGCGGCGGGGACGAGCGCCTTTAATTAATTCAAAGAAACGGGAGATAATATTTGATGTATGACCATGACCGCGTGCTTTAATATGTGCGCGGCTCGCCGGCCTAAGTACTTGGTTCTCACGGCCCGGACCAGCTCGCTCTTCCGTCGGCCGAGTCACGGCGTGGCGCGCGGGCCACCGGGACGATGCGTCTGATGCAGGGACACGGGACGGGAATGAATGGGTCAAAGTGTTGGTGGTTATGGAACCTAATTTAGTTGCTGGGGATTGTTTATATAATCAGGCTACAGTTCTTTGGAATTTTTTAGTACAAGATTTTGATGGTGTTTCATTCAGGTACTCGGGCCGGAAATAAATACATCATTATTTTGGTGGTTATAGTACCCAATTTAATTGCCGTGGATTGTTGCCGTATCCGGCTACAGTTCTTCGGAGTTTGTTAGTATAAGATTTATTTTCCACGAGGTACACCACAATATCTGTTCGATATCATTAAAAGTTTTCTTTCGAACCGTCTCTTGTATGACAAAGTTAATGCTTAACACGAAATTATTTTAGGCATGCCTCAAGGTTCTTCAACAAACAACAACTACCAATTAAGTATCTTCAATTCTGATTATGTAGAAATAGCCCCATGACAACAATAGTTATGAATGGTCCGTGTTCGATTGAGATACTTCGGCCCGAAAAGAAAACGTAAATAGTTTGATGGTTATGGTACCTAGCCTACTATAATTACCTTTGTTTTCGTCAGCCCACAGTCCATCAGAACATGTTTGTAGTAAATATATTTCTGCAGTTTTAGTTTCTTTGCGCCGAGGTTTCAGGTTTTGAAGGAATGACAGTCCCATGCAATTTACTAGGACAAATAAAAAATATAATTCTTATAATTTCTTACCAGCCTCTAAAGTTCACGTTCTCTCACTTTGTACTAATGTGTTAAATTTTTGTGTGAAAATGAGAAAGTTGTACAAAAATGCTCTGAGAAAATCACTATGTGTGATGCGCCATGTGACGACAGAAACGTTTGTTTGCGTGAATCTAACGATAAGTAGATGACTTATGGAAATTTATCTTTAAATACACGTTGACTTGTTTTTCACACTCTACAATGAGATTGTCAAGAGACTCTAATGCATACTCCAAAGTTTCGGTAAGAATGAGAAAGAAAACTGAGAACATACATCACATCTTGAACACCTCATCTTTGCTGGGTGATGTGTTCCGATCCCATTAGGCCAAACTAGAATTGCTGACGGCTCATGGAATACGCACCTAATTTTAATAACACGTTGCAGTAAGACAGCATAGTACATACAGCCAACAATGCACTCGCATAAGAGTCCCCCCTTTGCGATGTCAGTGTTTGACCGAGAAAGGTGGTTCAGAACATCAACAGATTTCATTGCAATGACTCTGACCGGGAGGTCCTAAGTTTGAGTCCTGATGTGGCAGTATTTTCGACAGTAGCTTTAGAGCTAGGTCGGATTCAGTTATTGTCTGGAGAAGAATTCTAGCGGAATTCTAGCCGCCGGCTTTTCTGATCGATAGTTTTCCGTTGTTTCTCCGATCAATACCAGATGAACGCAGGAGAAATACTACCCAAACAATCGAGACGCGGATCGCGCGCGATCTTTCTTTCCTCTTCAGAGGTCCTATCCTCACTCCTTACTTACACATACTTATACTTACACGCACTACACTGGCACACATTCCGGGAGATAGACCAGGAGTTTAAAATTTGTCTCGACTGGTGTGGTGCAGTGCTGGCGGGGGACACCTGTTTGGAGAAAACCCCACCAGCTGACTGTAGCAGACGGTATGTCTGCACCGGATCTCATCATCAAGCAGGGGAAGATCACCGCCACTCCCTGAGGAAAAACATGCACTAAACTTACGGACTAACGACTATTTGAGTCTATCTGACGGGCCCCGAATCATCAATCAATCTATACAAAGTTTGAAACAAGTTACATTCCCGTTTCTTTACCAAACAGTTTGTTTTCTTCCGAAGGCGTTAAAAACGTCCTTCATAGAGTAACCCGAAAGGCAATGCTAGCAGTAAACTCCCCGGATCTCATATTAGTTCGTCAAAGACGTTGAGATAAATGCACCTCGGGAGTACTCCCATATTTCGTGGGAGCGCCCGTGGGCATGCGCGCGAGGACCTCCCGGGGGCGGCTCGCGAGAGAGATAATTAAACGGAAAAAGGAGCGCACCCCTCACAAACGGAGAAATGCCTCCAATCTGGCGCCTGTCAGCAGTTAACTGTTCCCTTAATACCCGCCATACGTCCCGCGCCGCGCGCCCAAGATCGACTTACTCCGCTGGAGGCCACGCCGCCGGCGCTGGAGGCTGGACTGGAGCCTCCTGCGACTTCTTTTGATGGAAGGGATTTATAGAAACATGCTGGTGGTTCGTTATTAAAAATTGACCCGTGTTTCGCAGACAAATTCAGTATTACAAACGTATTTCACGTAGAATATAAACAATTTTATTGTTGCACATGATACTGCAAAAGGACGTAACTTGTATGTTTTAGTAAAATTAAATATGTTGTTCTAATGCATTGAAATATATTAACAGAAATCAAATAAGTTTTACTTGTACTTGTTATCTGTTTTTCATTAGTCCGCAAAATAATAGCCGCTTCTTAATAATTATAAACAGATGCATGCTTTAAACATACAATATTTCTTGTGATTTGTATTCTTACGTCACTAATGTCATGGCTTTTGTACAATATGTTTGAAATTGAATATTATGTCGTTTTCTAAAGAAGTTGCGGCAAATCTTACGCGCACGTGTGTTTCCCCTCAATTTTACAAGATAGATTGATTAGTGATTCGGGGCGTGTCAACTAGTAAGGTCATTAGTCCCGTAAATGTAGTGTATTTTTTATCGCTTGAGGTGGTGGCGATCATCCCCCGCTGGCTGACGAAATCCTGTGCCGATTTACATCGGCCTGCGACGATTTTCTCCAACCAGGTATCTCCTTTTGGCACCGCACCAGCCGGGACAAACTGTAGGCTACTGACAACTGTGGAAGCACATTACAAGCGATTGTCTAAATAAGGGGTGAGAAGACGACAGGGAAGAGGAAGGAAAGGTCGCACGCGGTACGTGATCAGTTTTTTAGGATGTTGTTCGCAGAAAACACGGAAAGAGTAACTCGCTGCTAGAATTCTCCTCCACACAGCGCGGCTGAATTCGACCTCGTTGTCTAGCTACGCTCAAAAATATTACCACTGTCGAGATTCGAACACTAGGAAAGAGTAGCTCGCTGCTAGAATTCTCCTCCACACAGCGCGGCTGAATTAGACCTCGTTGTCTAGCTACGCTCAAAAATATTACCACGGTCGAGATTCGAACACTAGGAAAGAGTAGCTCGCTGCTAGAATTCTCCTCCACACAGCGCGGCTGAATTAGACCTCGTTGTCTAGCTACGCTCAAAAATATTACCACGGTCGAGATTCGAACACTAGGAAAGAGTAGCTCGCTGCTAGAATTCTCCTCCACCAGCGCGGCTGAATTCGACCTCGTTGTCTAGCTACGGTCAAAAATATTACCACGGTCGAGATTCGAACACTAGGAAAGAGTAGCTCGCTGCTAGAATTCTCCTCCACACAGCGCGGCTGAATTAGACCTCGTTGCCTAGCTACGGTCAAAAATATTACCACGGTCGAGATTCGAACACTAGGAAAGAGTAGCTCGCTGCTAGAATTCTCCTCCACACAGCGCGGCTGAATTCGACCTCGTTGTCTAGCTACGGTCAAAAATATTACCACGGTCGAGATTCGAACACTAGGACAGAGTAGCTCGCTGCTAGAATTCTCCTCCACACAGCGCGGCTGAATTCGACCTCGTTGTCTAGCTACGGTCAAAAATATTACCACGGTCGAATTTCGAACACTAGGAAAGAGTAGCTCGCAGCTAGAATTCTCCTCCACCAGCGCGGCTGAATTAGACCTCGTTATCTAGCTACGCTCAAAAATATTACCACGGTCGAGATTCGAACACTAGGAAAGAGTAGCTCGCTGCTAGAATTCTCCTCCACACAGCGCGGCTGAATTAGACCTCGTTGTCTAGCTACGGTCAAAAATTTTACCACGGTCGAGATTCGAACACTAGGAAAGAGTAGCTCGCTGCTAGAATTCTCCTCCACACAGCGCGGCTGAATTAGACCTCGTTGTCTAGCTACGGTCAAAAATATTACCACGATCGAGATTCGAACACTAGGACCTCCCGGTCAGAGGCTCTGCAGTGATATCAGCAGATACCATGAGCCATCTTTGTCGCTTGTTTCTACGATAGAAATTGTAGCAACATTGTCGAAATCTGTTGTTTTCTTTAGCACTTAAATTAATATGTTGTGAAAAATAATTATTTTAATGCTATAACATTTTTCAAGATGTTTATGCAAAGTTATAAAGTCATGTAAACCAATATAGACAGAAATTCGAGTTGTTAAGAGTGGACGTTGAAATATATTGGATTAGATTTTCTGAACGCTGTCGACGTAGAATAATTTATTTTGTTCTAGTTCTTGCGTGACCGCTAATAAACTATATTTTTCACTGGTATGTTCCTTTTTATTTACGACTCAGAATACCACTTTATTGGTCTTTGTATAGAAATTAATTTAAGTTAATGAGGATTAGAAGATCAGTCTATTTCTCACTCTAAAGAATTAATAGGAAAATGTTTCTCGGAAGTAAACTACGGGATACAACAGGATGTATTAAAATTCCCAACCTTTGAACGCTGCCCGATGTCTCTGGTCTCTGGGACGCAGGTCTCTTAACATCTTAAACTCAAGACTATTAATTATACTTTTAACTATCATATTTTTGTTGGTTTGATATCAGATTAATGGTGAAGTACTATTTTTTAAATGAATCGAAGAAATCCATATTCTAAGAAAAACTTGTGAATCATTTTATGAACTGTTGTGAACTCATGGAATAATTGATATCTGCGTTTTAATTGAAGAAGCGCACCAGGATTGCATCTGAAGGATATTTAAAAGAGCATAAGGGAGTGTCAGATGGAATCTATAAGTAATTACTTCACACTTATTTTGATGGTCACCTGTGAACACCAACCGAGAAATAGCTGAAGTCATTCAACGAGGACCCGTTTTCGGAAAACGATGTGAGAAAGTCGTCTCGAAAATTCTTCCTGCCAAAGAGACCATTCAAACACTTCCCAACGTGTCCACGCATCGATGTCGTAAGCAGCGGTCTCCAGCTGCACCGACCGATCTCTCCAGTGAACCATTCCCCCGATACACGACCCCGGCGCATAACCCCACTGGGCGGTCCGTGAGCGGCCGCGTTCGTTACTGATGAACCCTTCATCGGAGGCGCTGCCCATTCGACGCGGAGGCCTAGGCGTTCGAAGAATGGGATCCGAAGCGGGGAGTTACACTGCGAGAGAAAGTATACGACGTTCTATATGAAGGCGTCGCCGTCACTGCCTGCCATGCTCTAAGCTGTGCCTTTGTTTTCGAGCGAAGGGATCGCCTGAGAACGAATGCAGACGGAGTGGGTGACAGAGCACACGAAGAACAACAGGTGGATTCATCCGGAATGATAATGGAAAAGATGGTGTAGTAGTGCTGCATCATTCTTGCACTGAATGTTTAATCTTCTTCTGTTTTGCTCATTATCCAAAACGCATCCTGCCATGCCTGTGTCTCTCCATCGTTCCCAGATAGTGTTCTGGATTTTCTCTCTTATTCCGTTCGAGTAGTTTCCTTCTACCGTTTTTCAAAGGTAATCTTTCTGTTGACATTACACATCCACCTTCAACAGTATCTAAGGTATCTATTTTTGACCTCTTTATTTTCTAATTGAATTGTAACCCATCTCAACTTACAAAAGCGGCATCCAAAATCCATATGTTCGGCTTTTAAGTTGTTTCATTCCTTGAACACTCAAGATGGGTTTAATTCATGGAAAAATATCTGAAGAGAAACAAAATACGTCATACAACGATGAGAAGGTGATTACGCATCTGTAGTGACGCACCCAATTGTATGTTTGTGTTGCAGGGGGTGCATCCATGGTACATTATTAAAAATATTGTTTTTACTAATTTCCCATACTAACGAAAGTCTTTCAATATAGTAATTGTTAAGGTTATAAATATTAACTATAAGCCAACAAATTAAAATAAATTTTATATTCAACATAACTTAAAATTTCGTTATAAGAAAACGTGAAGTCGGTTGAACAATACACCTGTGCCCTCCCCCCCCCATTTCCCCGCTCTCTCTCTCTCTCTCTCTCTCTCTCTCTCTCTCTCTCTCTCTCTATCTATCTCTACCTCTACCTCTACCTCTCTACCCTCTACCCCTCTACACCTCTACCTCTCTACATCTCTACCTCTCTACCTCTCTACCCCTCTACCCCTCTACCCCTCTACCCCTCTACCCCTCTACCCCTCTACCCCTCTACCCCTCTACCCCTCTACACCTCTACATCTGTACACCTCTACACCTCTACCTCTCTGCCTCTCTATCTCTCTATGTCTATCTCTCTCTCTCTTTCCCCCTGTCTAACACACACACACACACACACAGAAAAATCCTGGGTGGGGCTCGGCACCCATCTAAAATATTACGATGTGCGAATAAGATCGTACTGATGAGAGGGTGACGCTTTCAGCCGATCCCGCACGCGCGTATCGCGGCAGATGCGGACGGTCACGAGTTCCTCGGGGGGCAAGCGCTGCGTGGAAGGAAACCCGCTGCGCGCGCCTCGTCTGTTACGAGGCGGCTGCGTGCGCAGACACCTGCTGCGCGGCGCGCGGCACTGCGCGTGGAGCGAAAGTGTCACCGAGACGGGACGCGCAGCCCCACACAGTGGTCAAAGTTTATTCACTTTAAAAGAAAATGTGCGGTCTACCCCTCTACCCCTCTACCCCTCTACCCCTCTACCCCTCTACCCCTCTACCTCTCTACCCCTCTACCCCTCTACCTCTCTACCTCTCTATCTCTCCATCTCTATCTATCTCTCTCTCTTTCCCCCTGTCTAACACACACACACACACACTCAGAGAAAAATCCTGGGTGCGGCTCGGCACCCATGTAAAATATTACGATGTGCGAATAAGATCGTACTGATGAGAGGGTGACGCTTTCAGCCGATCCCGCACGCGCGTATCGCGGCAGATGCGGACGGTCACGAGTTCCTCGGGGGGCAAGCGCTGCGTGGAAGGAAACCCGCTGCGCGCGCCTCGTCTGTTACGAGGCGGCTGCGTGCGCAGACACCTGCTGCGCGGCGCGCAGCACTGCGCGTGGAGCGAAAGTGTCACCGAGACGGAACGCGCAGCCCTACACAGTGGTCAAAGTTTATTCACTTCAAAAGAAACTGTGCGGTCTTAGCGGTTTCGTATCATGGCTCGTAAAGAAGACAATATGAAATTACTTCTTGAAATTTGGAACGTATTTTACAACGTATTATAAAATATAGTATACGTTATATTTTATAACGTATACTATAATGCGTAAAGACATTTATAGGAAAATATGATACTATTTGACAAAGAAGTTATGGACAGAAAATTTTAATACTGGCAAAATCTGAACTTAGAAAATGTCTTTAGACGAAAAAGAAACATCATAATAATAATAATAATTATATTTTAAGTTTCTGATTTATTTGCAGTGACTCTAGTTCTTTGATTTATTTACTGGTACTTTTTCGGCTGATCAAATTGACTGTGAAATTTTAACTTTCTCGCCTTACTTCGTAAGTAGAGGAAGTATTGCAATCATCCGCCGAAAATGGCCAGTTTTCAACTGAGAAACTCTTATTGCCGGGCCTAATAACAAAAAAATTGGAGAAGCCTTGTTCCTGTATGTAGTACATTAATTCGTAAATATGATCCGTTCAGACGATTTTCTCCAAAATTAATATTTGTCAATCAATCAGAACGAACTCAAGAGTTCTACGAGTTTGAAGCGGATTTTTTTTAGAGTAGTTACATAAAACTTCAATTATTTTTCAAAATTTTCTCAAAAATGGCTCAAATTTTTTAGTTAAACTTTGCTCTCAGAAAGGGCAAAGAACTCTAAAAATATGTTTAAAAGTTCAAAAATTTTTCGCCATCATTCTACAACGGCAGTATTGAAGATAGAGCTTTTTCCTTAATGAAATCAGTTGTTCACAGACTAATTTTGAAATAACACGTACAATTTTTTAAAAAGAGCAGTTTACGATTAATTTTGCCTGAAATGTATTCAATATTAAGCAATTACTATTTTCTCAAAAATAGCTCTAATTTTTTCTTTAAATTTTGTTCTTGTTTGTATCACAAGACGGTAAAAAAGTTGGTGCTAGTTACATTTCCGATGAATTACCTCTATTTTGAAAATTGCAAAAAAGCCCATCGCAAAAGTTTAGCATTGAAGAGAGAGATATTTGTGTTAAATTAAATCTGTTCTAAACTATCAAATCCTTTAAAAGATCAAATGTGGAAAAATTCTTCTTGAAGTCAATAGAATTTATTTAAAACAAAAAATGCAATCAAAAATAACAAAGAAAATAATGACAACGGACTTGTTGACACACCTATTTAGGCCTTTGCACCAGTTGACCAAAGCCGGAAGCCGCAACGGCAAAAGCTTTAGAATTTAGAACTTACAAGTTGTCTGTATTATAACAATATAACAAGAATATGTCAGAACTCACAGCAGCAATTAATTATTTTTTTTATAAAGTTTAGAATATGATGTTCATATACCATTAAGAATGTGTCAACATCAATGATTTACATTTCGGGGATGATGTTAAATTCATCGTATTTTCCATTCCTTAGAAACAAGATGGTATGAAAAATAGACGATTGATGTTTATGTAGTGTTACAAGAGCTTGACTCTTGAAAGTGAATAACTAATGCATTGCTTTATGTTCTTTTCGTCAATGTCTTTTGTTAGGGATTCTCAACTCATCAACACCAAGGCTTTATAGAATACTAGCTGACCCGGCGAACTCTGTCCCGCCTTAACAGAGAACTCCGTTCCGCCCAAACTTACGAAAACGCGTGAAAACGTGCGAAAACCCGCGAAATCACGCGAAAACGTGCGAAATCACGCGAAAACATGTGAAATCACGCGAAAACGTTCGAAAACGTGCGTTCTCACACAGGAACGCTGTCGAACGAGATAAACAGTATCCTATGTCCGTCTCCTGGTTCTAAGCTTCCTGCTCACCAAATCGGTACAGCCGTTCTTGAGTTATAAATAGTGCAACTAACACGACTATATATAGATATAACGGCGAACGAAAGGCGGCTATCATTATCGCCTTCTGTTATCAGTGCGGCGTTGCAACAATGGGTTACAACAGGCAACAATGACCGCTAACATGCGAAATCACGCGAAAACGTGCACAAACGTGCGTTCTCACACAGGAACGCTGTCGAACGGGATAAACAGTATCCTATGTCCGTCTCCTGGCTCTAAGCTTCCTGCTCACCAATTTTGAGCCAAATCGGTTCAGCCGTTCCTGAGTTATAAATAGTGTAACTAACACGACTTTCTTTTTTATATATAGATGACACAACATATACTCCTGCCTACACCTATAACGTAAATTAATATAAAGGAACGCTTCTTCACAGTATTCGTCCTTCATTCATTTGTGCTAGCCTAAGTTTCATTTAACTCACTGCAGGTTGAGCCTACCAGCGACATACGATAGGTCGATAAGATGGCGGCGCGCCCTTGAAAATTGAGCTAGAAAGTAGAAAATTGGAGGTAGAAATAACCAAACATTTGTTCATCATTTCGTTTGTATTTAATTTGTAGGACACAATTTTATTGTTCTCTGCGTATTTTTATAATTTGAATGTGTGTGTACGTATCTGGAATTTTTGGGTCGATTCTCCGACTTTGCCGACCAACCTAAAGTGTCAATGATCTTGGCTGTCCAGGTGACGCAACAGCCCTGAGGAAGACCACGACAAGATGGTCGAAACGTCGGCAACACAGCCTTCGACGCGGCGTCACCTGGACAGCCAAGATCATTTACATGACTCTGGCCGCGGAAGCCTACGACTAACCTAAAGTGTCCCTCATCACTGGGCCTAATTTAATTCCCACTAGGGAAGTACATGAGTCACACGGCGAACATGGCGTATTTTCTTCACCGTAAACAGCAAACTCTGCGTGTCTGAGCATTTCTTCGTCACACAACTACCGAATCTGAGACAATTTTAAAGGAAAGTAATTTAATTTTACAAGGAGAAAAGTTTTTAAAAAATGGAGCCATTTTTGAGAAAATAATTGCTTAAAATTGCCTTTATTTCATGCGAAATTACAGGAAAACTGTTCACATTTTCGAAAAATTGTACGTGCTCAGGATCCTGGTATTTTACCATGATTTTACTAAAGGTACCATGTGTCAGGATAAACCATCCTAGTACGTTTAAATACTAGGGTTTTAAGTCTTTGGTAATTGATGATGTACGATTTAAGATTCGTATAATAATTTTTTTATTCAATAATTTAAAACTAACAGCAATATTACAAAATATCTATGACATTGCTGAAAACACCGCCATAAAAACATTCAGTGTGGCATAGGATTGTCTTTTTAGCACATGCTGGAGTAGAAAAGGATAGAATCATGTTCGAAAGATAAATGACCTATTGCGCAATTGTATCCAGTTTGCGTTACAATATTTGGGGGAATTTTAAATGCAGCCAGAAACCAAAATTAGCACCTTATTACAAGTCATTGAAACAGATATATAAATCATTTCTTTTAAATATTGGATCTTGTACACCTTTTCGTGTTATTTTTAGTTGGACACCGCTGAAAATTGTCACTTTATGTTACTTCCAAAATGTTTCTCAACATTTCTCGCTCTCCAAGCAACATGCCGGCCAGTGTCAGGTCAGGCTTTTGAAACGAAATGACTGTATTGTAGTCATGTGGTTCGTGCAAACTGGTGCTGTGCAGAACGAGGAAAAATCGGTGCGACGGAGTAGCTCACATAATATTTCCATGGATAGAACGTCTTAGTCGTCCATTTATTTTATCGATATAAAATAAATCGATGTCGAGTTAAGTTGAACGAACTTCATCTGCGCGTTAAAACATAATAGAGTTAAAATTTGAACAATTTCGAAATTTAAAACAATCCTCATTGGTTATAGGAATATTAGTGAAAGTATCAGGAGTTTTGAAGGTTGGTACTGGGAAACACATTTTGTCGTCTGGCAACGCAGTACGTGATCTTATTTAAAGATGTCTATGAACATCAAAATTGATTTTAAAAAAATCATTCAATTTATGTTGACTGAAGTCTGGTAGGCCCACATGCATTGTAAATGAGTTGAAGGCATTTTTAGACAGTACAGTTAATAATGGTATTTGGTTTAAAAAACCCGGTTTGAAACTTCAGGAATATTGTGTTTGATACTGATTAAAACACATCGGAAAATGAGGGTGAAATTGTTCGAGCAAAATAACCATCTCTTATACGACAATCAGTGTATGTTATGGTAACATATTTCTTAAATAGTCGACTTTCTCGTGAATAATGAACTGGGTACCTTCTTTCCTGAAACTGGCAAGGGCATCAATCTGAGAAGAGACATTTCTCAATATTTGTCCTCCCATTTCGGACAATCGACCACGATCTGTGTCTGAAGCCGGCAGAAAATCACAATTGATCCCAGTCGCCCCATATCAGAGCGAGAGCAGTTAGCAAACGCCTGTGCAATCGCGGCGGAGCGCGGGGGCGAAACAGCTGACGGCGGTAGCACACCTGGGCACCGCCGGCGACGCCGCCACAGGGGGCGGCAAGATCGCCACTAGATAAGGCGGTTGCGGCCGCTGTGGCCCACGCCTACGCTTGCCCTTCACGTCCACATCCGCCTCCACCGCCCTCGCCTCCGCCACCGTCTTCACCTCCGTCTCCCCCTCGCTTCCGCCTTCGCCTTCACTTCCCTCTCGCCTCCGCCTCTGCGGCCTCCTCGCCACCCCTTTATCCTTCGCCTTCACAGTCTCGCCTCCGTCGCCACCGTCGTCACCTACGCCCCACCTTCCCCTCACCTGCCGTTTCGACTCCGCTTTCACCTCGTATGCCTTCTCCGCCTCCTCTGCCTCTCCCACCATCACCCCCGCCTCTGCCTCCACCGTCACCACTTTCGTATCAACCTCCACTTCCCCCTCCCTCTCACCGGCTCCTTCACCTCCACCATCGCCACCCTCGCCTCGGTATAGACCTCCACGTCCCCCTCATCCGCGCCTTCTCCTTCACCTTCCCCTTTGCCTCCGCCCCCGCCTCCCCCACCCACGCCAGCATTGCCTCAGCGACTATCTCCGACTTCCACTAATCTCCGTCATCACATCCGCTTGCACCGCTTCCGTCTCGCCTTCACCTCCGCCTTCGCTACCACCTCCATCTCCGCATCCGTCGTCGCCGCCATCGCCTCAGCCTCCACTCCATTTCCTTCTCATCTTCGCCTTCGCCTCCACCTCCGCCTCCACCTTCCCCTCCTCCACCTCAACCAACTGCGCCTCCACCATCTTCACCTCTCCCTCCAACGCCTCCGCTATCGCCACCTTCGTCTCAGACTCCGCCTCTCCCTCCCGCCTTCCTCACCACCTCCTCCTCCTTTGCCACAACCGCCGCTGCCTCCAACTCCTCCTCGCTGCCTTCGCCCCCGCCTCAGCCTCCAACGCAGTATTCGTCTGCGCAGCCGCCACAACCTCAGCCGAACACACGGAAGCAAATAACTCCCGCGTGACGTAGCATTGCTTGAACTTCAGTTGTTCTATTGCAACCCCACAGGTGGAGAGGATGGGTATAATTGAAATTTGCAAACGATTTTTTTTACTTAAATACTTTCATATCATTGTAGCATGTAAACTGAGGGCTTCATAGAGATTCTCTTCAAAAATTTCGAAACTTACCCCTATTACTAGAAAGTGTTTTTTTTAAAGAAAAAAAAAATTTTGCAATTTCAGCCATCATACAAATAAAAATTTAATGAAAAAATTGATAACCGTTTATCCAGCATGTATAACATATTATGATGAATGAAAATAATGTTGGGCTTCATTACATCAGTTCGATACAATAGTGCCAAATTAACCCATACATGAACATTTTGCCACACAGTAAAATATTCAAAAGCATAAAAAAACAAATTAACCGATTAATACTGACAATAATTTAATATAATATCAAACACCATTAGCGAATATTATTACTTAAATAATTATTTTTGGTTTGCATGCAAATATTATTTTGTAAAAGAATTTATTTCCCTCTATATGAAATATTTTGGATCAGTTTTACAAATTGCCACTTCAATCATTGCCAAACTAGCGGGTGAATATTACATAATTTTACACATTATCAAGCACACATAGAGAGACTTAATGAAACATTCAAATAAGTTTGATCTCATTTGATTCTTATCGTAAAAAAACAGTATAAATTCACTCCAAAATTCGCTAATGATTACGATTGCGGTCACCGTATAATCCAATAAAATGGGTAACCAGAAAACCAGAGGTACTAGAAAAAAATCTAAAAAGTAAAAGGTACTAGAAATCTTAGAACTTCTCCCTGACAGCATCCAAAAAGGAGCAAAATAGCATTTCATGATGATATACATTCAACGCTAATTTTAGTGACTCTATAAATAAAACTGTTCTAATTATATTATCATTGTCTAATCATAATGTTATTTCTACAATTACTTTCTTGTTTTAAAATGTACTATCATTAAATCTCGAACATAATGTTCATTGCCAATTAGTAGGACATTAACGTAACATGAGAACATGAGTTCTACAGCAATACAAAATGAACCAGGCAGAAACAGAGTCTTCGTTGACTTGTAAAACACCACTTGGGAGGATTCCCCGTCGAAGTAGACGAACAAGATTTTTCGCGGATATTAAGGTAAAAACGAATTACACGCTGTCTATACATGACAAGGGTCGTGTCATGAAGGTCGGGAAGGGTTAGCTGGAAAGTCGTCTTGCATGTTTTCTGGATTTTTATTGTATGATGCAACATGGTAGTGATTTCTCGCGTAGAAAGTGAAAAAATCGCAGAGAAAGCATCAAGGTGGTATGGCGATATTTTATCGCCAATTGACGGTTCGAGTACCTGTAGCCAATCGCAACTAGGAGAAAGGCATTGTGGGAAGCATCAATTTTCAATAATCCCGATATTATTTACGGGATAAATAGATGGAGGCTATCCTTCTACGGGAGTGATTTATTGCCTGCTGCATTCTCACGTGCTTTTAATTCTGCCCTGCATGTTGTGAAACGGTTCAATAACTGCTCTTTTCAAGAAATTTACTCGTGCGTGAAATGTTATAAACGTGGGGTATATCTAACCTATCTGATATTGTTTGCAGATAAATGATAGAGTATTTTTACAATAATTAAGAAATTGCGCAAATCTTACTCTGTGGTGAATACAAATTTGAAGTACGTACGTTCCATACTTTGCCGGAATCTCTTTTCTTGATAATAAATCAGGGATGTTTTTAAAAACGGCTGGAGTGAGAAATATATTGCTACTTGAATCTCAATCCATTAACATCCTCGTCAAAAGATCATTTTCTATGAGTAAGATGACAACAAATATAACCACTTTCTGTTTATTGCTAACAAAGAGAATAGCAGTTTCCTCTGACATGTGGATAGATATGAAATTATATTATTGACAGTAAATCACTGTGTGGCAAGAGTGTAAATGACCAGTCACGTAGTTCCAGAAACACCTACTACCTACACGATTTAATTATCAGTTGCGACTTGAGTAACCAGTTACAATCTTTCATTAACACAAGAGAATGAAATGTATTTCTAGAGAACTCGACACGATATATTTCAAGGCATCGCAATTGCATTTCTTTTTACAGTTTCGTTATTATCTATAAAAATGGTTTTAACGTGTTCTTTTTTGTGTGTTTTCTTCTTGTGCGAGTCTTTGTAAAAATTTTATTCACATGTTATCACACAAAAACTGCCCGTCACATGGTTGTGAAGTCACATCCGTGATCTCTACGTTGGTTCGATGACTTTCAAAGTACTCTTACGTACTCTCTCTCTCTCTCTCTCACACACACACGCACGCACGCACGCACGCACGCACACACACACACACACACACACACACATACACACACACACACACACACACACACACACACACACACATATATATATAGCCGTGTATTTGTCCAAGCATTTTTTTTCGTATTTTACTGATAATTTAATGTGACAATGAGATGAAATTGTGTTTCTGTATTCAGTACAAAGAAGAAGATACTGCTGCTGTACGGAGAGTCGCAATTTAAATATTATATAAAAACAACTTTATTTCGTTTGACTAGATGTTTATTAAGTATATAAAAGATATTCAGAAAATAATTGCCTAATTAACAATGTTATTAAAATAAACTATATGCTATTTTATTACTTTTTTGATGTGCTGCGTGAACCTGTGAACCATACATGGAACCGCGTGGAATTCCTATTTGTTTTTGAACACCTTATATATCGCTTAGGGTGCGGCGACGACGTGCAAATGAGGCGCTCACCGCAGGAGCGCTGGCGTCGGCGTCGGCGTCGGCGTCGCTTACGTTCGGAAAGGGCGTCGTCGCAGCGCCATTGCCCTCGCTGTAGCTTGGGCGGGCAGCGAAGTTACGCACATGAATCTCCGAGATATACTGCGCTTGCCTTCTCCTTAAGTACTATATTGTGCTCGCGTCCAGTCGGCGGATTTTGTGGTATATCGCGCGTGCGTTCTTGGCTACGCCTCGAGAAAAAGAGTTTTATAGGGCAATCCCTCTCGTATAAAACCGGCCACGGTGAAAGAGATAGAAAGAGAGAGAAAAAGAAATCGTTTAGAAGGAAAGAGAGGAAGAGAAAAGAGTAGGAGAGTGCTAGAGAAGCCGCTAACCGACCGGCCGCAGGTGACAGAGGCGGTTGGCGCGCCTGCTTGTAGAAAGGAATTTACTCTTTGGAATGCCGCTGTAAAAATATGAAGAAGCGCAGGCATAAAGTGCGAAAAAGATGTAAGAATCAAAGTCTTGGAATGAAGGACGATAGGAGGCGAGAGATAAGAGGAAAGATAAAGATGAAAAAGTAAGTGAGAAGCCACTAGAAATAAAACTAGGAGAAGTGCGAGTTAAGTACGCTGAAAATATTACCTCATAACGTTACAGAAGTCATTCAAGATAACTCCGATTACACAAAACAACATGAAATTATATAGGTGCTTTGGTAACCGGTTTGTATTTCTCGGGCCATTCAATCTCTGAAGTAGGTGAATATATCCGCGCCGAGCTGTTTTCGAAGGCTGTTCTCTGTAGTGTGTACAAATACAGTCCTAATGCTGTTTCTGTCGTGAAAGAATACTTCAAAATATTTCTAGTGTCTCTTTGGTGTCCTCTTGAAAGGTCAGAAAATCATGTTATTCTTCTTGAAGAGTAAATTTTGAAAATTCTTTTGTTTCAACTATATAAGTTGCTTCACACATTCTGGTACAAAACCTATGCCCATTCATGCATTGTAACACCATCTTTTCTTTAAAATATTCTGCTAAATAAAAAATTTTTAAGAAATTATTGACAATTTTCTTTTACTAATTGAACGATTTTACTTTATTAGTACACATATTCCTCTACTAATCATTTCTCTCGTCTTGAAGTTGATTCATTGTCTATAGCTTGTCTCGTGTTCTTCTTGACTTTCACTTCTTCGTTAACCTAATTTACTAATTTACATATCATGAACATATTCACGTAAATACATATCGTCTGTATATTAGTTCGTTGTCCATTGATTGCCTCGCGTATTTCTTGATTGCCTTATGTATTCACTTTGTAATTAACGTAATTTACTTATTTCTATACCGTGCCTCCGCTTTTTCATTATCGTAATTCGCGTATTCACTAACCTACCAGAGACACTAACCTTGCAGTCACACCGAACAGATACACTAATACTTCACTAACTTAACATTCAATAACTTAACAGAGACACTAAGGTTGATACAAAATACTTTAAATACTAATGTATACAAAATATTTAAAAACTTGAAAACGAAACATACATATTTTATTACGTTTTGTGATTATACAGGTGTTTCTTGTGAGTTTAAAATATTGTAGATACTGACTTTATTGCAAGTGTTTCTCTTAATTTCATGATATAAGATATGTATTCCATTGGTTCTGTTCTATTTAACTCATAATCTGCGCGACATGATTGTAAGAAAGAATTGTTCCATAATACCAGTACTCTATCAGGAAAAGGTCATACAATGTTCCCTCCAGTGTAATTCAAGCTACGAGCACCTGCTTTTCTTTCTTTAGTTAAAAATATGTACTTTGTGATTGTGTGCATTCCATTGTTCTGTAAAAATAAATATTGAATTTTAAAACAACGTTACGGTGAAATTCAACGAACAGATAAAAGCAACTCTCTCCACAAAAATAGTGAAAATACAACTTCAACAATAACAACATCAGGTGAAGCATTTTGAAACAGTGCCAGTGGTTCTGCTCTTAAAGAATGTTTAAGAAGTTAAGAGAAGTTCCGAAACTCTCAAATCAAAACAAGTCAAAATTTTTGAATGATTGGAGAAAAATGGTGTTTTTGTATTTCTATAATTAATTAGATAAGTTTTTTATTGTGTTCCTTGTAATGTTGCGGGTTATTTTTATATTTGTTTCTTGTCACTACATAGCGTTTTTATAATATGTACGAAACATTGTGAATTCATTTTCTTAGGGTATGTTTCAATCCCCACATGAAATTATTATAGAAGGCAGTGATAGATGTTCCATAATTGCCAGGTAGGTTAAAATTACAATATAATCTCATTTCTCTCATTTGTTTATTAATAGATTCATTTGTGTTTATTAAAGCATTTATTGGCGCCGTACTAAATACCACAATGCATTAGAAATGCTTGGTAAATCTACGAGTCACTTCTTGATAACTTTCGTAGAAAACCCGTGTTCAGGTAAAATATGTCTTCTCAGCTTGGAAAATAAAGCAATATTTGAAAAATCACTTTCGAGAAGGTCTCAATAAGAAAATCATTAACTGAACCCGTGCCGTCCTTAGTGTTTTTCCTTCCAATATATTAAATGGAATCTCTGTTTTTTTTTAAAACATTAAAATCCTGGTTTTTTTATTTAATGCTTTTTTTTAATTCTTAACTATTTTTCTACTGTTCAGTGATCAATGAGCAACTTCCTTGCAAGTTCTCATGTGGATCTTCCCTAAATTAAGTAATTATATTTTCATCTGCTTGATCAGAGATTTTTCTTCATCATCGACATGACCTACAGACAAAGGCACTCCCACCAAGAGACATTTTTCATTGAAAGTAATTAACTGTTACAACATCTACTAGTTCTGTGATGTGTGACGATGTGAAGAGCACTGACTCTTTGTATCCATAAGCGGAAGTATTACCGAACGTCGTAGGTCTTCCTGGCCGGTCTCTTGGTCTGAGAGAGCCTAGATTCGCTCCTTGACTTAAACTTTAATATATCATTGGTTGTTGAAAACCAACTCACCTTATGTCGTCAATGAATACAATCATTCATTTCTTAAGGATTATTTTTAAATAAATGGAAACTAAAAGTTCTAATTAATGAACAGTTTAATTCCAATCAAGACGATATAAGTCAACTATGACTGTGGGCAAAAGTCCATCTTTGTGTTTTACGGATTTTAAGATTTTGCAACTAGATAATACGGTAATTTTACCAACAAAACCCATTCTTGTTCGTTGTCAACCTTTTCAACAATTTTTGAGGTTGCTAGAGGACAGGATTTATAAAATATTTGTGAAATTATTCACACACACACATTCCCTACTTTTCCCTACTTTCTGAACATCTCTCAACAACCTTTGGAATCTAAAGTTACATGTTCTTAGGCCAACTTGTAGTGACTTTATTGTTCTTGAACACGAATTTTCTTTACGTGGCAGGTCGTGACGTAACAGCAAGTCACACAGGACGCAACAAAAGTCCTGCACTGGATCCTCGTTCAGCGACGTACATTGTTACAGCATCGTATTATTACTCGTATTATTCTGTGAAATATAAAGAGATCCATGGCTCTGAGACATTGTAGCAGGGGGAGCCGCTCCGAATCCACCCGCTCTATATGCCCTCCTGAGAGGCGCGGCATAGCGTGGCGCGGCGCCCGCGTCCGGGACCTTCGAAGACCATGTTCTTAAATCTCCCGCTGACACACTGTATCCAGGAATGCAATCTAAAGCATCCTACTACTCGTAGGGTGAATTAATACATAACAGCTCGCGCACAGGATTCCCTTTGTAGGAGCCAAAAATGTGTAAACGTTTTTTGTATTTGTTCGAAAATGTGTACAAATATTGTATAATTATTGTGCCGACAAACGTAATACATTCAATTCAGATATTCCATTCTCCATATTCGTCCACCAAAAATTTAGACAAAAGTTGTTTTGAATTACATATACATGTATATATTGCATTTGTTAATTTATTTTTTTATTTCCAATTTCCACCGCTACACTAATATTCATTCTGATTCCTTGATAAATATTTCAAAATTATTAGGATAGAAATTGGTAACGCTTTTTTTGAAGTCTGGACCTAGTTACTCTAATCGTTCCGTGATATACGAAGAGGTTACGGAACACCTGTATACCAGTATTCCTTATGATAAATATTTTAACATTATTCGGGGACCCTAGAAATTGGTAACGCTTAGATCCTTTTGAAGTCTGGACCTAGTAACTCGAATCGTTCCGTGATGTACTGAGAGTTACGGTACAGCCTGTATCCGCAAGCGGAGGCGACGCGGGAGCCGCGGCGCGAGACGTGGCGCGTCGGTCGCGGCCGGAGGGACCTTGAGGACCACGCGCTTAAATCTCCGGCCGTATGGGGCGCATGCAGATAGGCATCGCGCATTCAAATCACCGCTCGGCGATGCACCTGTTGGGGCCCGATGGAGCAGGTAGCGAGCACCGGCGCGAGGCGCGGCGAGGCGAGGCGGGGCGGGGCGAGGCGGGGCGGAGCGGAGAGGTAGCCAAGGACGCTGGCGCCGGATCCGGCGGACGAAGCGTCGCCGCTACGCGCGGGGACAGGTGACCGACGCTGACCTCCATCGCGTGAAGTCACAGCTGCCTCGTCCGAGGAGAAGAATGACGGTCGCTCGTTCGTGTGAGAGTGAGTATTGATTCCAGGCGTGACAGCTTCTGAGGTGATTAGACCCGCGATTTGAAGTGCGTTTTATACCCCGGCATGTGGCGATGTTGACCCTCATTAGAATATGAGATCTGCCACAGACAGTCAAGAGAGCGTGTGGAGTTTTCCTCCTCCAGATATCTCCTCGAATGGGAATCGTACTGTTTTGTGTGAGGGGAGACGAGGGATCATGGATACCGAAGGAAAGATCGCACGTGCTCCCAGTCTTATTATTTACACCGGCATTCACCTGGTGGTGATCAGTGTAGGAAAGGAAAATTACCGATCAGAGCAGGCGGTCGATAAAATTTTCCTCCATATAGTGCGATCCTCTGGAATGGCTGTTTTAAACAATAATAACAAATCGAAGAAAATGCATTTATTGTGAAAAGGTTCTATTTTGAGTTCTACTACACGTAAAACATAGCCATATTGAAGCATTTGGACAGGAGTCTAGTTGGACAAGAGTAGGAAGAGAGATGGCGGAAAAATGAGTTAATAAAACTTTGAAATTAATTTACTAGAAATGACTAAAATATAAGTCGGAACTTTTTCATTCCAAAGAGTCGACTGGTTGAATTCGACACAGATACCATGCTAGTGTCAAAAATTCTCAACGACGTGGCTTGAACTCAAGACTGTCAACGATGTTGCGGATGAGACGATGTTGCCTTTGAGCTATCGCATTCGGTTGTGCAGAGAGAGGAATAACTTTCTCTTGCTCATACTCGACTTACCAGTAATTAAAAGAACTAGCTGGTCTCATGTGAACATTCTCCATTTCGAAAGTCATTGTGTTAAACGAGAAAACTTAGTACTGGAACATTACTTGGAATGACCAATCTCTACACTGTGTGTATAATCATATATATCATATCATATAACCAATTGAATTTTATTCATATTTCGAATCTGTTCATTTTTGACTACCCATGCTATGGTGTGTCGAACCCTCTAGCTAAATAGCCAAATATGTGACTGAAAGTTCAAAAAGGTCTCATTTTGTAAATTTCAATCCAAGAAATATAACTGTCTGTTGACTCTGACTCTCCATAAGGCTCTCACTACTCGAATTGCGAGTACAATCGGCCGTCGATAATTACAAAATGAGAGTTGTTTCCAATTTTTTTTCGCAGAAGTGTCATCATCAGACACCCGACCTTTCTTGAATTTTCAATCATCCTGAATACTGAGAAGAACGAAAACGTAGGAATCGTAATATCGAGATACTTTGAACCGTAGCGTTCACCACGCTTGCATCTTACCTCTGAGCATAGCAGTTCAGTGCTCAGGTAATTCATGTCAAAATCGTGGCAGATAGTATTGGCGACCGCTTTTGAGTCATTGTATAAGTGAAGTTGGTAAATTAAAGTACGATAATTAAAATTATATTATTTTAAGAATGTCTGAATTTGTTTTTGAAAAATCGTGATAATATCCATCTGCGTTCCATCTCATCATTTTTATGATAATCGTATACTCCGTTTTCTCTAAACTAAAAATATGCGAACAAGGTGAAGAAGGGAGGACAGAAAATATATGTTGAGATAATTTTTGGAAAGGTATTACTATTAGGAATTTGAAGTTATTTCTAGATTTGAATACTGGGAATAAACAAGTTCAATCAGTCTTTCATTGCTTTATTTTGTATTATTTCCAATGAAATCAAATACGATTTTGCAAAATTTCCCCTAACTAGGTAAACACATATCATTAAAGGTCTTCTTTTGGAGTTTTATAAGAATAAACACGTTTCAGTTTTGAGGCTTTTGAGTACTTTAATTAATTGGTTGACTTTTTTACTCAATTTTGCGTGCATTCATCGATCGATGATGATGTGCTTTCCAAGTAAGTTTTGTGTTGATCAGAATGCCTAAATATGTGGCTGAAATATTGTTTTGTAACGTTGTCTTGTAAAATTGTCTATATAGTGGATATGAGAGTGACAACCATCTACAATAAATTTTGTCTTTTATCAGGATTGATTTTCATTTTACTATCTTTTGCTCATGGACTCCACGTATCAACATCGTCCTGCATGTTTGTATTAGCAATGTTTATGCTTGTAAACATTTTTTGCTAGTGTTTGGAGTGACAGGAAAATATAAGAGTTAATTCTTGCTATGAATTATTTCTCTAGTAAAAGGATTTTATTAATTTATTCTTCTGCTTGAAGTTTCCCCTGCCCCTCATTATATCATTGTTAATTAAATTGAATTAAATAATTTATTCCATGGATATTTCAAAAACACTTCCGTGGGTAAAACAAAGGAATTGAAATCCGCGAGCCAACGAGCCGTCTGAGCATCTCGAAAACAAATGTATCCAACAGCGGCATCCAAGATATCTACGTGAACAAGCCTGGAGAGTCGTTGTGCCTGAATCGAAAAACTCCACGACTTTGCCAGAAGCCGCGTATTGAAGAGTCGTAAGAGCTGTGGTTTGAGGGTATAAACCTCCAGGCCCTCATCGTAATATTTCTCGGAAAGACTGCCGTCGTGACCGCGTAAGTCGTGACTGAAGGAAACAATTTTGTCGATGAGAATACCTTCTTCGGATGTCTCGTGCTGGCTGCACCCTCACTGTCGATCCTCCCCTGACCACACGCTGACTGCAGCGATCGCGTACATATATTGTTTACTCGGTGGCAATCTGAGTTTATACACACACTATTAGCCAACGGTATGTTTCTCACGTGCATGACTCACCTTCCATTATCCTCTATATTCCTTCTCTATTCAAATGATAATTTTTGTGATTCTTAAAATATGTTAATTGCCTTCTGGCAGGCGCATTCGAAAATGTTTATGAAGTCTGATTTGCAAGGACGCTTATTGTAAAAATAATTGAAATGCTTTGATTTTATGTTTAAGTGTGCAATTTATCGAACGGAAGATTGCTTTGTTCATGTGACGTAAACATATCATTTATAACAAGTTTCTCTACAATGATTATTGCAATTTCCACACAATTCAGATTTGTACCGGTATTGGGAAGTGGTAATTTTGTGATTGGTAGCATTCAGTATTATTGAATGGTACCAATCACAAAATTCTATTGTATGATTTCGTTGGCACCGTGCGGCAAAACGCTGAAATCACATATTTTTGTTTGCTCTCAAAATATTTAATTGGGGAAGTACATAGGATTAACTGTTTTATTTGAAGCAATTTTGGAAATATAGATAAAAGCTTTTATATTTGGCATAGAGGTATTAGTTATGGAATTCAATGTTACTTGAGAGCATATTCACCTGTTATTTGAGTTGGCCTTGAAAACTGAACCATGATAATCACTTGATAGAGACTCAATTCTTTCGCGATTTTGCGACCAACCTTGAGAAATGGCATAGGGAAATCTATTAGTTTATATCTCTAAAAGCATAATAAATTTATACAATCACAGGTTGTAGAGTCCACTGCAGCAAAGATATTGTGCCAACTGTCTGAACAGTCCATAGAATGTAAGTAAAATCGTTTGTTAGCAGGAAACGTATGGGGTATTAGAGCTAGATAATGATATTTCAAGCAATTGCATAAATATAGTGACTTGCAATTAATATTTTGATATAAAAATAAATGTTATGGAGGCCAGAGTTACATTTACGGAATTTCAAGTTATTTTGTCGACCTCACAAAAATGAAATATGGAGATCACTAGTGATACCGTCTAAGTTCACGACCCATCGACGAACCGTGAGAAATTTTTTAGCCAACTACCAGATTGTGCCGCTCAACAACACAAAAAACGCCGTTATAAATTTCCGCAACGGCGATTTGTAGGGCTCGCGCGTGTTTCGGCGGCACTGTACCAGGGGGCTGTCATTTTATGATGCAGTGCCGTCTTGAAACAATGGCCCTGGGCTAGTCCGCGTATCGATCGGAGGGATCGCGGGCAGGTCGATTTATCGCATATCGACTTCGCGGACAACTGAGCGTCGCCTTGGGAGCGTGACGAGCGCCTGCAGCGGCTTCTGTCTGGGAGCTGAGAAGTCCATTTGCGCTCTTATCTGACGTTATCGAGCGTCCGGATTGTACGTGCGTTTTGCAAAGCATTGTTCTGTGAGATAGTTCGTCGGATACCGCGGCGATATGTTCCTTTACATGACGAGATTATTTCTGTGATGTTGAAGGGTACTGACCTTCAACGAGAACTTGAGAGCTTCGGTTCAGCGCAAATAAAATTTAGTAATTTGTAAGAAGCCACTAGGATGGCTCTTGGGCAGCTTATTAGCTTCGTGAGATGTAATCCTGGGTTTGATTCCCGGTCGAGACAAAAATGGAGTAGTAGCTTTCCTTTAAAAGCGTCTCAGTTTCTGTAGGTGTGTGTCAAAAAAAAAGATCAGGCAGGCGGAGTTTGCTAGGGAATATCTCATGCTCGCCACATGTCTGTCTTACCTTCAAGCGTGGGAATTGAACGAGGCTCAGGAATGAGGGACACCAAAAACTAGTCGAACAGTCGAGTCAAAATGCCAAATACATTCAATTTTGTAAGAATCTAAATAATCCTTCAAAATAAATAGTCGAAAGAGTTATTCAGACCTTAGTTTTTTTGATGTGTTGTACTGAACGTACCTTTTGCTGGTATACTACTCTAGAGTAGATCAGAAATGATCGTGGTCACTATGATATTGGGTGATTCCGAAGACCGTAATGCGTAATAGTCCAGTGATGCTTACCTTGAAGTGTGGAAAAGAAGTAAGGGAAGTATTTCCTCCCAAAACGATCAGTGTCCTCTTTTTCAAGTAAACATTTGGTATTTGGAAAATATCTTACATTTTTTAACCTTTCAATCCTAAAGCGTTAAATTAGTTTTTGAAGAGCGAACGACGGAACAAAGCGACGTTTAATGCTATTATAGAACAGATCTGTTCACAAGATGCTTTAGCCAATTCTTTCCTTTCCTAAACTCAGATTAAAAACACTGCATTGATGAAGTTCGTTATTTGCCGTCATTATCGGAATCAGGTTTCTCATGATGTGATAACATCATTTCTCTTCGTCGAAGATTTGTGTGTCCAGCTCCTAATCCACAGACATCAAATCCAGATTCAGAAATATTTACGTTTTTAGTAATTCGGCAGTGGACCATAATATCAATAAACTGGAATTACTTTAACGGTGCACGTTCAATTTTTTGGAAGGATAATTAAAAAGCGGAGAAACACAAAATTAATCACAAAGAAGAGAGAAAGAGAAAGAGAGAGAGAGAGAGAGAGAGAGAGAGAGAGAGAGAGAGAGAGAGAGAGAGAGAGAAGGAAGAATAAGCCGCAAGCGAACCAAGGAGTTCATGAAGTGTGAACGGCGTGCAACGGATTGTCGGAGCGTTGGCGGCGAGCAAGAAATATCTTTGGAAGGAATAAATAATATTGTTGGTGAAGTAGTTGTAATAAATTGAGAAAAAGATGTCTGGAAACCAACATTTCTAATATTTAAGATATTTTCCATCAATAGCAGATATTTTGCAATGTCTTGGCGGAAAACAAACTTCTGTTTCGAGTTCCAATCTTCAGTTCTGCAGAATTTCATTTTCCGCCCAAACGCTAAAAGCTTTGATGGTAATCGCAACGCGATAAAAAAGATCTTCGGATTTAAAAACATTTTTACCGAGACTACATATTTTTTCTCAACTTATTTGGAAGGAAAAATAAGTAGATCATGAAAAACCAGACAGAGAAGGGAGAGAAAGACGATGCTGCATGTGGAACGAGGAATTAGTAAAGACCTAACGGCAGGAAATGGATTGTTGGAGCGGTGGCAGCTAGCAAGAAATATTTTTGGAAGGACTTGATAATATTGCTGGTGGGGTAATTGTAATAAATTGAAAAAAAGAGGATGTCTACATATCAATATTTTTAATATTCAAGATCTTTGCCGTGTTCGCGGGAAACGAAATTCAGTTGTTTCGGGTTTCCAGTTTCCAGTTCCCGTTCTAGAAAACTGCGTTTTCCGCCCACACATTGCAAGCTGCGATGATAAATCCTACGCGATCACAAATATCTCAAGTATTCTTCAGATCCTTTTTTTCAGATCAAATCTTTCCTTAAGATCAAAAAGATCTTAAGGAACACTAAGAAGCAGATCATGAGAAACCAGTCAAAGAGAAGAGAGAGAGAGATAAAGAGAGAGGTAAAAAGAAGGGGAGAAAGAGAGAGAAAAGGAAAGAGAGAAAAAGAGAGAGGGAGACGGAGAGAGAGGGAGAGAGAGGAAGAGAGGGGAAGAGAGGGGAAGAGAGGGGAAGAGAGAGGAGGAGAGGGAGAGAGAGGAGGATAGAGGGAGAGAGAGGGAGAGAGAGGGAGAGAGACGTGGAGAGGGAGGGAGGGAGGAAGAGAGAGGGAGAGAGAAGGAGAGAGAGGGAGAGAGAGGGAGACAGGGAGAGGAAGAGAGAGAGGGAGAGAAGGGGAGAGAGATAGAGGGGGAGAGGGAGGAGAAGCTGCAAGCGGAACGAGGAGTTAGTGAAGAGCGAACGGCGGGGAACGGATTGTCGGAGCGGTGGCGGCTACCGTGTCCCGAGATTTACCGCCTAGACCGTCGCATCCACCAGCAGAGCCGCATATTGATGCGCCGCGTAGCACATAAATTCCCGGACGCCACGGTTTAAAATCGCATATGAACGTTTGGGAGTGTTTATTTACAGATTGTAAACACTGATAACGGCCGTTCGTTTTATGTCCTAGGAGCGCCGCCCCCGTTGGGTTGCCTCCTGGGGACGCCGTCGCCTCCCCATGAAAATTCATACGACCCCCTGCCGGACGCGGGGGCATTTTGTGGCGGTAAAGAATACATGTGCCGGCCAGGCTGCCCGGGCCGTAGAAACCTCGGTTCAAAGGGCTATGGGTATAAGTGAGGAGAACCGGGAGCGGTAGCTCAGTACACAACTGATGACACTGCAGCGCCTCTGACCGGTTCCTAGGTTCGAGTCCTGACGGCGACAGGATTTTCGTCACTAGCTTTTCAGCTAAGTCGAATTCAGTCGCTGTCTGGAGGAGAATTCTAGCGGCCGGCTGCGCTGATCGGTAGTTTTCCGTGGTTTCCCCGATCAACACCAGGCGAATGCCGAAGCAGTACACTAACAAACGGGCCACGGACCGCCCGCAATCTTTCCTTCCTCTTCTTTGTCCTATTCTCACCCCTTACACACACTTACACTAACATGCACTACACTATTCCGGGAGACCTGTCGGGAGCTTAGAGCTTCTCCCGGCTGGGGCAGTGCCACGCTGGTGCGAGTGACCTGATTAGGGGGAGGAACCCCGCTAGCCAGCGGTAGGTCGGTGCCGGATCTCGCCATCCAGCTGGGGAATATCACCGCCATCTCCCGAGGAAAAACATGCACTACACTTACGGGGCTAATGACCTAAGCTGGTAACGCGCCCGGAATCACTAACAACCAACCAACCAACCAACCTATAAGTGAGGGGCACCAAATATGCAGGTATATTTGAGTACAAGTATGTATTGCATTAGTCTAGTTACGTAGAGGGATGTAATGTTATTTTAACTTGGAAAAATAGGTAACACTTCAGTTCTCATCAGCTCAATCTAATGCATTTCTAATGGATGTTGCACAAAATATAAATATATGTTGCACATGATTTAAATATATGTCGCACAAAATATTAATTTTAAATACATTACTTTAAATGGAGGTCACCGATCTTCGGGTACTGACTCTGCCTTTAGAGATGTAATTTTCTATATACTTACATCTACTTATTTATATTTACGAATAGAATGACCAGGAGAAATGTCTAGAAGACTGAAAATGAGACACTGACATTAACCGTTTGCGTGGTCCATAACTAACCCGAAATTAGAGAACAAAAACAATGTGTTGAGAAGTAGAATATTTCACAAAATATTATGGGAGCTGAATAATATATTTTCAAAAAATAACTGGAAATATTTACGAGAGAATATTGAAAATGTTGACTTCAATATACATTAGTAATACACCTAAGTGTATCGTGGAGAAAGTGTGGAATGTCATAATATTGTATTGAACACCTGAAAAAAGTTCTTACATTGTTAAACAAGCAGTGCCGTATTGAAGAAATTTTATGAAAATCTTTTCCGAATATATGACTTAATCTTGTTTCTCTTGTTTTCATTAAGAAATTCTATTGAAACTTTAGAATTAAAACTATGTAAATAATTTAGATGAAAATCTAATACCTAGCAAAATACTTTTATTTATTTGTTTAATGTTCGAAGAGTAATATTACAAGTTAATATAATTTCTGTATTTTATATGCTTGCTGTAATAAACCATTGTTAAGTAAGACACAAACGAGACATTACAGTCATTATTTTCTCTTTCCGTCGGAATCTCATTAATACATCATCCAAATCCTCTAAGTACCGTAATAATGACATCTATCTATGCAAATTTCCGCTTTACTTTTAATTCCTTGTGTCAGTGTTCCTATGAAATTAACATACTGAATGGACTAGTCCAACTTCTTTCCATACAATGCATCCCTTGCCGAGGAATGCTCTTGGCTCTCGGAAACCTATTCGATTAGGACCACGCTTGCGGTTTTTCGCAGTTTCACTCCATCGAGTGCAGGTGAATTGAAGACCGGTTCCTGCGCGAAGGCCGACCGACGTCTGTTGCCTCTCTTGTGTAGAGGCCTCGAGGCCTAATTGACACTCCCAGGAACTGCTAGCTGTGAGACAGGTGCAGCCGGATCAGCGCCCGTCCACCTGGAACAGAATTAGTAAACATCGTCCTTGATGCTGCTCTTTCGCTCACAAGAGAATATCTCCAAACATTCCTCACTGAGTTCGCGGAATTTTATATTTGTTGTTCGAAATTAAGAAATGACTTACATGTTTTCTTTTATAAATATTTCAAGCTGCCTTCAAGAACGGAGTATCAACGAGATTATGATACATATATAATTGTGGAAAGTATTATATTACTTATAGAAAATAGTATTTTTTTGAGCAAACAAAATTTATGTGACCAAGATATCTTTACAATGTACTGAATTGCACTTTTAGGCTCTCTCGTGCCTCCTGTGAAGGAATCAATTCATAACCCAGGCTCACGGGTAACGACAACGCGATCCCGCGAACGAGATGGCATGTAAATATTTTAGAGTTGTTATGGTTAATAGTTAATAATTTTAGAGTCCAATTGATGCTTCTCTACGCGTTTCTACGACAAGGCGTTCACGTCCGCGATTCGTATAAAACAATCATGCAACGAATAATTTTATAGGCATTTTATGCCGAAATATTTCTTCTCATACAAACTAATATTCAATTCCAGGTTATTCTATCTGTACTTTTTTGTGTCTTTCTTTTTTATTTTTTTTATTTATTTATTTCTTATTCTTTCTTTATTTTTATTTCCTTTTTTGGTTTCCAAAGCTATGTCTTCGCTAACACAAACTTCACACAGACGTATAAAATTAAAACAAGCCATTGCTACAAAGTTTAATCACGAGATTCAACCTCTCATAATCTCAAACAACGAAGTCCTCCTTCAAGTCCATTTAACGCTTAAAGTTGAAAATTATCCTGTAAATGAAAACACGTACCGTCTTTCCGATTGCTATTTCCATGATCCCTACTGTAATGTACATCTACTGTAAGTAAGCATGCGTTTTACAACTGCGAATAAATAAAAGCTTAGGCGTACAATCTTCCTTTTTTAAATAATACATCATCTGAAAGACGTGCGTGCAATTGTTCACTAGAGCATTCAAACGCATGCGTCTGCCGCGAACGGTCTGGTGCATGCACGGCGAGAGGAAGATTAACAAAATTGGCAGTCGTAGCCGATGGATTGGTCACACGTCGGGCAACGACGGCGTGGTATATGCTCGCTCGGAGTGACGTAACCGGTACAGAGACTCGTAAACTGAGGGGAGGCCGCTGACCGCGGCTCACTGCTGCCCTCTGTTGGCTCTCGAAGGCGAAGGCGCGTTCAGTTCCCAGACCACGAACAGGTGCTTTCTGTCTCAGTCTGGGTACGTACGAGTTGTAACAGGAATTGACACACTTGGATCTATTGTCAATGAATCGATTATAATTTTCAATTATTGTTCGGGTGTAAATAATGGAATCTGACCTTTGGGGATTTTAAGAAGTTGAAATAATTGTCTTTTAAAAAGAATAACGCTATTTAAACGTCTAGTAGATTCAAAAATATCATAAATACTAATTAAAATTCACTCACACGACGTCATATACTCATTGCTTTCTATGCAACTTGAAAAGAACACCTCATTTGTCATGCAGAATCGATCTCCTTCAAATATTGCACGAAGGATTAAAATATAGTTTCATGTTTTGGTTCAATCAATTATTAATATTTTATTAGTTGCTATTTCATGTAATTTGTATTTTATTATTAGTTTCTTCAATGAATTTTATAAGTCGTATTGAAGCAATTGCAATTTTAATGAAATTAAGTTTATTATTTTAGATTAAAAATAAACAACATGAAAAATATTGTCAATACAGTTCACTACTCCGCCAATAAAAAGAAATAGAATGGTTTAATAGTCACCGTGAACCCAAGAAAGTTGCAGAAAAAATTCGAAGTTAAGCACTGTAGGCACTGCAAAACACTACACTGAAGACTTGAAGAGTGCATGTATAGAAGAAAAACATTCCGGCATCTAAATAATTAAAGTATTTGCAAAAGATTGAGACAAATACTTACAGTTTAGGCATGTCGGTCCGTGAGGGAATATGTCAGAATGTAAAATACATCAGTAGCGTATATAGGAGATTATTTTCTAGAAACAACACTAAAACGACTTCAGTGGCCCCCTAGGTGGCAACTGGAATAGAACAACCAATTATAAGAAATACAATAGGCAGCGATAAATGTAAAACTCATCGTAGAGAGAATAGAGTAACCAAGGCGGGGACCTTCCCCCGCGATTCTCATACATCTGTTATGAACTGTGAACTCAATCTCGCAGGTCTCTAAAGCCTTTGTGTCCATTGGTGCTATGACCCTTCATGTGAGAATTTATTAACATAAACGCACTTTACCATTAGGTTAAGAGTTAAACTTTCTCGGCACGTCCATTTTACACAACAAGCAAGTGAACTGTATATGTGTATACATGAAGCGTAAGGACTGTATGTGAAATATAAATGTTACTTCTCTATATGTACACCATCTCTTGAGCTCAATAGGGAATATACTCAGAGTTATTCCAATAACCTGCATGTTTTGTATATTATCGCGGAAATAAGACGATTCTGTCTTGAAGAACACTATAAGTGATAACAGCCAAACCTGTACCCGATTTGCCTTTGCAAACAGTTTTTATTACACGGGAGGGAATATTTTCTCATTATTTTTTTTTTCTAAAAACGCTCGTTTCTGCCTGAATTCATAATTCAACTTAATAAATACTATAATAATTAGTTCGGGATCCCAGAGCTTCCCAGAATATCACTCCCTAGAATACGTCACATTGGCATCACTGCTCTCGACGCGGCATCAACTGGACAACCAAGAGCTTTCACATATTTTCAGTTTTTGACATTACTTATATGCATAAAATTGTTTTGTTTACTGAGTGTGAGGACAAAACGAGGCTACCACTCGTATAAAAAAGATAATAAAGCGATGAGTGACGTAGATAACAGTAAGCAAATGCTGATCCATTGAGCAAATGCTGAGATGGCCCCTTGATTCGCTTCTGGACGTAAATGTAGCTTCACTATGCGCACGTTTTGTTGAACTTTCCTTTGGTTGTAGTGGTAGTAGAGCTTAGGGTGAGTTTCTATTTTCTTAACAATACAGAAAAATCAAGTCTGTTCGTTTCTCTACCGTTAAAAATAAGTTTTCTATAATTTGACAACGAAAATATCTAGTTTTTGAAATGTTAATCCCTCGCTTTTTTAAATTTGTTATTATTATTATTATTGTTATTATTATTATTATTATTATTATTATTATTATTATTATTATTAATCTTTCAACTATTAATAGTTAAATTGTTGGGAAGGGATTCTGAAACTCAAGAAAGCGTGCGCAGATGATTTCTCCCCCATACGTCACATACAGTTTTTGACTAAATAAATAAATAAATAAATAAATAAATAAATAAATAAATAAATAAATAAATAAATAAATAAATAAATAAATAAATAAATAAATAAATAAAATAAACAGTTCCGTGCCGGGTGACAGGGAAGAGTTTCCAGTGCGCATGCGCGAACAGGGAGCCACACTCCTCGCCACTACCTATACCGCAGCGTGCCTTCTTCTAGCGGTGGCGTCGTAGTGGCGCCTCCGGCGGACGCGTATCGCTGTGCGATCGCCGGCTATCGGCGGCGGCGGCGGCGGCGGCGGCGGCGGCGGCTGGGGGCGGAGCAGGTGCAAGCGACGGCCGCCATCGCCGCCATCGCCACCGCCACCGCCACCGCCGCCGCCGCCGTCGCGACAACAATAGACGCCCGCGCGCGGCGTCGGCGTCGTCGGCCGAGCCGTTGCACCTGCCCTACGCCACCGCGCTGCGTCGCCCCGGAGCTCGGTCCAGCACTGGCCACATGCTTGTCGCTGCTGCCATATTTCGATCGATCCATTGATTATTTTGTTTCCGAGCTCGCGAACTATCACGATCATTATGAAAACGTAGGCTTGCTGTCAGAAAACCATAATTTGGTCGAACGGGAAACACTGCGTCCTAGGCACTCGTGCCAACGTTTCGGCGTCCATACTGCGACCTTCCTCAGGGCAAAATGCATTTCACCCTGAGGAAGGTCGCAGAATGACGGTCAAAACTTGGGCAACTCTCAGCGCAAGGACGCAGCGTCTCCCGGACAGCCCAAAATCCACCATGGACATTAGTCCCTTAAGGGGAGGTGTTAAGCCACGTGGATGAAAATTTTCGATTTTTGGTTATTGTTGATTTTGTATTCTGTGTACTTTTAGTAATGATGAAAAACAACTTTTCTTTTACAAACAGGTTAAAATGACATTTGCTCATATACCAGATTTTGACACTTCGGAGCACTCTAGTGTAATTTTACCAACATAACGGCTATATTAATATCTGCTGAGTTTGTGTTCACCTTCTTCATGAAAAAAAATGGCATTGTAATAAAATATATATTAAGAAAAAATGCAATCGAAAAATGTGCATTCAGTTAACATTTTTTTACAGCTTCAGTTAACATTATTTTACAGCTTCACACATTCATAGATGAGTATCTGAAAAAAACTCAGTAAATGTACAAGATGTGTCTAAATCACCATGTCAAATTTGGTTTGAGTTCAATTAATAGTTTGTACAAAAATGGTCACAAACTTTGAAAAATTAACATTGCGGAGGTAGGGCTTAACACCTCCCCTTAAGTGTAATGTTTATGTTATATACCAAGAGATGGCGATATTCCTCCCTCGCTGGAATGTGAGATTCGGTGCCGGCATACACGCCGGCCTGCGGGTTTTTCCCCTTCCAAGTACCTCCCACCGCGGGGCACCTCTCCAACCGGATCAAGCTCTAAGCTCTCATGTACGGTAGTGTTGTGGATGTGGATGTAAGTGTAAATGTAAAGGGACAGAATGAAACAGTATTGAGGAAAGAAGTTTGCGCGCCCATTTGTTAAGATACTTGTCCGGCATTCGTCTGAGATTGATGGAAATAGCATAGAAACTATCGATCAGAACAGCACGGAATTCCCTTCCGGGAAGCACATGAATTCTCTTCCAGACCATACTCTTCCTTGAATCCGACTCAACTATCTAGCTATTGTCAAAACTCCGCCACCATCGGATTCAAAACCTAATTCCTCCCAATCAATAATGGTGGTGAGGCAGCCATATGGAGGTCTCTTCACGTTGAAAAGTGACTCTCGTAACTTTCCATGGAATAGAATATAAAATATAGTACGTACTATAAGAGTATTGTGACGTTTCATCATAAACTAAATCATTGATGTAGAATGCTTTTTCTTCCGCATTATGACCACCTCCAGTGCTGTTCGTCTTCTGTGAAGGATGTTCTTCTATTAGTCCTCGAGCTGTCACGCTTGTATAGATGAACGTAAATGCAACCAAGGAGCGTTTTGCTTCCATAAATTCATATGATGTCACGTTTTATAATGATGACAATATCATCTTATTACCCCATTTCTTCTTCTATTAAAATTACATAATCATTAGATTAAAAAACTGAGAAAGGTATGAGGCCGTTGTAAAAAACTGTCATTGAGAGTTTGGCTTTAATTAATGGAAAAGATCTCAAAGAAATGAAAATAAAGTTGCAGCAGTGAAAATGATGTGATTCTTATTAATAAGCCAAAAGGAAAACGAAAAAGCAACTTTTGAAGCACATATATGTTGTCGTCAAAATTTCCATCGATATTTCTGTCGAAATTAAAAGTGTTATTTTATGAAGATCTCGCACAAAGTGTAGGTGAAAAGAAGTGAAGAAAACAAAGTTTAGAAAAGGATTAGTTGCAGAAGCTTACAGACTGTGCAAATACAATGTATTTAACCCTTTCAAATTTTGAGTTTCTACGACAATTCTGTGGAATTCTGCTTAAAAATGTGGGAAAATGTCCGCAAATGGAAGTCAAACTTATTTAGAATTACTTTGCATTTCTTCTCACGAGAAAATTATAGAATATTGGCTTTCCGTATCAATAATAATAGATCTCCTGGTTTCCTACTTCAAATGTGAAGGTCAATAATTATTTTGTGAACTTGAGAAGTTAATATATATTTGTGGCTGAGTATTAGGCGTACATCATACACCTGTCCTTAAGTCACGCGGTTTAAGTTTCTGGTTTCCAAATTCACGAACCTACGTTCCAAAAAACGTTCCAAAAGTCGAAAGAAAATCTTATTCCAATAACAGTGCGAGGATGTAAGTTAATATTTTTCTACCCTTTATATTTTACAATGCTTTGATTTGAACTTCAATGGATTTCTGGATTCTTTTAGCCCATAATCTGAGTTTTATAACTATAAAAACGTTAGTTTAAAATGTTATTCTATCTAAACATTAATTTAAAATAATTGTTTTGTAGTATTTGGTTCGGCATTCTTTCAACAAATCTATTGATTTTGCTTCCATTTCTCTCTACTCGACGCTTTTCAAAATGAAAAAATCCACATCCAGTATCTGAGGAAGTCTCTCATCGACGATCCTCCGAAACGATAAAAATCTCGAGCTGAAACATGATTTTGGTTGTCTAGATTGGGAGACTTTCGCAGTTTATAGCCGCCCCGGTCGCTGCCGTAGGGCATCCAGATAGCATCGGGGCGTCCTGTGCCAAATTTACACGTGGGCTTCTGCCTGGTTTGTGACTCACGACGCTCGATTTTGCAAAATCTCCACGCGATGGCGTCGGCGTGAGGGCAGGGGTTTTCGACCGGGTGAGCTGTTACTAAATCACAAATGCCGTAGATGTGTTTAGATAAACGGCACACAGGAATATATTCCATTTTAGATCGTTGATTTATTTTTCTCTTTTCAGTCCCAACACGGAGCTTGCTGAAATGACTTATGAAAATCTGATCTTGGTTTATTTTTGGGATTGGTAAACTTTAATTTTTATTACGTTTTTTAGAACAGCCTTTAGAATAGGCTGGTAAAGACTTTGCGATCTTTAAATAACACTCTGAGATATCAAGTTTAATTTACGTTTAAATTGTGTTTATTGTTTAACAAATAGTCATTATATTAAGAGTTTATTTTATTAAAACTTCAAGGGTAAAATAGCCTAATTCCTTACCTTAATGTTCTTTACTTAACATTATGCTGTTTTAAAACAATATCTAATAGTTATACGAGTATTCCTAATTTCCAATGCGCGCAGAAATTGAAAGAAAACTACGTACCGTCCGTCCGACCTCGTGAGAGGTGTCTATGGTTTTGTTAGATAGCATTGGACTTGATAAATATACAAAAACAATGAAAGAGTTCACTCCAAAATAGATTTTCACTACAAATGCAAATATTTGACCCCTTACGCTCATTCTGCACATTTCGACTGAATTCTCATACTCAGTGCTGACGACATTCCATAGAAAGTCTCCAAGCAAGAGGTTGCCCTCCATTAAATATGTGCTATTCATATGTTGTGTTATGGAACATTAACTTTTCGGATATTCTTCGTATGTGAAGACGAGTTCTGTGTACCCGTGTATACTGCACTATGTTAATGCAGCATTTGTGAAGACTGTTTTTCTTCTTCTTCTTCTTCTTCTTCTTCTCCTTCCTTTCACGGTTAGGCCAGAAGGCATGTTCCGGCTTCACTCCATCGTTGCCTTGATCGACCAGGATCTCAATTTCCAGTTGGTCGATACTGGTAGGCCACTTTTGTGAGCCTATCATCTTCCATTCTTTGAAGGAGTTGAGACCGCGCTGAAAGTTTTTATCCTTTATTTTGTCTAATATGTAGAAAATGTTGAGGTCTTTTCAGATGTTTTCGTTTCTGAACTGGTCGAGAAGGCTACAACCTTTTACTGCTCGTAGAAATCTCATCTTGGAAGCTTGTATATTACTACTTTTTTTTCTCGTCAATACCCATGACTTGCTCCCGAACAGTAAAACTGGTACTGCCAATACTTGGTTCATTTTAGTTGCGTCTCCTTTTTGAGACTGATTTGTTAAAATATTTAATTTATTGTCGTGTGATACGATATTATTTGTTGATCTTGAGTAGTGTGTGTATGTGTGCTTCTATACGGATAATAATTCTGTAGAGTTTTATTGAGCAGCACTTTTGCTTCCGTAGGACACTATTATTAATTAGCAATTCCGAATACACGCATGAATTGCCGGAAAGCTAATCGGTCTCTGGCCATGTGAAAGGTATCATAGCATTCGAGAGATAAACAGAACTCGGGAAAAATTGCAGGAACAGAGTCAGTGTTGGATTTGATTGAAAAATTAAATATTTCATTATGTAAATACGCAAGTTCTAATACCTGTTGTTACGACTATATTCTCAATTTCAATGCGTCACTTTGTTCAATGCAGCTGACGTCATGCGATAAGGAAGGAACAATCAAAACAAATGTCAATCATTGTTATCTGCTGTGATCTGCTCTTCGGAATCCACGAGTGCCGTATTAGAACATCATTATTTTTTATTTCTATGACCTGTAAAGAGCTTTGTACTTATATACCGTACTCTTTGTTATTGCAGTTTTCAGGAAGAGTATTTATGTTAAATGATATAATTTGACGGAATCTTATTTACGGAACTCCAATTTTATGAAGTATTTTATACACCAATTATTACAGCTTATTACGATAATTTGTTCGGTGGATTGATTCGTTTCCACAAACACTAGAGCAACATTTTGCAGCTGTAGGTCACTAGTAATCTGGGTTGATATTTATTACGAACTACCTTGTAGATACGATAGATTGATTATTGATTAAGTACTTAGGTCATTTGTCCCGTAAGTGTAGTGCATGTTTTTTTCCTCATAAGGTGGCGGTGATATTTCCCCGGTGAATGGTGAGACGCCGATCTACCATCGGCTAGCGCCCCAGCCGGGACAAGATCTAAGTTTCCAAACAGTCTCCCAATACGTGTGGTAGTGTAACGGCATGTAATGGTTGAGGATAGGACAAAGAAGAGGAGGTTCGCGCGCGGTCCGTGGCCCTTTTGTTAGTGTACTGCTCTGGCATTCGCCTGGTGTTGAGCGGAGAATCCACGACAAACTACCGATCAGAGCAGTCCGCAGCTAGAATTCTCCTCCAGACAGTGACGGAATTTTGTAGATACTGATGTTATGGTTTCTTATGGTTACGACGGTTTACTAAAATAAAACATGGATTGAAGTTTCGGATTCTCCTTTCTGTGCTGAATTTTCAAAGTGTATACTACTTAATATACCTTAATTACTCCAAATGTTTTAAGTAATCGAAATGAAAGTGTTTCAAAATACAATACATATTGTTAAAAAGATTCTATGCCTGAAAACATTACTGGAAGAGGAATTATTTGTTAGAACACCATTGCTCTCTGCATCGCTAAGATCAAATTTAAAAAGTCGTAGAGGCACTTTCAGTTAGTGTTGCTGTACTAATGTAGAAGTTAAGAATATCTAACTAGTCATATACTGACTTTAATGTTCCCCTTTTCAAATAATTTGCAATAAATAGTACTGTTTCGAGATAAGGCAGTAATACAATGAAATTACATTCAAGTACATTTCGTGACGAGTTTGACCACTTATGAATGAAGTATCTCATAAACAATGGCACAGAAAGTGAATGCCAGTCCAAACAACCACTTTAAAAATATAAATGACGCATTATCCACATCATTGCTAAGTATAAAACGTGAATATACTTCTAAATATTGAACGTTTTTTGCAGATTTATGTGATAGAATTTGACTAACGACTCATTAATCATCTCATGTCAGAAATTCCGTTCCAGTATAACAATAAATGTCCCAACTTTTTGTAATAATCTGTAAAATATGTAACAAATAGGTGTTTTGAAACCAAATACCACATACACTTGCATTATTTCTTAAGACCATTAACTTTGGTAAAAATCCTGAAGAAATATTGAACATATGATCAAATGAAACCGAGGCTAATATAAGTCTTTTCTCCTTTCATAGTAATTTTTAGGAACATGAGTGCTAGGAAATCCTAAAATATATCAACAGCATGTTGCAGTATGGATGTGTGTACGCAAAACATTTTGTTTCACACTAATACAACGAAGAATTTTTTCCAGCATTTTAGTTGAATGTCTCCTTAACTTACATCTCCATTTCGCAAGAGTCTCTGAAAAACTCCGCCTAGGAAGTCGTGGTACAGAGTCTTCAATTATCGTACGTCGTTCCGACTGCGGAATTATCATTACGCGAGGACTTTTACGAGCGGCCAGCGCGGGCAACAATAGCTGCGTGGCCTCGCGGGGCGATGACGTCGGCTGCACCTGCTGGTCCAGCGCCGCCCCGCTCCGCCCGATAGCATCACGGGCGCCCCGGACTTCTTTATGCATGGGCCACCGTCGAAGAGGAGGAGGACGTAGTGGGAAGAGAGAAGAGAGGAGAAAGGAGAAGAAAAGAGAAGAGAGGAGAAGGGGAGGAGAGAAGAGAAAAGACTGGAGAAGGGAGAGGAGAGAAGAGAAAAGACTGGAAAAGGGAGAAGAGAGGAGAAGAGGAGAAGACAAGAGAAAAGAGAGAAGACAGGAGAAAGAGAAAAGAGGAGATGAGAGGGGAAGTGAGAAGAGAGGAAACGAGAGAAGAGAGGAGACGGTAGAAGAGGGGAGACGGCAGAAGAGGGGAGACGGCAGAAGAGACGAGGTGGTAGAAGAGAGGAGATCGCAGAAGAGAGGAAACGGCAGAAGAGAGGAGATGGCAGAAGAGAGGACACGGTAGAAGAGAGGAGACGGCAGAAGAAAGACGACAGAAGAGAGGAGATGGCTGAAGAGAGGAGATCGCAGAAGAGAGGAGACGAGAGGGAAGAAAAGAGTGGAAAAGGGAGAAGAGAGAGGAGAAGAGAGAAAGGAGGAAAAAGAAAGAGAAAAGAGAAGCAATGAGGTGAGGTGACGACTTCAGGCGTAATTTTCGGGCCACGCACGACTTGACGTGGGTTAGCGTTGAGAAGATTTTAAGCAAATTTGTTCTCTCTGTGAGGCATAACAAAGACAAGGATATTCTTCTGACACAAATAGGTTAGATGTTTCAAGATTCGAACTTAGATCTTCTTGATTCTGTGAAGCCATTGCAACTTCGATGAAGTCGGCGTGAAGGAGATTTGGACGGATTTCCGAGTATCACTTCTTTATGCATGGATCGATGTCAAAGAGGACGAGGAGCGGAAAGGCGAGGATAGGAGACGTAGGGTGAAATGAAGTGGCGTGGGGTGAGGTGGATCCAAAACCATGCCCAGAATATTCGACGTCGTGTAAATCCACGCGGAGAAGATTTGACTAATCTGTGGTAATTTTACCGTCGTTCCTCGTTGAGAAGATTCGAACGAGTTTCCGAGACACGAATGACCTAGCATCGCTATTGCATTTGTGATCAAATCTCCACGATTTTCCGAAGCAATCAAATGTTTGAGTTCGTGTTGAGACGTTTCGGACGGATATTCTGAAGAACATAAGCGAGAGTAGACCTTCATTCAGAAGAAACGAATTGAACTCCTCATTACTTTTCAAAACTTGCACAAATATTTTGTTGATAATTGAATAAGGTATTCATTTGTTCAGTTTTTATACACTCATTATATACTGATATTTTAAACATAAAACATATTTTCACGTTTTATTTACGTTCCAAAATGTACAAGAAATTAAAAAATTTGTAATAATATATAACATTTTTAAAGACTCGAAATCAAATCTAGTTTATTTAACTCAATGAGGAAGGTGGAGCAGGACATAAATTTTCAGCTACAGGAACGTTTGCTTTCGATTCATCATATCTCTCCTCGATCACGTAATAAGAGCTTAAAAACAATCTGAATATTCATACCCATGTAAATCAAGGGCACGCGTACTCATTCACATGCACATTTCGGTCCATGTGCGCCTTTTTGTCACCCCCAAAGGTTCACCTTCGCAGCAGCTGCTGCGACCGAATTCGCCCCATCGCGGACGCGCAGCTGGCACTCTGCAGGGCGAGAACGCGCGCAGTGGGCCCAAACGGAGCCTCAAACGCACGTGACATATTTTCTGTGATTTTCGACAAAGTATTTCGAGAGAAAAAATTAAAATTGTTATAGCATGTATTGCAGAAAGTACAAGACTTATTTTGGAGCAGTTCAGGTCGAT
Organism: Teleogryllus occipitalis; assembly: GCA_011170035.1. Lineage (NCBI taxonomy): Eukaryota > Metazoa > Arthropoda > Insecta > Orthoptera > Gryllidae > Teleogryllus > Teleogryllus occipitalis. Next base: position 6,488 of record BLKR01000088.1, on the reverse strand, counting down.
TTGCCTAACTTGCTAATCAAAAAATGGGAGTTTGGACGGGAAAAATATTTGTTTAGTTAAGATTTCCCAATAAATGTTCTCAGAATATGTACAAAATGTAATGTCTTTTTTGTTACATACAAGAAAGATTTATATGGATACACTATTCTAAAGTAGTAGTAGCTACTATTTTTAAAGTAAGTCTTACACCTGATCGTACCATTGTTATTTACTTTTTATTGCTTTATTATTTGAATTTTTATTTTATGACATATTTTTACGCATGTGCTGGAGGACACCATTATCTGGTCCGCAAAATCCAATATCGACCCAAAATGTCCAATACATACACATTTCAACACATGTTCATTTTAATAATATAGTAGCAATGTAATATAATGTTAATGTACGTCGGTTTGGAGAAATTGGTGGTAAATGTTTATTGATTTCTTCCGTTTTCTTTTAATATTATTTATTTTTATTTTTTAACTTCTGTCATTTGGCCCCTTTCGCCCAGTGCATGACGCGTGGACGCTGGCGGGTCCAGCTCGCAAGTCCGCGCTGGGCGATAGCATCAGGCGCCAGCGCGTTGCCCGCGGAGATAGTGTCACGCGGACCAGGAGGAAGGGGGGGAATGGCCCCTCTACCGTTACCATAGCTTACTGCCACCGCGAGCGTGCAGCTGCCGCCTTGACCGCTGACCGGTGACCGCTGCCAGTGCTATCTACATCGACTGTACGAGAGTCCGAGCGGTGGTGACGGAATGTTTTAAAAAATAGCTTGTATACAAATGGTGAAATTGGGCTATTTTTTGACATATTTAAAAGTACTATCCCTGCAACTTCAACAATCACCACTTGAATTCCAAGTTATCTCGATTTTTTAGTTTCTTCTCACATTTCTTATGTCGTTTAGTTACTCTTCACTTGATCTTTATTCGAGAAAATATTATTCTTCCTAAATATCTACTTTTCCCCTTCAGGGTCGAAACGTCCACATACGTTACATAAAACGTTTCTTAAAACCATAGTACTTTTTTTTACATAAAATGGCTATTCTCTGATTGATTTCACCGCACTAGAGGCACTGAGAATTTTAATTTTGGGGGATATTTTGCGCGAACCCTAACACTTTGGAAATGTTGTAAACAACGTCGTTACATGTTTCCTTTTGTTATTTTAATAGAGAGAAATACTCTGTAAACTTGCCGCCTGTTCAAAATTTATTGAAATATTTCGAAGTTTCGAAAATTGCAGAATTTAAATTTTATTCAACGTCCTCCTCTTGAACACACGACATCCCTTCTATCTAGACAATTTTCTATACAAACTGACGCCGGCACCACCACCAGTACAATTTTCATTATCATAATTATGGTACACTCGAAGCATATTTCAGATCCTTCATATCATCCCTTTGAAATTGTGCAAAAATCGCCCTTACATAACTTGAATCAAAAACTGATTTCCATTACATATTTTTCCTTACAAATTTGCTGACCTAAATTTTTTATAGAGATTTTGCAATTGAATTCATCAAAATGTACAGATTTAAGATATTTTAAGTAGTATTGTAAATTTGACTATGCCTACTCTACACATATATAGTTCTATGTCCCATGTATACACTATCAAAAAATTCTATTTAAAAAAAATCGTATTTCTTATACGTAAAAGTTCACCCATTTTGGTAGCGCAGACTTCAAGAAGCGTCCACGTTCGCAGAGTCAAAAGTGGCGGGTTATAATGCATTAATGTTTTTATTATGTTGTGACGTGATTCGCGTATCATTCAGTCAAGTATTCAGTCTGAACATCATCTCATCCATAATCATTCACTTCTCATCACTATTCACGTCTCATGTGCACTCTACATGAAATGCAAAGTAAAGACAAGCTACCACTTTGATCACCAACTGAGGAATAAGATGACAGAACGACATTTTATTTCTCCTCTTCCCATGTTCTGAAATAAGTCAATCTTACCATCTGAGATGGCTCAGGGTAATAATTTTTGCCTCTACAGTACCTCTGTCTTAGAAATTCTGGGGTTTGGTTTCCGACGGTAGCTGCTGTTAGGATGAAAATTCCTGACGCCGGCTACTCTGATCGGCGATTTTTAGTGGTTTGTCCGGTGAATAACAAGCAAATGACGGAGCAGAACCCTTCTTTCCTTCCACAATTTTGTCTCATCATATCCTTTTATAAACAGAAAGTTACAATTTCCTTCTCTACACTACCAGACATCTCGGGTAGTTAGACCATGTGCCGACTGGGGCGGTGCCGTGCTGGCGGAAGTTTCTGGAGGGGGAATCCCCCTCCAGCCGACACGTAGGGTATCACCGTATCTCACAGGAATCCTCCAGGAATATAGCATGCATTACGTTTACGGGAATAGTGAAGCTTCTGGAAACACAAAATAATCAGACAATAAATCAGTCACCTCATCTAAACCCACAGTATAATCTGCCCATCGTATCTTAGTTGAGATCGCGGTTGCTACGTCTTGAGCCATTGCAACACTGTCCGCCAGTACACGTACGAGATTAGTGATGCCCATGAAAACACAATAGACAAAAATCAATCGCCTCATCAAAACTAGTGTAAAATCTACCCATTGTTTCCTTAGTTGCGATCACTGCTCCTACGTTTTGTGGCATTACCAGCAGTGCCCGCCACTACAGGTACGAGATGCTTCTGAAAACAAAATAATCAGACAAAAATCAATCACCTCATCCAAACTACAGTATCTTCTACCCATCGTCTCGTTAGTTGCGGTTGCTGTTGCTACGTCTTGTAACACTGCCAACATTGCCCGCAAGTACACATACGAGATTAATAATGCTCCTGAAAACACAAAATAGACAAAAATCAATCACCTCATCTAAACCCACAGTATCCTCTACCCATCGCCTCGTTAGTTGCGATCGCTGTTGCTACGTCTTGTGCCTTTGCCAACACTGTCCGTCACAGTCGCACCGCGTCCTCCTCGCCCGCCCCGCCCCGCCCCGCCCCCTCCCGCTTTGTCTGCGGCGCATTCCTGGCCTGCACCTGCTGCTGCGGGCCCCCACCTCCGCGCCTGCGCTCTGCGCCTTGGCCTCGGAACCGCCCCCCTCCTCCCCCTCCCACCGCCCGCGCGCTTTTAATTGCTGGCGACGGCTCACGAGTTCTCGAAACTGCGGGTTCGGACCGTTGGGGAACTTGGGGAAGGTATTCGAGATGTAATGCTCGGTGATGAAAGGATGGTCCTGCGGTTAAGCAGCGGGTGGAGTCGATGTGTATCTGTGGGAATCCTAAACCACATGTCCGTTAAATGCATCCCAAACTATTAGTTCAATACTGTTATTACATTGTTATCGTTTCTAATGCTTATCTTCCCTGTTATTAGTGAGATCTACAACGAGTTTTGTCCATTAGACCTGCAAGCAGTTCTTCAAATTTTAAATAAATTCGTGGAAGCGTTGGGGGAAAAGCTTCACAGCTTCCTGAAATTTTGACGTGTAAAATGAAACAAAAAACATTGTCATAGTTTTAATTTCTTGTAGAAGTGTTGTTCTAAATTATTCCACACATTACAACGATATAAATCTGCTAGTGAGGTAATTAAGTAACTTCTCTAGAAACCATCTGAGCATAACGCACAACCAAGCGTTACGTTTCGAATGATTCTATTGACTGTTATTTATGACCCATTCACTCAATGTTCAATCATCGTTAATGACAGAGCACAACTATTTACTTAAAGAACCCACCATTACTATTAAGTTTTCTGTTTCCTTCTACTAGTATTACTATTTAGTTTTCGTTCTGCGTAAAGTGATTGTTATCATAGATGTTCGTGCTGCATTAAAAAAAGAAAAGAAAACAGTGTAATTCTATTAAATCTATTTTTGTCATTCCCTTATTCTGTATCTTGCATAATTAACATTTCTTTCCTTATAAGGGTGTCTAACCAATTGTGCCTGGTCGCATAAAAAATACTCACTACGCAAAGAAACAGCTTACGATCTGTTTGGACACACGAACCTTAAAAAAATATGAAAAGATTTCTCGGTATAAGACTATAGAATATTTTAACTGACGTAACACAATAAGACATCACTTGGTGACGCGTTGTCTCTTGCCTTTCGCAAAGGAAGCATTGAAATCCTGCAGGTAATCAGTTGTAAAGGAATGTCAGTAATAGGTGTTCAGAGAGCAATAGCTCAATCAGAGTCGCATGTTGCCCCAACGGAGCCACCAATTAAGCGATTAGAGGCGAACGCTGGCCGGCCAAGGAAAGTGCTGTGAAGCCTCAAGGGTGGGGAGGGGGGAGGGCGACTTGGCGTTTTGTAAGTCGCTGTTCGTCGTGTGTCGTGACACTCGCGACCATCTTTGGACAGCGGCAGATTAACCATTCCGCGCCCGTGCTCCCGGAGACGTAGCGAGCGTAGGCCGGCCGTGGAGGCGGCAAAGAGGCCGGAGGCGGTGGAGGTGGAGGCGCTGAAAAGACCTGGAGGCGGTTAGGTTGCAAATGGAATGGAGACGGTGGGAATGACTGAGACGCGAACAAGGTGAATGTGGTTGACGATGATGAATAAGGCGAGGAAGGCACAGGCCGCCGCCAATGCCTTAAGGGGTAGGACCGGCTTAGGTGGCTCAGGGCAACAACTGATGCAGCAGTGCCTATGGCCGGGAGGTCCGAGGGGTTACAGTCCCGACGGCGGCAGGCTACATAGCTAGGTCTAATTCAATGACAGTCGGGAAGAGAATTCTAGCGGCCGGCTGCTTTGATCGGTAGTTTTCCATGGTTTCTTCGTTCAATATCAGGCGAATGCCACAGCAGTACCCAAAAAACGGTCCACGTGCCACGCGAGATCTTTCCTTCTTCCTTGTTCAATTCTCACCTCTTTATTCACACACCCTTGCATGCACTACACTACCACACATGCAGGGAGACCTATCGGGGACTTAGAGCTTGTCCCGGCTGGTGGACGATACCTGGTTGGGGAAAACCTCGCTAGCCGACATGTACGTTGACGCCGGATATCACCAGCGGAGGAAGATGGCTCACCACATCCTGTGGAAAACGTCCAACATTTTCAGGACTAATGACCTTATCAGTTGATGCGACCCGAGTCACTAATCAATCATTAAGCATTAAGGGGTTCTGTAAAGGTGGTAGCGATGAAAATGCTGAGTAAAGGCTGTAAATAGGATGGTGATTGAACAAGCCGAATGCGGTGAGACGCCGAGTAATACGGAGGCGAGAAAAAGGCACGGGGCAAAGGCTGTAAGTAAGATTGAGATGCGCAGTGGGTGCAAAGTAAATGCGATGGTGGAGAAGAAAGACAGGAAAAAGAGGGAAATGGAGGCGGCGATTAAGAGAGAGGCGGAACAGACGGCGAAAACATGCACGTGCAACCAGCGACCCTATAAGGCTGGTGTGATCGAGGAAGCACATAAGGCGGATTGGCGGATGAGGCAAAATAGATGGAAGAAATTCAAGAGGCGAAGAAGGAGATAGCGAAAACATGAACCTTCTTTCTTTTATCTTACAAATTTGGGACACGTTAATTCTACTGAATCTGAAAAATTGAATTTCTATTTTTTTTTCTTCTTCTATATCTCAGAGTAAACTTCCCAATGTTCGATTGTTTTCTCTGTGCCTCAATGTTCTCAGTGTTGGAAAGTGTTCGTAGTGTTAGGAAGTATTCGCAGTGTTGGAAAGTGTTCGCAGTGTTAGGAAGTGTTCGCAGTGTTAGGTGTTCATAGTATCAGGAAGTGTTCGCAGTGTTAATAATAGTTAGGAAGTGTACACAGTATTAGGAAGAGTTCACAGTGTAAGGAAGTGCTCGCAGTATTGGGAAATTACAACGTGTTCGCAATGTTAGGAAGTGTTCGCACCGTTAGGAAGTGTTGACAGTATTAGCGAGCGCTCGCCATGTTGGGAAGTGTTCCCTGCGTTAGAAACAGTTCTCCACGTTGGAAAGTGTAACCGAGCTCGTGAAACTCCGGTTCGGAACCGTTGGACTGGGACAATGGTGGTGATTGCGTAAGTGGGTGAGTAGGTGGCGGAGAGCACCTGCCGACGCGGTATCGAGACTGTCGTCAGGAGTGGCGGGGTGGGTAGAGGATCCGCGGCGCGCGCAGGTTGGTCAAGGTTGGCATTTCACCTGTCGCTTTGGCCCGAGCGCCAGCGAGCGCGCAGCTTCACCTGCCTCGCGCCGCGCCACGCCGCGCCGCGCCGCGCCTCGCACCTGACCGCGCAACGGACGGCGCATACCTCCGCAGCGGGCGCGGAGCCCATCCCGCGCGCTTTGCGAATAGTCAGGTGCGTGTGGGAAATGCAAAATATTCGCGACACGTACGAAGAAGTGCGCAGGTTTGTTTGTGTAGCTTGTAATAGGTGGAGGATTTTTGTGTCGTTTTCTGGTTTTCGAGTTAAAATATATTCGAACGTAAGAATTACTTTACATTTAAAGCGAATGACTTAAATCATTGTGTAACTGGGCAGAGACTGAGCGAGTGA